>CM035434.1:146831906-147519406 GCA_020310875.1 Ceratopteris richardii
TTTGTACATTCACTCGTCCATCTATTTTTGTTCACACAGAGTGGTTGAGAATTTTGCTCCCGCATTGTACATTGAACATTGGTATATATGATAGTGTGAGTAAGCAGTGGCTTACGTAACACTTTACACATGTTTTCTAGTCTCTCTCTATCTTTGCCTCATCATTTGTATGATTAAGTGTGGTATGTTCATGTTTTGTGAATATTGGAAGATTGTTAGATTCTATGTTGTATATGTTGGACCTATGGAATCTTGGACCTGTGATATGAGTGATGGGTCTACTAAATTTCCAACATAAACTTCACAAGACAAAATTCCATTCACACACAATCACACATGCATCAACAGACACTAACAGGGTCACTAGTAAATGGGTCCCTAAAAAGCTCGTCTCCCATAGCCCACAGACAGTCATCTGGTAAAACCATGCATTATGTTTGGCGATAAAAAGCTTGTAATAAGCCCCTGACCCCCAGTTTGTAAATGCATCTCCATCTACTAATTGCATCCTCCTCACACTGTACAATCACACTTAGCACATAGAACTCTGCATTCGCTGACCACACACACAATCACCGAGCACCAACTGACCCACTAACCTTATCATGGTGCTTCATGTTTGTTGATGTATGAAACACCACAAGAAATGAATTAATGTGACACTAGAACACTTCTATGGTCACCATTAACTCATTGCCACTCCAAACTTTGAGAAATGATAGCCTAAAGTGAGAACTTTGCTTCTACAGAAATTCCTAGTCACCGAAATGACATACCTTCAGTATTTTGCTAATTTCTCCTAGCTCAAGTATTATTTCTCCATGAAACTTTATAGGCTAAAACTAGAAGAGTAGAGCTTTCAACAAGCTATCATATGCATCAAACGGATCTCTAGAACTCAAGTTATGGCTCTCACAAGATGACCCTGTATGACCTTCCAAAACTGAAAATTTTACCTATTCTAGTAAGAGCGCCTGTTTAAAATTAGAATTCGATGCCTGGCATCGACTTGCAACGAGAATTCGATGCCGGGCATCGACTTGGGATGTTTTTGGCCACTTTTCAGCAAGGATTCGATGCCGGGCATCGACTTCCCGCATAAAGTCTTGATCTTTTGGACACCAAAAACTATAGGTGATTTCATGCACACTTAGAATATGACTTATCAACTGAAATTCGATGCTAGGCATCGAGTTGCTCCAACAACATCATCTTTTCAAGAAGATTTGGCAGTAGATAAAAATCAGATATGAAGATAAGGACTTATCAAGTGAGATTCGATGCCAGGCATCGACTTGCTTGGAAAACTTCAACCTTTCAAATCATTACACAGAAGACAAACACTGGAGATGGAGGAAGAAGACTTATACACAGAACTTTAACTAGTTCTTGTCATAACTATGAAAACTCAGAAGCTTACAAGTGCTTTCTCACTCAGAGAAGCCCGACTATACTCAGTCATAAAAATGAGTTCTTCTCACTTTCTCATTGTCTTCCTTCTTCTTCTTCTCACCGCGTCAGTTAATACTAACTAACTTATATAGACTTTCTCATTCTCGTGATTTTAAAAAACTTCTAGAACTAAAGTGAACTAACTTTACAAATATGATACATTTGTGAATTTTTCCCTTCACATAGGCATGGGGTTTTCTTCCTAAGATTTGACCTTCAAATATATGTCCAGTTAGTGATTGTTTCTCCAACAGCTCTCCCTCAATCACTAATTGACATTCCCTGTTTCTTCATATCTTCTTCTTTTCTTTTACTCCTGCCAAGCTTTTGAATATGCTGGTCTTCACACCATCCAAGCTCTTTGTCATTATGTCTGCTAACTGATCTTTAGTAGAAATGTACTCCACTTCAATCTCCTTCTCCATTACCTTTTCTCTGAGAAAATGATACTGTATCTCTATGTGCTTTGTCCTTGCATGAAATACTGGATTTGCTGCAAGATAAAGTGAACTCATATTATCTCCATGTATTGTAGGTGTACCTTGATCAATGCCTAAGCTCTTGAACAATGTCTGCATCCATATGACTTCCTTAGCTGCTTCCACAAGTCCTTTGTACTCTGCTTCAGTTGATGATAATGCTACTGTATGTTGTTTCTTTGAACACCAACTTACAAGCTTATCACCAATATATATCATGTAACCATGAGTTGATCTTCTGTCATCTTGATTACCTGCTGTCACTCTAGCACAATGGTGAGTACCAACGTGAGGAGATACACCTCATAAATGTCAATCCGTGGAGACGTGAGGACCGGTATGAAGACCGTGAGCAAGTGATGGCACAAGTGCGTGAGTGAAAGCACACAAGCATGCACACACATACACACACACACACGCACAAAGTAAGAGCAAGGAGTGGAACAATGGAAGATGTTCAATTATACAAGAGCTCTCTTACAAAGCTGAAATCTACCACAAGCCAACCTCAAAAATGAGCTCTCCAGCCCTTTTTATAGTTTTTGAGTGGTTTTGGCCCTGTCCAGACCTAGTGTCCGGCCTAGTTAAAAAATAGGTTCCAGGGCTTATTTGGGGGCTCAAACGGAGTCTAAAAATTATGAAAATTGGTAGGATGGTAGTTCTAATACTCCTCAAGCTCGAGGACTCCTCGGCTTGAACAAAATGGAGTTATAAAAATGGAAAATGGTATTTACAATGGTTTTTAGTGATAAAAATCACTATTTTTGTAGGGATTTCTTCTGAAAATTTGACAGGTGCTTCTTGGAGCTCCCTACTTGCTCCTTCTTCTTGTGTGTCCACTTCCTTGATGCACTTCCATGCTTTGTCCTTGACCTTGAGCTTCAACACTCCCCCCCTCTTGAGTCTGTCGTCCCTGACAGACCCTTGTTGTCGTGGTTGTTCCATGTAGTACATTGAGAGGTAGTGTCCGTTACGTGCAACAAGAGCGATCCCTCTTCCCAATGTATCCTGGTCGTTTGTCTCGTTCTTCACTTTGCCACTGTTATCTCTTGCAGTTTGTAGTCCCTTTGTACGTGCTTCTGCCTTGTATTCCATCTGGATGGTGCATTTGTGAGTTTTCCAAAACTATTAGTTGCTCAGAGGAGGTGTTCAATGTTGATTATGAGCAACTCTCAATGGTGGATGGTGCCCTTGTTCTTGTAGTGGTCACCGTGATGTCCTCTGATTCTTCCAAAGATGGCTTTCATAGTTTTCGTGCCAAGTACTTGTAACCCATAATGGATGATGGTTAAGTGCATTAGTGCATGGGTTGAACAAATTATGTGCCTTGTGCATGGCCTTGTAATGTGGCCCTACGTATGCGTACTTGGAAAATGCATGGCAAGAAGTATGGTGCAAGAGATTGGGTCTTGAGCTAAGTGCTCAAGGGTATGCTGACGAAGAGGTTTCCTAATCGATCATGGCGATAGTGTTGTTGAAACATACACGTCTTACCATGGTGAAGGGTCCGTTGATCTTCATCGCTTCGTGTTGTGGTTCCACTTGGTGTTTGACCATCGGCTTGTCCTTTTTGTTGAGGGATGTTCTTGCTGGAAGTTCATTGATGAGCATTTTCAAGCACAATCCTCTTCTTTGTCCCTCTTTTTTTTTTGTTTGTTTGTTTTTTTTTTTTTTTTGGGAACAATGGCATCAACCAAGAAGAAAGATATTAGTATCAATAACATATTTTGCATGTGAAAATTGTGTTGTGTCTCATGTGCCTGGGATTTCTCAATTGTGTCTATGCACGGCCATGTAAGGTGGCCCTATAGTGATGCATACTTTGGAAATGCATGACCTGAATGGTGCAAAAGACAAGGTTATGCCAAAGGCACATGGTTGCTGCACGTCGAGGCTTTTGATGTTACTCGCATAGTTGATGCATTCTTTGTTTGGAGGTGTCGATTGGATCTCGAAATGATGTAATCCTCCTAATGGGGACCCATTTCCGGATAGTATTTGGCCCTGTAGAGATCACCTCAGGCCAGTTCTTCTTTGGATGCTGTCCAAACTTTGGTATCCAGTGTGGTTGGCCCCTTGGTTCTGTGGATGTTGCTTGTGCTTTTGGCTTCCAAACCCATATCCTGGGTGAGTGCCTACCTTTTTTTGTAGAAGGGTTGAGTTTAGCTTCTTTTTGTCTTTGTGCTCTGTTCTTACCCTTTGCTTTTCTTGGCTTCTTTGTTGAGGCCTTTCGCATGGTGGGGAGCATAGGTCTTTGTACGTGTAAGAGCTTCTTGGGTACCCACATCTGTAATCGCCCTTGTTGAGCTGTAGCTATTTTTTTAGGCACCCAAATTTGTACCTGATTGTGGTCGGCCTTCATTGATAGCTTCGGTACCCAAATTTGATGGATTCTTCGTGCTTGACCCTGACGTAGGTGCTTGGTCCTTCTGTAGTCATGGTCAATCTGGTTGGGTGGGAGTCCTTGAGGCAACATCGATGGTTGTACGCCTTTCTTTACCCAGATCTGTGTCATGCCCAACACTTCTTTCTTCTTGAGGGCTCGTTGTCTATTTGATAGACTGGCTGTCTTGCACTGTTTTGCTTGCTTCTGAGGTTGAGCTCCTGTGGATGCTTTGCTCTTTAAAAAACAAGAAGAAGGTTCATCTTGCCTTTGCGACTGTCCTCCCGTGATTGCGTCCGTTTGGATCATAGAGCTTTTGACATCTACAACATCTTGTTCGAGAAGATTAGCCTTAGAGGAACAAAGAGAGTGTGTGGTATCAGTTTCAGTGGGCATGCGATTCTCCAATTCTAATGTAATGCATTGATTATATACCCACACTTGAAGAAGTTGACTTCTTAGGTTCAAGTTGACAGCATGGTCGTAAATCCAGTCTTGACCCAAGACAAGTGGTTCTGTGAGGTCCTCATCATGACACACTAGCATTTTGACTTTTATTGGAACATCTTGAAGGTAGATGGGAAGTTCCACCTCGCCCAAACAGGGTGTTTCCACGCCTCCTAATCCTATGAGATAGGCTTCTATGGGCTTGATGTCTAATTGCAGGTCTTGGCAGTATGAAAATCGAACTGCACTAGTTGTTGCTCCTGAGTCAACCAATGCTCTCACAGTCCTTACACTCTTTCCTTGTCCTACCTCTATAGTCACAAAGGGTCGTCGATCAATTATTTGAGAAGTAGTTCTGCCCGATTTTTGGCACATGTCCATGTGATATTTTGGAGCCTTTGTGTTGACATCTAGGCCCAGCCGCCGTAACTTATTTCTTCTGATGCGCTCTCTAGCCTCTGCTTGTGCTTCTTCTCTAACCCTTAACTCCTCTTCTTTTCGCTTCTTAGCAGTGTTGAGTCTCGTGAGCATTTCCTCTGTAAGAGGTTCTTGATATAACTTGACTCGGCATCCACTAATATAGTTGGGTAGGACATCACCTTCTAAAGTGGCCAATTGAACTGCACCGCTAGTGGAGAGTCTATTAATGATCATGGGTCCATATCCTCGTTTCTCCAATTTGCGGGCATGTTGCTTTAGCGTATAAACCAGCACTAGATCTCCTTCCTTCAAGCCTTTATTCTTTACATGGGCATCAAAGTATGCCTTTTGCCTTTTCTTTGCAGCATAAATGCCTGCTGCTGCCCGTAGCCTCGTCTCACCTAAGCGTTCTAGATCAAAGATCCTGGAAGACAACTCATGTCCATTCCACTCATGCTCTTGTGCTACTTTCAAGGCAGGGATTAGGAAGTCTAATGGTAGCACAGCATTCTGTCCAAAAACCATCTGAAATGGGGTAGCATTGAGTACCGTTTTGTAGGCAACTCGGTATGCCCAAACAGCATGATGAAGTTGTTTGTCCCAATCAGAGCGTTTATTATTTACAAGTTTCGTCAATACGTTACATAGGATCTTATTCGTGCTCTCGGCTTGTCCGTTGGCTTGTGGGTGATAAGGGGCAGACTTCTTGTGTATCACCATGAATTCTTGAAGGAGATGTTCAATGACCTCATTCAAGAAGTGCGTACCTCTATCACTAACCAACTCTATTGGTAACCCATATCTAGTGAACACGTTTTCGAATAAGAACTTAGCCGTCGTTTGAGCATCATTCTTTGTCGTGGCTTTTACACTCCACCCACTTTGTAAGGTAATCTGTGGCTACAATGATGTATTCTGCATGGGAGTTTCTAGCTGGGGGGTTAATAGGACCAACAAAGTCTATGCCCCACTTCGAGAATGCGCATCCTCCCATCATGGGCCTCAAGGGCATTTCATCTTTTCTTATCGGATATTGGGCACGTTGGCATGTGTCACATTTCTTCACATAAGTATGTGCATCCATATGAAGAGTGGGCCACCAAAGTCCTGAGAATAGAATGGTCTTAATTACTCTGTCAGGCCCAAAGTGTCCACTTGCAGCACTGCTGTGTGCAGTTTCTAAGACTTTCAAATAGTCTGATTCATGAACGCACAGTCTTAGGTAACCATCCTTGCCTCTTCGATATAGGTTGTCTCCTACTAAGGCATAGTCTTGAGCCTCTTGCTCCATGCTTCGTTTTCTTGCAAGACTAGCCTGATTGGGTAATGTTCCCGATCTCATGAACGCAACCAATGGAGCACTCCAATCTGGGATTAATGACACGCGATAAAGAGTGGCATGCTCCACTGGGGGTCTCTTCTGGCACACTGGACAATTCTGGATCCACTCCTGTATTTCTTTGTCCATGCTAGGCCAATACACTCCTAAACGTTTTAGATTCTGCAATGTTCGTTGTTTAGAGTAATGATTTCCTAGCAATCCCTCATGGGCTTGTTGCAACCAACTAATATGTTCATCGTCCTTGACACAACAAGCTAATACGCCCTCTGGATCTTGTTTGTACATACTTCCGGCCAATATTTGATACTTTTGTGATTTTACAATTTCTTCTTTGCTTGTTTTCACATTTTTATTTGCAGGCCCAAAGGTTAGGACTGGTACCAACTTATTTGCCCATTTAGGAACAACTTCCAAATTGAACAGATAAGCATCGGGCAATTCATCAGACACTCCTTGCGGTGGCTCTCCTGAAGTGATGCGAGAAAGATGGTCTGCCCTAAGATGGGTTCTACCTTTCCTTACAACAACTTCAAAGTCGTATTCCATTAGTAAGAGGAACCATCTTACTAAGCGGCCTGTATTGCAAGGTTTATTGACCAAATATAGTAAAGCTTGATGATCAGTGAAAAACTTGAACTTATTGGCCAATAGATAGTGTCTAAACTTCTTCACAGCATATACCATACCTAAACCTTCTCTCTCCGTTGTGGTATAATTTCGTTCAGCTGCATTTAATTGCCTACTAGCATATGCTATCGGCAAATCTAGGTTTCCTTCCCCTGTGGGTTGTGCTAGCACACATCCTATTGCATGATTGGAGGCATCTACATGGACATGAAAGGGTTTGCTCCAATCCGGAGTAGTCAATATTGGTGCTGTGCACAAACGTCTTTTCAGCTCGTTGAAGGAATTCTCGCATTCCTCGTTCCACTCAAAATTTGTTAACAACCCATAAAGAGGTTTAGCTATGATGGCATACATGTGGATAAACCTACGGTAATATCCACAATGGCCCATAAAGGCCTGTACCTCTTTAACATTTCTTGGTCTTGGCAACTCTGCTATCGCTCTTACCTTGTCTTCATCTGTTGAAATTCCATTCTTAGAAACAATGTGACCTAAGATTTTACCTTGTCGTACCATGAACACACACTTCTCTGGGTTCAGACACACTCGATAATCTCTACACTTGTTGAAGATTTGTCGGAGCTCAGGGATGTGGTATCTTCTTTGTTGGGAATGAGCACATAAGTCATCCACATATACTTCTAAGCTCTTCCGCAAGAACTCTTTGAAGACATGACACATGGGCCTTTGGAATGTTGCAGGGGCGTTGGTGAGCCCAAATGGCATCACACAAAATGCAAAGATTCCCCATTCTGTGGCAAAGGCCGTTTTGTGTTGATCTTCGGGGGCAATGGCTACTTTGTTGTAACCTGAAAATCCATCAAGGAAGCTATAAACTTCCTTGCCTGCAACACGCTCCAATAGATGTTCGGTGATTGGAAGTGGATAACTATCTCTGATCGTAGCGGCATTAACTTTTTTAAGGTTAATGCACACTCGCAATTTCCCATTCTTCTTGGGCACTACTACAATGGGGGACACCCATTCAGTGTGCTCAATCTCATAGATGAATCCAGCTTCAATCAGCCTGTCAATTTCCTCCTTTATTTTGGCTGCATAATTGTCATTATATGTGTAGGGCTTTTGTTTAGTGGGCTTGGCATCAGCGGTCATCGGAATCGTATGAGAGCAAATCTTTGGATCTACTCCTTTCAAGTCTCTATAGTGCCATGCGAATACATCCCTATATTCCCGTAATAGAGCTACAAGCTCTGCTTCTTCTTTTGCACTTAGGTCATCTCCTATGTACGTACATCGTTCTTTGTTCCCTTCAATGGTCACTACAATTTTTTTGGTCTTTTCTTTATTGTCATATGCTTCTCCTATAATGGCCTCTCTCTTAGGCATTTGTACCAAAATTTTTCGGTCTTCCACTTCATATTTCTTGAAATTTTCTGGTACTTCAAACAGTGATTCTTCCTCTTCTTGTTTTACTGCTTTTCTTTTCTTTTTCTTTTGACCTCCTTCCTTCGAATTTATCGTTTTAATACTCGTGAGGGGTTCTTCTTCTTTTTGGGTTAACACTCCTATGTCTTGTAAATAGTGTTCCTCTGAGTCAAAGTAAGTATCCATCACAATGGATTCTAGATCATCGTCATTCTCTTCTTCTTCTATGAACTCACTAGGATCACACTCTTCCAACAGGGGCTGACACATGAACACTGAAATATCATAACCCTCCTCATCACAATGAGGTGTCCATTGTTTTTCATTGACTGCTATGTCCATGGTAGCTAAGATTTCTGCCCAACCATGAGGTTCAAATTCCTCATCTGGAAATATCATCGGTGTATAGGCTGGGTCTTTTATTGGTCTATCTCCTGGGGGAGTTCCTTCTTCTCTCGCTTTTAGGCGCTTTTCCTCTTCCTCTGCGACCTTGCACATCCACAAGTGAGTATCTTCATGCAGCCAGGATGGATCAGGTGAACTTCCAGAATGCACGGAGATAGAATCTTCTTTCGCGTTGTGGATAGGATTCCACTGTAGGGGTGGTACATCTCTGAAGGTGTAATCCTTCAAATTGACCTTGGTGGTTACCCCTAAGTGTTGTAAGTACAAGGAGTTGGTTCCCCAATCCTGTACTATTTGCAATTGTCGTAGGAAGGGTCTTCCTAGGATCATCTCGTAGACATTATTTTTTTCAAAGTCACATATAGCAAATGTATGTTCAAACTCTACACCACAAGTGGTTAGAGTTATCCCCTCAAGCAATCCTAGAGGTCTTTCAAAATGACCATCTGCCATTTGAAGCTTCATTCTAGTTGGTCTTAATGTGGGTTTGCCCCATCGCTCCAACAAGGAGGTGGTCGCAATAGCAACACCGGCACCTGAATCTACGATTGCTTTGGTTGTGTAACCTTGATAGGTGATTGGAAGATAAGTGTTACCTTCTTCACCTTCGCTCATATCTCCTATCTTGTCGAGAGGTATCTCTGGAACTTTTTGCTTAGAGCCTACTTTTGGCATATTGGATTCAAGTTCTGGAACCTGATCCTTCACATGATTCCAGAGCTCAGGTTTTGCTTTGAGCAGCTCTTCCACAGTGAGATGACATTGAACCTTAGTGTTCTTCACAACATCAGTGTTTCTTGGAATCACTGAGTCTTCACTTCTTACCAATATTGTGGGAGCTCTGATCTGGATAGATTCAGATTCCCATGGGCCTATGAAATGAGGCAACTCTTGTAAAGAATTAGATTCAAAATCTAATCTTTCATCTTCTTGTTGCTCTGCTTGGTCTCCATAGATAGACGGAATGTCTTGGGGAAATTGATCATGAAGATCATCAATCTCAGGAATAGGAGGGGAATTACCCTTCTCCTTGGCCCATTTCTCTTCGTGTATTTCCCGCAAGAACTCTTGAGAGTACTGTTGAATTGAAGGAGGTATTCCAGCATCCGTGGAATTAGGAACATAAGCTCCCATTGGTGGTGAGCTTCCTCTTTCCATAACTGGTTGAGCCTGTGGAGGTAAAGAAACTTGTGGTTTGTTTACCAACTACTCTAATCTTTCTAGTAAGCCTTGGAAATGCAAATCCGGTTTGACAGAGTTTGTCTGATTGAACTTTTGACTAGTCTCAAGTATAGCCTGAGCTTGTTCCACCATTTTCATGCACATTCTCATCCGTTCAATCTCTAAATCTGCTCTCGGGTAACTCTTGTCCAAGTTTGCAGTTGTTGGCCCTTCTTGAAGACGAGCCTGGTAGGCCTTGAACATCATGTCCAAGCCTTCTAGGGTTGGATCTGCAAGAACAGACCCTGGTTGTGGATTATTTACAATGGGTGGTGGGGTGGAATGAGGTGGAGTGGACGGAGCTTCGGTATGTGAGGGGCTTTGAGATGCAATGTCTTCTATTTTTGTTTTGGTATCCCTTAGGCTTTCTTCTAGCTCGAATAACTTTTTGTTCCACTTGCGATTAGCCTTCTCTCTGGTATCCTTCCATGTTCTTGGTTTCCTCTTACTAGGTTCTCCTGCCTCACTTGACTCCGATTGCTCAGATGGTTTTGCTTGTTGTGCAGCCTGTGCCCTAGTAACTACCTGTAAAGGAGCCACCTTATTACTACTTGGACTTGAATCTGCCACTAAGCCTACCACATTGATGGGTGTAACCTTGGGTGCACTAGAGGGGTTTCTCGGACACTCTCTAGGAAGATGTTCCTTGCCACACTCAGGACAAAAGCCTTGTATTGTGATGTTTTGTCCTAGTCCCAGAGCAGGTTGGTGGGGACATTCACGAATGAAATGATCGCCCTGACACCTAAAGCGTGGTCCTCTAGGGGCTTGTGGTCTTGCTTGTCTCACTGGGGGCCTAGTACTTGGATTTGTATACATGACATTGGAGTATTCTGGCTCCCAATTTTGTTCCATAGGTGGTGCCTCATATTGACACTGAGAAGTCTCACTTTGCTCAGGTGACTCTATATAATAAGCATGTGGACTATCTTCATGGAAGTAGTTTGAACCATGAGCATGAGAATCATTTTCTGAGACCAATGGGGTTAGTGGCACCAATGCTCTATTAGGGTTCTCCTCTGCCATCGTATATTTAACTGGGATCACATTGGCAGGAGTTGGCGGTTGGTTTCCTAGGACTGGTTGTGGCCTGTAGCTCAGTGATGAGTAGCACCTCCTTTAATGTCAATCCGGGAAGACGTGAGGATGGTATGAAGACCTCAAGCAAGTGGCGGCACAAGTGCGTGAGTGAGAAGCACACAAGCATGCACACACATACACACACACGCGCACACACGGCAAGACAAAGAGAGAGAATCCATGGAGTTCTTTAGATTACTTTCAAAAGCTCTTACAAGTTTGTTTCAATTACAATCTAACCTCAAAAATGAGCTCTCTAGCTCTTTTTATAGTTTTTGGCTAAGTTTTGGCCCTGTCCAGACCTAGTGTCCGGCCTAGTTAAAAATTAGGTTCCAGGGCTTATTTGAGGGCTCAAACGATATCTAAAAAATACGAAATTTGGCAGGTAGATACTTCTAATGCTCCTCAAGCTCAAGGACTCCTTGGCTTGCACAAAATGGAGCTACAAAAAGATGAAATGATATTTACAATGGTGCTTAGTGATGATAATCACTTTTAATGGGTGTAGAGGTTTTGAAAGATTAAGGTTGCCTTAGTGCTAAATCTGCGTGAATGTTCATCAGTGCTTCTTTCTGAAGAAAATTGTTGGCCTACTTGCCGGATCGTCGTTGACTGCCTTGTCTGCTTGTGCTATCTCTTTTCTCGGACTCTCTTCTTGTGCTTCCTTGTCTTGTCAGTCCTTCAGCTCCAGCTCCAACACCCCCCCCTCTCTCGCGTCTGTCGTCCCTGACAGACCCTTGTTGAGAGGTTTTTTGGATGTAGTATTCGACGACGTCCTGCGCTAAATGATGTTCGGCAATTCGCAACCCTTTGGTCAAATCTGTCAGAAGAGCATCCCAGTCTACCGGCCCAGGAACCTCTGGATGTGGCATACGTAGCTTTTCGGAGTGGAGAGCTTGTTCCACTGCAAACAACTGCAAGAGATGGGATGGTCTGGGAATGAATATCTCGGAATGATATTCCCAGAATCCCGTGACAAACATCTCTTCGAACGTTTGTTTGAAACAGGCCGGTAGATATTTGATGCGAGCGTGCCATGCATACACAACATTGATCGATGGAGTTGTGCTCATGTCGTATACAAGATCCTGGTTCCCTTCATTAAATCCTAGTGCTGAGAGATGCGGTTCCTTGACATTTTTGAAGGTCCTGAAGGTGACCAGCATAAGTTCGAAAATTTTCAGGCACATCTGAGTCATGATATCAGGAACATTCTTGAAACGGGCCCCCCAATGCCGGATCGTTGAAATCATATAGCCAATTGTGGGTGCGCCTTTAGGGGGTGCGAAGTACACGTAATTTAGCCACTTCTCGCATCCTTTAATCGTCAGCACTGTATGTGTGTACTCCGGCCAGGATCTCCTTCAGAACACAGGGCAATAACATGGATTATATTTGATGTACAATGGCATGTTGTTCCACGTTCTTACCATTTCCGGATAGGTTTCGAGCAGTCGAATTCTCCATGTTGGTTGCCGGATATGTCCTTGCTTGGCACTCTCTGGGATGTCATCGGGTGCAAATTGGGTGGCAGAGGTGGGTTCCCTTGAGGTGTGGCGCTTGATCTCCGCATTATAATCCGCCATCAGTACGCAAAAAGGTACATACAGATCATCCGATGGCCCGATCCACCTATGGTGTGAAAGATTCTGGAAATAATCAGATTTTATTACCACCTCTTCCAATTTTGACATCAATGCGATTTGGACGGCCACCCTGTCATCATGCGTCGTGGCTACTTTCTCTAACTTTTGCATCCATTCCGGTGCCTCGATCTCAATTGTGTCCATGCCCTGTTCTGTGCGCTTACCTCCGGGTGTTGGCATCGGGACATAGGGATCCTCAAATGTTTCTTCTACCTCAATTGGCACCAGGTCGTCAGGCTCGGGGTCTACCAGAGGGGAGGGCTGACGCTCATATTACATAACCTTGCTGCGTAATTCCTCAAGTTCGGCCCGGAGTTTACTGACCTCTTCAGCTGTTTCTTATGCGGTTATGCTCGGGCTGGGTTCTGTTTGTCGAGTGGCTTATTGTCTTCGTAACTCATCTCTTTCTTTTTCTAAAGCGGCATGGGCCTCCATTAAGTCTGCATGAGTTTCTAACACCACCTGCATATTCTCAGAGGGTATCACCTTGAATCGTTCTGGGTCAATCTCTTGTGGGGAACCCTCCATGGCCGCTTCCAGGTTTTCTTCGTTCTGTTTCTGTAATCTCTTATTCTCTTCTAACGCGGTCGACATGTGTTTTCGGAGGAGGCCCAAGTTTCGTCGAAGTTTCAGGTTTTCCGTGATCTGAGAATGGAGCAGCTCGTCCATATGTCGTCGTTCGTCATCATCTGTTTGAGGTGGGTTGGCTTCTAATTGTGCGTATTGCTCCTGTAATGTCACGTGCTGCTGTTCTAGTTGCTGCTTCTGCTCTTCAAGATCCCTACATCTTGCTTGGAGATCCTCGTGGCGTTGGAAGAGCCTTGTATGTTGGGCGTCCAAGTGTTGGTAATGTTGCTGGAGTTGGGCCATGCATTGATGCATATTATTAAATAGGTTACCGAGAGGAATAGTATTGAATGCAGAGGGGTAGGGAAAGGGAAAGGGGGTTGTGAATGCAGTACTGGGGATGGGTGAGGGGGGAGGTGGGGGAATGGGAGAGTGTGGGTAAATGGGGGATGGGAGAGGTGCAGAGGTGGGTGATACCTCCATGAAAGTGGGGTTCGTGATGGGAGTGACTGTGAACATGGGGATTGTGGTAGCGGTGAGGGTTGTGAATGTGTACAGAGGTGTGTGTAATTGTGAACTTCTAGGAAGTGTGCTCGGGGTGCTGAGGTGTACAGTGGCTGTAGTTAGACTTATGTTTTCAGTGGGAGTAGAGTGTGTGGGTTGGCTGATGGATTGTGCGTTGGTGTGTGCAGTGGTTTCAGAGGTGGTGACCGTGGAGGTTACAGTGGGAGGGAGTTTGAGCTGTGAGTTCAGTTATCCTCGCTTTGGTTTCTCTTATGCTTTCCTCCAGTTCACTCATCTTTTTAGCCCATTGTCTTTTCATTCTTTCTCGACTATCTTTCCACGCTCTAGTCCTTTTCTTTGTCACACTCTCGGTTTCACTAACCTCTGGGCCCTTTTCCTGGCTTGCCTCTTGGTTTTGCTGCAATGCCTGAGCTCTAGTGACTACCTGCACTGGTGCAGTGGAAGTGACACTTCCGGAGGAATCTACAACCAAACCAATCACATTGATAGGAGTGATTTTTGGCATATTATTGGGGTTCTTTGGGAAATCTCGTAAAAGATGCTCTTTTCCACAATCTTGGCAAAAGCCTTGGATCGTCACGGACTGATTTTGTGTAGGTGGAGGTAAGGGACAATCACGAATGAAGTGATCTCCCTGACATCGGTAGCATGGTCCTCTAGGAAATGGTGGTCGTACCTGCCTAGGTTGAGGCCTAGGGTTGGGGTTTGCATACATGACATTTGTGTAGTCTGACTCCCAACTAGGTTCACTCGGTTCTTCACTATAGTAGGACTCACCATGTTCTGGAGACTGCATGTAGTAAGCCTGGGGACTATCGACATGTGTAGAATCAAAGCTATGGTCACTCGGGTCACTTTCTGAGATCAATGGGGTTACTGGTACTATGGCCCTATTCAGGTTTTCTTCTGCAACAGCATACTTTACTGGAATCACGTTAGCGGGGTTTGGAGGCTGTTGAGCTAACACCGGTTGGGGTCTCTGTTGGGCCTGATATTGTGGTTGGTAGGTTTGTTGGGGTCTAGCATATTGTGGTGGTGGAGGGTACTGGTTCTGGTATCTGCCTTGTTGGTAGGGCTGAGGGTAGGGTTGCCTAACTGCCTGCTTGTTGTATGGGCAATCTTGCGCAGTATGGTTTGTGTACTTCCGTTCTATGGTGCAGTACTGGCTACTAGGGTTAACTTGGGGTTGAGCCATAACGGGACAGACGTTCGCCATATGGTCACCACCGCATGTATAGCACCTTTTCACAGGGGCAAACCTTGGGATTTGTTTGCTAGTTACACCTAATTTCTGAGCTACCTTCTCAGCGAGTTCCTCAATTGATGTAGATTGCGTGGAAGAGTGGCTAGATGCACTATCTGAATCTTTGTAGATTTTGGAAAGCTCTAGCTCTTCCCCTAGGTTATCTTCAATGTCAATGCACATGCGTACACATTCTTCTATGGTCCTAGGGTCCTTCAGATACACATAGGATCTCAATTTCGTACTCAACAATCCATCAAGGAATAAGGCTACTTGTTTAGCGGATGTGGGTAGCTCCGAAATAGGGCACCTTTCAAGATATTGTCTAAATCTCCTTCCGGCCAATCTGACAGTCTCTTGGGGGGTCTGTTTGAAGCTGTGAATCAATGAGGATGTATTGTGTCTTATGCCGCTCTTAGAGAACTCTACAATGAATGCCTCTAGGAGTTGGTCTATGCTCCTGAACTAGCGCTCATCCAATGGCTGAAACCATGTAAGTGCCGTATTCCTAAGGGTTAGACCAAAGGCATTGTACTGCGTGAACAGATCCTCCACTTGTTCCGCTCTCAAGACTTGCTTGAACTCCGCCACATGATCATAGGGATCTCCTGTGCCGTCAAAGTAATTCTTCATGGACTTAACTAGCTGGGTAGGTCTCAAGGTTCTTGCGTGCTCTCTAGGCCTCGGCAGAGGGAATCCATCTACATTTCTTTGGTTCCTGTGGGCTCTAAGCATCTCAGGTTCTACCCTATTCGTCTCCGTCCTCGTTCTTTCTCTGCCTACTGGGTTGGCAAAACTTACTTCTGGTCTATCTCTGCTTCTGTCGCGTTGCGTACCATGAGCTTGGGAAGTTCCAGCCCCAGGATGACCATAGGATACATTTGGTCTTGGTTGGGGAAAAATAAATTCACCCTTCCAAGTGTAAGCATGCTTATCATTTTCTGTCACCACAAAGATCCTCTCAGAGGTGTGATCTAAGTAGGTCACTCTGCCTGGGCTATCAGGATCCTTAAACTCATAGATCATGATTGTTCCTATATCAGTTGGGTGATCCGGTTTATACCTCCAAAAGGCTTTGTCAGTTTCTCGGTTGAGAAGCAAATCTATGCACTTGTTATCTTGGGGAACCCACTCAGGTGTGATAATCCTAGTGAGAACAGATTTGCCTCGGGGTGTTCTAGGTTCTACTCCCATATTTCCTTGTTCCAAGTCGCCTAAGTCCGCTTCTGAGATTACATTTCCAAATTCATCTGTCCTATCTGGATGACTGGTGACTACGTATATGGTTCCTTCCTTGTCCAGGTATGCACTGTTTTCAAACTTGACAGCTGGGTGCTCTAGTCCTATGGATTGGTCAGGGTTTTTAATCTGGACCACGGATCTTCCTAGGCCGTCCTCATAGATGCTAGCACCTAATCGGTTGGTCCTAAGGTACTCTAGCTGCGTTTTGTAAGGGCCTTCTACCCTGTACAGGTAAGGCACACCTGAACTTCCCGTAGGTCTGTCCATGCCTTGAGACATCCCTGATTCACTGGTATCCGAGCTAGGGTAATGAGAGTGGTGACTCAACTGCTGGGCCCAAGACCTTGCAGTATGATTGACACTAGCCTCTGAAGACCTAAGGCTTTGTCTCTCTCTTGCTAGGTGTCGTCCTGATCTAAGGTTCATATGCCTAACTGATTAACCCAATTTTTTGCCCAGAGTACAACCTCGTTACCGATCAATTGGTATCAGTCACTTGATTCTTTTTAGTTATTTCTCGTGTTTAAGGTCTTGTCTGATATTTCGTCGTCAGGAATACTTGAATGTTCTGCGCACTTTCAGGTTGATCGTTCCCGGTTAGGTTCTTTACCTTAAGGTTATCGACAGTACAGAGATTATGTTTTTATCTTGAACTTGAGTTTCTAGGTAGTCTTCAAGTTGATAATTGCCTACCGTCGCCCTGGTTTACTCCTACCTCTAATCGTTCTTAGCTTAAGCTAGGGATTGACAAGGGGAGTTGAGAATTTCCAACCTTTTTGTTTCCTGCTTGGTTGTCTTTGAATGCCCAGGAAGTGTGTTCCCAAGCTTGCACTTACACTTGCTCAAAACGCCTTGCGATGCTCTCAATAGATCTGTAAGAGTTCCAAAGTTAGCTCAAGACTTAAACTCCAAAGACAGAACCAATGATTTTCATTCAGGTAGCACAAACACAAACTTGTATAGTGATTTTCAAGAAAACAATCCTAAGAACCCCTGACTTTGATCCCCCTTGATATGGTCAACTTCAAAATACACTATCTGAAAATCAACGCATTATCTTTATAAAAAACAGTTGAGGGCGTGTGTAATAAAGTAAGTCTATGATCCAAGGGTCTGGCCGGTTCAGACAGATCTGAAATCGGACACCGTTTGGTCATCAGTGTGTATGACCAAAGATCTCGAGTTTAGACTTACTAGGAGGTCTTGTGCTCTTGTGAACAAGTGAACCACTTAGCTTAGTGGTTAAGTCTCAAGGATGTGAAGGACGAGGTCTTGGGTTCAATCCCCATGGGATACATGGGAAGAGTATTTTGCCCAAAGAGCTCTAGAACCTTCTAGAAGCATCCATTGGACACTTGGCGCACATGCAGTTACATGGCTGACACTTGGATGATTAGCATTCACCTGCCCAAGAAGGTAGTCCCCTTGAGAGAGCTATATATAGAGGCATTTGGTTGGGAGGAGAGTCATTCATTCATGAGTAGTTACTGTCGCTACGCTGTTGCATTGGTATCAGAGCCATCTCCATAGCTTTTCTCTTCTTGCTCGAATTTTGGCGTGAGAATTCTCTCCTTCCCGCATCAATATGCGTGTCGCAATAGTTCCCATGCTTTAGCTTAGAGCAAGAGAGTATTAAAAAGTAATTCATCTTTGTGTGATAAGGGGGAATCGAACTCGCGCCCCTCTGTTGAGAGGGCGCTACCTTAACCACAAGACAGAAGCGCCGTTCGTGATTTTGATTGACGAGGAGGACTAGTTAGATCAACTGTTCGCTGAAGAAGACTCCATCGAAGAAGATTCAAAAA
The DNA here is from genome assembly GCA_020310875.1 of Ceratopteris richardii. Lineage (NCBI taxonomy): Eukaryota > Viridiplantae > Streptophyta > Polypodiopsida > Polypodiales > Pteridaceae > Ceratopteris > Ceratopteris richardii. Next base: position 146,850,177 of record CM035434.1, read on the forward strand.
GCTTTGTGTGCTGCCGGCGGGAATCGATCCCTCGCCCCCCCAATAGGACTGCGATCGCTTATCCAAGGTGCCCACAGCGGTGATACGTCCAACAAGCTGCAGATTATCCTGTTCTGCTAAACATCGGCGCTGTAATCTCTTCATCAAACTCTAGCCAAGAACAAAAGGAGGTTTGGCGCGCTGCTGCCGACCGGGATTCGAACCCAGGTGGATCAGCGAACGTCTTAATAGGCTTTGGACTAGACCAAGTCGTCCGCCCCGTTTTCTCTGTTTCATGTGCAGAAGACTCTGTCAAACAGTAATCGCTGCCGAACCCGGAACTCTTCTCCGACTGTTCCAACCCGGAACCCGAGATACATCTAGTCTTGGGAGGACTCTTTCTCTAACCAAAGAAAGCCAAAAACAAAGCAAAGTTTGAAGAAAGCGGAAGCCGTGGAGTGAAGATCTGGAGGCCTATCTTCGTCATAATTCTAGCACTCTCGGCTAGAATCAAGTCGACCTCAACGGACCAAATCATCAGGGACTATTTCTTGTGATATTCTTGCATAGCTCTTTTGATTTTGTTGCACACACTTCTTGCGTTAGGAATACTTAGTAAGTTTAATAACGCTTTGTGTGCGATGGAGGGGACTTCTAGCCACGTTTCGTTTACAAGTACTACTAGTGCGTCCATGTATGTTTCCATTCCTATGTTAGTAACATCCTCATTCATGACTAGACCACCAATAGTTGCACGTGCATTGCATTCATCTGCACCTATGGTTTCAAATACTAGTCATGCGTCTGATGCATCTAAAATAGAATCAGCGATTGTAGCATTAGACGTTGAGGATTCTGCGAGAAAAGGGGAAACAAACACTACTTTAAATGAGAGGAAAGATATGGAAAGTAGGATGTTGCTAGTTGAGCAAAAGCTTGGACAGTTGTCCAGCATTCCGGATGAGGTTGCAGTACTCCGTCAATCTGTTGATGGAATCCAGGATCACCTTAAGGCCATTCTGAACTTACTTCAGACGCCTAAGGATATCAGTAAGACTATTTTAGGTAGTCACACAGATACGATCGCAACTTCACCGATGTCTGTTAGGATGGAAAAGGATAAGGAATTATCCTCTCCCCAAATAGACATGTTTCCTTTAGCGGGAAGTATGAGCCGTTTGAGTCTAGCGTCTTCTACTCCCTTGTGCGTTGCTTCGGTAGGTATGTTAGAAACTCATAACCGCCCTGTGGATCTTTCCTTGGGAAAGGAGATCCGTCCTCCTTATTTCTCTGGAGAGGATAAGGATAGGAATAAGGACGCGGTTTTGACTTTCTTAGAGAAATGGAAAGATGTCCATGAACTCAAACATACCCCGGATCATGTGAGAGTAGTAGAAGCCAGTTTGTCGCTAGGACCGAAAGCTTATACATGGTGGATGAGTCTCTCTGAGACTCACAAGAAACCCACCACTTGGAATGAATTTTCCCATCTTTTCAAGAAAGAGTTTCTCCCCGAGAATGAGGAGGAACGCAATTGGGAAGCTTGGGATAAAATTCAGCAGAAGGGTAGACCGCTATTGGTGTATATTTCAGAATACAGAGATATAATTCTGAAGTTAAAGAATTTAGATGACTTCCATCGACTTCGCGGTTTTGTCAGAGGACTTAACCAGCGAATTCGTAATGAAGTTAAGAGACATGCGCCTAAATCCCTTGAAGAGGCGATTAAGGTCGCACAGATTTATGAGGACAATTCACGCTTGGATGTCACGCAGGAAAGCAGTTATTCCCAGAAGAATAACTTTAAGCGTAAGGGTAAAGGGACTAGATCTAGTGAAAGGGTGTCTAAGAAACCTCGTGTTTTTAGACACATCCTTTCTCCAGAAGATCATGATAAAGCGCAAAAAGAAAACTTGTGCTTTAAATGTCTTAAGCCTGGACATCGAAGCCGTGCCTGTCCAGTCGGAAGAGAAAGTAAGGGAAAGGGTAAGCAGCAAATCCATCTGATTCAATCTTTGAACTTGGATGCAAATTCAAGTGCAAAGAAGGTTCAGATTATGCACTGCGACAGTACCCATTCATGTCAAATCTCCAAAAACATGTGGCAACCTCAAGAGTTTGGTCCACATGATTTGGTCAAGTTGCATGGATCAGTAAAAGGTCACACCATCCGGATAATGGTGGATGACTCTGCTACGCATAATTTTATCAATTATGCGTTAGTAAAAAAACTGGCTCTTCCTCAGGAACCATCACCTCATAAATACATTGTCTCCATGATGCACGGTCAAGACACCCGTGTTTGGGACACAATGATTTGTAATTTGGAACTAGAAATCCAAGGATTTAATGACACCTTGGACTTCCAAATAATGAATATGGATCGGATAGATCTCGTTTTAGGGAGAGAGTGGCTATGGAGTCTAGGTCCTTCATTGACCAGGTGTTATTTTACAAATACTTTGGAATTCCAGCGCGACGGAGTTGTGTATAAGATCAAGGGTGAGCATGATGTTCCAAGTATCCCTTTGATATCATACACTGAACTACAGAAACTTGTAAATAATGAAGCCAGGACCCAAGCTTTTCTTGTCCTTGGCACAGATGTAACAGATTCTGATAATATAAATCAAGTTTATTATGTCTCGTCCTTTATTCCTCGAGAAGTTTATGTTAAATTTAACAATTTAATGAAGGAATTTAAAGATGTGTTCCCTAAGGAACTCCCCTACGGCTTGCCACCCTCTCGTGGAAACATCGATCACAGCATAGATCTGTTTCCGGGTACCAAGCCAAAATCTCAAAACCCATACCGCCTCCCCTATGTCCAAAATCAAGAGGTGGAAAATCAAATCCAAGAGTATTTGGATAAAGGATTTATCCGCCCAAGCCAGTCTCCATGGGCAGCACCCATCCTTCTAGTGAAAAAGAAAGATGGAACTATGAGACTGTGTGTAGATTATAGGGCGTTAAACAATCTTACGATAAAGAACAAGTATCCCATGCCACTAGTCGAAGATCTTTTCGATAGTTTAAAGGGGGCTACAGTCTTTTCTAAGATTGATTTACGCCAAGGTTATCATCAGATCAGGATCAAAGATGATGATATTCCTAAAACAGCCTTTCGAACAAAGTTTGGCCACTACGAGTTTTTAGTGATGCCGTTCGGGTTGACAAACGCACCCGCAACATTTATGACTTTGATGAATCAAGTGCTTAAGCCGTATTTGGGAAAATTTGTTGTAGATTTTCTTGATGATATTCTGATCTACAGTAAAGATCATGAAAGTCACTTAGAGCACTTGAAAAAAGTTTTTCAACTTCTTCACGATAATAAACTTTACGGTAAAGAGTCAAAATGTGAATTCTTTACCCCAGAAGTAAAGTATTTAGGTCATATTATTTCCGCGGAAGGAATCAAAGTTGACCCTGAAAAGGTCCAAGCGATTCTTGAATGGCCTGAGCCCAAGACGGTTCGAGAACTACAAAGTTTTCTCGGATTGGCCGGATATTATCGGAAGTTTGTGGCTGGATATGCCAAGATTGCAGTACCTTTGACGGATCAACTCAAAGGGAAGCATCAAAAGTTAAATTGGAAAGAAGAGCAAGCAAAGAGTTTTCAAGAACTTAAACTTGCTTTAGCATCGGCCCCGGTTCTACAGATCATAGATCCGAACAAGCCTTTCCAATTAGAGACAGATGCAAGTTCATCTGCAGTAGGAGCAGTACTAAGCCAAGATGGTCGACCAATAGCTTTCGAGAGTAGAAAGCTAAGTCCTGCTCAGCAAAACTACTCTACCTATGAGCGAGAGATGTTCGCTATTATAAATGCTCTAAAGAAATGGCGCCATTATCTATATGGATCAAAGCTGACCATAGTTTTTGATCAAGAGAGCATAAAGTGGTTTACAAACCAACCTGACCTTAGAGGTAGAAAAGCAAGATGGGCCGAACAGTTACAAGAGTTCGATTATGAGCTCAGGTACAGAAAAGGAAAGTTCAATGCAGTGGCAGACGCCCTAAGTCGGATGCCTATGTTGAACAATCTAAGTTTTGTACAAATTCAAAGTGAATTTATTTCAACTTTGAAAGGAAGCTGCAAAGAGGATCCAAGCTTCAGTCAAGCATGGAAAGCAGCTGAACAAGATAAACAAAATGAAGCAAGTACTTCTGAGAGAAAGTTTAAACACTATTCTCTCCAAGATGAATATTTGCTTTATAAAGGTAAGGTTTGTGTCCCAAGTAGAATGGACATACGAAATCAAGTACTTTTCGAATGCCATGATGCTCCAAGTGCAGGACATCCTGGTATTAACCGAACCTATGAGTTAGTGAAAAGACATTTTTATTGGCCTAGTTTGCATCGTGATGTGCAAAACTATGTGTCTAAGTGCCATAAATGTCAAGTCAATAAGTTTGAACGACTTAAAGTTGGAGGATTGCTGCATCCTTTGGAAATTCCCAAAGGAAAGTGGGAAAGTATTTCCATGGATTTCATTTCTGGATTACCCCGCACTCAGAAGGGCTTTGATTCAGTCTGGGTTGTAGTTGATCGATTGACTAAACTTGCTCAGTTTATACCAGTCAAGACTACTTATAAGACTCCAGAACTTGCAAAAATATTTGTAAATCAACTTTATAGACTCTATGGTCTTCCGGTAGACATAGTTTCTGATAGAGATGCTCGATTTACAAGTCATTTTTGGCGAGCAGTCTTTAGTAGACTTGAAACTAAACTAAGTTTAAGTACAGCTGAACATCCCCAGACGGATGGACAGACAGAGAAAGTCAATCAGATTTTGGAAGACATACTTAGAGCTTATGTTACTTCCAAACAGACTGATTGGGAAGATTATCTTCCTTTAGCTGAATTTGCCTATAATAGTGCCAAGAATACATCAACTGAATTTAGCCCATTCATGTTAATGTATGGTTTCCAGCCTAGGTCTCCTTATGCAGTGGGACTTCATAATGAACGAGTTCAAGCAGCTCAAGAGTTTCTTCAAGACATGAACTTTAAGCTCAAGTTAGCTAAAGAAAACTTAAAGAAAGCTCAAGATCGTGCAAAAGCTTATGCCGATCCAAAGCGAAGAGATGTTACTTTTCAGGTTGGCGATCAAGTTTATCTTCGTATTCCTGAAAGATCGGAAAAGTTCAAGACTGGTCAATGCGCCAAGTTGTCGCCTAGATATTGCGGTCCTTTTCCAATCACCAAGAAAGTTGGTTTGTGGGCTTATGAATTACAACTTCCAGATGATAGTTGGATTCATCCAGTGTTCCATGTTAGCCGACTTAGGAAGAGTTTAACAGATTCAGATAATCTAGTTGGACATCAGGTCATACTTCCTATTCCAGTAAATGAAACAGTTCCTCATGAACCTGAAAGGATACTTCGCACCCGAGATAAACGTACAAGAAGCCACTTGTATGAAGAGTGCTTAGTAAAATGGAAGGATGGAACTGAAGAAAATTCAACATGGGAAAAAGTTTCCACAATCCAACGACGTTTTCCAGCTTTCAAGTTTTAAGTTGGTCCCAAATAAAGAAGGTTTTCTACTTTCAAGTTTTTAGTCGATAAACCGATCATGTTCTTCAAGATCTAGAATATGATAAGGTTTTTTACTTTCAAGATCTAAGTAAATAACCTGTTTGGATGAATGCATGTTCTTCAAGTTTTAGAACATGAGGCTCGGGGGTTGCCTACAGTATATATAGTTCTAATTTTCGAGGACGAAAATATTTTCCAAGGGGGGAAGAATGTAATAAAGTAAGTCTATGATCCAAGGGTCTGGCCGGTTCAGACAGATCTGAAATCGGACACCGTTTGGTCATCAGTGTGTATGACCAAAGATCTCGAGTTTAGACTTACTAGGAGGTCTTGTGCTCTTGTGAACAAGTGAACCACTTAGCTTAGTGGTTAAGTCTCAAGGATGTGAAGGACGAGGTCTTGGGTTCAATCCCCATGGGATACATGGGAAGAGTATTTTGCCCAAAGAGCTCTAGAACCTTCTAGAAGCATCCATTGGACACTTGGCGCACATGCAGTTACATGGCTGACACTTGGATGATTAGCATTCACCTGCCCAAGAAGGTAGTCCCCTTGAGAGAGCTATATATAGAGGCATTTGGTTGGGAGGAGAGTCATTCATTCATGAGTAGTTACTGTCGCTACGCTGTTGCAGCGTGTAGTATATGCCACGAGCTTTCCGACAAGCCCAAGAGCTCAAAAAATGGATTTCGTATGGAAAAGTTATGACTGTTCAGGGTTTAGGGGGTTAAAACAGGATTCAAACTGGCTGACAGATCCTAAGATTTTCTCCCAAGACACAAGTGTAGGAACCTCAAAAATGCTAATGGATTGACTATTGTGCCCCAAAAATTGCCCCAAATTTTGAAATAAAAAACCCTAATTTTTTTGGCCGAAAAGCCTGTCAATCGCGATCGACAGGTCTGTCAATCGCGATTGACAGAGGTGTCCGTCGTGGCTGTCAGTCGCGATTGACAGTGTCAATCGCGATCGACAGAGTCGATCGTGGCTGTCAATCGCGATCGACAGTATCAATCGCGATCGACACGTTTTCCGGATTTTTCGCCGAGATTTCAGTCAATCGGGGTCCTATCAGTCGCGATGGACACGTGGCTACGCGCAAAAGTCAATCAATCGTGGAATTTCAGTCAATCGCGATCGACGGTGTCAATCGCGATTGACAGAGGTGTCGGTCGTGGCTGTCGATCGCGATCGACGGTATCAATCGCGATTGACAGGGTCCTACGTGGCAGTCAGTCGATCGTGGAGGTCTGTCGGTCGCGATTGACAGGGTCTGTCGGTCGCGATTGACAGAGGCTGTCGGTCGCGATTGACAGAAAACCTCGGAATTTTTCTACTGTTTTTAGTGTTTTAGGATGTGCTCCTTGTGCTTGTTCTAGTGGTGCACTTACTTTTGTGAAAAGCCAAAAATTTCTGTCAGTCGCGATCGACAGAGGCCTGCGACCGCGAGACAGTTTCTTCGAATTTCGTACCTGCGCGCAGCGTGCTGGGGATGATGATGATGGCAGTACCTGCAAGAATCACAACAACATGCAAAAACAGTGCAAGCAATATCGCTCTCTCGCTCTCTCTCACAAGTGGAATGGAGGAAATGAGGTGGAGATGGTGATATGATCAAAACTGAAAATTTTCGCGATGATGGAGATGGAGGTGGGAGATGGTGATGATGATGATGGTGATGAAAATGGTGAAGAAAGTAAAAGAAAATCGATGAGAGTGAAGAAAATACCTACAACTCCAACGCGTCAACTCTACGTCTTACCATCACACGCTCGTCCTCAAAGCTCGATCCCCGGCAACGGCGCCAAAATTTGGTGTAGCTCAGTGATGAGTAGCACCTCCTTTAATGTCAATCCGGGAAGACGTGAGGATGGTATGAAGACCTCAAGCAAGTGGCGGCACAAGTGCGTGAGTGAGAAGCACACAAGCATGCACACACATACACACACACGCGCACACACGGCAAGACAAAGAGAGAGAATCCATGGAGTTCTTTAGATTACTTTCAAAAGCTCTTACAAGTTTGTTTCAATTACAATCTAACCTCAAAAATGAGCTCTCTAGCTCTTTTTATAGTTTTTGGCTAAGTTTTGGCCCTGTCCAGACCTAGTGTCCGGCCTAGTTAAAAATTAGGTTCCAGGGCTTATTTGAGGGCTCAAACGATATCTAAAAAATACGAAATTTGGCAGGTAGATACTTCTAATGCTCCTCAAGCTCAAGGACTCCTTGGCTTGCACAAAATGGAGCTACAAAAAGATGAAATGATATTTACAATGGTGCTTAGTGATGATAATCACTTTTAATGGGTGTAGAGGTTTTGAAAGATTAAGGTTGCCTTAGTGCTAAATCTGCGTGAATGTTCATCAGTGCTTCTTTCTGAAGAAAATTGTTGGCCTACTTGCCGGATCGTCGTTGACTGCCTTGTCTGCTTGTGCTATCTCTTTTCTCGGACTCTCTTCTTGTGCTTCCTTGTCTTGTCAGTCCTTCAGCTCCGGCTCCAACATGGCCTATATGGTGCCTGATATTGCTGCTGGTATTGAGGTTGATATTGTTGTGGCCTATGATATGGCTGTTGGTACTGATTATGATACCTACCCTGTTGGTAAGGTTGCTGATAATTTTGTTTAACAACCTGCCTGTTATAGGGAGAATCTTGGGTCGTATGATTTGTATATTTCCTCTCAATGGTGCAATATAGAGCATTAGGGTTTCCTTGAGGTTGAGTCATCATTGGGCAGACATTAGCCATGTGATCTCCTCCACACGTATAACATCGCTTCACTGAGGTGACCCTTGGCATTTGTCTATTTTGGACTCCTAGCTTTTTGGCCACTTGCTCAGCTATCTCATCTATCTCAGTGGAGGTTTTAGAGGTATGACTTGTAGAACTATCAGAGTCCTTATAGAGTTTGGATAGTCCTAACTCCTCACCCAAGTTGTCTTCTATGTCAATGCACATCCGTATACACTCTTCTATGGATCTAGGCTCTTTCAAGTATACATATGACCTTAATTTTGTGCTCAACAGGCCATCTAAAAACAGTGCCACCTGTTTAGCTGATGTGGGTAATTCTGGTACAGGGCATCTTTCCAAGTACTGTCTAAATCTTCTTCCTGCGAGTCGCACTGTTTCTTGGGGTGTCTGCTTGAAGCTGTGGATCAAGGATGATGTGTTATGCCTGATACCACTCTTGGAAAATTCCACAATGAATTCTTCTAGCAGCTGACCTATCTCTCTATAGTTGCGACTGTTTAGAGGTTGAAACCAAGCTAATGCAGTACCCTTAAGAGTCAAACCAAATGCCTCGAACTGGGTGAATAAGTCCTCAACCTGTTCAGCTCTTAGCACTTGTTTGAACTCCGCCACATGATCATAAGGATCTCCAAATCCATCAAAGTAGTTCTTCATTGTCTTAACCACTTGAGAGGGTCTAAGGGTTCTTGAGTGCTCTCGTGGTCTAGGCAATGGGAAATCATGATCGTCTCTTTGATGCCTATACACTCTATGTCTCTCCCTTTCAAGTCTTTTCGTTCCATATCCTGATCTGTCTCTGCCTATAGTGTCTGCAAAGCTTACCTCCGGTCTCTCTCTAGTTCTTTCTCTCTGGGTTTCATGAGCCTTGGATGATCCGGCTCCTTGGAGGCCCTGGGAAACATTAGATCTTGGTGGAGGGAAAATTGATTCACCTTGCCAAGTGTAAGCATGTCTGTCATGATCTGATACCAAGAATAATTTCTGAGATGTGTGATCTAGGTAGACAGCTTTCCCTGGTGTCTCTGGGTCCTTGAATTCGTAGATGGTGACTACTGGGCTGGGTTGATCTGGCCTAAATCTCCAAAAGGCTTCCTCCGTTTCTCTATTCACGAATAGTTCTATGCTTTTATTATCTTGAGAAATCCATTCTGGAGTGAGCACTCTGGTTAAGACTGACTTACCTCTAGGGGTCTTGGGTTCTCTTCCTAGGTCTCCTTGCTCTAGGTCTCCTATCTCATTCTCAGGGATGATATTTCCAAACTCATCTGTCCTATCTGGTAAGTTGGTAACCACATACATGGTTCCTTCCTTATCAATGTAAGCACCCTCCTCGAACTTGACTACTGGGTGTTCAAGTCCAAAGGGTTGGTCAGGATTTTTGAGTTGAACCACTGATCGTCTTAGACCATCCTCATAGATGCGAGCACCTAATTGGTTGGTCCTGATATACTCCAATTGGGTCTTATAGGAACCTGAACTTCGTGTGTAAGGATAACCACTAAGCTGTTGAGCCCAAGACTTGGATGTATGGTTGACACTAGCCTCAGATGACCTAATGCTTTGTCTATCCTTGCCTAAGTGTCTGCCAGATCTCAGGTTCATAAGCCTTGGCTTCTAGTCCCAAAGTTCTCTTATATTGCTCAAAATCCTTTGGAACACCTTGGTTTTCCAATTTTCCTGAGGGTCAACTTCAAAATACCCTATCTAATAATCCTGGTATTAATTTAACCATAACCAGTCGATGTTTTGGTTGTACTCCCCACGAGCTTTCCAACAAAACCAAAATCACAGCAAACGGATTTCGTATGAGAAAGTTATGCCAGTTCAGGGTTTTGGGGGTTAAAACAGGGAAACAGGATCTCTCTGGGAACTCAAAACAGGCGATACGATACCAGATTTTCCACGATACGATACCTTTGTCTTACACGATACCCCTTCAGACGATACCACCTAGACGATACGATACCACTAGGATAACTACGATCGCGATACCAACCTCACGATACGATACCTCAAGGTGCACGATACGATACCAGAATCTCAGGCGATACGATACCACTTGGTCAACGATACGATATTGTGACCGTCGCGATACGATACCACTGAGGCAACTACGATCGCGATACCAACACTTGACGATAGGATACCAGAATGGTATCGCGATACCTCAAGTGGGCATGCACGATACGATACCACTTAACCTCGCGATACGATACTGCTTGTGCCACGCGATACGATACCACAAAGTGCACGATACGATACCAGGATAAGAGACGACATGATACTAGGTTGACCCACGATATGATACCACTAGGTGGGCGATACGATACCAGAAATTTGACGCGATACGATACTAATATAGCCCACAATACGATACCTATTTGCAAGCGATACGATACCGCACAATAGACGATACGATATCTTCCAGGCGATACGATACTGCAAGGTCAACGAGACGATACCAAGTGGACCACGATACGATACCTGTTTGCGAGCGATACGATACTAATATAGCCCACGATACGATACCTGTTTGCAAGCGATACGATACCGCACAATAGACGATACGATATCTTCCAGGCGATACGATACTGCAAGGTCAACGAGACGATACCAAGTGGACCACGATACGATACCACCGGGGCGACCGCGATCGCGATACCAACACTTGACGATACGATACCAAAATGGTATCGCGATACCTCAAGTGGGCATGCACGATACGATACCTCAACAAATATCGCGATACACGGGAATTCTGGTATCGCGATACCAAAACTCAACCGGACACGATACTTGGAGATTTTCACACCCAAATTCAAAAATTTTTGCAAATATGTGTACCTTATTTCCTCCTTGTCACTTCTATCAGAGTGTAGATGCAAAATCTAGCTCCAAAGTCACACAACCACTGTCGCGATACCAGACGCAGGTCGCTTCAGCCCGCGCGATACTGAATCAAATTTTTGGAGTTTGAGAGGTTTTCCAAGAATGTTTCTTCAGCGTTTCTGCTCTGAACAGCCTCCGCACTTGTTCCTCATAGCCGCAAGTGAAAAACGAGGTGAACATGTAGGCGAAAATGAAAAAAATCAGAGAATATGAAGAGGGAAGAAGATGATGATGAAGGTGAAGATGAAGAAGAAGAAAAAACTCAGAAACTAAACTGAAAATGGTGATTTTTTACCTTCCAATGTCGCTACTCTACGTCTTACCGTCACACGCTCGTCCTCCAAGCTCTCTCCCCGGCAACGGCGCCAAATTTGGTGTCACTCTAGCACAATGGTGAGTACCAACGTGAGGAGATACACCTCATAAATGTCAATCCGTGGAGACGTGAGGACCGGTATGAAGATCGTGAGCAAGTGATGGCACAAGTGCGTGAGTGAAAGCACACAAGCATGCACACACATACACACACACGCGCACAAAGTAAGAGCAAGGAGTGGAACAATGGAAGATGTTCAATTATACAAGAGCTCTCTTACAAAGCTGAAATCTACCACAAGCCAACCTCAAAAATGAGCTCTCCAGCCCTTTTTATAGTTTTTGAGTGGTTTTGGCCCTGTCCAGACCTACTGTCCGGCCTAGTTAAAAAATAGGTTCCAGGGCTTATTTGGGGGCTCAAACGGAGTCTAAAAATTATGAAAATTGGTAGGATGGTAGTTCTAATACTCCTCAAGCTCGAGGACTCCTCGGCTTGAACAAAATGGAGTTATAAAAATGGAAAATGGTATTTACAATGGTTTTTAGTGATAAAAATCACTATTTTTGTAGGGATTTCTTCTGAAAATTTGACAGGTGCTTCTTGGAGCTCCCTACTTGCTCCTTCTTCTTGTGTGTCCACTTCCTTGATGCACTTCCATGCTTTGTCCTTGACCTTGAGCTTCACCACCTGCCCAATCTGAATCACTATAGGCTCTCAACTTCAAATCTGATGTAAAAGGATAATATAATCCTTCCTTTATAGTTCCTTTGATATATCTGAGAACTCTTTGACCTGCAATCCAATGTGGGTCCTTTGGACAATGCATGAATTGTGACAAAACTCCCACTGCATAACTAAGATCAGGTCTTGTTAGTGTAGCATAAATCAAACTACCCACAAGAGATTGATACTTCCTCATATCTTTGTAGTCTGCACCATCATATTTACTGAGCTTGTGATTAACTTCAAGTGGAGTTGAAGCTTCTCTGCAATTTTCCATATCAAACTTCTTCAACAAGTTCAGAAGATACCTTTCTTGTGACACATATATGCCATGATCTGTATAAGTAACTTCAATTCCAAGAAAGTATGATAACTTTCCTAGATCACGGATCTTGAATTCTTTTTCAAGTAATCTCTTTACCTCCTTGATTCCTTCATCTGAAGTACCTGTGATTATAATGTCATCTACATAAATACAAATGTAGATTGTACCTTCCTCTGTTCTTTTGATAAGTAGACTTGGGTCTGCTTTTGAACTTTGATATCCAAGATCATTCAAATACTTCACCAGTCTATAGTTCCAAGCTCTTGGAGCTTGCTTCAATGCATACAATGCTCTTCTCAACCTGCAAACAAAATTTGGATACCTGGAATCTATAAACCCTTGAGGTTGCTCCATGTATACCTCATCTGATATGTATCCATTCAAGAATGCATTCTTTATATCCAATTGACTTAGAGTCCATCCTTTTGAAACTGCAATAGCAATGATTGTCCTTATAGTTGACATCTTAGCTACAGGACTGAATGTCTCATCATAATCTATGCCATAGGTCTGGGCATAGCCTTTCACCACAAGTCTAGCTTTGTATCTGGCTATACTTCCATCTGCAAGCTTCTTCACTTTATAAACCCATTTATTTCCAATTACTTTCTTACCATTTGGTTTAGGAACAAGTTCCCATGTCTTGTTCTCCTCCAGTGCATTGAACTCTTCCTTCATTGCTTCTTCCCATTGCTTCTTACCTTTAGCTTCATCATAGTTCTGAGGTTCTTCATCATCTTTGACCATATATGCATAGTTCTTCTGAGTTATGTAAGAAGTATCATAAGAATACCTTTCTGGTTGTCTTCTAGTCCTGCTTGACCTTCTTGGTTCACATTCTTCATATGTGTCTGGATACACTTCTTCATCAAATATAGGAGCTTCTTCATTCCTTCTTGTTAATCCACTTGTGGATGTACTTGCTTGCATATAGTCTCCATCTCTATTTACCTGCACAATTGATTTTCCTTTCTCACATCTTCTTACCTCTTCTTCAAATTCTTCAGCTATATGACTTTGATCTCCATACCAACTTTTCTGTTCATCAAATGTAACATCTCTAGAAATAAGAAATTGTTTGATTAAAGGATTCCACAACCTGTAACCCATCTGCTTTTCATCATAACCAATGAACACATATTTTTCTGCCTTTGGTTCAAGTTTATGCCTAAGCTGTGATGGCACATAAGCATATGCAATTGATCCAAACACTCTACAATGATCTAGTGTTGGTTTCTTACCCCACCAAGCTTCATATGGAGTCATTCCATTCAGAGCTGCACATGGTAATCTATTAATCTATTCACAAGATATGTAGCTGTATTTACAGCCTCAGCCCAAAGATAATTTGGACAGTTCTTCTCCTTTAGCATAGCTCTAGCAAACTCAACCAAAGTCCTATTCCTTCTTTCTGCTACACCATTTTGTTGTGGTGTATACCTACAAGTTATTTCTCTCTTAATACCTGCATTCCAAAGATAATCATTGAACTCTAATGAAAGAACATAATACCTTGAGCCACTGATAGATCCTTCTTTTGTTGGTCCCCATACATCTGTATGAATGAGCTCAAGTACTCCATCATGTTTGAATCCTTTCTTCTGAAATGGTAACCTGTGTGCTTTACCCATTTGACATGCTTCACATTTATAAACCATATGTTGACTTTGTACATTTGGTAATCCTAGTACAGACTGATTAGCAACCATAGCTTTAATTCCTCTTTCATTAAAGTGACCTAATCTCTTATGCCAGAGATCAAGTTCTGTAATCACTGCTTCACCATGTGTGAGCAAAGCTTGACCAATGTTTCCTTGCACTCTTAAAGTAAAGAGTCTACCTTCTTTCTTACCAGAGACAATCTGATTATATCCATTCTCTGGATCTTCCACAAATACTCCTTCATTTGTAAACCTGACTTGAAAACCTTTTTCAACTATCTGTCCCACACTAATCAAGTTTTTAGGTATTGTTGGAACATACAAAACATTGGTTAGCAAATCTGCTCCACTCTTGCATTTCACTTTTCCAATTGAATGTACACTATGTCTTGTATTATCACCAGTTTGAACTGTGTGACTAGAAATGCCTTTTTCCAATTCTGACATCAATTCTATATTCCTGACAAATGATTAGAACATCCAGAGTCAATGTAAAATACCTTTAGATCTTCTTTATCTGATGTGTTGATTGAATTCGTCATCAATGATGTATGACTTTCATTCTGTGTGTCATTTGCATAGTTGTAGTAGGTGGTATTGTAGGATTGATTATGTCCCCAACTTCTTCCTCCACCTCTACCATAGCCTCCTCTTTGACTTTGTCTACCTCTTTGAAAATTACTTTGATATCTTCCACCTCGGCCTCTGCTATTGTTGTTTTGATTCTGGTTTGATCCTTGTTGGTTGTGCCAACAGTCATGAGCCAAATGATTACTCAATCCACAGATCCAGCAAGCCTTCTTGTTGTTATTTTGATTACCTCTTCCTCTTCCAAAACCTCTTGGTCTTCCTCTGCCAGTGCCTTTACCTCTTGCATAATAAGCTTGAGAACTAGACTCCTCTTCATCCTTTGCTTTACCTTTATCTCCTTTCTTCTTGTTCTTCATGTACATTGCAGAACTTTGTCCTTTATCTCCATCTCCCTTCAAGTCTTGCTCATATGTGAGCATCAAACCAAGCAACTGGTTCAAATCTGGAACATAATGATTTAATGAAAGTTCTGTTGATAAGACAAAAGGTTTCCACCTTTCATCCCCTCTCAAACCTGCAAGTAGCTGAGCAATCAATCTGTGATCTTCAACATCTTCATCTATGGATCCAAGACTATCTGCAAGATCCTTCATCTTAGTGACATAATCACTAATGGTTTGACTTGGCTTCTTCTTGAATGTTGTAAACTCTGACCATAGACTTGCTTTCCGTGCTTTAGTAGTGCTTTGGAAATGATACTCCAATGCATTCCATATATCTTCAGATGATTCCAATCCTCTGATGTGTGGTAGTAAATGATCAGAGATTGTATTGTAGATGTAGGCTTTTGCACTTGCATCCTTCTTCTGCCAATGCTTTAAAGCATCAAGTTCTTCTTTCTTTGGTCGGCTTTCATCTTCAAATACTGGCTTCTCTTCTTCACCTGTTACATATATCATGAGATCCTTACTCATAAGTAAGGCTTCCATTCTCATTACCCATGCGGGGTAATTATCTCTGTCCAGTTTGTCAATGGAGATATGATCTACCATAGTTCTTTTCTTCTGCTGCAACCTGTGAGCTTAAAGGATAAAGGATAATACCTTTTGAAGTTCTTTGTGTATGAGGATACTTTTGAAGTAACCTTTTGATGCCTTGTGTCTTCAAATGCTTCACCTTTCAAACTTTAATGGAAAACTTTACAAAACTTCTCGTACCTTTGTCGTCTTCTGCTCTCGAGAATCTTTCTGCTCTAATACCACTTGTTGATGTATGAAACACCACAAGAAATGAATTAATGTGACACTAGAACACCTCTATGGTCACCATTAACTCATTGCCACTCCAAACTTTGAGAAATGATAGCCTAAAGTGAGAACTTTGCTTCTACAGAAATTCCTAGTCACCGAAATGACATACCTTCAGTATTTTGCTAATTTCTCCTAGCTCAAGTATTATTTCTCCATGAAACTTTATAGGCTGGAACTAGAAGAGTAGAGATTTCCAACAAGCTATCATATGCATCAAACGGATCTCTAAAACTCAAGTTATGGCTCTCACAAGATGACCCTGTATGACCTTCCAAAACTGGAAATTTTACCTATTTTAGTAAGAGCGCCTGTTTAAAATTAGAATTCGATGCCTGGCATCGACTTGCAACGAGAATTCGATGCCGGGCATCGACTTGGGATGTTTTTGGCCACTTTTCAGCAGGGATTCGATGCCGGGCATCGACTTCCCGCATAAAGTCTTGATCTTTTGGACACCAAAAACTATAGGTGATTTCATGCACACTTAGAATATGACTTATCAACTGAAATTCGATGCTAGGCATCGAGTTGCTCCAACACCATCATCTTTTCAAGAAGATTTGGCAGTAGATAAAAATCAGATATGAAGATAAGGACTTATCAAGTGAGATTCGATGCCAGGCATCGACTTGCTTGGAAAACTTCAACCTTTCAAATCATTACACAGAAGACAAACACTGGAGATGGAGGAAGAAGAATTATACACAAAACTTTAACTAGTTCTTGTCATAACTATGAAAACTCAGAAGCTTACAAGTGCTTTCTCACTCAGAGAAGCCCGACTATACTCAGTCATAAAAATGAGTTCTTCTCACTTTCTCATTGTCTTCCTTCTTCTTCTTCTCACCGCGTCAGTTAATACTAACTAACTTATATAGACTTTCTCATTCTCGTGATTTTAAAAAACTTCTAGAACTAAAGTGAACTAACTTTACAAATATGATACATTTGTGAATTTTTCCCTTCACATAGGCATGGGGTTTTCTTCCTAAGATTTGACCTTCAAATATATGTCCAGTTAGTGATTGTTTCTCCAACAATGTTAATGTTGTAACGGGGACAAATGGCCATATCTTGTCCACTACAATGTTAACATGTGCTTCTATATTCTCACATAATCAGCAAGCAAAGTAGTAGCATGGCTAAAGCTACAGGAACTAGTTCGCAGGCAAGGTCAAGCTCTCAGATAGTCGACATTGAAACCCTCCTCCTCGAGGAACAGTTGACACAAAGACCTCAGGAACTGAGGGCAGTTCATGTACTACCAATTCAAGACCCTCCATAGGGACACACCTCGTAGGTCGGCAAACATGCCCATTGGTTCAGTGACGTTGCAGGACCATTAGGAGAGGGTACCTACTTCTGGGAAGCTGAAATAGAATTCAATGACAAGTGGGGGAGATATCACTTCTTTGCTCACAATTTTTAAAAGTATCAAAATGTAGAAGTTATGAGATCAGTTTGGACTTGGACAGCTACTTTAGAGCAATATTACCCAAACCCATTCCCGCATTAACCCAAAGACATGAATTGAAAAGATTTAAGTTGACCATCAACTTGGTACGAGAGGCCCTGGACATGAAGGGCATGCACATTCCAACAGAAAAGGAAACTCTGATTCCTGGACAAATGAAGCACAAGGAGCTCAACAAACTAAAGGATATGGTATCCATGACATTGACCATTGCTATCCATTTATGCACAATCATGCAGCATTTTGCCTTACCTACTCAAGAACGCTTTACCATGCCTCAAAGAGAATTTGGTTCAGTTTATATTTGGCAAAAACCGAAAACCTCACCATCAATATGCCGCATTGGATTATTGATCAAATTCACCTAGCACATCAGTGATGGAACAAGAAACACAAGAATGTACTTCACGGATGTTGCCCGCTTACACGAATCATTTACAGGTGTTTGGTGTATGATGTACCCATTCACAGAGCATTGGTATGGTCCAGAGTCTAAGAGTTCCAGAGACGAGCATCAACGGCAGGCCCACCATCAAAGAAAATGAGGGGATCCGTTCAAATACCCTATGCACAGGCAAGGGGTGCCACCCACACCAGATGTAACACCACCTCAACAAATATGTGTTCAAGCATTCACGATTCGGTTACCCAGACAGAGTGTAAAGGGACAAAACCGTGTCTTTCCACCTATTCCTTCAGAATTGGAATTTCCACAGGGCTACACTTCGGACGACTTAACTGATAAAGAAATTACCAGAATGATTAATGAGACAAATCTTGAGACAGAAGAAGACCAGACCCAAGTACCACAACCGACTACAGAGACTATAGCACCTACTCAACCCGAAGTAGTAGAAGTGAATGAAGATGAAGAAGAAATCGATGAAGAGGATTCAGATGAAGAGCACAACCAAGAGCAGGAAGACATTACAGCACTAGTGGGTGCACCAGCGTATATGGCATAGAACAAAAGATTGTATGAGACCATGAAGAGAGTCCAGGCGCATCACAAATTGTCATTAGAAACAGGGAAATTATTGATAAGTCAAATGTTGGGAGAAGAAGGAGTAGATGAACAGTTCATCGAGTCCTTGAACCTTCACGCTGATGCGCTTGGTCTTGATGAAGCCATTCATTCGGCCATCACTCACATTCATTGCTTTGAACAACGAGTGTCTACCTGCCCCCTTCGCTTTGAGAAGAAAATTCATATAGATGTATCAACACCATCAGACACTACACACACAGAAGAATACCATGATACACTACTATCACCACACTCCACACCCTCACCCCCAAACTCACCCACCTCACCCCTCACTGAACACCAAACTTCTCCTCATGACACCACCACCATAATCTCCACCACCACTGAACGTGCTATCACAACCCTCATGTCACCCCATATCACCTCTGGGTTATAGTTTTCATTCTGATGTTATAGGAATTTCCTTTCCCTCTGGCACCCACTTTGGATGGGCTGCCACACCTACATTCACAACACTGTTCACCAACATCACATCCACCACACCTACCGTCCCCATTTACACGATAACACACACTTTTGAGAGCATGGAAACATCACCAGCTATGGCACCACTCCCTCCCCCCACACTACCACAATCTCCTATTCCCCCTCCCCCCACATCACCTCTTGTTTCCACTTCATTCACAACCCCTTTCCAATTCCCCATTTCCCCTACATCCTCCTCTTTCCCAGCATCCTTGAATGTAAATAATATTTTTTCTACATTACATCAATGTATATATTAGTTGCAGAATGAATATCAGACCTTAGATGATCGACATCGTATTCTATTTGCACACCAACAACAACTAAAAAAGCAGCTGACAAACCTAGAAGAAGAGAACGTAGAGCTCACCCAACGTTATATTACGCTAGAGCATGCCCATCACACCTTATTGGATACTCCTTGAGAGTCAGATTCTCCCAAGGTTAAAAAACTAGAAGCTTTAACTGAACTTGATCACTGTGATAATATCAAAGTCCGTCGTAATCTAACCTTACTGCGGAAGCATATGGCCACTGCTTTAGAGGAGAATAAATGACTTCAAAGGCAAAATGAAGAGAATCTGGAAGTAGCAATGGAAGGCTCTCCTCATGAGATAGATCCAGAAAAATTTAAAGCCATTCCCTCATATACAATGAAAACCATCCTCAAATCATATGCTAATCTTCTTGAATCACATGAAAATCTGGAAAAAGAACGGGACACCCTCAACCAACAGCTAAGGGCACAAGAAGAACCAACGAAGGTCATAGATTATGTATCAACTACTGATGAGGTGTATGCACTCAAAGCACAGGCAGCCGAATTGCAAAGTAAATTACTTCAATACGAATGCCAATCCTCCCCTGTCATAGAACTTGAACCGAAAGAATTGGTACCCATCAAAGTAGAAGAATCATATGAGGAACCTTATGTTCCCATGCCTATGCCAGGTGGCCAACAAACAGCTGAAGGGTCGGACACACTGGAAGTCAAAGCCTCAGAATGGCTGCAGAAGCTCAAAAAAATGGCTAGCACACATGATGACAGGGTAGTCATGTCAAAAATTGAGGAGACCATTATAAAGTTAGAATACTTTCGACTCATTTTCCATCATCGATGGATAGGTACAAATGATGATCAATATGTGCCATATTGTGTGCTGCTAGCAGATTATAATGCAGAAATTCAATGACGTTATGGAAAGGCCCCAACTTTTGCCACCCAATTTGGTCCAAACGACATACCTGAAAGTGCTACACAGGGTTCCATCTTCCAACCCACTTGGAGGCTTTTTCTTCTAGAAACATATCCAGAACTGGTTTGTACATAGAATAATATGCCACTCTTCATCAAATACAATCCATTTTACATCCCCATACTCAGAAGATGCACATGGCCCAAATTTTCCATCACTGTGAAGGATGTCAAAGGGTGTGAGAAATGGCTAAATTATGTATACCTAGCACCGTCACAAGGACCGGCCACAGTAGCATATATGATATCCACCATCCGCCACTGGGGTGTTAGACTACAAAATGTTCCTGATGTTATGGCACAGATGTGTATGAAGATATTCAAATTGATGCTAGTCACCTTTCGAACTTTCAAGAACATTCAAGATTCTCATTTCTCATGAGTCGGTTTCATTGCACGCAATCTAGACTTAGTATATGACATGAGCACAACCCGTTCCATTAACGTGATATATGCATGGCACGCAAGGATCAAGTACCTCCCAACATGCTACAAATAGACTTTTGAGGAGATGTTCATTACAAGGTTCTAGGAGTACCATTCCAAAATATTCATCCCCAGACCCTCACATCTTCTCCAACTTTTCGCTTTGGAGAGGACTCTACATTCTGATCAATTGCATCTATCGCATCCGAACGTTCTAGGGCCAGTCAATTGGGATGCCTTACTAACAAATTTAGCAAGGGGATTGAGGCTAGAAGAGCATCACCTAGCTATCGACATCGTCGAATACTATGTCAAACGTTCAACCCACAAAGGGTATATCAGAGATGACAGATGCAGAGAGCTCATTTTTGGGGTTAGCTTGTTGTAGATTTGAATTTGGTATGAGAACTCTTTTGTAATGGAAGTTACTCCTTTGTTATTCTCTTTGTTCTTGTCGTCTGTGAGCGTGTGTGTGTGTATGTGTGTGCATGCTAGTGTGCTTCTCCATCACCACTTGTGCACATCACTTGCTCGAGGTCTTCATACCATCCTCATGTCTTCCCGGATTGACATTAAAGGAGGTGCTACTCACTAATGAGCTACATGTATCTTATCACAAACGGTAGATGAAGGAAAACGTGATCATCCTATGGCTTATGCTAGTAGCCAGCTCAATCAAGCTGAACGTAACCACACTACCACTGAACGAGAAAAAGCATAGAAGCATCAGTGGCACGATGCAAGAACTAAAAAGAGTAGAGGTTTATTGGCCAGGGATGCCAAAGGATGTTCACATGCATGTAGCAAGTTTTCTCAAGTGTTAAGAAGAAAGACCTGAGGAGAACTCGACACTATGCTATTCCACAATAACACCTAGATGGAGTTTTCCTTTAGTGAAATTTTTAAGGACACGTGAATACCCGGACGGAGCAAGCCTTGCAAGAAAACGAGCTCTCGAGGAGCAAAGTAAAGATTATACTCTCATAGGGAGACAACTATTTAGACGCAATCAAGATAACCAATTACGACTCTGTATACATGAAGATGAGTATATCCATGTATTGGGGATGGCCCACACTAGGGCAGCAGGAGGTCACTTTTCGACTGATAAAACTGCAAAATTGATTCTCTTTGCTGGACTATGGTGGCCAACTTTATACCAGGATGCTACTAGTTATGTTCAAAGATGAGACGTCTGCCAACGAACAAAATATCTTATACGAAGAGATGAGATGCCTTTGCAACCTATGATCAGTGCTAGATCTTTCACTAAATGGGGTATAGATTTCATTAGACCAATTAGCCCCCCATCCAAAGGGTCTCATGTTGAGTACATAATTGTAGCTATGGATTACTTAACCAAATGGGTGGAACCAAAGGCCACTAGGAAGAATGATGCAAGAACCACCGCCAGGTTCCTCTTTGAGAATATCTTCACAAGGTGTAGCTCAAGCGTAAGCACCACCTCCTTTACTTTGTTGGTGCAGACCAATCACCAATTGAATGTTTGGAAGATTAAAGAATGAAGGAAGATTCAATTCTTGAAGCTTGGAAGAAGGATACATTCAGAGGATATGAGGAATGTACACATATGTACATTAGTATAGTTATAGTTCACTTAGAGCTTTGATTAGTCATAGACTTGTACAAATTTCTCTATAAATACCTTGAAAATGTCGAGGCATGATATGAGAGCATATGAAAGCATAGATGAGTGAGTATAGAAGTCAAGAAAGGAGAAGTTAGATGTCATGAGACATGTGAAATGTTAGTTGAGTTTTCCTCTCATCACTCAACTGTAATTTTCTGAGTAATCGAAGAAATATTGTGCCCGATGTTTCTGTGTCTGCTCCGTTTGTGTTAGATCATTTGTGAAATCCTTTTGAGGATATCTAAGTTCATAGTTAAAGAGTCTGTGACTTGAGTTTCAGAGTCTAATTGTAAACAGGCTAGGAGAATTGTTAATAGGAACATTCATATGTGATGAGTGTTCACAGTTCTCTGAAACAGGCGCAAATTTCGATCTTGATTTTTTGGTCAGTTCTCACTCCACAGTTTAAAGTTTTGTGCAAGCAAGCACTTAATCTTTAAGTTAGAAGGTAAGCTGCTTGTATCTTCAAGCATTTGTTTAAACGGGTTCGAGATTGATAGAACTATGTGTTAGAAGTTAGGGGTGTCAAAATCGACTTCTCAGAAGTGCAGATTAAGACATAGGTAACTTGTGAAGTTGATTTCTCAAGTTATACTAAACCTTTTGAAGAAATTTAACTTGGAGGAGGTGTGCAACTTCTAGGCGACACTCCATACAAAATTTCATAGAAAACTTTACATGTGCAGCAGACTTTCTGTGTTTTATCTTCTTCACAGAATTTTTCAACTTTTGATCATTTGAAGATTGAACCTCTAATTTGGTGAAGATTTTGACTTACTCTTGGTATAGAGGTGCTCTAATCATAAGAGTAGGTTATTCTTTTGGAGATTAACACTCTCCATCAGTGGTATCAGAGCAGGAAACATCAAAATCAAGGAAAGGAGGATCCCGACTGCTGCAGATTCAAGAAATTCAACAATTGAAGAACTAAAAGGTGAAAGCTTGAAGGCAAAGCTTGAGGAGGAGACCATACGACATCAATAAAGACAAAAGGACTCTAATTTGAAGTAAAGGTACATATATTGTTCATAAAGCTTGAAGATTTCAATACACAGGTGGACACAAGATGGGAGATTCTCTACAGATAGAGAAATTGGATAGGGAAAACTATCCTGCATGGTCAATGAGGATGGAAGCTTATCTTATGAGCAAAGATTTAATAGCTTACATCACTGGAGAAGAAGAGAAGCCACAGTTCAGAGATCCTAGTGTTCCAACTAGGGAAGAGTTAGCAGATTTGAAAAATTGGATGAAGAAAGATGCTCAAGCTAGGAGCATTATATATATGGCAGTCAATGATTACTTGTTACCTCATATTCGAGGTCTTGAAAGTGCAACTGATATTTGGAATGCTTTGGAGGAGCATTTCCAGAATACTACTAAGTCAAGGAAGGCATCCTTATGGGCAGAGTTTACCACCTTTAAGAAGAAGGCTTCTCAATCCATTTCAGACTATGTGACAAGAATGAAAGATATTGCATATGCTTTAGGAGCTGTTGATGAAGACATTGAGGAGGATAAATTGGTAAGGCAAATTCTTACAGGCTAAAGGGATGATGACAAATGGAAGCCATTCATTTTGTCTACAGAGTTATCACTTGATCATTTTACTCCTGATTTAAATCAGTTGTTAGGTCATATGCTAACATTTGAGCAGGATGTTAAAGGAGATGGTGACAAAAGTACAGGTCATGCAATGTACTCAAAGGACAAGAAGAAGAATAGCAAAGGAAAGCAACAAGCAAATGAAGATGAAGGAACAACTAGTCAAGCCAACTTCCTAAGAGGAAGAGGAGGTGGCAAAGGTAGAGGAAGAGGCAGGAACAACAAAGATGGAGGCAAAGCTTGCTGGATTTGTGGTAAGAAAAATCACTTAGCTAATGATTATTGGCACAATACTCAGAGTAATAATGGATATAGTCAAAACTATAATGCAAGAGGAAGAGGTGGCAGAAATCAAAGAGGTAATTTCAGAGGTAGAGGTAGTAGGAGTTACTTTGGAAGAAATGCAGGTAGAGGATTCCAAAGTCAACAATATAACAATACCTACTACAATTATGCTTCAGATCAAAAGGAGGATTCAACATTGATAATGAATGCAACTTGTGAAAGGTAGAGTGAAGATCAAAGAGTCTTCTACATTGACTCAGGGTGTAGCAATCACCTAAGTGGTAATATAGCTTTGATGACTGATTTGGAGAATAAGGTTTTTAATCATGTTGTTCAAACAGGTGACAACACAAAGCACAATGTGAAGTCAATTGGATCAGTGAAGGCTAAGGATGGTAGCACCTTATTGAGTAAGGTCTTGTATGTTCCTACAATTCCTAAGAATTTGATAAGTGTAGGACAAATTGTGGACAAAGGTTATGAAGTAAGGTTCACTAATGATGGAGTATATGTGGAAGACCCTAGTCAAGGGTATAAACAGATTGTTTCAGGGAAGAAAGAAGGGAGATTATTTACATTGAAGATTCAAGGCAATATTGGTCATGCTATGTTCACATATGGAGGACATAAGATCTCTGAGTTAGATCTTTGGCATAAGGGGCTTGGACATTTCAATGAAAGAGGTATTAAAGACATGATTAACAATGGTTCAGTGCTTGGATTGCCTAATGTTGCAGGTCAACATATGACATACAAATGTGAGGCATGTCAATTAGGTAAAGCTCATAAGCATTCCTATTCTAAGCATGGTTTTATGTACTCAGAGAAGCTTGAGTTGGTACACACAGATGTGTGGGGGCCATCAAAGGATTTCAGTATAAATGGGTCAAGGTATTATGTGATTTATGTTGATGATGCTACTAGATGGATCACTATTTATGTGATCAAAGATAAGTCAGAAGTGTTTAATACATTTAAACACTATCATGCATATGCAGAAAGAATTACAGGTCATAAGATGAAGAGATTAAGGTCAGATGGAGGGGGAGAGTATTTCTCTAATGAATTTAGTGATTACTTGTGGAATGCAGGTATAAAAAGGGAAGTTACTTGCAGGTACTCTCCTCAACAAAATGGTGTAGCAAAAAGGAGAAATAGAACACTTGTTGAGTTTGCAAGATCCATGATGAAGGAGAAAAATTGCCCTAATTATTTGTGGGCTGAGGCTGTAAATACAGATACTTATTTGGTCAATAGGTTACCATGTAAAGCCTTGCAGGGTATGACACCATATGAGGCTTGGTGGGGTAAGAGACCTGCCTTGGATCATTGCAGAGTTTTTGGATGTGTGGCATATGCATATGTGCCATCACAATTAAGGCACAAATTGGAACCTAAAGCTGAAAAATATGTGTTTATTGGTTATGATGATAAGCAGATGGGATACAGGTTGTGGAATCCATCCACAAAACATTTTCTTGTATCAAAAGATGTTACATTTGATGAGCAAGGTACTTGGTATGCAGGTACTATCAATCTTAATACAGATGATGAAGAGATTGTGAGCCAAAGGAAAGGTAAGTCAAAGGTTCAAATAATTGATGAAGAAGAGAATAATGAAGTGCAGGTTGAAGTGGAAGAAACACCTAGGTTTGATCCTGAATATGAAGAGCCAGAAACCTCAAGAAGTGGAGAACTTAGGAGGTCTACAAGGAACAAATGGCAACCTACAAGGTATAGCTATGATACTTCATTTTTGGCTACCAAAGATTATGCTTACATGATTAAAACAGATGAAGACCCTTCTACATATGAAGAGGCAAAAGGTAAGGAAAAATGGGAGAAAGCTATGCAGGAAGAATATGATGCATTAATGGAGAATCAAACATGGCATTTGGTTCCAAAGCCAAATAGCCAGAAAATCATTGGATGTAAGTGGGTTTATAAGACAAAAAGATTTGCAGATGGAAGTGTGTCTAGGTACAAAGCTAGACTTGTTGTCAAAGGGTTTGCTCAGACATATGGTGTTGACTATGATGAGACTTATAGTCCTGTGGCAAAAATGACAACCATCAGGACACTTATAGCTATTGCTGCATGTAAAGGTTGGAAGTTATGTCAACTTGATGTGAAAAATGCTTTTTTGAATGGTTATATTTCAGATGATGTGTTCATGGAGCAACCTCAAGGGTTCAGAGATAAAAGGTATCCAGATCATGTGTGCAAGCTCAAGAGAGCTTTGTATGGCTAAAAGCAGGCCCCAAGGGCATGGAATTATAGACTTGTAAAATTCTTGAAAGAACTTGGATTTCAGGTGTCTAAAGCAGATAGTAGCTTGCTTGTCAAAGCAAGTGATAATGGTTTCATATACATGTGCATATATGTTGATGATATAATCCTTACAGGTACAGATGAAGAAGGAATACAAAGACTCAAGAAGCAAATGGAAAAGGAGTTCAAAATAAGTGATTTGGGAGACTTGTCATACTTCTTGGGCATGGAGATTACATATACCCAACATGGAGTATTTGTGACTCAAGAAAGGTATTTGAAGAACTTGTTAATCAAGTTTAAAATGGATGATTGCAGGGTAGCACCTACACCAATGGAGGTGAATCACAAATTGAGTAAATTTGGAGGTGAAGAATTCAAGGACATGAGACAATATCAGAGTTTGGTTGGTAGTCTTATCTATGCTACTTTAACTAGACCTGATTTATCATATGCAGTAGGGGTTTTGTCTCAATTCATGCATTGCCCAAGGAAAGAACATTGGATTGCAGGACAAAGAGTGTTGAGGTACATTAAGGGTACACTCAATGAAGGTTTGTATTATGGGTTTACATCAGATACAAACATTAAGATCTATAGTGATGCAGATTGGGCAGGTAATCCAAATGATAGAAGATCAACTTATGGATACATGTGTTATGTGGGAGATAAACTTATCTCATGGTGTTCCAAGAAGCAACATACAGTTGCTTTGTCTTCTACAGAAGCTGAATATAAAGGCATGGTTGAAGCTGCAAAAGAAGTGATTTGGCTCAAGACCTTGATGAAGAGTTTTGACATTGTGCATGGGATACCAATTATATATGGAGATAACATGAGTTCATTGTATTTAGCTGCTAATCCTGTTTTTCATGCCAGGACCAAACACATTGAGATACAGTATCACTTTCTAAGAGAGAAGGTGATGGATAAGGAGATTGAAGTCATACATACTTCAACTAAGGATCAGATAGTTGATATGCTTACAAAGAGTTTGGATGGACCAAAGTTACAGAAGTTTAAAGACATGGCAGGCATAAAGAAGATAAGAGAAACCTCAATTGATGATTGAGGGGGAGCTGTTGGTGCAGACCAATCACCAATTGAATGTTTGGAAGATTAAAGAATGAAGGAAGATTCAATTCTTGAAGCTTGGAAGAAGGATACATTCAGAGGATATGAGGAATGTACACATATGTACATTAGTATAGTTATAGTTCACTTAGATCTTTGATTAGTCATAGACTTGTACAAATTTCTCTATAAATACCTTGAAAATGTCGAGGCATGATATGAGAGCATATGAAAGAATAGATGAGTGAGTATAGAAGTCAAGAAAGGAGAAGTTAGATGTCATGAGACATGTGAAATGTTAGTTGAGTTTTCCTCTCATCACTCAACTATAATTTTCTGAGTAATCGAAGAAATATTGCGCCCGATGTTTCTGTGTCTGCTCTGTTTGTGTTAGATCATTTGTGAAATCCTTTTGAGGATATCTAAGTTCATAGTTAAAGAGTCTATGACTTGAGTTTCAGAGTCTAATTGTAAACAAGCTAGGAGAATTGTTAATAGGAACATTCATATGTGATGAGTGTTCACAGTTCTCTGAAATAGGTGCAAATTTCGATCTTGATTTTTTGGTCAGTTCTCACTCCACAGTTTAAAGTTTTGTGCAAGCAAGCACTTAATCTTTAAGTTAGAAGGTAAGCTGCTTGTATCTACAAGCA
This sequence comes from Ceratopteris richardii, assembly GCA_020310875.1. Taxonomy (NCBI): domain Eukaryota; kingdom Viridiplantae; phylum Streptophyta; class Polypodiopsida; order Polypodiales; family Pteridaceae; genus Ceratopteris; species Ceratopteris richardii. The sequence goes on from CM035434.1 coordinate 146,878,421, forward strand.
TTCGTTTAAACGGGTTCGATATTGATAGAACTATGTGTTAGAAGTTAGGGGTGTCAAAATCGACTTCTCAGAAGTGCAGATTTAGACATAGGTAACTTGTGAAGTTGATTTCTCAAGTTATACTAAACCTTTTGAAGAAATTTAACTTGGAGGAGGTGCGCAACTTCTAGGCGACACTCCATACAAAATTTCATAGAAAACTTTACATGTTTGATAAGTCAATGAGAAGAAATTGTGCAGCAGACTTTCTGTGTTTTATCTTCTTCACAGAATTTTTCAACTTTTGATAATTTGAAGATTGAACCTCTAATTTGGTGAAGATTTTGACTTACTCTTGGTATAGAGGTGCTCTAATCATAAGAGTAGGTTATTCTTTTGGAGATTAACACTCTCCATCATACTTGTCAATCCGCGGAGACGTGAGGACCGGTATGAAGACCACGAGCAAGTGAAGGCACAAGTGCGTGAGTGAAAGCACACAAACATGCACACACATACACACACACATGCACAAAGTAAGATCAAAGAGAGGAACAATGGAAAGCTTCGATTGCAAAAGAGATCTCTTACAAAAGCTCTATTCTCTAAACAAGCTAACCCCAAAAATGAGCTCTCTAGCTCTTTTTATAGTTTTTTGACTAGTTTTGGCCTTGTCCAGACCTAGTGTCCGGCCTAGTTAAAAATTAGGTTCTAGGGCTTATTTGAGGGCTCAAACGAAGTCTAAAAATTATGAAAATTGGTACGATGGTACTTCTAATTCTCCTCAAGCTCGAGGACTCCTCGGCTTGAACAAAATGGAGTTATAAAAATAGATAATGGTATTTACAATGGTTTTTAGTGATGAAAATCACCATTTTTGTAGGGGATTCATCTGAAAATTTGACATACACTTCTTGGAGCTCACTACTTGCTCCCTCTTCTTCTATGCCCACTTCTTTGATGTGCTTCCATGTTTTATGCTTGACCTTGAGTTCCAACACTCCCCCCCCTCTCGAGTCTGTCGTCCCTGACAGACCCTTGTTGTAAGGGTTGTTCCATGTAGTGCTTTGAGAGGTGGTGTCCATCCTTTGTATGAGCTTGTTCCTTGGATTCCAGCAAGAATGTGTCGTTGTGAGCTTTCAAAACTGCAAGTTGCTCAAAAGAGGTTGTCAAGATTGATTTGGAGCAACTACTGGCTTCAATTTGCTTCCGAGATATGGATGTTGTTCCCATGACGTCCGCTACTCATAACCCATAATGAATGATGGGTAAGTGTGTTCGTGCCTGGGTCGAAAAAAGTATGTGCCTTGTGCACGGCCTTGTAATGTAGCCCTACGCATGCTTACTTGGAGAATGAATTGGAAGAAGTATGGTGCAAAAATTGCGGGTCTTGAGCTAAGTGCTCAAGGGTATGCTGACGAAGAGGTTTCCTAATCTATCATGGTTATGGTGTTGCCAGAGTAAAGATACTTACCGTGGTGAAGCGTTGATTGATGTCTATCTCTTCATGTTGTATACTCGGCATTTGTGATGGAACATTGTCAATGAATGTCCATGTTGCTGGTCCACCGAAAAGTTTTGTGAGTGCTTGGTTCTATCTTCTCTTTTCAAAGCAATGTTTGCCAAAAACTGAGAATTGAATTTCTTTATATTCTTTGACAAACAACATTGGGTAACTACACCAAGCTTAGTTTCACATATTCTCTTTAGTTCACCATAAGCAGGAGTCTGCTCATCTAGTATATAGACAAGGATTTTCGGGGTACCAAACAAACTCTTGCAAATATCTCCGTGGATGCTCTCATACATACAATAGTTAAGCCTCACTCAAGTTGTGGACCTTCAAGATCTTCACTCCCACCATGTAAGGGGAAACCATAGGTGTGGATGCCATGTGCATGCTAAGTTCTTGACATCTACCAGATAAGGCAGCAATTACATCATCTGCTAGCCGAGACACACTTCTATCCAAACTGATAAATGCACAGTAATCGATGGTTCAATCTTCAACTAAGCATGCCTCATTCATGTTCCATGAGCAAAACCTGGGAACAAGTTCGTCCTCTCTTTCTTTTTGTCTATTTATTTATTTATTATTATTTTTTTTTTCTCTTTTTTATTTTTTTTTGAAATAATTTCACAAAACAAGAAGACAGATTTTAGTATCAATCAATAAAAATCTTTGACATATGTCAATGTGCTCTTGTGCCTGAGATTCTCAAGTGTGTCTATGCACGGCCGTGTAATGTGGCCCTATATTAATGCATACTTTGGAAATGCATGACCTAAATGGTGCAAAAGACAGGGTTGTGCAAGGAGCACATGGTTGTCGCTTGTCAACGCCTGATGTCACCTGCAAATGTTGATGTCATCTTTGTTGGAGGTATCCATTGGATCTCGAGATGACCATTGATCCTTCCTCCTGATAGGGACCCATTTTAGAACAGCATTTGGCACTGTAGAGATTACTTCAGGCGTCTTCCTCGTTGGATGCTTTTTGAACTGTGGTATCCAATGTGGTTGGCGCTTTGGTTCGATGGAGGCTACTTGTACTTTTGGCTTCCAAACCCATATCCTTTTTGCACGTCTTCCTACTATTGTTGCAGAGCTGATTTGATCTCCTTTCGGTCTCTGTACGTGGTTCTTACCCTCTTCTCTTTTTGGCTTCTTTGTTGAGACCTTTTGCATGTGGGAGAACAAAGGTTGTTGTGGATGTAGGAGCTTCTTAGGTACCCACATCTGTAATTGCCCTTGTTGAGCTGCAGCTAACTTCTTAGGCATCCAAACTTGTTGGATACCTTGTGATTGAGCTTGTCTGAGCTGCTTCCTTCGTCTTCTGGCCTGGTTGGCTTGCCTGGATGGGATTTGTGGAGGCAAGGCTGGTGGTTGCTCTCCTTTGCGTACCCATATCTGCTTCATGCTCGGAACTGCTTTTTTATCGAATGGTGTCTTTCTATTTGATGTAGCAGTTGTCGTAAACGGTTGTGTTTGCTTGTGTGGTGGACTCACTACTGTGGCTACTTGATTCTTTGGAGAAGAAGAAAGATCCACCCACCTTCGAACCTGGTCTTCCACGATTGACTCCTTCTGCATCATAGAGCTTTTGACACATACAACATCTTCTTTCATATGATTAGTCTTGGAAGAACTAAGAGAGTGTGTGGTGCCATGATCTAGGAGCATGCACTTCTCTAATTCTAATGTAATGCATTGTTCATGTACCCAAACTTGAAGAATTTGACTTCTTAGGTTTAAGTTAACTGCATGGTCATAGATCCAATCTTGACCCAAGACAAGTGGTTCTGTAAGGTTCTCATCTTGACATACTAGCACTTTGACATTCATTGGAACATCTTGAAGGTAGATGGGAAGTTCCACCTTGCCCAAACAAGGGGTTTCCACACCTCCCAAACCTATGAGATAAGCTTCTATGGGATTGATGTTCAACTACAAGTCTTGGCAGTAGGAAAGTCCAACTGCACTACTTGCTGCACCTGAGTCAATCAATGCTTTCACCGTCCTTGCACCCTTCCCTTGTCCTATCTCTATGGTCACAAAGGGTCTTCGGTCAATGACCTGAGAAGTCGCTATGCCTGACTTTTGACACATATCCATGTGATATTTTGGGGCTTTTGAGTTGACATCTAGGCCTAATCGCCTTGACTTATTTCGCCTAATACGCTCTCTCGCCTCTGCCTGTGCTTCTTCTCTCACTCTTAACTCTTCTTCTTTTTGCTTCTTAGCAGTGTTGAGTCTCATTAGCATATCCTCAGTAAGAGGTTCTTGATATAGCTTGACTCTACAGCCACTAATATAGTTTGGCAAGATATCTCCTTCTAGAGTGGCCAACTGAACTGCACCACTAGTGGAAATTCTATTAATGATCATGGGTCTGTATCCTCTTTTTTCCAACTTACGGCCATGTTGTTTTAGTGTGTAAACCAACACTAGATCTCCCTCTTTCAATCCCTTATCCTTGATGTGTGCATCAAAGTATGCCTTTTGCCTCTTCTTTGCAGTGTAGATGCCTGCTGCCGCTCGTAGCCTCATCTCACCCAAGCGTTCGAGATCAAAGATCCTAGAGGACAATTCATGCCCATTCCACTCATACTCTTGTGCTACTTTTAAGGCAGGGATTAAGAAATCTAATGGTAGCACAACGTTCTGTCCGAAGACCATCTGAAATGGGGTGGCGTTGAGTACCGTTTTGTAGGCAACTCGATAAGCCCAAACAGCATGATGAAGTTGTTTGTCCCAATCAGAGCATTTATTATTTACCAGTTTTGTCAATACGTTACAGAGGATCTTATTGGTGCTCTCGGCTTGTCCATTAGCTTGTGGGTGATAGGGGGCAGACTTCTTATGTATCACGAAGAATTCTTGGAGAAGATTTTCAATGACTTCATTCAAGAAGTGTGTGCCTCTATCGCTCACCAACTCTATTGGTAGCCCATATCTCGTGAACACATTCTCGAATAAGAACTTAGCCGTAGTCTGAGCATCATTCTTTGTTGTGGCTTTCACTTCTACCCACTTTGTAAGGTAATATGTGGCTACAATAATATACTCTGCATGGGAGTTTCTAGCTGGGGGGTTAATAGGACCTATGAAGTCTATGCCCCACTTGGAAAATGCACGCCCTCCCATCATTGGCCTCAAGGGCATCTCGTCTTTCCTAACTGGATATTGTGCACGTTGGCATGTGTCACATTTCTTCACATAGGTATGTGCATCCATATGAAGAGTGGGCCACCAAAGTCCTGAGAATAGAATGGTCTTGATCACTCGGTCAGGACCAAAATGTCCACCTGCAACATCACTGTGTGCAGTTTCTAAGACCTTTAAATAGTCTGATTCATGAACGCACAGTCTTAAGTAACCATCTTTGCCTCTTTGGTATAGGTTCTCTCCTACTAAGGCATAGCCTTGAGCCTCTTGCTCCATGTTTCGTCTTCTTGCTAGACTAGCCTCTTTGGGTAATCTTCCCGACCTCATAAACTCTACCAATGGACCACTCCAACCTGGAATTAATGACACTTGATAAAGGGTCACATGCTCCACTGGGGGTCTCTCTCTGCACATTGGACAATTCTTAATCCACTCATGTATTTCTTTGTCCATGCTAGGCCAATACACTCCTAGACGCTTCAGATTCTGCAATGTTCGTTGTTTAGAATAGTGATTTCCTAGCAATCCTTCATGAGCTTGCTGCAACCAACTACTATGTTCATCATCCTCGACACAACAAGCTAATACACCCTCATTATCTTGTTTGTACATGCTTCCTGCCTATATGTGATATTTTTGTGATTTAACAATTTCTTCTTGTGATGTTTTCACATTCTTATTTGCAGGGCCGAAGGTTAGGACTGGTACCAACTTATTTGCCCATTTAGGAACAACTTCCAAATTGAACAGATAAGCATCCGGTAGGTCGTCAGACACTCCTTGCGGTGACTCTCCTGAAGTGATGCGAGAAAGGTGATCTGCCCTAAGATGGGTTCTACCTTTCCTGACAACAACTTCAAAGTCATATTCCATTAGTAAGAGGAACCATCTTACTAAGCGTCCAGTATTGCAAGGTTTATTGACCAAATATAACAAAGCTTGATGATCAGTGAAAAACTTGAATTTGTTGGCCAATAAATAGTGTCTAAACTTCTTCACAGCATATACCATGCCTAAGCCCTCTCGCTCAGTTATGGCATAGTTCCGTTCAGCTGCAGTGAGCTGTCTACTAGCGTATGCTATGGGCAAGTCTAAATTCCCTTCACCTGTGGGTTGTGCTAGCACACATCCGATGGCATGATTGGAGGCATCCACATGGACATGGAATGGCTTACTCCAATCTGGGGTTGTCAATATTGGTGCTGTGCACAAACGTTTCTTCAGTTCATTGAAAGAATTCTCGCATTCGTCGGTCCACTCAAAATTAGACAACAAGGCATAAAGGGGTCTAGCTATGATCGCGTACATGTGGATAAACCTACGGTGATATCAGCAATGGCCCATAAAGGCTTGTACCTCTTTAACATTCCTTGGCCGTGGTAGCTCTGCTATGGCTCGTACCTTATCTTCATCTGTTGAGATTCCATTCTTAGAAACAATATGACCTAAGATTTTACCTTGACGCACCATGAACACACACTTTTATGGGTTCAGACACACTCGATACTCTCTACACTTGTTAAAGATTTGTCTGAGTTCAGGGATGTGAAATCTTCTTTCTTGGGAATGAGCACATAAATCATCCACATATACTTCTAAGCTCTTTCGCAAGAACTCTTTGAAGACATGACACATGAGCCGTTGAAATGTTGCAGGTGCATTTGTGAGCCCGAATGGCATAACAAGAAATGCAAAGATTCCCCATTGTGTGGCAAAAGCTGTTTTGTGTTGATCTTCTGGGGCAATGGCTACTTGATTGTAACCTGAAAATCCATCAAGGAAGCTATAAACTTCCTTGCCTGCAACACGCTCCAATAGGTGTTCCGTGATTGGAAGCGGATAACTATCTCTGATCGTAGCGGCATTAACTTTTTTAAGGTTAATACACACTCGCAACTTCCCGTTCTTCTTGGGTACCACTACAATGGGGGACACCCATTCAGTATGCTCAATCTCATAGATGAATCCAGCTTCAATCAGCCTATCAATTTCTTCTTTTATTTTGGCTGCATAGGTATCATTATATGTGTAGGGCTTCTGTTTGGTGGGCTTGGCATCAGCAGTCATGGGGATAGTATGAGAGCAAATTCTTGGATCTACCCCTTTCAAGTCTCTATAGTGCCACACAAACACATCCCTATATTCCCTTAATAGAGCTACAAGCTCCATTTCTTCTCTTGCACTTAGGTCATCTCCTATATATGTGCATCTCTCTTCGTTCTCTTCAATGGTCACTACAATTTTCTTAGTTTTTTCTTTATTATCATATGATTCTCCTATGATGGCCTCTCTCTTAGGCATTCATACCAAAATTTTGCAGTCGTCAACTTCATATTTCTTGAAGTTTTCTGGTACTTCAAACAATGATTCCTCCTCTTCTTGTTTCACTGCTTTTCTTTTCTTTTTCTTTTGACTACTATCACTTCCATCCTTTGAATTTACTGTTTTGATACTTGTGAGAGGTTCTTCTTCTTTCTGGGTGAACACTCCTATATCTTCTAGATAGTGCTGCTCTGAGTTAAAGCAACTATCCATCACAATAGACTCCAGATCATCGTCATTCTCTTCTTCTTCTATGACATTACTAGGGTCACATTCTTCTAGCAAGGGTTGACACATGAACACTGAGATATCATAACCCTCCTCATCACAATGAGGTGTCCACTGTTCCTCATTGACAGCAATGTCCATGGTGGCTAAGATTTCTGGCCAGCCATGAGGCTCAAACTCCTCATCTGGAAAGATCATCGGTGTGTAGGTTGGGTCTCTAACTAGTCTATCTCCTGGCGAAGTTCCTTCTTCTCTTGCCTTCAAGCGTTTTTCCTCTTCCTCTGCGACCTTGCACATCCACAAATGAGTATCTTCATGTAACCATGATGAATCTGGTGAACTTTCAGAATGCACAGAGATGGAATCTTCTTTCGCTTTGTGGATAGGATTCCACTATAGGGGTGGTACATCTCTGAAGGAGTAATCCTTCAAATTGACCTTGGTGGTGACCCCTAAGTGCTGTAAGTACAAGGAGTTGGTTCCCCAATCCTGTACTATTTGCAATTGTCGTAGGAAGGGTCTTCCTAGGATCATTTCATAAGCATTAGTTTTCTCAAAGTCACATATAGCAAATGTGTGCTCAAACTCTACACCACAAGTGGTTAGAGTTATCCCTTCGAGCAATCCTAGAGGTCTTTCAAAATGACCATCAGCCATTTGAAGCTTCATTCTAGTTGGTCTTAATGTGGGTTTGCCCCATTGCTTCCACAAGGAGGTGGTCGCAATAGCAACACTAGCACCTGAATCTATGATTGCTTTGGTTGTGTACCTTGGTAGGTGATTGGAAGATAAGTATTACCTTCTTCACCCTCACACATGTCCCCTATTTTGTCTAGAGGTATCTTTGGTACTTTTTGCTTAGAGCCTGTTTTTGGCATATTGGACTCAAGTTCTGGAACCTGATCCTTCACATGATTCCATAGCTCGGGTTTTGCTTTGAGCAGCTCTTCTACAGTGAGGAGACACTGAACCTTAGTGTTCTTTACGACATCGGTGTTCCTTGGAACCACTGAGTCTTCATTTCTTACCAGTATTGTGGGAGCTCTAATCTGGAGAGATTCAGATTCCCATGGGCCTGGAAATTGAGGCAGTTCCTCTAAGGTATTAGATTCAAAATCTAACCTTTCATCTTCTTGTTGTTCTGTTTCATCTCCATAAATAGATGGAATGTCTTGAGGAAATTGATCATGAAGATCATCAATCTCAGGAATAGGAGGGTAATTTCCCTTCTCCTTGGCCCATTTCTCTTCTTGTATTTCCTGCAAGAACTCTTGAGAGTACTGTTGAATTGAAGGAGGTATTCCAACTATCTGTGGAATTAGGAACATAAGCTCCCATTGGTGGTGAGCTTCCTCTTTCAATAACTGGTTGAGCCTGTGGAGGTAAAGAAACTTGTGGTTTGTTTACCAATTGCTCTAATCTTTCTAGTAAGACCTGGAAATGCAAATCTGGTTTGACAGAGTTTGTCTGATTGAACTTTTGACTAGTTTCAAGTATAGCTTGGGCTTGTTCTACCATTTTCATGCACATCTTCATTCATTCAATCTCTAAATCCGCTCTAGGGTAACTCTTGTCTAGATTTGCAGCTGTTGGCCCTTCTTGAAGACGAGCCTGGTAGGCCTCGAACATCATGTCCAAGCCTTCTGGGGTTGGATCTGCAAGAACAGACCCTGATTGCGGCCTATTTACAATGGGTGGTGGGGTGGGATGAGGTGGAGTGGATGGAGTTTCGGCATGCGAGGGGCTTTGAGATGCAATGTCCTCTATTTTTGTTTTCACTTCTTTTAAGCTTTCTTCTAGTTCCGATAACTTTTTATTCCACTTGCGATTGGCCTTCTCTCTGGTATCCTTCCATGTTCTTGTTTTCCTCTTACTAGGCTCTCCTGATTCACTCGACTCTGATTGTTCTGCTGGTTTATCCTATTTTAAGGCTTTTGCTCTAGTGACAGCTTGTATAGGAGCCACATTGCTACTACTTGAACTTGAATCTGCCACTAAGCCTACCACATTAATGGGTGTAATCTTGGGTGCACTGGAGGGGTTTCTTGGACAATCTCTGGGGAGATGGTCTTTGCCACAATCAGGACAAAAAGCCTGTATTGTGATAGCCTGTCCTTGACTCGGAGATGGTGGGTGGGGATAGTCACGAATGAAATGGTCACCATGACATCTGAAACAAGATCCTCTAGGGCCTTGTGGTCTCATTTGTCTCAACTGGGGCCTAGGGTTAGGATTTGTGTACATGACATTGGAGTATTCTGGCTCCCAATTTTGCTCCATAGGTGGTGCCTCATATTGATACGAGTAAATCTCACTATGTTCAGGTAACTTTGTGTAATAAGCATGTGGACTACCTTCATGGGAGTAGTCTAAACTATGAGCATGAGAGTCATTATTGGGACTGGTTGTGGCCTATATTGTGCCTGATATTGCTGTTGTGGTCTATAATATGGATGTTGGTATTGGTTTTGATACCTACCTAGTTGGTAAGGTTGTTGATAATTCTGTCTAACAGCCTGCCTATTATAGGGACAATCTTGAGCCGTGTGGTTCGTATATTTTCTCTCAATAGTGCAATATGGAGTATTCCTTTCTCTAATGTTTTGGTTTTGCATTGGGCATACGTTAGCCATGTGGTCGCCTCCGCAAGTATAACACCGATTCAATGGAGTGACTCTCTGTGATTATTTTGGACTCCCAGCTTCTTGGCAACTTGCTCAGCTATCTCCTCTATTTCCGTGGAGATTTTTGAAGTATGACTAGTAGAACTATCTGAATCCTTATAGAGTTTGGATAATCCTAACTCCTCACCCAAGTTATCTTCTATGTCAATGCACATCCGCACACACTCTTCTATGGATCTAGGCTCTTTCAAGTACACATATGATCTTAACTTTGTGCTCAGTAAGCCATCTAAGAACAAAGCCACTTGTTTGGCTGGTGTGGGTAACTCTGGAGTAGGGCATCTTTCTAGGTACTGTCTGAACCTTCTACCTGCTAGTCGCATTATTTCTTGGGGTGTCTGCTTGAAACTGTGGATCAAGGACGATGTGTTATGCCTGATACCACTCTTGGAAAATTCTACAATGAATTCGTCTAGCAGTTGACCTATGTCGCGATAATTGCAACTACTCAGTGGTTGAAACCAAGCTAAGGCAGTGCCCTTAAGAGTCAGACCAAATGCCTCGTACTGGGTGAACAAATCCTCAACCTATTCCGCTCTTAACACTTGTTTGAACTCGGCCACATGATCATAAGGATCTCCTGACCCGTCAAAATAATTCTTCATTGCCTTGATCACTTGAGTGGGTCTAAGGGTTCTTGGGTGCTCTTGGGGTCTAGGCAATGGAAAATCATGTTCATCTCGTTGTTGCCTATGTGCTTGATGTATCTCTCTTTCAGGTCTTTCATTTTCAAATCCTGCTCTATTTCTACCCACCGTGTGTGCAAAACTTACCTCAGGTCTCTCTCTAGTTCTTTCTCTCTGGGCTTCATGAGCTTGGGATGATCCTACTCCTTGGAGGTCATGGGAAACATTGGATCTTGGCGGAGGGAAAACCAATTCATTCTTCCAAGTATATGCATGTCTATCATGTTCTGTTACCAAGAATATCTTCTGTGATGTGTTATCCAGGTAGACAACTTTGCCTGGTATCTCAGGATCTTTGAATTCATAGATGATAACTATGCCCAATTGGCTAGGTTGATCTAGCTTGAATCTCCAAAAGGCTTCCTCTGTTTCTCTATTAAAAAATAGTTCTATGCTTTTGTTGTCTTGAGGGATCCAGTCCGGAGTGATCACTCTGGTCAAAACTGACTTGCCTCTAGGAGTCTGGGGTCCATGTCCTACATTTCCTTGTTCTAGGTCTCCTATCTCATTCTCAGGAATGACATTTCCAAACTCATCAGTCCTATCTGGTAGGTTGGTGACCACATACATGGTTCCTTCCTTATCAATGTATGAACCCTCTTCGAACTTGACCACCGGGTGTTCAAGTCCAAAGGATTGATCTGGATTTTTGAGTTGGACCACTAATCGCCTCAGACCATCCTCATAGATGCGAGCACCTAATTGGTTGGTCCGAATATATTCCAACTCTGTCTTATAGGGACCTTCTGGTGTTTGTAGATGGGCAGTCCCTGAGCCACCTGCAGGTTTTCCCATGCTAAAAGACATTTCTGAATCACTTGTGTCTGAACTTAATAAAAGATGACCACTTAGTTGTTGTGCACAAGACTTGGATGTATGGTTGATACTAGCCTCAGAAGATCTAATGCTTTGTTTATCCTTGCCTAAGTGTCTACCAGATCTCAGGTTCATAAGCTTTAGTCAAGAGTCCAAATTTTCCCTTTGGTATGGTTCAAAATCCAACGAGATATAGAGCTCAAAAAATGGACTTTGGATGAAAAAGTTATGTCAAATCAGGCTCCTGGGGGTCAAAACAGGCAAACACGACCTTTTGGAAAAAATCACGATTTTGTGAAATCAAGAGAATCACGATTTTGTGAACTTTCAGAGAATCGCGATGTTGTGAAGTCAAAGAATCGCGATGTTGAGCACAACATCGTGTTTCTGAAAATCGCTATGTTGAGCACAAAATCGTATTTCTGAAAATCGCGATGTTGAGCACAAAATCGTGTTTCTGAAAATCGCGATGTTGAGCACAAAATCGTGTTTCTGAAAATCGCAATTTTGAGCACAGAATCGTGTTTTAGAGAATCGTGTTTTCACAGCATCGTGTTTTTGGCTGAAAATTATGATTTGTGAGAATCGTGATTTTGAGCACGGAATCGTGTTTTTGAAAGTCGTGATTTTGTCTCAGAGAATCGTGATTCACATAATCGTGTTTTTCACAAAATCGTGGTTCTCAAAATCGTATTTTTTTGGTTGAAAATCGTGATTTGTGAGAATCGCGATTTTGAGCACAATCACAGAATCGCGATTCTGAGAATGACCACAAAATCGTGATTCTTTCAGCCAACTTTTAGGCGGGAAAACAGAAAATCGTGATTTTTCAAAAAATTTTGAATTTTCACAGAATCGCGATTTTCATCACAGAATCGTGTTTTTTGGCGGGAAATTCAAATTTCTAAGCGTCGGCAATGGCGAGCTCCGTATGAGCAGAAAATCATGAAAAAAACACAGCGCTTGCTCTCCCTTGCACCTCCTAACTCCTTCCCACACAATAATGCATGAAAAATGGTATGAAAATGGTGAAAATGCACTAAAAAACAAGAAACTTCTATGAAGAAGAAGATGGAAGAAGGTGGAGATGATGATGATGATGAAGATGAAGAGGAAAAAACAGAAAATGAACTGAAATGACAGTTTTTTTACCTTCCAACGTCGCAAATCTACAATCTTACCATCACAACGCTCGTCCTCGAAGCTCTCTCCCCGGCAACGGCGCCAAAATTTGGTGTAGCTCAAGTGTAAGCACCACCTCCTTTACTTGTCAATCCGCGGAGACGTGAGGACCGGTATGAAGACCACGAGCAAGTGAAGGCACAAGTGCGTGAGTGAAAGCACACAAACATGCACACACATACACACACACGCGCACAAAGTAAGATCAAAGAGAGGAACAATGGAAAGCTTCGATTGCAAAAGAGATCTCTTACAAAAGCTCTATTCTCTAAACAAGGTAACCCCAAAAATGAGCACTCTAGCTCTTTTTATAGTTTTTTGACTAGTTTTGGCCCTGTCCAGACCTAGTGTCCGGCCTAGTTAAAAATTAGGTTCCAGGGCTTATTTGAGGGCTCAAACGAAGTCTAAAAATTATGAAAATTGGTACAATGGTACTTCTAATTCTCCTCAAGCTCGAGGACTCCTCGGCTTGAACAAAATGGAGTTATAATAATAGATAATGGTATTTACAATGGTTTTTAGTGATGAAAATCACTATTTTTGTAGGGGATTCATCTGAAAATTTGACATACACTTCTTGGAGCTCCCTACTTGCTCCCTCTTCTTCTATGTCCACTTCTTTGATGTGCTTCCATGTTTTATGCTTGACCTTGAGTTCCAACACAAGGTTTGGATTACCCATTCTTCATTAACGATGTGATAGAGACTTTGATGAATGAATTCTTAGTAATGCACAAGAAATCAGCCCCTTATCATCCGCAAGCCAATGGATAGGCCGAAAGTTCCAATAAAGTGCTTTGTACCATTTTAACCAAGATAGTAAATAATAAACAATTAGATTGGGATAAGCAATTACATCATGCCATTTGGGCCTTCTGAGTTGCTTATAAAACTGTTATAGGCACTACACCTTTCAATCTCATGTACGGAAAAACGCAATCTTACCAATTTATTTTTTTATTCCTACTCTTCGAGTAGTTGAAACATATGAATGGACCGGACATGAATTATCCCAACAATTGGATCAGATTGAAAGATTGCAGGAGACTAGATTACAAGTAGTAGCAAGTATTTATGCAGCCAAGAGGTGACAAAAGGCCTACTATGACGCCCACATGAAAGATAAGGGACTAAAACAGGGAAACTTAGTCTTATTATACACCTTAAAACAACACGCTAAGAAATTGCAAAAGAGAGGACATGGACCACTGATAATTAACCGTATTTCTACAAGTGGAGTTGTGAACCTAGCCACCTTGGATGGAGAAGTCTTGCCAAACTACATAAGTGGTTGTCGCATGAAGAAATACTCAGAACCATTAACAGTTGAGATGATGAGTAGATTACTTAAAGCCAGACATCAAAAGGAAGAAGAAGAGAGAATAAGGGACGAAGCAAGGCTCGAGGCATTCGAACGCATAAGAAAGTGAAAGGAATGGATGAGAGAAAGGGACGAGAGATACCAGCAAGGAGAGGAGCCCATTCCCATGGCAACTATAGGATCACAGCAATGATGACCATAAGGCAAGGAAAACAACCCTACCTCAATTTAGGAGTAGGGATAGAGGAATGCCACATGGTCGATGCACTAATAGATGTTGGAAAAAATCCATTACAAGCCTAAGTATTGCCTTGAGTTTCTAGGAGAAGACAATGTATGGAAATCTAAGAGTTCACCTCTGAACTCACCCTTGTAATTTTTTGATCATTTACTTGATGTAAAAGTAAAAGGAATCAAAAGTGGTTGAGTCCACTTGATAAAAATAGAGAGAGAAGCCACGAATTCTTGATTTCAATCAATCTCTAAAAATTGGGAAACTACTTTTAGGTGAGCAAGATTCAAATTCAAATCTTGGCTCCAAAACTCTCTATATATACATGGTAGTTTAGTCGCACTTTTAGAGGCATACATAAGTTGAGCTTTATGCTATATCAAGTGTGGATATAAGGCATGCACATGTATCTGTAAGTTCATTGTATTCTACAATCAATATACATTCATATTTATGATCATACAAGTTCATATCTTCATGGTTGTGTGAGTTTACTGTTCATTGTTATGCTTCTCATATTGGGCATAGGAGGAAACACCATTGAATGCATAGGGGAGGTCAGCCTATCTCTACACCTAGGCAACAACTCAATGCTTCAAAAGTTTTTAGTATGCCAAGATGATGATCTAATGGAAGAGTTGGTGTTAGGTCAAGATTGGATATATGAGTTTGAAGTAACTATCCAGTTAGCCTTAGGATATATATCTATGAAGATTGGACACAGAGAGGTCTTTTTCTATTAGATCAAAAACCTCTGAAGATGGTTAGCATGAAACGTAGCAGTGCTGAATGTGTGTCTGCATATGAACCTACCCTTGCCTTGAAATGTAATATCCCTGAATCCACGTCTGTCTTGACTCCTGAAAACCCTTCCCTTCTTCCTCATGACTCCCGACTCAACCCCTCATCTTTACTCAACCAATCGGAGATAACCAGTGAGGATCTTACTATGAATCGGATATAAGGAATCGTACAACCAGACACGAAGTTAGCACCAATATAGACAATTGGAAAAAGAAGGATGCGACAAATATGGGTGCATAAAGACTAGTTAGACATCCATCAGCCTCAACACAAGGAGACTCAAAAGGAACCCATTCAAAGAAGGCACCAACTTGAATCTTCAATTAGAGATAGGTCCACAACCATAGTGCAAATTTGGGTACTGAAAATATTGAAGGCAGCTCAACCATCAAGAAATCAAATATGGATACCAAAAATAGCTATACAGCTTACCAAGGAGCAGACGACCAAGGTAGAATGGAATCAATGGAAGCACACATGGCCCGTTGTAAGACACAACTCTAGTGAAGCAGATGCCATGACAAACACAAGAAGGAGTTCCTATTGCAAATCGACGTGTGGCGAGTAAGAGTACAACAAAACAGAATATCTCCAGCTGACATCAAAAGTTTAGCAGAAAACACTCAAAGCTTTGGAACTAAGAGCAAGTGGATACCAAAATCCGAGATAGAATCATTGATGGTTTAAATAGGACATTTTGCTTGCACTCATAATGAGTTCTATGCACCTAGAGTAAGATTACTAGGGCCACGTTACAAGGCCATGCATGAGGCACCAAAGTATCATTGTACTACTAAGAGAGCACATTTCCCTCATAGGGAATAGGATCACAATGTACCATAAATAATAAACTCAAATTGCTTCGGTTATATCCTTAATGTTTCTGTCTTCATTGCAGCTTAAGAAAAAAATGTAATCCAAGGAAAGGTATTATGTTCCTTACACATTTGTGAGTGGGGATGAGACACATGAAGCGAATGATCAACACACCACTACAACTCACTTCATACTTGATACTAATCATTGAATTCTTCCAAAACGAATGGCTTCCTCAAGTTCTGAAGCTACAAAGAGCGCATCAACTGATTCTGAAGCTACCCAAGAAGGGAAGTATTGGAGTTTCCTTGGAATCTATCATTAAGGCGAGAGGGCATTGGTTTAGAGATGATGTTGGCAGTAGTCAAGGAACCGAAGGAGTCAGAAGACAAGGAAGCATACGAAGGGAGTCGGAGAGAAGAGACAACACAAGCAGACACAGTAGTCAAAGAAAGATTTGGCAAGTAGGCCATCTAAATTTTTCAGGCATTAAGGAGTTGAGCACACAAGAAGAAGGAGCAAGTAGGGAGCTCCAGGAAATGTATGTCAAAATGTTAGAAGAAATCCCTACAAAAACAGTGATTTTCATCACTAACAATCATTGTAACTACCATTTCTTATTTTTGTAGCTCCATTTTGTGCAAGCCATGGAGTCCTTGAGCTTGAAGAGCTTGAGAAGTACCTACCTATCAGTTTGCACATTTTTTAGACTCCGTTTGAACCTCCAAATAGGGTAGAGAACCTAATTTTTAACTAGGCCGAACACTAGGTCTGGACAAGGCCAAAACCTAGTCAAAAACTATAAATAGAGCTAGAGAGCTCATTTTTGAGGTTAGCTTCTAATTGATTTGAACTAATATGAGCTTTTTGGAAGTAATCTAAAGAACTCCATTGCTTCTCACTCTTTGTCTTGCCGTGTGTGCGCGTGTGTGTGTATGTGTGTGCATGTTTGTGTGCTTCTCACTCATGCACTTGTGCCTCCACTTGCTCGAGGTCTTCATACCATCCTCACGTCTTCCCGGATTGACATTAAAGGAGGTGCTACTCATCACTGAGCTACATCAAATTTTGGCACCGTTTCCGGGGATCGAGCTTTGAGGACGAGCGTGTGATGGTAAGACGTAGAGTTGACGCGTTGGAGTTATAGGTATTTTCTTCACTTTTATCTATTTTCTTTTGTTTTTCTCATCACAATCATCATCCTCACCATCTCCCACATCCATCTCCATCATCGCGAAAAATTTCAGTTTTTTGGTCATATCACTCCACCCATACCATTCCCCTCATTTCACTTGTGAGAGAGAGCGAGAGAGCGTTTGTGTGCTTGTGATTTTCTGTGTTTTTGGAGATTTTCTGCAGGAATCAGCATCCCCAGCAGCTGTACCAACTCTAGCAGGTAAAAATTTGACTGTGCAGGTCCCGAGGCGTTGACCTCTGTCAATTGCGACCGACAGAAAAAATGGTCGTTTTGCTAAACAAAGTACATAATCATGATCTACATGCCTAGAGCTTCCCAAATGTGTGCTTGAAATTTTAAAATTCCTCATATTTCTGTCAATCACGATCGCTCTGTCAATCGCAATCGACAAACCATGACGGACACTTGCCGACGGCTCTGTCAATCGCGACTGACACGTCAATCGCGACCGACAGAGTCAACGACCGATTGACCACGACTGACAGATCATACGCGTGACACATGTCAATCGCGAGCGAGCCATCAATCGCGATCGACCAGTCAATCGCGACTGACAGCCCCCGACGGCCCTGTCAATCGCGACCGACAGAGTCAACGATTGCTTGACCACAACGGACAGACCCTCACTACTGACCTATCAATCGGGATCGACCCATCAATCGTGACTGACAGAGTCAACGACTCTTTGACCACGACTGACTGAAAATCCGGGCCACGTGTCAATCGCGATTGACCCATCAATCGCGACTGACAGCCACGACGGACCCATCAATCGCGATTGACAGCCACGACGGACCCATCAATCGTGACTGACAGCCACGACGGACCTGTCAATCGCGATTGACCTATCAATCGCGACTGACAGAGCTTGCGAACGCGATAGAAGGGCAAATTTGGCCAATTTTTTAGGGCAAAAAATAGTGGTCTATTTTTGAAAATAATTGTGAAACAAATGCTAGGGTTTGTCATTGCATGGTGAGGCCGCAAGCCAAGTGATTCAAGAATTCCTACCTACCTAATTGGACTGCTTTAAATCCTGTTTTAGCCCCAAAGCCCTGAACGAACATAGCTTCCTCATACGAAATCCAATTGCTGTGATTTTTGTTTTGTTGGAAAGCTCGTGGGGAATACAACCAAAACTTCGACTGGTTACGGAAGAATTAATGTCAAGATTATTAGATAGGATAATTTGAAGTTGACCATATCCCGGGGTAGGAAAAAATTGAGAGTCCCTTGAGATTGTTTTCCATAAAGGCAAAAGGCATTTGGGTTTGTGGATTACATGTATGAAAATGATATGTCTGTCAACTAAATTCAATTCTTGAGCTAATTGTGGATTTTTTCAAGTTCTTTGAGAGCATCGAAAGGGGACTCAAAGCAAGAGTAAGTGCGAGCTTGGGAACACGCTTCCTGGGCATACAAGGGCAACCAAGGGAGAAACTTAAGGTTGGAAATTCTCAATACCCTCTGTCAATCCCTAGCATAGGCTAAGTACGGATAGAGGTTTTGATTAATTAGGAACACGTTAAGAACAACCAAGTCCAAGAACTTTAATCACTCAAGTGCAAGTGCTAGAAGATTACCATTGCGAAACAACCTAAGGGAAAAGAAAATTAAATTGAGCGATCGCACTCAAAGTACGATAAAAACTTAAGTGTTCCTTGCAACGAAGAATAACTGGACAAGAAGTGACAGAGCAATTAAAAAAGGAACGAGTGATTGATACAAAAGAACTCAGCAACGCAAAGTGTACTTGGGATATTTGGGATTATTCAATTGGGCATATGAACCTTAGATCAAGCCGACACCTAGGGAGAGATAGACAAAGTCTTAGATCTTCAGAGGCTAGTGTCAATCATACTGCTAGGTCTTGGGCCCAGCAGTTGAGCCACCACTCGTATTACCCTAGCTCTGAGACTAGCGAGTCTGAGATGTTCCACGGTATGGAGAGACCTACAGGAAGCTCCGGAGTGCCATATTTACATAGGGTGGAAGGCCCTTACAAGATGCAACTCGAATACCTTAGGACCAACTGATTAGGTGCTAGCATCTATGAGGACGGCCTAGGAAGATCTATGGTCCAGATTAAAAACCCTGACCAATCCATTGGACTAGAGCGCCCAGCTGTCAAGTTTGAAAATGGAGCTTACTTAGACAAGGAAGGGACGATATACGTAGTTACCAGTCACCCGGAGAGGACAGATGAATTTGGGAATGTGGTCCCGGAAACAGACTTAGGTGACCTAGAGCAAGGAAACATGGGCGAAGAACCTAGAACCCCCCGAGGCAAATCTGTTCTCACTAGGATTATCACACCAGAGTGGATTCCCCAAGATAATAAGAGCGTAGATCTCCTCCTGAATCGAGAGACGGATGAAGCTTTTTGGAGATATAGACCTAATCAGCCGAGTGAGATAGGAACAATCATGATATATGAGTTCAAAGATCCTGATAGCCCAGGAAGGGTGACCTACTTAGATCACTCTTCAGAAAGAATCTTTGGGGTTACAGAAAATGATAGGCATGCTTACACTTGGAAGGGTGAATTCATTTTTCCCCAAATAAGATCATTTGGTCACCAAGGAGCTAGAACCTCCCACACTCATGGAACTCAAAGAGACAGACATAGGGATAGACCGGAGGTAAGCTTTGCCAACCCAGTGGGAAGAGACAGAACGAGAACGGAAACAAATAGGGTGGAACCTGAAGGATTTAGAGCCCCAAGGAATCAAAGGAATATGGAAGAGTTCCCTCTGCCAAGGCCTAGGGAACACACCAAGATTTTGAGACCGACTCAGTTAGTTAAGTCCATGAAGAATTACTTCGATGGCACAGGAGACCCATATGATCATGTGGCCGAGTTTAGGCAAGTCTTGAGAGCTGAACAAGTTGAGGATCTATTCATGCAATATAATTGTTGAAGCTCAAGATCAAGGACAAAGCATGGAAGCGCATCAAGGAAGTGGACACACAAGAAGAAGGAGCAAGTAGCGAGCTCCAAGAAGCACGTGTCAAATTTTCAGAAGAAATCCCTACAAAAATAGTGATTTTTATCACTAAAAACCATTGTAAATACCATTTTCCATTTTTGTAACTCCATTTTGTTCAAGCCAAGGAGTCCTCGAGCTTGAGGAGTATTAGAACTACCATCCTACCAATTTTCATAATTTTTAGACTCCGTTAGAGCCCCCAAATAAGCCCTGGAACCTATTTTTTAACCAGGCCGGACACTAGGTCTGGACAGGGCCAAAACCACTCAAAAACTATAAAAAGGGCTGGAGAGCTCATTTTTGAAGTTAGCTTGTTGTAGATTTCAGCTTTGTAAGAGAGCTCTTGTATAATCAAAGATCTTCCATTGTTCCACTCCTTGCTCTTACTTTGTGCGCGTGTGTGTGTATGTGTGTGCATGCTTGTGTGCTTTCACTCACGCACTGGTGCCATCACTTGCTCACGGTCTTCATACCGGTCCTCACGTCTCCTCGGATTGACATTTATGAGGTGTATCTCCTCACGTTGGTACTCACCATTGTGCTAGAGTGACACCAAATTTGGCGCCGTTGTTGGGGAGAGAGCTTGGAGGACGAGCGTGTGACGGTAAGACATAGAGTAGCGACGTTGGAAGGTAAAAAATCACCATTTTCAGTTCAGTTTCTGAGTTTTTCTCCTTCTTCATCTTCACCATCATCACCATCTTCTTCCCTCTTCATATTCTCTGTTTTTTTTCCATTTTCGCCACTACATTCCCTTCGTATTTCACTTGCGGCTGTGAGGAAAAGGTGCTGAGGGTGCTCAGAGCAAAAGCGCTGAAGAAACGTGCTTGAAAACCTCTCAAAACTCAAGAAATCTGATTCAGTATCGCGAAGTGACAAGAACAACGTCTGGTATCGCGTAGGAGGTATCGCCAGTTTGGAGATAGATTTCTGCATGTACAGGCTGATAGGAGTGACAAGGAGGGCAGAAGGTACACATATCTGCAAAAATTTTTGAATTTGGGTGTGAAAATCTCCAAGTATCGTGTCCGGTTGAGTTTTGGTATCGCAATATCAAAATTCCCGAGTATCGCGATACTTGTCGAGGTATCGTATTGTGCATGCCCACTTGAGGTATCGCGATACCATTTTGGTATCGTATCGTCAAGTGCTGGTATCGCGATCACGGTCGCCCCAGTGGTATCGTATCATGCCAGTCTTGGTATCGTATCGTCGATCGTGCAGTATCGTATCGTCGGCCAAGTTGGTATCACGATCGTCTAAATTTTGGTATCGTATCGTGTTAGTCTTGGTATCGTATCGCCTCCAATTTCAATATCGTATCGTCGGCCAAGTTGGTATCGTATCACCTCAAAGGTATCGTATCGTCCAATCCCGTGGTATCCTATCGCTCAAGAACTCAGTATCGTATCGTGTCATTACAGGTATCGTATCGCGAGGTTAAGTGGTATCGTATCGTGCAAATTAGAGATATCGTATCGTGACCACTTTCAGTATCGTATCGTCTAAGAGAGCAGTATCGTATCGTGAGGTTGGTATCGCGATCGCAGTTATCCTAGTGGTATCGTATCGTCTAAGTGGTATCGTCTGAAGGGGGTATCGTGTAAGACAAAGGTATCGTATCGTGGAAAATTTGGTATTGTGTTGCCTGTCCTGAGTTCCCAGAGAGATCCTGTTTCCCTGTTTTAAACCCCAGAACCCTGAACTGGCATAATTTTCTCATACGAAATCCGTTTGCTGTGATTTTGGTTTTGTTGCAAAGCTCGTGGGGAGTACAACAAAAACATCGATTGGTTACGGTAAAATTAATACCAGGATTATTGGATAGGGTATTTTGAAGTTGACCCTCAAGGAAACTAGAAAACCAAGGAGTTCCAAAGGATTTTGAGCAATATAAGAGAACTTTGGGACTAGAAGCCAAGGCTTATGAACCTGAGATCTGGCAGACACTTAGGCAAGGATAGACAAAGCATTAGGTCATCTGAGGCTAGTGTCAACCATACATCCAAGTCTTGGGCTCAACAGCTTAGTGGTTATCCTTACACACGAAGTTCAGAAACTAGTGACTCGAAAATGTCTTTTAGCATGGAAAGACCCACACGTAGCTCAGGCACTGCCTATTTACAGACACCCGAATGTCCCTATAAGACCCAATTGGAGTATATCAGGACCAACCAATTAGGTGCTCGCATCTATGAGGATGGTCTAAGACGATCAGTGGTTCAACTCAAGAATCCTGACCAACCCTTTGGACTTGAACACCCAGTGGTCAAGTTTGAAGAGGGTGCTTACATTGATAAGGAAGGAACCATGTATGTGGTTACCAACTTACCAGATAGGATAGATGAGTTTGGAAATATCATTCCTGAGAATGAGATAGGAGACCTAGAGCAAGGAGACCTAGGAGGAGAACCCAAGACCCTGTTGGCTGTATACGAGAAGAAGCAAGTACGAGCATACAAGCAGATCTAGCACTAAGGCAACCCTTTATTTTTTCAAAACCATTACACCAGTTAAAAGTGATTCTCATCACTAAAAACCCCTGTAAATACCATTTTCACCTTTTTGTAGCTCCATTTTGTACAAGCCGAGGAGTCCTCGAGCTTGAGGAGCCTTAGAAGTAGTTGCCTGCCAATTTTCATAATTTTTAGATCTCGTTTGAGCCCTCAAATAAGCCCTGGAACCTAATTTTTAACTAGGCCGGACACTAGGTCTGGACAGGGCCAAAGCTAGTCAAAAACTATAAATAGAGCTAGAGAGCTCATTTTTGGGGCTAGCTTCTTGTAGTTTGAGCTTGTATGAAAACTTTGTTGCAATAGAAGTGATTCCATTGTCTTACTCTCTTTGTTCTTGCCGTGTGTGTGCGTGCGCGTGTATGTGTGTGCATGCAGGTGTGCTTCTCACTCACGCACTTGTACTTCCACTTGCTCGCGGTCTTCATACCATCCTCACGTCTTCCCGGATTGACATTAAAGGAGGTGCTACTCATCACTGAGCTACACCAAATTTTGGCGCCGTTGCCGGGGATCGAGCTTTGAGGACGAGCGTGTGATGGTAAGACGTAGAGAGGACGCGTTGGAATGGTAAGTAGTTGGTAAATTTCTGATTTTTCTCCATCTCCATCTCCATCTTCACCTCCTTCTCCATCTCCACCTCCACCTCCTTCTCCACTACATATTCCCTCTTCCTTATCATTCCCTCATTTGTTGTGTGCGAGTTTGAGAGAGAGCGAGCGTGTGTGTTCTTGTTTTGTGTGTTTTTTGCATGTTTCTTGCAGGTGGCAGCTCCATCATCATCTCCAGCAAGCTCAGCAGGTACAGAATCTGTCTGCACAGTCCCCGAGGCGTTGAGCTCGAGCTATCGCGACACTCCGAAAATTTCACCCAATCACGATTCTGAGTGCACCACGACACTGCGCAGGCCTAGAGCTCCTAGGATCACTAGACAGAACAGAAAAATTCACCATATCCCGAGCTATCGCGACACCTCGAGGTATCGCGACACTCACGACCTATCGCGACACCTCACGAGCTATCGCGACACCTCACGACCTATCGCGACACTCATGACCTATCGCGACACTCACGACCTATCGCGACACCCCACGAGCTATCGCGACACCTCACGAGCTATCGCGACACCTCACGACCTATCGCAACACTCACGACCTATCGCGACACCTCACGACCTATCGCGACACCTCACGACCTATCGCGACACTCACGACCTATCGCGACACCTCACGACCTATCGCGACACTCACGACCTATCGCGACACCTCCCACCTATCGCGACACCTCACGAGCTATCGCGACACCTCCCACCTATCGCGACACCTCACGAGCTATCGCGACACCTCGACCTATCGCGACACCTCGACCGGACCTATCGCGATACACGGCCTTTAATGCATGAAAAGTTAGGGTTATTTTTGAGTGAATTGAAGGGTAGTTGAACTTAATTTTAGGCACCTTGGTATAACTTTAGAACCTTGGAAGTGGGCAAAAGACCTAGAAACCAGAGAGGGATCACCTGAACCCTGAGAGCCTGTTTTGACCCTTTAGTGCCTGAATGGTCATAACTTGACCATACGAACTCCGATTGATGAGATTTTGGTCTCGTTGGAAAGCTCGTTGAGAATCCTACGTGGACCTCGACTGGTTTTTGTAAGAATCATACGCGGAGTTTTAGAACATGCATTTTTAAGTTGACCTTTAGGTGGAACTAAGTGGTCCTCAGATTCAGCGGGTACAGTGAGTTACTCCAGGGGAACTAAAATTATTGATGTGTGTCTGTCAATTACTTGTGGTAAGAGAGCTATACTGACTGGTGAGCTTTTGCAGGAACATTGTGTGCACTCAAGGCAATCCAAAGCAAGCTAGCAAGGGTGAGTACCAAGCTTGGGAGAAGGCTTCCTAGGCTTGTGTAGCAGTCTGGTCAACCAGCTAATTGAGGTTGGAAGATCTCTCAACCCTCCTTTGTCAATTCCTAGCCTAGGCTAAGTACAACTTAGGTGTGGTAATTAATTAGGGCAACGTTAGGCATGAATCAAGTCCAAGAGTATTAATCAACCAAGTGCAAGAATTAAGTAGGTCTTAAGTGCAAAAACTCTAAGGGACAAAAGGTAAACTGGAACCGATCACTTATCAAGTGCGGAAATTCACTTAAGTACTCCTGACGACGCGATTTCAGACAAGACCATAAACATAATATTCAACTCAAAAGAACAAAGTGATTGGTGCAAATTAACCGGCAACGAGAGTGTGCTTGGGTCCAAGGGGGTAAATAAATCAGGCATATGAACCTTAGATCAGGCAGACACTTAGGCCGAGACAGACAAAGCCTCAGATCTTCTGAAGCTAGTGTCAATCACACTGCCAGGTCTTGGGCCCAGCAGTTGAGTGATTACCCATACACTCCCAGATCAGAAACAAGTGATTCTGAGATGTCCTATCACATGGAGAGACCAGTAGGTAGTTCAGGGTTGGCTTATCTAGAAAAGCTAGAGGGACCTTACAAGACTCAATTGGAATATATCAGGACGAATCGTCTAGGTGCTCGCATCTACGAAGACGGACTGAGAAGATCGGTGGTCCAGATTAAGAACCCCGATCAACCCCATGGATTAGACCACCCGGTAGTCAAGTTTGAGAATGGAGCATACCTAGATAAAGAGGGGACTATATATGTAGTCACCACTCTTCCTGATAGAACTGATGAGTTTGGAAATGTGATTGCGGAGACGGACATGGGTGATACAGAGCAAGGGAACTTAGAGAGAGAGCCAAGAACTCCCCGTGGTAAATCTGTCTTGACCAGAATCATGACTCCAGAGTGGATTCCACAAGATAATAAAAGCATCGATCTGCTTTTAAACCGAGAAACCGATGAGGCTTTTTGGAGATATAAATCTGCTCAACCTCAGGAAGTGAGTGCCCTCACAATCTATGAGTTTAAAGACCCTGATAGCCCAGGCCAAGTAACCTACCTAGACAATGCATCAGAGAGAATCTTCATGGTCACCGAGCATGGCAGACATGCCTACACATGGAAGGGTGAATTTGTTTTTCCCCAACCAAGTTCTAATGTGTCCTTTGGTCACCAAGGAGCTGGGACCTCCCAAGCTCATGGAGCTCAAAGAGAGAGAAGTAGAGACAAACCTGAGGTAAGTTTTGCCAACTCCCTGGGAAGAGAAAGAACGGGAACAGAAAGGAATAGAGTGGACCCTGAGAGACATAGAACCCCATGGAATCAAATGAATACTGACGATTTTCCTTTGCCAAGGCCGAGAGAACACACTAGGACCCTGCGACCAACTCAACTGGTGAAGTCCATGAAGAATTACTTGGATGGCACGGGAGACCCTTATGACCATGTGGCAGAATTTCGGCAAGTATTGAAAGCTGAACAGGTAGAGGACTGTAGCTCAAGCGTAAGCACCACCTCCTTTACTTGTCAATCCGCGGAGACGTGAGGACCGGTATGAAGACCACGAGCAAGTGAAGGCACAAGTGCGTGAGTGAAAGCACACAAACATGCACACACATACACACACATGCGCACAAAGTAAGATCAAAGAGAGGAACAATGGAACGCTTAGATTGCAAAAGAGTTCTCTTACCAAAGTTCTATTCTCTAACAAGCTAACCCCAAAAATGAGCTCTCTAGCTCTTTTTATAGTTTTTTTTGACTAGTTTTGGCCCTGTCCAGACCTAGTGTCCGGCCTAGTTAAAAATTAGGTTCCAGGGCTTATTTGAGGGCTCAAACGAAGTCTAAAAATTATGAAAATTGGTACGGTGGTACTTCTAATACTCCTCAAGCTTGAGGACTCCTCGGCTTGAACAAAATGGAGTTACTAAAAATAGATAATGGTATTTACAATGGTTTTTAGTGATGAAAATCACTATTTTTGTAGGGGATTCTTCTGAAAATTTGACATACACTTCTTGGAGCTCCCTACTTGCTCCCTTTCCTTGTGTGTCCACCTTTTGATGTGCTTCCATTCTTTGTCCTTGACTTTGAGCTTCAACACTCCCCCCCCTCTCGAGTCTGTCGTCCCTGATAGACCCTTGTTGGAAGGGCTGTTCCATGTAGTGCTTTGAGAGGTGGTGTCCATCCGTTGTATGAGCTGGTTCCTTGGATTCCAGCAAGAATGTGTCGTTGTGAGCTTTCAAAACTGCAAGTTGCTCAAAAGAGGTTGTCAAGAGTGATTTGGAGCAACTACTGGCTTCAATTTGCTTCCGAGATATGGATGTTGTTCCCATAACGTCCGCTAGCTCTTCCAAAGATGATGTTGAGAGCAGTCATTCCAACTACTCATAACCCATAATGAATGATGGGTAAGTGTGTTCGTGCCTGGGTTGAAAAAAATATGTGCCTTGTGCACGGCCTTGTAATGTAGCCCTACGCATGCTTACTTGGAAAATGCATTGGAAGAAGCATGGTGCAAAAATTGCGGGTCTTGAGCTAAGTGCTCAAGGGTATGCTGACGAAGAGGTTTCCTAAACTATCATGGTTATGGTGTTTCCAGAGTAAAGATACTTACCATGGAGAAGGTTGATGGATGTTTGTCTCTTCGTGTTGTACACTCGGCCTTTGGGATGGAACATTGTTGATGAATGTCCATGTTGATTGTCCACTGATGAGATCTTTTGAGTGGTGGATCTCCTCGCCTCTTTTCAAAGCAACATTTGTCACTAACAATGTGCATTTCTGAGCTTGGGCTCATGCACGTTCACTTCCCTATATTGACACTCAGAGGAATATTGGACACGTGCCGGTTTCTAAGAGATTACCATGCTGATTGACATAGACCATTCACCAGTGCTACTATTCCATACTGGTTCAGGAAATACTGAGAATTGAATTGCTTTATATTCCTTGGCAAGCAACATCGGGTAACTACACCAAGCTGAGTTTCACATATTCTCTTTAGCTCACCATATGCAGGAGTCTTCTCCTCCAGAACTACCTTTTGCAGATATCTCCTTGGATGCTCTGGTACATGAAGTAGTTAAGCATCACTCAAGTTGCGGACCTTCAAGCTCTTCATTCCTACCATGGTAAGAGAAAATCATAGTTGTAGATGCCATGTTCATGCCAAATGCTTGTCATCTACCAGATAAGGCAGGAATAATCTCACTGCTGGCCGAGACACACTTCTATCCAAATTGATAAATGCCTAGTAATCAACAGTTCCACCTTCAACTAAGCATGACTCATTCATGTTTCATAAGCCAAACCTGGGAACAAGCTCTCTCCCACTTTTCTTTTTTCCTTCCTCTTTTTTTTTTGTTTTTTTTTTTGAGGAAAAGGATATCACAAAACAAGAACACAAAAGTTAGTATCAATAGAAATGTTTGACATATGTCACTGTGCTCTCGTGCATGGGAATCTCAAGTGTGTCTATGCACGGCCGTGTAATGTGGCCCTATATTAATGCATACTTTGGAAATGCGTGACCTGAATGGTGCAAAAGACAGGGTTGTGCAAGGAGCACATGGTTGTTGCTCGTTTGAGGCTTTCGATGTTATTTGCGGAGGTTGATGCTGACCTTGGTGGAGGTATCCATTGAGTCTCAAACAGATGTAATCCTCCTTATTGGAGTCCATTTTAGAACATCATTTGGCACTGTAGAGGTCACTTCAGGCGTCTTTCTCTTTGGATGCTTTCTGAACTGTGGTATCCAGTGTGGTTGACGATTTGGTTCGGTGGAGGCTACTTGCACTTTTGGCTTCCAAACCCATATCCTTTTTGCATGTCTTCCTACTAATGTTGAAGAGCTGATTTGATCTTCCTTTGGTCTCTGTACGTGGTTCTTACCCTTTTCTCTTTTTGGCTTCTTTGTTGAAACCTTTTGCATGTGGGAGAACAAAGGTCGTTGTGGATGTAGGAGCTTCTTAGGTACCCACATCTGTATTTGCCCTTGTTGAGCTGCAGCTAACTTCTTAGGCACCCAAACTTGTTGGATACCTTGTGATTGAGCCTATCTGAGCTGCTTCCTTCGTCTTCTGGCCTGGTTGGTTTGCATGGATGGGATTTGTGGGGGCAAGGTTGGTGGTTGCTCTCCTTTGCGTACCCATATCTGCTTCATGCTCGGAACTGCTTTTTTATCGAATGGTGTCTTTCTATTTGATGTAGCAGTTGTCGTGAACGGTTGTGTTTGCTTGTGTGGTGGACTCACTACTGTGGCTACTTGATTCTTTGGAGAAGAAGAAAGATCCACCTGCCTTCGAACCGGGTCTTCCACGATTGACTCCTTCTGCATCATAGAGCTTTTGACACATACAACATCTTCTTTCATATGATTAGTCTTGGAAGAACTAAGAGAGTGTGTGGTGCCATGATTTAGGAGCATGCAGTTCTCTAATTCTAATGTAATGCATTGTTCATGTACCCAAACTTGAAGAATTTGACTTCTTAGGTTTAAGTTAACTGCATGGTCATAGATCCAATCTTGACCCAAGACAAGTGGTTTTGTAAGGTTCTCATCTTGACATACTAGCGCTTTGACTTTCATTGGAACATCTTGAAGGTAGATGGGAAGTTCCACCTCGCCCAAACAAGGGGTTTCCACACCTCCCAATCCTATGAGATAAGCTTCTATGGGATTGATGTTCAACCCCAAGTCTTGGCAGTAGGAAATTCTAACTGCACTACTTGCTGCACCTGAGTCAATCAATGCTTTCACCGTCCTTGCACCCTTCCCTTGTCCTATCTCTATGGTCACAAAGGGTCTTCGGTCAATGACCTGAGAAGTCACTATGCCTGACTTTTGACACATATCCATGTGATATTTTGGGGCTTTTGAGTTGACTTCTAGGCCTAACCGCCTTAACTTATTTCGCCTAATACGCTCTCTGGCCTCTACCTGTGCTTCTTCTCTCACTCTTAACTCTTCATCTTTTCGCTTCTTAGCAGTGTTGAGTCTCATTAGCATATCCTCAGTAAGAGGTTCTTGATATAGCTTGACTCTACAGCCACTAATATAGTTTGGCAAGATATCTCCTTCTAGCGTGGCCAACTGAACTGCACCACTAGTGGAAATTCTATTAATGATCATGGGTCCGTATCCTCTTTTTTCCAACTTACGGGCATGTTGTTTTAGTGTGTATACCAACACTAGATCTCCCTCTTTCAATCCCTTATCCTTGATGTGTGCATCAAAGTATGCCTTTTGCCTCTTCTTTGCAGCGTAGATGCCTGCTGCCGCTCGTAGCCTCGTCTCACCCAAGCGTTCGAGATCAAAGATCCTAGAGGACAATTCATGACCATTCCACTCATACTCTTGTGCTACTTTTAAGGCAGGGATTAAGAAATCTAATGGTAGCACAGCGTTCTGTCCGAAGACCATCTGAAATGGGGTGGCGTTGAGTACCGTTTTGTAGGCAACTCGATAAGCCCAAACAACATGATGAAGTTGTTTGTCCCAATCAGAGCGTTTATTATTTACCAGTTTTGTCAATACGTTACAGAGGATCTTATTGGTACTCTCGGCTTGTCCGTTGGCTTGTGGGTGATAGGGGGCAGATTTCTTATGTATCACCAAGAATTCTTGGAGAAGATTTTCAATGACTTCATTCAAGAAGTGTGTGCCTCTATCGCTCACCAACTCTATTGGTAGTCCATATCTCGTGAACACATTCTCGAATAAGAACTTAGCCATAGTCTGAGCATCATTCTTCGTTGTGGCTTTGACTTCTACCCACTTTGTAAGGTAATCTATGGCTACAATGATGTACTCTGCATGGGAGTTTCTAGCTGGGGGGTTAATAGGACCTATGAAGTCTATGCCCCACTTCGAAAATGCACGTCCTCCCATCATTGGCCTCAAGGGCATCTCGTCTTTTCTCACTGGATAATGTGCACGTTGGCATGTGTCACATTTCTTCACATAGGTATGTGCGTCCATATGAAGAGTGGGCCACCAAAGTCCTGAGAATAGAATGGTCTTGATCACTCGGTCAGGACCAAAATGGCCACCTGCAACACCGCTGTGTGCAGTTTCTAAGACTTTCAAATAATCTGATTCGTGAACGCACAGTCTTAAGTAACCATCTTTGCCTCTTCGGTATAGGTTGTCTCCTACTAGGGCATAGCCTTGAGCCTCTTGCTCCATGCTTCTTCTTCTTGCTAGACTAGCCTCTTTGGGTAATCTTCCCGATCTCATAAACTCTACCAATGGAGCACTCCAATCTGGAATTAATGACACTTGATAAAGGGTCGCATGCTCCACTGGGGGTCTCTCTCTGCACCTTGGACAATTCTTAATCCACTCATGTATTTCTTTGTCCATGCTAGGCCAATACATTCCTAAACGCTTTAGATTCTGCAATGTTCGTTGTTTAGAATAGTGATTTCCTAGCATTCCTTCATGGGCTTGTTGCAACCAACTACTATGTTCATCATCCTCCACACAACAAGCTAATACACCCTCAGTATCTTGTTTGTACATGCTTCCTGCTAAAATGTGATATTTTTGTGATTTTACAATTTCTTCTTGTGATGTTTTCACATTCTTATTTGCAGGGCCAAAGGTTAGGACTGGTACCAACTTATTTGCCCATTTAGGAACAACTTCTAAATTGAACAGATAAGCATCGGGTAATTCGTCAGACACTCCTTGCGGTGACTCTCTTGAAGTGATGCGAGAAAGGTGATCTGCCCGAAGGTGGGTTCTACCTTTCCTGACAACAACTTCAAAGTCATATTCCATTAGTAAGAGGAACCATCTTACTAAGCGTCCAGTATTGCAAGGTTTATTGACCAAATATAACAAAGCTTGATGATCAGTGAAAAACTTGAACTTGTTGGCCAATAAATAGTGTCTAAACTTCTTCACAGCATATACCATGCCTAAGCCCTCTCGCTCAGTTGTGGTATAGTTCCGTTCAGCTGTAGTGAGCTGTCTACTAGCATATGCTATGGGCAAATCTAAGTTTCCTTCACTTGTGGGTTGTGCTAGCACACATCCTATGGCATGATTGGATGCATCCACATGGACATGGAAGGGTTTATTCCAATCAGGAGTGGTGAGTATTGGTGCCGTGCACAAACGTTTCTTCAGTTCGTTGAAAGAGTTCTCACATTCGTCGTTCCACTCAAAATTAGACAACAAGGCATAAAGGGGTCTAGCTATGATCGCGTACATGTGGATAAACCTACGGTAGTATCCACAATGGCCCATAAAGGCTTGTACCTCTTTAATATTCCTTGGCCTTGGTAGCTCCGCTATGGCTCGTACCTTATCTTCATCTATTGAGATTCCATTCTTAGAAACAATATGACCTAAGATTTTACCTTGACGCACCATAAACACACACTTTTTTGGGTTCAGACACACTCGATATTCTCTACACTTGTTGAAGATTTGTCTGAGCTCAGGGATGTGAAACCTTCTTTCTTGGGAATGAGCACATAAATCATCCACATACACTTCTAAGCTCTTTCGCAAGAACTCTTTGAAGACATGACACATGAGCCTTTGGAATGTTGCAGGTGCATTTGTGAGCCCAAATGGCATCACACGAAATGCAAAGATTCCCCACTCTGTAGCAAAAGCTGTTTTGTGTTGATCTTCTGGGGCAATGGCTACTTGATTGTAACCTGAAAATCCATCAAGGAAGCTATAAACTTCCTTGCCTGCAACACGCTCCAATAGGTGTTCTGTGATTGGAAGTGGATAACTATCTCTAATCATAGCGGCATTAACTTTTTTAAGGTTAATACACACTCGCAACTTCCCGTTCTTCTTGGGTACCACAACAATGGGGGACACCCATTCAGTATGCTCAATCTCATAGATGAATCCAGCTTCAATCAACCTATCAATTTCTTCTTTTATTTTGGCTGCATAGGTATCATTATATGTGTAGGGCTTCTGTTTGGTGGGCTTAGCATCAGCAGTCATGGGGATAGTATGAGAGCAAATTCTTGGATCTACCCCTTTCAAGTCTCTATAGTGCCATGCAAACACATCCCTATATTCCCTTAATAGAGCTATGAGCTCCATTTCTTCTCTTGCACTTAGGTCATCTCCTATATATGTGCACCTCTCTTCGTTCTCTTCAATGGTCACTACAATCTTCTTGGTCTTTTCTTTATTATCATATGATTCTCCTATGATGGCCTCTCTCTTAGGCATTCGTACCAAAATTTTGCGGTCGTCAACTTCATATTTCTTGAAGTTTTCTGATACTTCAAACAATGATTCCTCCTCTTCTTGTTTCACTGCTTCTCTTTTCTTTTTCTTTTGACTACTCTCACTTCCATCCTTTGAGTTTACTGTTTTAATACTTGTGAGAGGTTCTTCTTCTTTCTGGGTGAACACTCCTATATCTTCTAGATAGTGCTGCTCTGAGTTAAAGCAACTATCCATCACAATAGACTCCAGATCATCGTCATTCTCTTCTTCTTCTATGACATCACTAGGGTCACATTCTTCTAGCAAGGGTTGACACATGAAAACTGAGATATCATAACCCTCCTCATCGCAATGAGGTGTCCACTGTTCCTCATTGACAGCAATGTCCATGGTGGCTAAGATTTCTGGCCAGCCATGAGGCTCAAACTCCTCATCTGGAAAGATCATCGGTGTGTAGGCTGGGTCTCTAACTGGTCTATCTCCTAGCGAAGTTCCTTCTTCTCTTGCCTTTAAACGTTTTTCCTCTTCCTTTGCGACCTTGCACATCCACAAATGAGTATCTTCATGCAGCCATGATGGATCAGGTGAACTTTCAGAAGGCACAGAGATGGAATCTTCTTTCGCTTTGTGGATAGAATTCCACTGTAGGGGTGGTACATCTCTGAAGGTGTAATCCTTCAAATTGACCTTGGTGGTGACCCCTAAGTGCTGTAAGTACAAGGAGTTAGTTCCCCAATCCTGTACTATTTGCAATTGTCGTAGGAAGGGTCTTCCTAGGATCATCTCATAGACATTATTTTTCTCAAAGTCACATATAGCAAATGTGTGCTCAAACTCTACACCACAAGTGGTTAGAGTGATCCCTTCTAGCAATCCTAGAGGTCTTTCAAAATGACCATTAGCCATTTGAAGCTTCATTCTAGTTGGTCTTAATGTGGGCTTGCCCCATTGCTTCCACAAGGAGGTGGTCGCAATAGCAACACCAGCACCTGAATCTATGATTGCTTTGGTTGTGTAACCTTGGTAGGTGATTGGAAGATAAGTATTACCTTCTTCACCCTCACACATGTCCCCTA
Organism: Ceratopteris richardii; assembly: GCA_020310875.1. NCBI lineage: Eukaryota > Viridiplantae > Streptophyta > Polypodiopsida > Polypodiales > Pteridaceae > Ceratopteris > Ceratopteris richardii. The sequence goes on from CM035434.1 coordinate 146,912,066, forward strand.
TTTTGTCTAGAGGTATCTCTGGTACCCTTTGCTTGGAGCCTGCTTTTGGCATGTTGCAATCAAGTTCTGGAACCTGATCCTTCACGTGATTCCAAAGCTCAGGTTTTGCTTTGAGCAGCTCTTCTACAGTGAGATGACACTGAACCTTAGTGTTCTTCACGACATCCGTGTTCCTTGGAACCACTGAGTCTTCATTTCTTACTAGTATTGTGGGAGCTCTAATCTAGAGAGATTCAGATTCCCATGGGCCTGGAAATTGAGGCAGTTCTTCTAAGGTATTAGATTCAAAATCTAACCTTTCGTCTTCTTGTTGTTCTGCTTCATCTCCGTAAATAGATGGAATGTCTTGGGGAAATTGATCATGAAGATCATCAATCTCAGGAATAGGAGGGGAATTACCCTTCTCCTTGGCCCATTTCTCTTCTTGTATTTCCCGCAAGAATTCTTGAGAGTACTGTTGAATTGAAGGAGGTATTCCTGGATCCGTGGAATTAGGAACATAAGCTCCCATTGGTGGTGAGCTTCCTCTTTCAATAACTGGTTGAGCCTGTGGAGGTAAAGAAACTTGTGGTTTGTTTACCAACTGCTCTAACCGTTCTAGTAAGCCCTGGAAATGCAAATCCCCTTTGACAGAGTTTGTCTGATTGAACTTTTGACTAGTCTCAAGTATAGCTTGAGCTTGTTCTACCATTTTCATGCACATTTTCATCCGTTCAATCTCTAAGTCCGCTCTAGGGTAACTCTTGTCTAGGTTTGCAGCTGTAGGCCCTTCTTGAAGTCGAGCCTTGAACATCATGTCCAAGCCTTCTGGGGTTGGATCTGCAAGAACAGACCCTGGTTGTGGTCTATTTACAATGGGTGGTGGGGTGGGATGAGGAGGAGTGGATGGAGTTTCGGCATGCGAGGGGCTTTGAGATGCAATGTCTTCTATTTTTGTTTTCGCTTCTTTTAAGCTTTCTTCTAGTTCCGATAACTTTTTCTTCCACTTGCGATTGGCCTTCTCTCTGGTATCCTTCCATGTTCTTGTTTTCCTCTTACTAGGCTCTCCCGATTCACTCGACTCTGATTGTTCTACTGGTTTATCCTGTTTTAAGGCTTGTGCTCTAGTGACAGCTTGTATAGGAGCCACATTGCTACTACTTGAACTTGAATCTGCCACTAAGCCTACCGCATTAATGGGTGTAATCTTGGGTGCACTGGAGGGGTTTCTTGGACAATCTCTGGGGAGATGGTCTTTGCCGCAATCAGGACAAAAAGCCTGTATTGTGATAGCCTGTCCTTGACTCGGAGATGGTGGGTGGGGACAGTCACGAATGAAATGGTCACCTTGACATCTGAAACAAGATCCTCTAGGGGCTTGTGGTCTCATTTGTCTCAACTGGGGCCTAGGGTTAGGATTTGTGTACATGACATTGGAGTATTCTGGCTCCCAATTTTGCTCCATAGGTGGTACCTCATATTGATACGAGTAAATCTCACTATGTTCAGGTGACTCTGTGTAATAAGCATGTGGACTACCTTCATGGGAGTAGTCTGAACAATGAGCATGAGAGTCATTATCTGGTATCAATGGGGTTAGTGGCACCAATGCTCTATTTGTATTTTCTTCTCCCACAGCATATTTGACTGGAATCACGTTGGCTGGAGCTGGTGGTTGGTTTCCCAAGACAGGTTGTGGCCTATATGGTACCTGATATTGCTGTTGTGGTCTATAATATGGCTGTTGGTATTGGTTCTGATACCTACCTTGTGGGTAAGGTTGCTGATAATTCTGTCTAACAGCCTGCCTATTGTAGGGACAATCTTGAGCCGTGTGGTTTGTGTATTTTCTCTCAATAGTGCAATATGGAGCATTCCTTTCTCTAATGTTTTGGTTTTGCATTGGGCATAGATTAGCCATGTGGTCACCTCCGCAAATATAGCACCGATTCAATGGGGTGACTCTCTGTGTTTGTCTATTTTGGACTCCCAGCTTCTTGGCAACTTGCTCAGCTATCTCCTCTATTTCCGTGGAGATTTTTGAAGTATGACTAGTAGAACTATCTGAATCCTTATAGAGTTTGGATAATCCTAACTCCTCACCCAAGTTATCTTCTATGTCAATGCATGTCCGCACGCACTCTTCTATGGATCTAGGCTCTTTCAAATATACATATGATCTTAACTTTGTGCTCAGTAAGCCATCTAAGAACAAAGCCACTTGTTTGGCTGGTGTGGGTAACTCGGGAGCAGGGCATCTTTCTAGGTACTGTCTGAACCTTCTACCTGCTAGTCGCACTGTTTCTTGGGGTGTCTGCTTGAAACTCTGGATCAGGGACGATGTGTTATGCCTGATACCACTCTTGGAAAATTCTACAATGAATTCGTCTAGCAGTTGACCTATATCGCGATAGTTGCGACTACTCAGTGGTTGAAACCAAGCCAAGGCAGTGCCCTTAAGAGTCAAACCAAATGCCTCGTATTGGGTGAACAAGTCCTCAACCTGTTCAGCTCTTAACACTTGTTTGAACTCGGCCACATGATCATAAGGATCTCCTGACACGTCAAAATAATTCTTCATTGCCTTGATCACTTGAGTGGGTCTAAGGGTTCTTGGGTGCTCTCGGGGTCTAGGCAATGGAAAATCATGTTCATCTCGTTTTTGCCTATGTGCTTGATGTCTCTCTCTTTCAGGTCTTTCATTTTCAAATCCTGATCTATTCCTGCCCACGGTGTGTGCAAAACTTACCTCAGGTCTCTCTCTAGTTCTTTCTCTCTGGGCTTCATGAGCGTGGGATGATCCTACTCCTTGGAGGCCATGGGAAACATTGGATCTTGGTGGGGGGAAAATCAATTCATTCTTCCAAGTATATGCATGTCTATCTTACAAAATCGTGTTTTTTCACAAAATCGTGTTTTCTCAGAATCGTGTTTTTGGCATGAAAATCGCGATGTTGAGCACAAAATCGTGTTTTTTAAAATCGCGATTTTGAGCGAAAATTCGTGTTTTCACAGAATCGCCTTTTTCACAAAATCGTGTTTTTGCTGAAAATCGTGATTTGTGAGAATCGCGATTTTGAGCCCGCTGAAAATCGTATTTTCTCATAATCGAGTTTTTGGCATGAAAATCGCGATGTTGAGCACAAAATCGTGTTTTTAGAAAATCGCGATTTTGAGCAAAAAATCGTAATTACACAGAATCGCCTTTTTTCACAAAATCGTGTTTTTTTACTGAAAATCGTGATTTTTTGAGAATCGCGATTTTGAGTAGGGAATCGTGTTTTCTCAAAATCGTGTTTTTTGACTGAAAATCGTGATTTGTGAGAATCGCGATTTTGAGCACAATCACAGAATCGTGATTCTGAGAATGACCACAGAATCGTGATTTTTTCAGCCAACTTTTAGGCGGGAAAACAAAAAATCGTGATTTTTCAAAAAATTTTGAATTTTCATAGAATCGCGATTTTCATCACAGAATCGCGCTTTTTGGCGGGAAATTCAAATTTCTGAGCGCCGGCTATGGCGAGCTCCGTATGAGTAGAAAATCATGAAAAAAACACAGCGCTTGCTCTCCCTTGCTTCTCCTAACTCCTTCCCACACAATAATGCATGAAAAATGGTATGAAGATGGTGAAAATGCACTAGAAAACAAGAATTTTCTATGAAGAAGAAGATGGAAGAAGGTGGAGATGATGATGATGATGAAGATGAAGAGGAAAAAACAGAAAATGAACTGAAATGACAGTTTTTTTACCTTCCAATGTTGCAAATCTACAATCTTACCATCACAACGCTCGTCCTCGAAGCTCTCTCCCCGGCAACGGCGCCAAAATTTGGTGTAGCTCAAGCGTAAGCACCACCTCCTTTACTTGTCAATCCGCGGAGACGTGAGGACCGGTATGAAGACCACGAGCAAGTGAAGGCACAAGTGCGTGAGTGAAAGCACACAAACATGCACACACATACACACACACGCGCACAAAGTAAGATCAAAGAGAGGAACAATGGAACGCTTAGATTGCAAAAGAGTTCTCTTACCAAAGTTCTATTCTCTAACAAGCTAACCCCAAAAATGAGCTCTCTAGCTCTTTTTATAGTTTTTTTTGACTAGTTTTGGCCCTGTCCAGACCTAGTGTCCGGCCTAGTTAAAAATTAGGTTCCAGGGCTTATTTGAGGGCTCAAACGAAGTCTAAAAATTATGAAAATTGGTACGATGGTACTTCTAATACTCCTCAAGCTCAAGGACTCCTCGGCTTGAACAAAATGGAGTTACTAAAAATAGATAATGGTATTTACAATGGTTTTTAGTGATGAAAATCACTATTTTTGTAGGGGATTCTTCTGAAAATTTGACATACACTTCTTGGAGCTCCCTACTTGCTCCCTTTCCTTGTGTGTCCACCTTTTGATGTGCTTCCATGCTTTGTCCTTGACTTTGAGCTTCAACAAGGACCTATTCACACAATATAATGCTTTCGGTCTAACCCTTAGGAACACTGCCCTTACGTGGTTTCAACCACTAAACGAGAGGCATTTCAGAAACATAGATCAGCTCTTTGAGGCGTTTATCGTTGAGTTTTCTAAGAGTGGAATCAGGCATAACACTTCCTCACTAATTCATAGCTTCAAACAAACACCTCAAGAGACAGTCAGACTAGCTGGAAGAAGATTTAGGCAGTACCTGGAGAGATGCCTGATGCCGGAGTTACCCACACCAGCCAAACAAGTGGCCTTGTTCCTAGATGGATTGTTGAGCACTAAGCTCAGGTCATATGTGTACCTGAAGGACCCCAGAACGATAGAAGAGTGCGTGCGCATGTGCATAGACATTGAGGACAATCTAGGTGAGGAATTAGAACTATCAAAAATCTATAAGGATTCTGATAGCTCTAGTAACCTGACATCTGGTCAATCCACATCCATCGAGGAACTTGCAGAGAAGGTAGCCCGAAAACTAGGTGTCTCTAGCAAACAAATTCCGAGATTTGCCCCAGTTAAGCGGTGTTACAATTGTGGCGGTGACCATATGGCAAGTGTATGTCCCATTATGGCCCAACCCCAGGCGAATCCTAATAGCCAGTACTGCACCATAGAGCGCAGGTACACCAACCACACTGCACAAGACTGCCCATATAACAAACAAACTGTTAGGCAAAATTACCCTCAGCCATATCCACAACAGGGTAGATACCAGAATCAGTACCCACCACAACAATACAACAGACCACAGCAAACTTATCAGCCACCGTATCAAGGGCAGCAGAGACCTCAACCAGTCCTAGTACAGCAACCCCCTGCTCCCACCAATGCAATCCCAGTGAAATATGTGTCTGCTGAAGAAAATCCGAATAGAGCCATAGTCCCAGTCACCCCATTGCTATCAGACAGTGATCCAAGTGACCATAGTTTTGACTCCACACATATTGATAGCCCACAGGCTTACTACATGCAGTCACCCGAGCATAACGAGTCATACTATTATGAGGACCCAAGTGAAAATAGTGGGGAACCTGAGTATGCTAATGTCATGTACACAAACCCCAACTCTAGACCTCAACCTAGGCAGGTACGACCCCCATTTCCTAGAGGACCATGCTTCAGATGTCAGGGAGATCACCTTATACGTGATTGTCCACTGCCTGTCCCTACACAACCTCAACCAGTAACCATTCAGGGTTTCTCTCAAGACTGCGGGAAAGAACATCTCCTACGGGATTGCCCAAAGAACCCTAATAACATGCCTAAAATCACTCCTATCAATGTTGTTGGGTTAGTTGTAGACTCCACAGGGAGTGTGACTTCCACTGCACCTGTGCAGGTGATCACAAGAGCCCAGGCACTACAACAAAACCAAGGTGTTGGTCAGGAAAAGAGCCCCGAGGTGAGTGAAACAGAGAGCATAACCAAAAAGAGGACTAGAGCCTGGAAGGATAGTCGTGAAAGAATGAAAAGGCAATGGGCAAAAAAGATAAACGAACTTGAAGAAAGCTTGAGAGAAACCAAGGCAAAAATCATAGAGATCTCATCTCAACCGCACTCTCACACCTTCCCACCGCTACCATCCCCATCACCCTCCATTCCTCCACCCTCTAATACACCCTACGTAACCCACCCACCACCCCGAGTAGGATCAGTCTTAGCTGACCCCACTCCTGAAGGCTTGGACATGATGTTCAAGGCCTACCAAGCTCGACTTCAAAACGGACCAACAGCTACAAACCTAGACAAGAGTTACCCTAGAGCAGATTTAGAGATTGAACGGATGAAAATGTGCATGAAAATGGTAGAACAAGCTCAAGCTATACTTGAGACTAGTCAAAAGTTCAATCAGACAAACTCTGTCAAATCAGATTTGCACTTCCAAGGCTTACTAGAAAAATTAGAGCAGTTGGTAAACAAACCACAATTTCCTTTACCTCCACAGGCTCAACCAGTTATTGAAAGAGGAAGCTCACCACCAATGGGAGCTTATGTTCCTAATTCCACGGATGCTGGAATACCTCCTTCAATTCAACAGTACTCAAGAGTTCTTGCGGGAAATACAAGAAGAGAAATGGGCCAAGGAGAAGGGTAATTCCCCTCCTATTCATGAGATTGATGATCTTCGTGATCAATTTCCCCAAGACATTCCGTCTATCTATGGAGATCAAACAGAGCAACAAGAGGATGAGAGATTGGATTTTGAATCTAATTCTCTACAAGAGTTGCCTCATTTCACAGGCCCACGGGAATCTCAATCTCTCCAGATCAGAGCTCCCACAATATTGGTGAGAAATGAAGACTCAGTGATTCCAAGAAACACTGATGTTGTGAAGAACACTAAGGTTCAATGTCATCTCACTGTAGAGGAGCTGCTCAAGGCAAAACCGGAGCTTTGGAATCATGTGAAGGATCAGGTTCCAGAACTTGAATCCAATATACCAAAAGTAGGCTCTAAGCAAAAAGTTCCAGAGATACCTCTCGACAAGATAGGAGACATGAGCGAAGGTGAAGAAGGTAACACTTATCTTCCGATCACCTATCAAGGTTACACAACCAAAGCAATTGTGGATTCGGGTGCTGGTGTTGCTATTGCGACCACCTCCTTGTGGAAGCGATGGGGCAAACCCACCTTAAGACCAACGAGAATGAAACTTCAAATGGCAGATGGTCATTTTGAGAGACCTCTAGGACTGCTTGAAGGGATAACTCTAACCACTTGTGGTGTAGAGTTTGAACATACATTTGCTATATGTGACTTTGAGAAAAATAATGTCTACGAGATGATCCTAGGAAGACCCTTCCTACGACAATTGCAAATAGTACAGGATTGGGGAAACAACTCCTTGTACTTACAGCACTTAGGGGTCACCACCAAGGTCAATTGAAGGACTACACCTTCAGAGATGTACCACCCCTACAGTGGAATCCTATCCACAAAGCGAAAGAAGATTCTATCTCCGTGCATTCTGGAAGTTCACCTGATCCATCCTGGCTGCATGAAGATACTCACTTGTGGATGTGCAAGGTCGCGGAGGAAGAGGAAAAGCGCCTAAAAGCGAGAGAAGAAGGAACTCCCCCAGGAGATAGACCAATAAAAGACCCAACCTATACACCGATGATATTTCCAGATGAGGAATTTGAGCCTCATGGTTGGGCAGAAATCTTAGCTACCATGGACATTGCAGTCAATGAAGAACAATGGACACCTCATTGTGATGAGGAGGGTTATGATATTTCAGTGTTCATGTGTCAGCCCCTGTTGGAAGAGTGTGATCCTAGTGAGTTCATAGAAGAAGAAGAGAATGACGATGATCTCGAATCCATTGTGATGGATACTTACTTTGACTCAGAGGAACACTACTTAGAAGACATAGGAGTGTTAACCCAAAAGGAAGAAGAACCCCTCGCGAGTATTAAAACAATAAATTCAAAGAAAGGAAGTGAAGGAGGTCAAAAGAGGAAGAAAAGAAAAGCAATGAAACAAGAGGAGGAAGAATCATTGTTTGAAGTACCAGAAAATTTCAAGAAATATGAAGTGGAAGACCGGAAAATTTTGGTACGAATGCCTAAGAGAGAGGCCATTATAGGAGAAGCATATGACAATAAAGAAAAGACCAAAAAAATTGTAGTGACCATTGAAGGGAACGAAGAACGATGTACGTACATAGGAGATGACCTAAGTGCAAAAGAAGAAGCAGAGCTTGTAGCTCTATTAAGGGAATATAGGGATGTGTTCGCATGGCACTATAAAGACTTGAAAGGAGTAGATCCAAAGATTTGCTCTCATACGATTCCGATGACCGCTGATGCCAAGCCCACCAAGCAAAAGCCCTACACATATAATGACAATTATGCAGCCAAAATAAAGGAGGAAATTGACAGGCTGATTGAAGCTGGATTCATCTATGAGATTGAGCACACTGAATGGGTGTCCCCCATTGTAGTGGTTCCCAAGAAGAATGGGAAATTGCGAGTGTGCATTAACCTTAAAAAAGTTAATGCCGCTACGATCAGAGATAGTTATCCACTTCCAATCACCGAACATCTATTGGAGCGTGTTGCAGGCAAGGAAGTTTATAGCTTCCTTGATGGATTTTCAGGTTACAACCAAGTAGCCATTGCCCCCGAAGATCAACACAAAACGGCCTTTGCCACAGAATGGGGAATCTTTGCATTTCGTGTGATGTCATTTGGGCTCACCAATGCACCTGCAACATTCCAAAGACTCATGTGTCATGTCTTCAAAGAGTTCTTGCGAAAGAGCTTAGAAGTATATGTGGATGATTTATGCGCTCATTCCCAAGAAAGAAGTTACCACATCCCTGAGCTCAGACAAATCTTCAACAAGTGTAGAGATTATCGAGTGTGTCTGAACCCAGAGAAGTGTGTGTTCATGGTACGACAAGGTAAGATCTTAGGTCACATTGTTTCTAAGAATGGAATTTCAACAGATGAAGACAAAGTAAGAGCAATAGCAGAGTTGCCAAGACCAAGGAATGTTAAAGAGGTACAAGCCTTTATGGGCCATTGTGGATATTACCGTAGGTTTATCCACATGTATGCCATCATAGCTAAACCTCTTTATGGGTTGTTAACAAATTTTGAGTGGAACGAGGAATGCGAGAATTCCTTCAACGAGCTGAAAAGACGTTTGTGCACAGCACCAATATTGACTACTCCGGATTGCAGCAAACCCTTCCATGTCCATGTAGATGCCTCCAATCATGCAATAGGATGTGTGCTAGCACAACCCGCAGGTGAAGGAAACCTAGATTTGCCGATAGCATATGCTAGTAGGCAATTAAATGCAGCTGAACGAAATTACACCACAACGGAGAGAGAAGGCTTAGGCATGGTATATGCTGTGAAGAAGTTTAGACACTATCTATTGGCCAATAAGTTCAAGTTTTTCACTGATCATCAAGCTTTACTATATTTGGTCAATAAACCTTGCAATACAGGCCGCTTAGTAAGATGGTTCCTCTTACTAATGGAATACGACTTTGAAGTTGTTGTCAGGAAAGGTAGAACCCATCTTAGGGCAGACCATCTTTCTCGCATCACTTCAGGAGAGCCACCCCAAGGAGTGTCTGATGAATTGCCCGATGCTTATCTGTTCAATTTAGAAGTTGTTCCTAAATGGGCAAATAAGCTGGTACCAATCCTAACCTTCGGGCCTGCAAATAAGAATGTGAAAACAAGCAAAGAGGAAATTGTAAAATCACTAAAGTATCAAATATTGGCCGGAAGTATGTACAAGCAAGACACCGAGGGCGTATTAGCTTGTTGTGTCAAGGACGACGAACATACTAGTTGGTTGCAACAAGCCCATGAGGGATTGCTAGGAAATCACTACTCTAAACAACGAACATTGCAGAATCTAAGACACTTAGGAGTGTATTGGCCTAGCATGGACAAAGAAATACAAGAGTGCATCCACAATTGTCCAGTGTGCCAGAAGAGACCCCCAGTGGAACATGCCACTCTTTATCACGTGTCATTAATCCCAGATTGGAGTGCTCCATTGGTCGAGTTCATGAGATCGGGAACATTACCCAATCAGGCTAGTCATGCAAGAAGACGGAGCATGGAGCAAGAGGTTCAAGACTATGCCTTAGTAGGAGACAACCTATATCGAAGAGGCAAGGATGGTTACCTAAGACTGTGCATTCATGAATCAGAATATTTGAAAGTCTTAGAAGCTGCACACAGCGGTGCTGCAGGTGGACACTTTGGGCCTGACAGAGTAATTAAGACCATTCTATTCTCACGACTTTGGTGGCCCACTCTTCATATGGATGCACATACTTATGTGAAGAGTTGTGACACATGCCAACATGCCTAATATCCAATAAGAAAAGATGAAATGCCTTTAAGCCCAATGATGGGAGGACGTGCATTTTCAAAGTGGGGTATAGACTTTGTAGGTCCCATCAACCCCCTAGCTAGAAACTCCCATGCAGAATATATTATTGTAGCCACAGATTACCTTACAAAGTGGGTGGAAGTAAAAGCCACGACAAAGAATGATGCTCAAACGACGGCTAAGTTCTTATTCGAAAATGTGTTCACTAGATATGGGTTACCAATAGAGTTGGTTAGTGATAGAGGTACGCACTTCTTGAATGAGGTCATTGAAAATCTCCTTCAAGAATTCATGGTGATACATAAGAAGTCTGCCCCTTATCACCCACAAGCTAACGGACAAGCCGAGAGCACGAATAAGATCCTATGTAACGTATTGACAAAACTTGTAAATAATAAACGCTCTGATTGGGACAAACAACTTCATCATGTTGTTTGGGCATACCGAGTTGCCTACAAAACGGTACTCAATGCCACCCCATTTCAGATGGTCTTCGGACAGAATGCGGTGCTACCATTAGATTTCCTAATTCCAGCGTTAAGAGTAGCACAAGAGCATGAGTGGAATGGACATGAGTTGTCCTCTAGGATCTTTGATCTAGAACGTTTAGGTGAGACGAGGCTACGAGCAGCAGCAGGCATCTATGCTGCAAAGAAACGGCAAAAGGCATACTTTGATGCCCATGTGAAGGATAAGGGCTTGAAAGCAGGAGATCTAGTTTTAGTCTACACATTGAAACAACACGCAAGAAAGCTAGAAAAGAGAGGCTACGGACCTATGATCATCAATAGGATCTCCACGAGTGGAGCAGTACAACTAGCCACTCTAGAGGGGGATGTTCTCCCAAACTATATTAGCGGATGCAGAGTCAAGCTGTATCAGGAACCCCTCACGGAGGAAATGCTAAGTCGACTCAATACTGCTAAGCAACGTAAAGAGGAGGAAAAACGAATTCGAGAAGAAGCACAGGCAGAGGCCTTAGAGCGTATCAGGCGAATGAAGCTGAGGAGACAAGGGAGGGATCAGCCTATGACTGACAATCCAGAGTCTCCAGGCTATCACATGGCCATGTGTGAGACTTCAGGTGAACGTACCCATAAGATAGTGGACCGACGACCTTTTGTGACCCTAGAAATAGGACAAAGAGACAGCACAACAAGCGTGAGAGCATTAATTGATTCAGGAGTAGCCACGAGTGCAGTTCGGCTTTCTTATTGCCAGCAGTTGCAATTGGAGGTAAAACCCCTAGAAGCATACCTGATAGGATTAGGAGGTGTTGAAACCCCTTGCATGGGAGAGGTGGATCTTCCCCTCTACATACAAGAGGTCCACATGCCAGCAAAAGTGCTAGTGTGTGAAGACGAGGATCTGACCGAACCTCTTGTCTTAGGCCAAGACTGGATCTATGATCACGCAGTCAACCTCAACCTAAGAAGTGGACTTCTCCAGGCTTGGGTAGGCCAAAGCCGTCTCACGATTGAATTAGAAAATCAAGCACTCAAACCAATAGAACAGGCACCAACTCCTGGTCCCTCCAGGAATCCACATGAAGATAACAATGTTATTCTTGTACAAACTCCTATGGTGCAGAGGATTGTCAATCTTACCGAAGGTACAGGAGCCAATAAGGAGTTCCTAACTGATCCGAAGAAGATTCTAGACGAGCTGACCGAACATCACTCAACACGAAGGAGGCTGCTGAGCAAGAGGCAGGAGCACCGACCCATGCAACATGGAGCATCTCGTGGCGCGAAGCAGATCTGGATACGCAAGGATGGGAAACCCGCAACTCTAATATCAGACTCTCAAGGAGACAAGAAACGAGCCTCACCATCAAGGAACAAAGTGAAGAAGCCCCCTAGGATAACCCCTAGGCATACCAATTCTATTTGGGTTCCTAAGCGGTCAATGAAGGCCATCCCTAATGCTAGATAGATATGGGTTCCCAAGGCCTGCTTACAAGCCCAAATTACTTCACCTTCAGGCACTAGGATGAAGCAACTTTCACAAACACTCGTGGCCAACTACTCAGAAAATGAAAAGATACCTACACCTCTCACTATCTCCACTCCCATCTACCGTAGAAATGTCTGGAAATGGGTACCCAAAAGGTCCCAAATACATCACACTCTCATCCAGAAATCTTCGCCTGTCTTTAGTTCTAAGAGCTACGAATCCTCTATCAAAGTGTGGAGAATTAAACTGTGTATTAAACCCCCTGACCCAATTCTGTAAATCTGTCTACTCTAACACAGGAGCATTCTGAGCCCATTGCATAACCAAAGTATGCATCTAGGATGGCACTGACCTCTAATCACCACTTACACCTATCACAAACACTTCACCACTAACCACTGACCTCCGGGATTGTCATGTTAGTATTGTGAAGGGAACACCATTACATCTTGTTTCCTAGGCAACACTAATGTGCCTTTCTTCTTCCAGCAGATAAGCAACCTACTCTCATGGCAACAGCGGCAGGCACAAGCTCTCAGGCAGGCTCTGGTGCTCCAATCAATTGGGATGCCATGCCGGTGGAGGCCCCACCAATAGCTTGACCTAAGGAGTTCGTGAATGTGCGGAGGATTCCTATCCCAGATCCACCAAATGGCCTAACCGAAAGAGTAAAGGGGCATTCTCACTGGTTCAATGAGATGCCAGGAGATTTGGGGGACGCGGATCATATCTGGGAGTCCAAGATGGAATGTGGAGGAGTGTGGTGGACCTTCCAGTTCTTCTCACGAGAATTCGAAGCATTGCAAAATGCAGCTCCACTTCACGATATCTGGCAAAAAGCAAGATTACAAACTTATTTCAGTGCAGCTCTGCCTAAACCCGATTTCCTTAGGTGCTACTACCTAATTGCCACGCTGAAGCCGACAGGGGATAAGGATCATTCAGGCACATTCTGGGTGCCCTCCTTGTCAAATCTAGAGGAAATGAGGAAGTTCGAATTGAATGTTACTTTAATCAGGGAGGCACTTCAGATGTATGGCACGCATGTACCTTCTGACCGCGACCCCTTAATACCTGAGTCGATGAAAAGCAATAGAATCAAGAAGCTAAAAGAAATGTGCGCCCTCACCCCCAACATCGCCATACCTTTGCGGATGTGCCTCCAACACTTCGCATTCCCCGCTCAGGACCGTTTCACTCAACCTCACAAGAAAATATGGTATGGGCTATATCTAGCAGAGACTGGAAGCTTGCCCATTAAGATGCCGGTATGGATCTTAGACCAAGTGTATGAGGCAAGCAAACGGGGAGTGAGGAAGCCTACTCTGCATGGCTGTTGTGCGCTGACAAGAATTATCTATAGATGTCTTGCATATGATGTGCCGGTTGCCAGAGCCCTAAAGTATGCACAACTGGAGTTGTTCAAAGGGTGGAAGTCAGGGAGCCAGCCTGCAAAACGAATGCGTGGATCGCTCTCCCAGGCAACGATCCCTCAAGAGGCCACGACTGAAGCTTCTCCCAGACCAGAAGCTCAGGTCGCACCTTTCACGATCCACCTTCAAGGAGTTCAAGCTGGGGAGGTGGTACAACCCGCTCCATCCGCCCCTCCACTACCTACCGATGCAGAGTTTGCATCTATGGCCACCTTCACAGAGGATCCAAACTTTGATTTTGAAAGATTCCTCCAGACGGTCCCTCTGTCAGACAGTGAAGATTCCCCTAACAATGTTGATCCGGGAGCATCAATCCAAAGAGAACAGCCACGGGGCGAGACTAGCAGAGTACATGGGGAAGAAGTGGCACAACATCCTCATGACCCAAATACACAAGTTCAGGAAGGTGCACAAAGAAATGAACCAGAAAACAGTGAAGAAGAGGCCCCTGCCTACACAGCACAACTCAGACGGCTGTACAAGACCATCAAGCAGGTACAGAGAAGACATAAGATGACAGAAGAGGCGAATAGAGCTCTAGTGAACCAGATGCTTCAAACCGAGAATGTCGACTCACATTTTGTGGAATCATTGAATCTATTGGCAGAGACATGTGGGATTGGGGAAGCATTGAGGACAATGGTCTATCAGGAAAACCCTATCTATGATCAACGAAGGATTGATACACGGCCACGACGTGGGAAAATGATTCAAATGGAAGTCTCTACTGCCTTGCCTACTATAATTTCAGAGGATGTTCACATGACAAGCCCAAGCCCCACTAACGAACAAGAGGTAATTACACACGTACCATCTCCACCGCCACCTTCCATCCACCCTTCAGAACCCTTCTCCACTATCCCTTCTGAACAACCAATATCCACCCACCATGAAACCATTGTACACACCTCCGTTTTTACATCCTTCGCTTTACCCACATCCAGCACTTCCACCCAAATTTTTGAACCTCACACCGGTCATCCGGCCACCGATCAAACCATAATAGGTCACCCTTCCTATCTCCCCGCCCTTGGACAACCACTTGCCACTAGCCAGACCTTATCCCATCCTTTTCCATTCACCCACACCCAAACCCTATCCACCACTCCCCTAGTAACTGCCTCACACTCAACCCAAGTCACACAACCCTCATTCTGGACAAACCTTGTAAATATACTCCAACAGGTGGATAATTATAATAAAAAGTCCCTTTCCCAACCCCACTCCCCCACATTCACTGCCACCACTATCACACCACCCACCATTCCTGTATTCACAGTGCACGAATCACACACTCTCAGGTCCGATCCCATGGACATCTCACCATCCACAGGATCACCCACCACCACTGTTATTCCAACATCATCAAGTATCATTTCTCTCACGTCGCCATTTCCAAGCACTGTAGGCACAACATCCCCTTTTCCCTTTCCCATCTCCTGACCCCTTGCATCTTCCACCTTTACCCCTGCACCCACCTCATTTAGTCATGCACTCAACACCATGCTCGAAGCTGCTGCCCAACTTAAACAGGAATACAGGTTATTAGAAGAAAACAATAAAGAGCTATGTACTTTGTCATCCCACCTCCAGGCACGTGTCACTGCCTTGGAGTTGTCTAATACGGAATTACAGCAGGAGGTGACCACCCTCCAACAATATCAGGTGGAGCTCGAGTCCACACATACAAAGAAGAGTAGGGCAACGGAAGAACAACTTAGAGATCAGCTAGCCCGTAATGCTAGACTACAACGAAACATGGCTCTACTTCGACGCCATTTAGCGGCTGCCCAAGAAGAAAACAAAAGACTACAGCAACAAAATCAAGACAATCTCGAAGTAGCCATGGAAAATACTCCAGGGGCACCCATCGACCCTGCCAAATTTCAAGCCATCCCCTCAAAAACCATACAACAAGTATTGGAAACCTATGCCAATCTCTTAGAAGCACATGATCAGCTTGCTGACCAAGTCAAAGACCTACAGAAAGCCCAAGTGCCTACACCACACCAACGCGAACCTAAAGAGATGCCCAACGCTGCAACCTCACTAGAGCCAGAATTACCAGTAACCAATGAGGTACTTGAGCTACGGCAACAAGTGGCAGAACTAAAAATTAAATTGTTACAGTATGAACGACCTCCCTCCCCACCTGATCAAACCATAGAAGAAGACACAGTAGTCATTCCAGTGGAGGAGACATTTGAAGACAATTATGAGCCTCAACCCCTTCCAGGAGGCAGAATTACGGAGGAAGGCCAGGATACATATGAGGAACCCCCGTCAGCATGGATGAAGCAGGTAGAGGAGATGGGCCACACTCACGAAGAGCGCGTAGCAACTCAAATGCTAGCAATGAAGGCCATTGAAGAAACCATACTTCAATCTGAGTATTTCAGGCACCTTGCTCCTAGACGACTCATCACGAGCTCTGAATTACAATATAAGCCATATTTTGTATTGTTGGCCGACTACAACGCAGAGATCAAAAGAGTCACCAACAAGTGCCCTACCTTCGCCACCCAGTTCGAACCAGAAGATATACCAGAGGCAGCCAGAAAAGGGGCGATTTTCCAACCTACTTGGAGGCAAAGATTACTGGAAACATACCCGGACATGCTGAGAACATGGGATCACGCTCCCATGCATTTGAAGTATAACCCTTGTTATGGGCTAGTACAAAGAAGAAGATCATGGAAAGCCTTCGCCATCAAGGTTCAGAACAATGTAAACTGTAGAGAATGGCTTAATTACCCCGCCATTGCACCCCCAACCGGCACCCCCACAGTATCTTACATGATAGCAACCATCAGACATTGGTTACCACGCCTCCACCCCATGCCAGATGTGGCTGCCCAGATGATGCTCAAGATATTCGATATCATGCAGGTGGTGCTCAAAACTTTCCGCAATGTATGCCATATTCAGCCTCCGATTCCCAGCTTCATCAATGGTAATTATGACCTCCTGTATGATATGAGCACAACCCCAAGCATACGAGTTGCTTATGCATGGCACGCACGCATCAGATATCTCCCTGCCTGCTATAAGCAAACTTTCGACGATATGTTTACCACGGGGTTCTGGGAGTCACACTCAGAAGTGTTCGCACCATGCCCAACCCACCTGCTACATCTATTCGCGTGTGAACAAACCATGCACTCAGAACTCTACACAACGCCACAACCGGACATACCGGGTGCAGTCAATTGGGAGACCCTCCAGAGAGACTTGGTTCGGGGACTATGCATCAAGGAACAAGAAGTGGCAACCGACCTCCTGCAAGAGTACATTGATCAAACAGTGGAGCAGAGGTCTGTCAGAGGTGACAGACGCTAGGGGGGGGAGAGTGTTGGCTGTATACGAGAAGAAGCAAGTACGAGCATACAAGCAGATCTAGCACTAAGGCAACCCTTTATTTTTTCAAAACCATTACACCAGTTAAAAGTGATTCTCATCACTAAAAACCCCTGTAAATACCATTTTCACCTTTTTGTAGCTCCATTTTGTACAAGCCGAGGAGTCCTCGAGCTTGAGGAGCCTTAGAAGTAGTTGCCTGCCAATTTTCATAATTTTTAGATCTCGTTTGAGCCCTCAAATAAGCCCTGGAACCTAATTTTTAACTAGGCCGGACACTAGGTCTGGACAGGGCCAAAGCTAGTCAAAAACTATAAATAGAGCTAGAGAGCTCATTTTTGGGGCTAGCTTCTTGTAGTTTGAGCTTGTATGAAAACTTTGTTGCAATAGAAGTGATTCCATTGTCTTACTCTCTTTGTTCTTGCCGTGTGTGTGCGTGTGCGTGTATGTGTGTGCATGCTGGTATGCTTCTCACTCACGCACTTGTACTTCCACTTGCTCGTGGTCTTCATACCATCCTCACGTCTTCCTGGATTGACATTAAAGGAGGTGCTACTCATCACTAAGCTACAGACCCCTAGAGGTAAGTTAGTCTTAACCAGAGTGCTCACCCCAAAATGGGTTCCTCAAGATAATAAAAGCATAGAACTATTCGTGAATAGAGAAACGGAGGAAGCCTTTTGGAGATTTAGGCCAGATCAACCCAGCCCAGTAGTCACCATCTATGAATTCAAGGATCCAGAGACACCAGGGAAAGTTGTCTATCTAGATCACACATCTCAAAAATTATTCTTGGTGTCAGATCATGACAGACATGCTTACACCTGGCAAGGTGAATCAATTTTCCCTCCACCAAGATCTAATGTTTCCCAGGGCCTCCAGGGAGCCGGATCATCCAAGGCTCATGAAACCCAGAGGGAAAGAACTAGAGAGAGACTGGAGGTAAGCTTTGTAGACACTGTAGGCAGAGACAGATCAGGATATGGAACGGAAAGACCTGAAAGGGAGAGACATAGAGTTTATAGGCATCAAAGAGATGATCATGATTTCCCATTGCCTAGACCACGAGAGCACTCAAGAACCCTTAGACCCTCTCAAGTGGTTAAGACAATGAAGAACTACTTTGATGGATTTGGAGATCCTTACGATCATGTGGCGGAGTTCAAACAAGTGCTAAGAGCTGAACAGGTTGAAGACTTATTCACCCAGTTCGAGGCATTTGGTTTGACCCTTAAGGGTACTACCTTAGCTTGGTTTCAACCTCTAAACAGTCGCAACTATAGAGAGATAGGTCAGCTGCTAGAAGAATTCATTGTGGAATTTTCCAAAAGCGGTATCAGGCATAACACATCATCCTTGATCCACAGCTTCAAGCAGACACCCCAAGAAACAGTGCGACTTGCAGGAAGAAGGTTTAGGCAGTACTTGGAAAGATGCCCTGTACCAGAATTACCCACATCAGCCAAACAGGTGGCACTGTTTTTAGATGGCCTATTGAGCACAAAATTAAGGTCATACGTATACTTGAAAGAGCCTAGATCCATAGAAGAGTGTGTACGGATATGCATTGACATAGAAGACAACTTGGGTGAGGAGTTAGGACTATCCAAACTCTATAAGGACTCTGATAGTTCTACAAGTCATACCTCTAGAACCTCCACTGAGATAGATGAGATAGCTGAGCAAGTGGCCAAAAAGCTAGGAGTTCAAAATAGACAAATGCCAAGGGTCACCTCAGTGAAGCGATCACATGGCTAATGTTTGTCCGTTGACGACTCAACCCCAAGGAAACCCTAACGCTCTATATTGCACCATTGAGAGGAAATATACAAATCATACGACCCAAGATTGTCCCTATAACAGGCAGGCTGTTAGACAAAATTATCAGCAACCTTACCAGCAGGGTAGGTATCAGAATCAGTACCAACAGCCATATTATAGGCCACAACAATATCAACCTCAATACCAGCAGCAATATCAGGCACCATATAGGCCACAACCAGTCCTAGGAAACCAACCGCCAGCTCCTGCCAATGTGATCCCAGTTAAATATACGATGGCGGAGGAGAACCCTAATAGAGCATTGGTGCCACTAACCCCATTGGTCTCAGAAAATGATTCTCACGCTCATGGTTCAGACTACTTCCATGAAGATAGTCCACATGCTTATTATATAGAGTCACCTGAGCAAAGTGAGACTTCTCAGTGTCAATATGAGACACCACCTATGGAACAAAATTGGGAGCCAGAATACTCCAATGTCATGTATACGAATCCAAACCCTAGGCCCCAATTGAGACAAGTAAGACCACAAGCCCCTAGAGGACCATGCTTTAGATGTCAGGGCGACCATTTCATTCGTGAATGCCCCCACCAACCAGCTCTGGGACAAAGGCAAAACATTACAATACAAGGCTTTTGTCCTGAGTGTGGCCAGGAACATCTTCCTAGAGAGTGTCCAAGAAACCCCTCTAGTGCACCCAAGGTTACACCCATCAATGTGGTAGGCTTAGTGGCAGATTCAAGTTCAAGTAGTAGTAATGTGGCTCCTGTAGAGGCAGTTACTAGGGCACAGGCTGCACAACAAGCAAAACCATCCGAGCAATCGGAGTCAAGTGAGTCAGGAGAGCCTAGTAAGAGGAAACCAAGAACATGGAAGGATACCAGAGAGAAGGCTAATCGCAAGTGGAACAAAAAGATATCTGAAATAGAAGAAAGTCTAAAAGATGCCAAAACAAAAATAGAAGACATTGCATCTCAAAGCCCCTCGCATGCTGAAGCTCCATCCACTTCGCTTCATCCCACCCCACCACCCATTGTAAATAACCCACAACCAGGGTCTGTTCTTGCAGATCCAACCCCAGAAAGCTTGGACATGATGTTCAAAGCCTACCAGGCTCGACTTCAAGAAGGGCCAACAGCTGCAAACCTAGACAAGAGTTACCCTAGAGCAGATTTAGAGATTGAACGGATGAAAATGTGCATGAAAATGGTAGAACAAGCTCAAGCTATACTTGAGACTAGTCAAAAGTTCAATCAGACAAACTCTGTCAAACCGGATTTGCATTTCCAGGGCTTACTAGAAAGATTAGAGCAGTTGGTAAACAAACCACAAGTTTCTTTACCTCCACAGGCTCAACCAGTTATTGAGAGAGGAAGCTCACCACCAATGGGAGCTTATGTTCCTAATTCCACGGATGCTGGAATACCCCCTTCAATTCAACAGTACTCCCAAGAGTTCTTGCGGGAAATACAAGAAGAGAAATGGGCCAAGGAGAAGGGTAATTCCCCTCCTATTCCTGAGATTGATGATCTTCATGATCAATTTCCCCAAGACATCCCGTCTATCTATGGAGATCAAACAGAGCAACAAGAGGATGAGAGATTAGATTTTGAATCTAATTCTTTACAAGAGTTGCCTCATTTCACAGGCCCATGGGAATCTGAATCTCTCCAGATCAGAGCTCCCACAATATTGGTAAGAAATGAAGAATCAGTGATTCCAAGAAACACTGATGTCGTGAAGAACACTAAGGTTCAATGTCATCTCACTGTAGAGGAGCTGCTCAAGGCAAAACAGGAGCTATGGAATCATGTGAAGGATCAAGTTCCAGAACTTGATTCCAATATGCCAAAAGTAGGCCCTAATCAGAAAGTACCAGAGATACCTCTCGACAAGATAGGAGACATGAGCGAAGGTGAAGAAGGTAACACTTATCTTCCGATCACCTATCAAGGTTACACAACCAAAGCAATTGTAGATTCGGGTGCTGGTGTTGCTATTGCGACCACCTCCTTGTGGAAGCAATGGGGCAAACCCACATTAAGACCAACGAGAATGAAACTTCAAATGGCAGATGGTCATTTTGAAAGACCTCTAGGATTGCTTGAAGGGATAACTCTAACTACTTGTGGTGTAGAGTTTGAACATACATTTGCTATATGTGACTTTGAAAAAAATAATGTCTACGAGATGATCCTAGGAAGACCCTTCCTACGACAATTGCAAATAGTACACGATTGGGGAACCAACTCCTTGTACTTACAGCACTTAGGGGTCACCACCGAGGTCAATCTGAAGGATTACACCTTCAGAGATGTACCACCCGTACAGTGGAATCCTATCCACAAAGCAAAAGAAGATTCAATCTCTGTGCATTCTAGAAGTTCACCTGATCCATCCTGGCTGCATGAAGATACTCACTTGTGGATGTGCAAGGTCGCGGAGGAAGAGGAAAAGCGTCTAAAAGCAAGAGAAGAAGGAACTTCCCCAGGGGATAGACCAATAAAAGACCCAGCCTATACACCGATGATATTTCCAGATGAGGAATTTGAGCCTCATGGTTGGGCAGAAATCTTAGCTACCATGGACATTGCAGTCAATGAAGAACAATGGACACCTTATTGTGATGAGGAGGGTTATGATATTTCAGTGTTCATGTGTCAGCCCCTGTTGGAAGAGTGTGATCCTAGTGAGTTCATAGAAGAAGAAGAGAATGACGATGATCTAGAATCCATTGTGATGGATACTTACTTTGACTCAGAGGAACACTATTTAGAAGACATAGGACTGTTAACCCAAAAAGAATAAGAACCCCTCACGAGTATTAAAACGATAAATTCAAAGGAAGGAAGTGAAGGAGGTCAAAAGAAAAAGAAAAGAAAAGCAGTGAAACAAGAAGAGGAAGAATCATTGTTTGAAGTACCAGAAAATTTCAAGAAATATGAAGTGGAAGACCGAAAAATTTTGGTACGAATGCCTAAGAGAGAGGCCATTATAGGACAAGCATATGACAATAAAGAAAAGACCAAAAAAATTGTAGTGACCATTGAAGGGAACGAAGAACGATGTACGTACATAGGAGATGACCTAAGTGCAAAAGAAGAAGCAGAGCTTGTAGCTCTATTAAGGGAATATAGGGATGTGTTCACATGGCACTATAGAGACTTGAAAGGAGTAGATCCAAAGATTTGCTCTCATACGATTCCGATGACCGCTGATGCCAAGCCCACCAAACAAAAGCCCTACACATATAATGACAATTATGCAGCCAAAAGAAAGGAGGAAATTGACAGGCTGATTGAAGTTGGATTCATCTATGAGATTGAGCACACTGAATGGGTGTCCCCCATTGTAGTGGTGCCCAAGAAGAATGGGACATTGCGAGTGTGCATTAACCTTAAAAAAGTTAATGCCGCTACGATTAGAGATAGTTATCCACTTCCAATCACCGAACATCTATTGGAGCGTGTTGCAGGCAAGGAAGTTTATAGCTTCCTTGATGGATTTTCAGGTTACAACCAAGTAGCCATTGCCCCCGAAGATCAACATAAGACGGCCTTTGCCACAGAATGGGGAATTTTTGCATTTCGTGTGATGCCATTTGGGCTCACGAATGCACCTGCAACATTCCAAAGGCTCATGTGTCATGTCTTCAAAGAGTTCTTGCGGAAGAGCTTAGAAGTATATGTGGATGACTTATGTGCTCATTCCCAACAAAGAAGATACCACATCCCTGAGCTCCGACAAATCTTCAACAAGTGTAGAGATTATCGAGTGTGTCTGAACCCAGAGAAGTGTGTGTTCATGGTACGACAAGGTAAGATCTTAGGTCACATTGTTTCTAAGAATGGAATTTCAACAGATGAAGACAAGGTAAGAGTGATAGCAGAGTTGCCAAGACCAAGGAATGTTAAAGAGGTACAAGCCTTTATGGGTCATTGTGGATATTACCGTAGGTTTATCCACATGTATGCCATCATAGCTAAACCTCTTTATGGGTTGTTAACAAATTTTGAGTGGAACGAGGAATGCGAGAATTCCTTCAACGAGCTGAAAAGACGTTTGTGCACAACACCAATATTGACTACTCCGGATTGGAGCAAACCCTTTCATATCCATGTAGATGCCTCCAATCATGCAATAGGATGTGTGCTAGCACAACCCACGGGTGAAGGAAACCTAGATTTGCCGATAGCATATGCTAGTAGGCAATTAAATGCAGCTGAACGAAATTATACCACAACGGAGAGAGAAGGCTTAGGCATGGTATACGCTGTGAAAAAGTTTAGACACTATTTATTGGCCAATAAGTTCAAGTTTTTCACTGATCTTCAAGATTTACTATATTTGGTCAATAAACCTTGCAATACAGGCCGCTTAGTGAGATGGTTCCTCTTACTAATGGAATACGACTTTGAAGTTGTTGTCAGGAAAGGTAGAACCCATCTTAGGGCAGACCATCTTTCTCGTATCACTTCACGAGAGCCACCGCAAGGAGTGTCTGATGAACTGCCCGATGCTTATCTGTTCAATTTAGAAGTTGTTCCTAAATGGGCAAATAAGTTGGTACCGGTCCTAACCTTCGGGCCTGCAAATAAAAATGTGAAGACAAGCAAAGAAGAAATTGTAAAATCACAAAAGTATCAAATATTGGCCGGAAGTATGTACAAGCAAGATACCGAGGGCGTATTAGCCTATTGTGTTGAGGACGACGAACATACTAGTTGGATGCAACAAGCCCATGAGGGACTGCTAGGAAATCACTACTCTAAACAACGAACATTGCAGAATCTAAAACGTTTAGGAGTGTATTGGCCTAGCATGGACAAAGAAATACAGGAGTGGATCCAGAATTGTCCAGTGTGCCAGAAGAGATCCCCAGTGGAGCATGCCACTCTTTATCACGTGTCATTAATCCCAGATTGGAGTGCTCCATTGGTTGTGTTCATGAGATCGGGAACATTACCCAATCAGGCTAGTCTTGCAAGAAAACGGAGCATGGAGCAAGAGGCTCAAGGCTATGCCTTAGTAGGAGACAACCTATATCGAAGAGGCAAGGATGGTTACCTAAGACTGTGCGTTCATGAATCAGACTATATGAAAGTCTTAGAAACTGCACACAGCGGTGCTGCAGGTGGACACTTTGGGCCTGACAGAGTAATTAAGACCATTCTATTCTCAGGACTTTGGTGGCCCACTCTTCATATGGATGCACATACTTATGTGAAGAAATGTGACACATGCCAACGTGCCCAATATCCGATAAGAAAAGGCGAGATGCCTTTAAGGCCAATGATGGGAGGACGTGCATTTTCAAAGTGGGGTATAGACTTTGTAGGTCCCATCAACCCCCCAGCTAGAAACTCCCATGCAGAATACATTATTGTAGCCACAGATTACCTTACAAAGTGGGTGGAAGTAAAAGCCACGACAAAGAATGATGCTCAAACGACGGCCAAGTTCTTATTCGAAAATGTGTTCACTAGATATGGTTACCAATAGAGTTGGTTAGTGATAGAGGTACGCACTTCTTGAATGAGGTCATTGAAAATCTCCTTCAAGAATTCATGGTGATACATAAGAAGTCTGCCCCCTATCACCCACAAGCTAACGGACAAGCCGAGAGCACGAATAAGATCCTATGTAACGTATTGACGAAACTAGTAAATAATAAACGCTCTGATTGGGACAAACAACTTCATCATGCTGTTTGGGCATATCGAGTTGCCTACAAAACGGTACTCAATGCCACCCCATTTCAGATGGTCTTCGGACAGAATGCGGTGCTACCATTAGATTTCCTAATTCCAGCTTTAAGAGTAGCACAAGAGCATGAGTGGAATGGACATGAGTTGTCCTCTAGGATCTTTGATCTAGAACGTTTAGGTGAGACGAGGCTACGAGCAGCAGCAGGCATCTATGCTGCAAAGAAACGGCAAAAGGCATACTTTGATGCCCATGTAAAGGATAAAGGATTGAAGGAAGGAGATCTAGTGCTGGTTTATACGCTAAAGCGACATGCTGTTGAGAGCAGTATGGGCACCCAAGGACTGACTAGACAAGGAAGCCAGGGAACCCAAGGATTGACGAGACAAGGAAGCCAACGGAGAGAGTCAGAACAAGGTGAAGGAGTAAGTAGACAAAGCAGTCGACGCAAATCTGGCAGATAGGCCCTTCAATTTTTCCAAACTACATCTTTTAACAGTGATTCTTATCACTAACAATCATTGTAAATACCATTTCATATTTTTGTAGCTCCATTTTGTGCAAGCCAAGGAGTCCTTGAGCTTGAGGAGCCTTAGAAGTACCTACATATCAATTTTCGTATTTTTTAGACTCCGTTTGAGCCTTCAAATTGGCCCTGGAACCTAATTTTTGACTAGGCCGGACACTAGGTCTGGACAGGGCCAAAAGCTAGTCTAAAACTATAAAAAGAGCTAGAGAGCTCATTTTTGGGGGTTAGATTGTAATTGAAACGAACTTGTAAGAGCATTTTGAAAGTAATCTAAAAAGCTCCATTGATTCTCACTCCTTGTCTTGCCTTGTGTGCGCGTGTGTGTGCATGTGTGTGCATGCTTGTGTGCTTCTCACTCACGCACTTGTGCCGCCACTTGCTCGAGGTCTTCATACCATCCTCACGTCTTCCCGGATTGACATTAAAGGAGGTGCTACTCATCATTGAGCTACACCAAATTTTGGCGCCGTTGCCGGGGATCGAGCTTTGAGGACGAGCGTGTGATGGTAAGACGTAGAGTTGACGCGTTGGAGTTGTAGGTATTTTCTTCACTCTCATAGATTTTCTTTTACTTTCTTCACCATCTTCATCACCATCATCATCATCACCATCTCCCACGTCCATCTCCATCATCGCGAAAATTTCAGTTTTTTGACTATATCCCCACCTCCACCTCATTTCCCTCATTTCACTTGTGAGAGAGAGCGAGAGAGCGAAATTGCATGTGCTGCTTTTTGCATGTTTTCTGAGCTGTCTTGCAGGTACAGGTCACATCACCATCTCCAGCCTTCCGCGCAGGTACGGAACTCGACGAAACTGTCTCGCAGTCGCCGCCTTCTGTCCATCGCGATTGACAGAAATTTTCACTTGTTGGTAAATCTGAGTGCACCACAGTGGACTAGAGACCCTGCACACCACATTCCCACTAAAATTTTTGAAAATCTTGCAAAATTCCTGTCCATCGCGATTGACAGCTCTGTCCATCGCGACTGACAGCCCTGTCCATCGCGACAGACTGCCTGTCCATCGCGACAGACTGCCTGTCCATCGCGACAGACTGCCTGTCCATTGCGACAGACTGCCTGTCCATCGCGACCGACTGAACCCTCTGTCCATCGCGATCGACTGGGTGTCCATCGCGATTGACTGAAGTCCCTGTCCATCGCGATTGACTGAAGTCCCTGTCCATCGCGATTGACTGAAGTCCCTGTCCATCGCGATTGACTGAAGTCCCTGTCCATCGCGATTGACTGAATTCCCTGTCCATCGCGATTGACTGAATTCTCTGTCCATCGCGATTGACTGAATTGGGTGTCCATCGCGACCGACTGAATTCTCTGCCCATCGCGATTGACTGAGTGTCCATCGCGATTGACAGCCCTATCCATCGCGATTGACAGCCAATTTTAGCCAAAATTTTTAAGGTTTGTTAATTGAAAAATTGGGCTAATTTTGGTCACAAATATTATACTCTTGAGCACTTGGGGAAGTCTTAGGAAAACAACTTGGGGAAAACGTGTTGCACAGTGATCCTGTTTGAACCCTGTCGTAACCCTAGAACCCTGAACGGTCACAACTTTTTCATACGAGATCCATTTTTTGAGCTCTAGGGCTTGTTGGAAAGCTCGTAGCATATACTACACGCCCTCAACTGTTTTTTATAAAGATAATGCATTGATTTTTAGATAGGGTATTTTGAAGTTGACCATACCCAGGGGGATCAAAGTCAGGGGTCTTTAGAATTATTTTCCTAAAAGTCAGAATGCACATGTGTGTTTATGTTACATGAATGAAAGTGGTTGGTTTTGTCCTTTGAATATAAGCATTGAGCTAACCGTGGGTCTTTTATAGGTCATTTGAGAGCAGCTGAGAGCGTACAAAGCAAGGTTTCCTTGCAAGCTTGAGAACCGGGTTCTTGAGCACCATAAAGCAGGGGATCAACAAGTAAGGTTGGATTATTCTCAACTCCCTCTGTCAATTCCTAGCTCAAGCTAAGAACGAGTAGAGATAGGAGTAAGTCAGGGCGACGATAGGCAGTTATCAAGTTGAAGACTATTAAAGAACTCAAGTTCAAGCTAAAAACTTAGTTACTGTACTGTCGATAACCTAAAGAAAAAGAACCTAACGAGGAACGATCAATTGCAAGTGCGAAACAACATTCAAACATTCCTGACGACGTGATATCAGACAAGACCATAAACACAATAATTAACTAAAAAGAATCAAGTGACTGGTACCAATTAATCGGCAACGAGGTTGTACTCTGAAAAAATTGGGCTAATCAGTTAGGCATATGAACCTTAGATCAGGACGACACCTAGCACGAGAGAGACAAAGCCTTAGGTCTTCAGAGGCTAGTGTCAATCACACTGCAAGGTCTTGGGCCCAGCAGTTGAGCCACCGCTCAAACTACCCTAGCTCTGAGACCAGTGAGTCAGAAATGTCCCAAGGCATGGACAGACCTACGGGAAGTTCAGGAGTGCCTTACCTATACAGGGTAGAAGGCCCTTACAAAACGCAGCTGGAGTACCTTAGGACCAACCGATTAGGTGCTAGCATCTATGAGGACGGCTTAGGAAGATCTGTGGTCCAGATTAAAAACCCCGATCAATCCATTGGACTAGAGCACCCAGCTGTCAAGTTTGAAAATGGTGCATACCTGGACAAAGAAGGAACTATATATGTAGTCACTAGTCACCCTGATAGGACCGATGACTTTGGGAATGTAATCTCAGAAGCGGACTTAGGTGACCTGGAGCAAGGGAACATGGGTGCAGAACCTAGAACCCCTCGAGGTAAATCAGTTCTCACTAGGATTATCACGCCTGAATGGGTTCCCCAAGACAACAAGAGCATAGAGTTGCTCCTCAATCGAGAAACTGATGAAGCCTTTTGGAGGTATAAGTCTAATCAGCCGACAGACATAGGAAATATCATGATCTACGAGTTTAAGGATCCGGATAGCCCAGGCAGAGTGACCTATTTAGATCATGCTTCAGAACGGATCTTTGTGGTGACAGAAAATGATAGGCATGCTTACACTTGGAAGGGTGAATTTATTTTCCCTCAACCAAGATCAAATGTATCCTATGGTCACCCTAGGGCTGGAACTTCCCAAGCTCATGTTACGCAAAGAGACAGAAGTAGAGATAGACCAGAAGTAAGTTTTGCCAACCCAGTGGGCAGAGAAAGAACGAGAACAGAGACGAATAGGGTAGAACCTGAGATGCATAGAGCCCACAGGAACCAAAGAAATGTAGATGGATTTCCTCTGCCAAGGCCTAGAGAGCACACAAGAACTTTGAGACCCACCCAGCTAGTTAAGTCCATGAAGAATTACTTTGACGGCACAGGAGATCCCTATGATCATGTGGCGGAGTTCAAGCAAGTTTTGAGAGCTGAACAAGTGGAAGATCTGTTCACGCAATACAATGCCTTCGGTCTAACCCTTAGGAACACGGCACTTACATGGTTTCAGCCATTAGATGAGCGTCAGTTCAGGAGCATAGACCAACTCCTAGAGGCATTCATTGTAGAGTTCTCTAAGAGCGGCATAAGACACAATACCTCCTCATTGATTCACAGCTTCAAGCAAACCCCTCAAGAGACTGTGAGACTTGCAGGAAGAAGATTTAGACAATATCTTGAAAGGTGCCCTATTTCGGAGCTACCCACATCTGCTAAACAAGTAGCCTTGTTCCTTGATGGATTGCTGAGTACGAAATTGAGATCCTATGTGTATCTGAAGGACCCTAGGACTATAGAAGAGTGTGTACGCATGTGCATTGACATTGAAGATAACCTAGGAGAGGAACTAGAGCTTTCCAAAATCTACAAAGATTCAGATAGTGCTTCTAGTCACTCTTCCACGCAATCCACATCAATTGAGGAACTCGCAGAGAAAGTGGCACAAAAACTAGGCGTCTCTAGCAAACAAATTCCTAGGTTTGCACCTGTGAAAAGATGCTATACTTGTGGTGGCGACCACATGGCGAATGTCTGCCCTATTATGGCTCAACCCCAAGTAAACCCTAGTAGCCAGTACTGCACCATAGAACGGAGATACACCAATCACACCGCACAAGATTGCCCATACAACAAGCAGGCAGTTAGGCAACCCTATCCGCAGCCCTACCAACAAGGCCGATACCAGAACCAAAATCCACCACCACAATATGCTAGACCCCAACAAACCTACCAACCACAATATCAAGCCCAACAGAGACCCCAACCGGTACTAGCTCAACAGCCTCCCAACCCCGCTAATGTGATTCCAGTGAAGTATGCTGTTGCAGAAGAAAACCTGAATAGGGCCATAGTACCAGTAACCCCATTGATCTCGGAAAGTGACCCAAGTGACCATAGCTTTGATTCTACACATGTCGATAGTCCCCAAGCTTACTACATGCAGTCTCCAGAACATGGTGAGTCCTACTATAGTGAAGAACCAAGTGAACCTAGTTGGGAGTCCGATTACACGAACGTCATGTATGCAAACCCCAACCCTAGGCCTCAACCTAGGCAGGTACGACCACCCTTTCCTAGAGGACCATGCTACCGATGTCAGGGGGATCACTTCATTCGTGATTGTCCCTTACCTGCACCTACACAAAATCAGTCCGTGACGATCCAAGGCTTTTGCCAAGATTGTGGAAAAGAGCATCTCTTACGAGATTGCCCAAAGAACCCCAATAACATGCCAAAAATCACTCCTATCAATGTGATTGGGTTGGTTGTGGATGCCTCAGGAAGTGTCACTTCCACTGCACCAGTGCAGGTGGTTACTAGAGCTCAGGCATTGCAGCAAAACCAAGAGGCAAGCCAGGAAAAGGGCCCAGAGGCTAGTGAAACCGAGAGCGTGACAAAGAAAAGGACTAGAGCGTGGAAAGATAGTCGAGAAAGAATGAAAAGACAATGGGCCAAAAAGATGAGTGAGCTTGAGGAAAGCATAAGAGAAACCAAAGCGAGGATAACTGAACTCACAGCTCAAACTCCCTCTCACATTACCCCGCCTCCACCACTCCCATCTCCATCCGACCCACCACCTTCCCCACCGCCTCATCAAATCCCACCACCCCCTAGAGTAGGATCAGTCCTAGCTGACCCCACTCCCGAGGACCTTAATATGATGCTTAAAGCATATCAGGCCAGAATCCAAGAAGGGCCAACCATCACCGATCATGAAAAGTGCTACCCTAGAGCCGAGCTAGAGCTTGAACGAACTAAGATTTGTGCCAAAATGGTGGAATTGGCTCAGACCATGTTTGAGGCCAGTCGCCTGTTTAACATTTCTAGTTCAGCTAAGACGCAGTTACACTTTGATGGACTGCTGGAAAGAATAGAGAAGTTGATTGCACAATCAGAGAAGGAACCTGCCCCTCAACGAAAGGAGAGGGCAAGAGAACGGATAAGCCAGCCTCTTCAGGAAGCCCATGTGCCTCCTCAAGATGTTTATCTTCCCCCCCAACAGTCACATGAGCCTCCCCCGAAAGCTTACGTACCTCCACAGGTGACCTACATTCCTTCTCAGAGAGCGTATGAGCCTGTTCGGAAAAGTAATAGAATAAGTAATCCTCCCCAAGAAGCTTGTGCTCCAGCCATCCATGGGAACAAGGAGAGAGCCAACGATAGAATAAGCCCTCCTTCCCAGATTGCTTATGTGCCCAATTCTACGGAGCCAGACACTTCTTCTTCTATGAATCGGTTTGCACCAGACTTCCTACGAGAGATTCAAGAAGATAAATGGGATAACGAAAGTGAGGTCGCCCCTCCTTTTGAACTTGTGGACGATGCACACGACCAATTCCCACAAGACATCCCATCCATTTACGGGGAACATGAGAGTACTCAGTCTCACGAGAGATTGGACTTTGAGTCTAATTCCATACAAGAGCTACCCCACTTCACAGGCCCATGGGAAGCAAAGTCCACATGTATGAGAACACCCACAGTCATGGTAAGGAATGACGACTCAGTCATACCAAGGAACACGGAGGCAGTAACGAACACCAAGATGCAACGCGATTGCACTTTGGAAGAACTGCCTGAGAATAGACTAAACGCGCGGAAATGTGCAGCCAGTCGAGTAACTGAAGTTGCAAAACCTCATTCCCGGGTAGGATCCCATAGGACAGTGCCAGAAATTCCTTTGGATAAGATAGGAGATATGTATGAAGGTGAAGAAGGGAACACCTATCTTCCCATTACCTACCAGGACTACACCACTAAGGCAATTTTGGACTCAGGTGCAGGAGTTGCAATTGCCACTACTTCCCTCTGGAAGCGTTGGGGCAAGCCGGCACTCAGGCCAACGAGGATGAAATTGCAGATGGCCGATGGTCACATAGAGAGACCCCTAGGATTGCTAGAAGGTATAACTCTCACCACTTGTGGTGTCGAGTTTGAACATACCTTTGCCATATGTGACTTCAGCAAAAATCATGCCTATGAGATGATTTTGGGAAGACCATTCATGCGACAGTTGCAAGTGGTACAGGATTGGGGAACCAATTCTTTGTACCTGCAGCACTTAGGTGTTACAACCAAAGTCAATCTCAAGGATTATTCTCATAGAGATGTCCCTCCTATCCAATGGAATCCCATCCATAGAGTCAAAGATGATACAGAATCTGTGCATTCCATAGGATCAGGATCCTCCTGGATGCACGAAGACACTCACTTATGGATGTGCAAAGTAGCGGTGGAGGAAGAGAAGAGAGAAAAGGCCAGAGAAATAGGTGCAACCGAAACCCATAGACCCATTCAAGACCCAGCCTATGCACCTGTAGTTTTTCCAGACGAGGAATTTGAACCCCATGGCTGGGCAGAAATTTTAGCAACAATGGACGTAGCCATCAATGAAGAACAATGGACACCTCACTGTGATGAGGATGGCTATGATATTTCAGTCTTCTCCATTGAGCCAATCATGGGAGAGGCGGTGTTAGAAGAATGCGAACCGAGCCCTGATGCATTTGAGGATGCAAGTGACTCCGATCTAGAGTCAATCATTATGGACCCTCCATTTGCATCAGATGAAGAATATTTCCATGAAGTGGAATTTCAACCCCAGAGGCATGGAGAGGTTACAAATGATGTAAGATTAGCAACACATATGACCGCAAAGGAAGAAGGAAAGAACCGAAAGAAGAAAGAAGTCTCACCAGAGGAGGAAGAATCTTTGTTTGAGGTCCCTGAAAATTTTAAGAAGTATGAGATAGATGACAGGAGAGTCATGATAAGAATGCCTAAACGAGAGACACAATCAGGAGAGGCCTATGATAACAAAGAAACTACTAAGAAAATAGTAGTGGCCATAGAAGAAGGAGAGGAGAGATGCACGTATATAGGCCATGACCTGACAGAAGAAGAAGAGCACGAATTGATTGCCTTGCTAAGAGAATACAGAGATGTATTCGCTTGGAGTTACAAGGATTTGAAAGGGGTTGACCCGGACATATGCTCGCACACCATCCCCATGACCTCAGATGCCAAACCCTCTAAGCAAAAGCCTTACACATATAACGATAATTACGCTGCTAAGATCAAGGAAGAGATAGATAGACTGGTCGAAGCTGGATTTATCTATGAAATTGAGCACACTGAATGGGTATCCCCCATCGTAGTGGTGCCCAAGAAGAATGGCAAACTGCGTGTGTGCATTAACTTGAAAAAGGTTAATGCCGCCACAATTCGAGATAACTATCCGCTTCCCATCACAGAGCATCTCTTAGAAAGAGTGGCAGGCAAGGAAGTGTACAGCTTCCTTGATGGATTTTCGGGCTACAATCAAGTAGCCATAGCTCCAGAGGATCAGCATAAGACAGCCTTTGCCACAGAATGGGGCATTTTTGCTTTTAGAGTAATGCCATTTGGGCTTACCAATGCACCAGCTACCTTCCAGAGGTTGATGTGCCATGTGTTTAAGGAATTCCTGAGGAAGAGTTTAGAAGTCTATGTTGATGATCTTTGTGCTCATTCCAATGTTAGACAAACTCATATCCCGGAACTCAGACAGATCTTTGACAAATGTAGAGAATATCAAGTCTGCCTGAACCCAGAGAAGTGCGTTTTTATGGTCAGGCAAGGCAAGATTCTAGGACACATAGTGTCAAAGAATGGCATATCTACTGACGAGGAGAAAGTGAGAGCCATAGCAGAGCTACCTAGGCCAAAGAATGTCAAGGAAGTACAAGCTTTCATGGGGCATTGCGGTTATTATCGACGATTTATACACATGTATGCTGTCATTGCAAAGCCCATGTACGGACTTTTGACTAACTTTGAGTGGACGGATGAATGTGAGAATTCCTTCCAAGAGCTTAAACGAAGATTATGTTCAGCACCAATCTTGACCACACCAGATTGGAATAAGCCATTCCATGTTCATGTGGATGCATCCAATTATGCCATTGGATGTGTGCTCGCACAACCTACTGGTGAAGGTAACATGGATCTTCCAATTGCCTATGCCAGTAGACAATTGAATGCGGCTGAACGGAATTACACCACTACAGAGCGCGAAGGATTAGGTATGGTATATGCGGTTAAAAAGTTTAGACATTATTTGCTTGCAAATAAGTTTAAATTTTTTACGGACCATCAGGCATTGTTGTACTTAGTAAACAAGCCATGCAATACAGGTAGATTAGTAAGATGGTTTCTCTTGCTAATGGAATATGACTTTGAGGTTGTGGTAAGAAAAGGTAGAACCTACTTGAGAGCAGATCATCTCTCTAGGCTCACATCGGGAGAAGCCCCACAAGGAGTGTCAGATGACCTTCCGGATGCTTACTTGTTTAATTTGGAAGTGGTGCCGCAGTGGGCCAAGCCAATAGTACCAGTATTGACATACGGGCCTAATCATCCAGTGGTGAACACACGGAATAGAGAGATCGTAAAAGCCCAAAAGTACCACATCATGGCAGGAAGTATGTACAAGCACACAGATCAAGGGATCTTGGCTTGTTGTGTAGAAGAGGATGAGTACGCTAAATGGGTGCAATTAGCACATGTAGGTGCGTTAGAGCAACACCATTCAAAACAACGAACGTTGCAGACTCTAAAGAGATTCGGAGTGCATTGGCCAACTATGGAAGAGGATGTCCAAAAGTTGTGCAAGGAATGCCCAATCTGTTGCAATAAACCACCTGTGGAGCATGCCACTCTCTATCAAGTATCCATTGCGCCAGATTGGAGTGAACCCCTAGTATCATTCTTGAGGACAAACACATTCCCTCCAGACATGACTCTAGCTAGAAAAAGGAGTTTGGAACAAGAAGCCCAGGATTATTCACTTGTTGGTGATAATCTATACAAACGCGGTAAGGATGGTTACCTGAGACTGTGTGTCCATGAAAGTGAGTATCTTAAGATCTTAGAAACTGCTCACCAAGGTATAGCAGGAGGACACTTTGGACCAGATCGGGTAATCAAGGCGATACTATTTGCGGGCTTTTGGTGGCCTACCCTTCACATGGATGCACATACCTATGTGAAACGGTGTGATGTCTGTCAAAGGACTCAGTATCCTATACGCAAAGATGAGATGCCACTGAAACCTATGATGGGTGGACGTGCATTCTCTAAGTGGGGAATAGACTTCGTAGGTCCTATTAATCCCCCAGCTAAGGGTTCTCATGCGGAATACATCATTGTGGCAACAGATTATCTCACCAAGTGGGTAGAGGTAAAAGCTACAACCAAGAACGATGCTCAAACAACTGCCAAATTCTTGTTTGAGAATGTATTCACGAGATATGGACTACCTATAGAGCTTGTAAGTGATAGAGGCACTCACTTCTTGAATGAAGTTATTGAAAATCTACTCCAAGAATTCTTGGTAATACACAAGAAGTCTGCCCCTTATCACCCTCAAGCTAATGGACAAGCTGAGAGCACTAATAAGATTTTATGCAATGTACTGACGAAATTAGTGAACACTAAACGTTCTGATTGGGACAAACAGCTACACCATGCTGTTTGGGCGTACCGAGTTGCCTACAAAACGGTACTCCAAGCCACCCCCTTTCAGATGGTATTTGGCCAAAACGCGGTGCTACCCTTGGACTTCCTGATTCCTACATTGAGAGTAGCACAAGAGCACGAATGGACAGGTCATGAGCTCTCCTCTAGAATTTTTGACCTTGAACGATTAGGAGAAACAAGACTGAGAGCTGCTGCAGGCATATATGCTGCCAAGAAGAGACAGAAGGCATACTTTGATGCCCACGTAAAGGATAAGGGTTTGAAAGCAGGAGATCTAGTCTTAGTCTATACACTAAAACAACACGCGAGGAAGCTAGAAAAGAGAGGCTACGGACCTATGATCATCAATAGGATCTCCACGAGTGGAGCAGTACAATTAGCCACGTTAGAGGGTGATGTTCTCCCTAATTATATTAGCGGATGCAGAGTCAAGTTGTATCAGGAACCCCTCACGGAGGAAATGCTCAGCCGACTCAACACTGCTAAGAAACGCAAAGAGGAAGAGAAGCGAATTAGAGAAGAAGCCCAAGCAGAAGCTTTAGAACGCATCAGAAGGATGAAATTACGAAGGCAAGGTAGAGAGCAGCCTAGGACAGATGACTATGCAGACCAAGGATATCATATGGCAATGTGTGAAGTTGCAGGAACCAGCTCACCTAGGATAACTGATCGACGTCCTTTCGTAACCCTAGAAATAGGACAAGAAAAGAGTGCAAGGACTGTAACAGCCTTGATTGACTCAGGTGCCGCCACTAGTGCTGTTAGAGTGTCTTACTGTCAAGAGTTACAGTTAACTGTCAATCCTGTGGAAGCATATCTCATAGGATTGGGAGGCGTGGAAACCCCTTGCATGGGCGAGGTGGAACTTCCCCTCTACATTCATGATGAGGCAATGACAGTTAAAGCACTAGTGTGTCAAGATGAGGATCTCATTGAACCTCTTGTCTTGGGTCAAGACTGGATCTATGACCAAGCAGTCAACTTAAACCTAAGAAGTGGACTTCTTCACGTATGGGTCAATCATAGTCGAATTACAATAGAGTTGGATAAAGGAACACTCAAGGAACTAGGAAAGGCACGGACTCCTGGTCCCTCCAGGGGTACACATGAAGATGACCATACTGTTCTTGTTCAAAACCCTGTGTTGCAGAGGAATGATATTTGCAAAAAAGGAGTCAGGGATGCAACGGAACTCCCTTCTTTTCCAAGGGCCAGAAGGAGGCAACGACCAAAGGTGGAGCAAAGGCAAAAGAAGCAGAGTACTACCTATGCCCGACATCAAAAGAACCTGCGCAGCAGAATGTTCCAACAAGTGAACCAAGTGTGGGTGCGAAAAGGCGAACACCCGGTTGCAACCACGCCAACAGAACGGGGGAAGCCTCTTATTAATAACCATCGACACGTCACTAATAAGAGGTCGTCCGGAAATTCTTCGGCTAAAGTGAAATCTATTTGGGTGCCCAAAAGGTCGATGAAGGCTAGCCCACAATCAAGACAAATTTGGGTGCCTAAGGCTTGTTTGCGGGCTCAGATAGCTATACCAAGAACACACTCTACACAGCATGATCTATTCACTCGCACAGCCTACATCCACTCACTTTCAACATCAAGGCACATGAACACGAACAGAATCAGTTGTAAATGGGCCCCTAAGAGGCCTCAGGTTAAAGCTGACACACCTAGAAAGCTCTCGAGCATCTCCACGGAACCACGAGTAAAACCCATCCACTGCATTTGGCAGCCCAAGACTTGTAACAAACCCCCTGACCCTATTGTAAATCCATGACCACCTACTAACCGCTTCACTCTTATCACATCATTTCGCTTAGTTCTTAGGTCTACCTAACTCCTAACTACACACACCAGCACCGAGCACTTATTAACTCCTAACCACTCCAGAACTTTAAGTTAATATTGTAATGAGGGACACCATGTCATTTTTGTGTCCATTGCAATGTTAACGTTGATTCATATATTCTCACAGAATCAGCTGCAACATTTTCAACATGGCGGAGGCAGCAGGACTTAGCTCTCACACAGAAACAAACCCGCAAGTGGTGGACTTGGACAGTTTACCTGTTTTGCCTGAGACAGTTGAAAGACCAGAAGAATTGCAGGCCGTCAAAATCATACCTATTGCAGACCCTCCGCGTGGCCACACCATGCCCGTGGGAAAGACTTCACATTGGTTTACCGAGGTAGCAGGACCCTTGGGGGAAGGAACGTATCTTTGGGAATCAGAGCTGGACTACAATGGAAAGCAAGGCAGATACCATTTCTTTACAAGAGAATTTGAGAAGTTACAAAATGCGGAAAGTCTACGTCCGATATGGGAAAAAGCTGGATTGAGTGCCTATTTCAGTGCCCGACTCCCAAAACCTGACTTCATGCGATGCTATTATCTCATCAACACCTTGACTCCAAATCCGAACCCAAAAGGTGCAAGCTCATTTGTGATTCCATCTCTGACAAAGGGGAATGAGCTCAAGAGGTTTAGACTATCAAACAATTTGGTGAGAGAAGCTCTGGATATGCGCGGCATGCATATTCCTACAGAAAAGGAAACCCTAGTACCGGATTACATGAAGAATCGAAGTCTCACCAAGCTCAAGGACATGGTATCCATGACGCCTAATATTGCCATACACCTTCGCATGTGCATGCAACACTTTGCTTTCCCGGCGCAGGATAGATTCACCATGCCGCACAAGAAGATTTGGTTTAGCCTGTATCTGGCAGAAACACAGAGCCTCACCATCAACCTACCCCACTGGATAATTGATCAGATACACTTAGCTCACAAACGCTGGCCGCGGAAACAGGTTCTATATGGTTGCTGTGCTCTGACAAGAATCATTTATAGGTGTTTGGCTTATGACATTCCAATCCAACGAGCCCTGATGTGGAATCGGGTAGAGCAGTTCCGAGGCAGGACATCCACTGGACCCCCTTCTAAGAAGATGAGAGGCACGGTCCAAGTCCCATGTGCTCAGCCACGTGGAGCCACCCTAACACCAGAGGTCACCCCGCCACCCCGAAGAGTCCGACCATTCACACTCCGGCTTCCAAGACGCAGCACCGATGGTTCCACGTTGCTATTTCCTCCCATCCCAACGGATCTCGAATTTCCTAGTGGTGCAGCTTTGGAAGAACTCACTAATGAAGACTTCGAACAACTACTACAAGATGTCGAGCTGGAGACAGAAGAGGCACAACAAGCGGAAAATGTACAAACGCAGGCCACAACCTCCCAAGCCCCCGTCACCCCTGTTGAAGTGGAGGAAGAAGATGACGGAGATGAAGAACAGGAGGATGATGAGGAGGAGTATGATCAAGAGCACCAAGAGGAGCAACAAGAAGTGCCAGAACTTGTTGGTGCACCTGCATATACAGCTCAACTACGAAGGCTATACGACACTATCAAAGCAGTACAAGAAAGGCATCAGCTCTCTCTGGTATCAGGCCAAGCTTTGATGCAAGAAATGCTATCAGATGAAGGAGTGGACCAACATTTCATTGACACCCTCAAATTAGTGTCAGACTCTTTAGGAGTTCCAGAGGCTGTCCACACCGCAGTCCGCCAGTCCGTAAGGTATGACAAACGCAGAGTGGACACGTTACCACGAGCAGGTAAGACTATCAGGATACCCGTCACAGAACCAGAAGTACCTATTGAGACCACAGCCACTCCCACAACCACCACTGACCTCTCCGCTGAAACCTTCGTTCAGACATCACCCATCTCACCCCAGCGTCCTCCATCACCACCTTCTCCGCCCCTGCCACCACCTCCCACCTTGGAAGAAACGACAGTCATCACCTCTACCTCCACTTATAATCCATCCTCATTCAAATCATTCTCATTTCGAGAACCCACCTCACACGACACCCTCTTCTCCTTCGTCACCAATCCCTTGTACACTTCGTCCCATCTATCCGCAGAACCCATGACTGGCCATCCCATAATTACCAGTGTAGTTGGAAACCCAGCGCCCACGGAAGGAACCCTGTGTTTCCCGACCTATCCCCCAATACGAGTACCTCCATTCCATAACCCTCACTTCCCAGCTGGCCCCTACACCTCTTTCAACCGGACCTCACCACCCCAATACCCGTCCTTTGTGGAGCAGTTCTTCCGCTCTCCCATGTTTCAAAGGCACCTTCCTCCGATGGTTGCAACGACATCAATTTACACGGACACCACACTCACTTCACCTACCATACCCACCTATATGGTAGCCCCTGCACACACCACCTTGTCTGACCCAATGGACATTTCACCAACCACAGCACCTCTCCCCACGATTTCCCCACCTTCCCCTCCCTTGCCCCCCACCTCACCACTCACATCATTGGCACACACAGCATTCACTACCCCCCTACCCAATCCCACCTCCTCTGCATTTCAAACTTTTCCCCTTGCATCTCATAATGTAAATAGCACGTTCGACACATTACTTCAGTGTGCAAATCAGCTACAACAAGACTTCCATCAATTGGAAGAACGCAATGCTGCCCTCCAGGCAGAATCTCAACGTTTCCAAGCTAGAGTCACCACTCTTGAAGCTGACTACCTGACGCTCCTAGACGAGCATACCACACTACAGCAGGCTCACTCCGAATTGGAATCAAAGGCATCAACTGTAGATGACCAAGCAGTTAAGGAGCTAGAAACAGTGCTTCAAGCGCAAATGATATCTAATGCTACGCTCAGACGCAACATTGGGCTATTAAGAAAGCATATGGCCGCAGCACTAGAGGAAAACAAACGACTTCAACAACAAAATCAGGACAACTTTGAAGCGGCTATGGAAGGAACCGTAGGAGCAACCATTAGCCCTACCAGATATAGAGCAGTTCCATCAGAAGATATCCGCATTTTACTTGAGGAGCATGCAAATTTCCTGGAGTCATATGAGAAACTAGAGACTGAATGTGCCGATCTAAAGAAACAGTTAGCCAGTGTACATCCTGCTCAACAGAAGCCGGTAATCTTGCAACAATCTACAGAAGAAATGGAGACCCTTCGGAAACAGGTGGCAGAACTCCAAGCACGCCTCCTACCATATGAACGACCCCCCTCGCCCATTGAAGAACCAGAACCTGAAACAATAGTGGAAATCCCCGTCGAGGACAGCTACGAAGAGCCATACGAGCCTATGCCGACGCCTGGTGGTCGAACTACAGAAGAAGGACAAGACACGTTAGAAATTCAAGTTCCAGATTGGGTCAGAAGGGTCGAGAAAGTGGGTAAGACACATGATGATCGTGTGGCCGTGCAAATGCAATCTCTCACGAATCTGGAAGAAACGGTCCTTCGGTCTTCCTACTTTCAACAATTATCCCATCAACGGTTAATCACAACATCAGAATCGCAATACATGCCTTATTTTGTCTTACTACATGATTATAATGCAGAAATCAAAAGACATACAGGGAAGGAGCCCACATTCGCTACTCAATTTGAGATAGGGGATTTACCGACCGATGCACGTGCTGGCTCGATTTTCCAACCTAATTGGCGTGCACGTTTACTCACCGATTACCCTGAGATGATGAGTACCTGGGCTACCATGCCACTCTATATCAAGTATAATCCATGCTATTGTCCAGTGGTACGTCGCAGATCCTGGCAAGCATTTGCAATCAAGGTACGCAACAATAAAGAGTGCTCGGCTTGGGTTAACTACCCGTATTTTGCTCCACCTCGAGGACCTCCAACCGTAGCCTACATGATATCAACTATTCGGCACTGGTCCGCACGCCTAAACAATGTACCTGATATAGCAGCGAAAATGTGTATGAAGATATTTGAGCTCATGACCATTGTCTTCAAAACCTTTCGGAATGTCCAAGCTCCATACATCTCCGCTCCTGGATTCGCTCAAAGCAACAAGGATTTAGTCTACGACATGAGCCAAACCCCCTCGGTCACTGTTATCTTTGCTTGGCATGCACGAATCAAGTACTTGCCCGCATGCTTCAAGCAAACATTTGAGGAAATGTTCTCTACGGGCTTCTGGGAATACAATTCCGAAATTTTCATTCCCAGACCCACACATTTGCTACATCTATTTGCAGTAGAACAAGCGATCCATGCAGATCAGTTACGTCTGCCACATCCGGATGTTCCAGGACCAATCGATTGGGATCGTATGATGACAGATTTGGCCAGAGGACTACGCTTACAAGAACATCAGCTTGCCACTCAGGTTGTGGAATATTACATCCAACACCCCCAGCAACAAGGGTCTGTCAGGGACGACAGACGCGAGAGAGGGGGGGGTGTTGAGAGCAGTATGGGCACCCAAGGACTGACTAGACAAGGAAGCCAGGGAACCCAAGGATTGACGAGACAAGGAAGCCAACGGAGAGAGTCAGAACAAGGTGAAGGAGTAAGTAGACAAAGCAGTCGACGCAAATCTGGCAGATAGGCCCTTCAATTTTTCCAAACTACATCTTTTAACAGTGATTCTTATCACTAACAATCATTGTAAATACCATTTCATATTTTTGTAGCTCCATTTTGTGCAAGCCAAGGAGTCCTTGAGCTTGAGGAGCCTTAGAAGTACCTACATATCAATTTTCGTATTTTTTAGACTCCGTTTGAGCCTTCAAATTGGCCCTGGAACCTAATTTTTGACTAGGCCGGACACTAGGTCTGGACAGGGCCAAAAGCTAGTCTAAAACTATAAAAAGAGCTAGAGAGCTCATTTTTGGGGGTTAGATTGTAATTGAAACGAACTTGTAAGAGCATTTTGAAAGTAATCTAAAAAGCTCCATTGATTCTCACTCCTTGTCTTGCCTTGTGTGCGCGTGTGTGTGCATGTGTGTGCATGCTTGTGTGCTTCTCACTCACGCACTTGTGCCGCCACTTGCTCGAGGTCTTCATACCATCCTCACGTCTTCCCGGATTGACATTAAAGGAGGTGCTACTCATCATTGAGCTACATGGATGCATCCAATTATGCCGTAGGATGTGTGTTAGCACAACCCACGAATGAAGGAAACATAGATCTCCCCATAGCTTACGCGAGCAGACAGTTGAACGCAGCAGAAATAAATTACACCACTACGGAACGAGAAGGATTAGGAATGATCTACACAGTAAAGAAGTTCATGCACTATTTGTTGGCAAACAAGTTCAAATTCTTTACAGATCATCAAGCATTGTTGTATTTAGTCAACAAGTCATGTAACACAGGACGATTAATACGTTGGTTTCTATTACTCATGGAGTATGATTTTGAAGTAGTAGTAAGAAAAGGAAAGACACATCTCAAAGCTGACCACTTCTCGAGACTAACCTTAGGAGAAGCTCCTCAAGGAGTAGTGGATGAGTTACCTGATGCATACTTGTTCAACCTTGAGATAGCATCAGAATGGGCTAAGTCGATAGTCCCGATTCTCACGTATGGACCCAAGAATCCTAGGATAAGGATCAAGGAAGGAGAAATTACCAAGTCTCAAAGACATCAAATAATAGCAGGAAGCATATATAAACAGGATAATCAAAAGATTCTTGCTTGTTGTGTAGATGAATCAGAACATGCAAATTGGTTGGAATTAGCACACATAGGTGCATTAAAGCAACATCACTCGAAACATCGTACATTGCAGACTCTGCATAGACTAGGAGTATATTGGCC
This sequence comes from Ceratopteris richardii, assembly GCA_020310875.1. Classification (NCBI taxonomy): domain Eukaryota; kingdom Viridiplantae; phylum Streptophyta; class Polypodiopsida; order Polypodiales; family Pteridaceae; genus Ceratopteris; species Ceratopteris richardii. Next base: position 146,954,793 of record CM035434.1, read on the forward strand.
TATGATGGAAGCAGACGTCTACAAGTCGTGTAAAGAATGCCATGTTTGTTGTGAAAGACCACCAGTGGAACATGCTACATTATATCACGTGTCTCTCACACCAGAATGGAGTGAACCTTTAGTAACATATTTGAGGACGAACACATTCCCTCAAGGAATGACTTTAGTGCGACAACGCAGTCTAGAGCAGGAAGCTCAAGACTATTCACTTATTGGCGATAATCTATATAAATGAGGATGAGACGGATATTTAAGACAATGTGTTCATGAGAGCGATTACTTGAGTGTACTAGAGACTGCACACCAAGGTGTTGCAGGCAGTCACTTTGGACCCGATAGGATAATCAAAGCCATCCTCTTTGCAGGATTATGGTGGCCCACTCTTCACATGGATGCACATACGTATGTAAAGAGATGTGATGTGTGCCAAAGAACTCAATTTCCTACTCGTAGAGATGAAATGCCATTAACGTGCATTTTCCAAGTGGGGTATAGACTTTGTAGGACCCATTAACCCCCCTGCAAAAGGTACACATGCGGAATACATTATTGTTGCGACAGATTATCTCACCAAATGGATAGAGGCAAAAGCCACAAAAAAGAATGATGCACACACGACTGCAAAATTCTTATTTGAAAATGTCTTTACAAGATATGGATTGCCTATAGAGTTAGTGAGCGATCGAGGAACTCACTTTCTAAACCAAGTCATTGAAATATTTGTTACAGGATTTTATGGTGATTCACAAGAAATCTGCACCATATCATCCTCAGGCCAATGGTCAAGCTGAAAGCACTAACAAGATCCTCTGTAACGTACTGAAGAAACTCGTGAACAACAAACGTTCAGATTGGGACAAACAGTTACATCATGCTGTTTGGGCATATCGAGTGGCCTACAAGACCGTACTCAATGCAACTCCCTTTTAGATGGTTTTTGGTCAGAATGTTGTGCTTCCTTTGGACTTCTTGATACCGACCCTTAAGGTTGCACAAGAGCATCAGTGGACCGGCCATGAATTATCAGCAAGAATAATGGACTTGGAATGATTAGGAGAAACCAGGCTGAAAGCAGCAGCAGGGATATATGTGGCAAAGAAACGACAGAAAGCATATTTTGATGCACATGTGAAAGATAAAGGCTTAAAAGAAGGAGATTTAGTTCTAGTATATACTCTGAAACAACATGCACAGAAGTTAGAAAAGCGAGGTTATGGACCTATGATCATTAATAGACTCTCAACAAGTGGAGCAGTACAATTAGCCACCTTAGAAGGAGACATAATGCCTAATTACATTAGTGGCTGTAGAGTCAGGTTATACCAAGAACCTCTCACTGAGGATATGCTTAGACAACTCACGTTGGCAAAGAAGCGTAAGGAGGAAGAAAATAGAATACGAGCTGAAGCTCAGGCAGAAGCGATAGAACGCATTAAGCGCATGAAGTTAAGAAGACAAGGACTAGGGAGAGAACATTATAACCATCTAGAAACATCACCCAGATACCCCATGGCCATGTGTCAAGCAAAGTCAAGTACACACCCTAGCATAGTGGACAGGAGACCATTCATTACAGTCAGGCTAGAGCACGGCAACCCTTGCCAAGAGCTCAGGGATTTAATTGATTCAGGTGCTACGACTAGTGCGATTAGATGGTCCCACTATAAGGATTCAGGAATAGAAATGCGGCCCATTGAGGCATACCTCATAGGGCTAGGAGGAATGGAAACCCCTTGCATGGGTGAGGTGGACCTTCCTATCCTCATAAACAAAGTGACCTTGACAGTGAAACTACTAGTGTGCCATGACGATGACCTGATAGAACCCCTAATCCTTGGCCAAGATTGGCTATACGATCACTCAGTGGACCTAAATCTTAGACAAGGCTCCTTACAGATTGGAACCTTAGATGATAAGCGAGTGATACCACTTGACTTCCCTAACGGCTGTTCGCCTGAAGTACGTAACCCTAGACCCTATGAAATGCATGCGACGGAAGACCGAAACATCTTTGGTCAGATCAGTCACGTTACATCTACACCAACCCATGCGGGCTTGGCTATGGACAATTGTCAATCAGATGAACGTCAAGAGATTTTCCCTTGGGCTTCCTGCAAATTAGAAGGGTCAACCACCCCACCGCTTGGTCAGATGGACACCATCAGCGGTCAAATGGGCACAATCAGTGGACAGATGGGGAGGATCAGCAGTCAGGTGGACTTCATCAGTGTCCACATGGGCAAAACACCCTGCAATGCCCATCCTTCCACACTTACTGCGGACTGGCCTAGATTAAAAGTACAAAATGGAGCACTTCCTAATGGGCAGGTTTCGCAAGTGTTGGACCTCCCTTCTTTTCCAAAGCAGAGTGTCCATCCGACCTCTCAACCTCAACCACAAAGGAGCCAACCACGACGAAGGAACCCAGGCCGACGACACTATCAGACGACACAAAGAAAGCATCAATATCAGTATCACAAAGCAAGCGGCACGAGACAGATATGGGTGCCAAAAGGATAGAAAGCACCGACTAATTTCAACAACGCAGACATTGATACGAAGAAGTCAAGGCAGAATCAGAGTCAGTATTCAAAGTCTACTCGACCTTCTTCTACGAGTACGAACACTCGACAAATTTGGATCGCCAAGAAGTATCTTACAAACCGACCCACACCCATGCAGATTTGGGTACCCAAACAGTGTATTATAGCTCAACCCTCAAGCCATGTAATATATAACCCTCAGAAATCACTTCACCCTTCAACCCCACCAAATCCGATCTCATCTTTTGTCCCTCAACAGAAGCCTATCACCCGCATACAAACTCTTAGGAAGTGGGTACCGAAACGTATCCAGACGCCTTCTACGACTCCCTTATCTAACATAACTCCCACCCCGATTAATCTACAACCTTTTAATAACTCATTCATAACTGAACCTTGTACGAATCCACACACTATAACCTAACAACGCTTGTAATAATATCTCATCAAAGCACTGCATGCAATATCTAAAAACATTTAGGTGTCTAGAGACCTGCACTAGTTCTACAAGAAGCATTGCATCAATCACATCACAACACTTGGCTACATGGGTTACACATCAGCTATGGAAAGGGATTACTGTCTCACTTTCATGGGATCATGATTAATTTCCATACTAATGTGTTAATCTTATGTAGCAGATCTACTACGCATTCGCACCATTCATCATGTAGGCAGAAGGGCCATCGGAAGCTGGCCCTAGTGTACCCAAGGCTAATATTGGTGAACTACTAGCAGAGCTCCATCCTACGACTCAGCCCCCAGAATTCCATGGATTTCCAAGACCCATGCCTATTGACGATCCTCCTAGAGGGTATATTGAGAAGATTCATCGCAATTCTCACTGGTTTCAAGGGCTAGCAGGACCATTGGCGGATGTTGAGTTTATATTTGAGGCTCATTTGACTTTTGATGACCGTACCTGGGGCAAATATCAGTTTTTCTCAAGAGAGTTCGAAGAACTACAAAACACACAAGACTTAACGCATGTTTGGGCAAGAGCAGGGTTTATAGAGTATTTCAGCGACCCTTTTCCTAAACCTGACTTCTACAGATGCTATTACTTGGTCACAACTTTGACAACTTCTGAGGACAAGGATCTGCCCGACACTTTTATTTTGCCATCCTTAGTGAATGATCCGCCATATAAGAGGTTTTATCTTTCTAAAGATCTGATTCGCGCTGCCATCAAGATTCAAGGAACCCACACTCCAACGAAACGAGAAAGGCTGGTTCCAGAGCCAATGAAACGTGGAGTTGTTACTAAGTGGGAAGAGATTTCGGCGATCACACCTGAGCTTTCAAAACCACTGTGGATATGTATGGAGCATTTCGCCTTCCCCGCTCAAGACAGATTCACAATGCCTCACAAGCGCATATGGTTTGGTTTAAATTTAGCATGTACTAGACCCCAGATAGTTGATCTCGCAAGCTGGATCATTGATCAGCTCTACTTAGCACAACACAGATGGGAAAGAAAGAAGGTCATCAATGGATGTTGCACTCTCACGCGCATCGTATATATGTGTTTGGCCTACGATTTACCTATCAAGCGAGCAATGACAAGTGAGGAGCTGAAAGCCTTCAAGGGAACAACAAAGAAAGCTAGGAAGCCTAGCAAAGGACGAGCAGGAAAGCGAATGAGAGGAACTATCCCCTGCCTTCAGGTGCCAGAATCACCCTCACCACAACCCTCTCCAGAGCAGTCCCCGACAGAAGACACTCCATCTGTACAACCTATTCGCATACGGTTATCAAGACCGATTATAACGGAGGCCACCACCAGCACAGTTGCTCCTCAAGCAGCCACCGTCCTAGGACCTGCCACCACTACAGCAGAAGTTCCCACCACTATTGGTGCGGAAGCTTTCTCTTTTCCGATACCAAACATAGAAGCAGAGCCACTGGATACAACCTTTGATTTTGAAATGCAGGATGCGTTCTCGAATGAATTTCAATTTTCAGAAGGACAAATATTTTCTCAAGAATATGAAAGGCCCAGCTACCCTACCACACCCCGAGACCAACCACAAGGACAAATAGTGTCTAGTTCCGAGGAAGAAAGAATGGAAACCGACAAAGATGAAGGCAATGATGAAGCCAGCCAGGGCACTCATGAATCCCAAGAGCATGGACAGACAGATGAACAAGGACATCACACCGACACCCAGGGAGACACCAGTACACATGAAGATGAAACCTTTGAAGCAGCAGCTTATACACTAGCCATCAAAAAGTTGTATCGCACCATGGAGAAAGTTTGGGCACGCAAGAAATTGACTGAGGAAGAGATTCAAGCACTTATAGAACAGGAACTTGTCTCAGGCGGATTCGAAGAAGTATATATCAGAGGCTTCCGAGAACTTGTCAAATCAGTGGGATCCACAGAAGCCTTACGATATTTGCAAAGGAAACCGTTACCGCAGTATGACCCGCGTAGAATCGGTCTACTAACCAAACCTAATGAATACATTCGGGTACCCAACGGCGGACAATCTTCAGAACAGGCGAGGGAAGTTGGGCTTACTCAGACGACACTTGGCAGCAGCAAAAGAAGAAAACCAGTGCTTATAAGAGCAGAACAGAGAAAAATTAGAAGCTGCCCTTGATCAACCTGACCAACCATTAAGCCCTAGTCGCTTTAAAGCCGTGCCTTCAGAATCGATGAAAATGTTACTAGAAGATCACGTCAGATTGTTAGATGAGTACGACAGCATGAACGAGGAGTTTCAGAAGCTGAAAGAAGAGCATAAACTACTTCAACTAAGAGCACCAGTACCAGAAGGACTACCAGCTCCTCCGGACCCATCTCTTGACATTCTAGAGGAACTCAATGCATTACGGGCCCAGGTATCTACTCTTGAATCAAGGATAGCAGTATATGAAGCACCACCAAGACTAGACTCCCCACCGAAACTACCAGTAGAGGAGAAGACAGTAACCATTCCGGTGGAGGAAACTTTTGAAGAAGCGTATGAACCACAACCCATCCCAGGTGGACGAGTCACGGCCGAAGGCCAGACGACTTACAAACTTCCTACTCCCACATGGATGAAGACGATCGAGGAACTTGGAACAACCCACTCAGCTAGAGTAGAGGCACAGTTGCACGCAATGGCGATGATTGAAGAACGCATTTTACAGTCACCATATTTTTCTCATTTGGCCCCTTGCAGATATATATCCGGGCATGAGCTACAGTATAAACCTTACTTTATGTTAATGGCGGAATATCAGTTGGCCATAGAGAAAGAAACAGGCAAGAAACCATCTCACGCTACTCAGTTTGAGCCTGACGATTTGCCAACAGATGCGCAGCGCGGAGAAATCTTTCAACCAGATTGGCGCAGGGATCTATTACAAGAATATCCTGAAATGATGAGTACATGGGCAAGGCACCACTACATTTAAAGTATAACCCATGTTGGGGACCAGTGCCACATCGCCGCTCCTGGAAGGCATTCGCTATTAAAATACAGAACAACAAACAATGCCAGGATTGGTTAAACTACCCATACTTCACTCCACCCACAGGACCACTAACAGTTGGATACATGATGGCCACGATTCATCACTGGCTCCCTCGCTTGAAACACATGGATGATATAGCAGTGCACATGACTATCAAGATATTTGACATGATGCAGATGGTTTTTAAAGTCGTCAAACGCGTCAAGGCACCACATGTGAACACCCCGGGATTCGAGCATGGCAATCTACATCTTGCATATGACACGAGTACAATGCCATCGCTTCGGGTGTGTTATGCCTGGCATTGCAGAATCAAATATTTACCGGCATGCTACAAGCAAACCTTCAAAGAGATGTTCACAACCGGTTTCTGGGAATACCATTCAGAAGTGTTCATCAGCAGGCCCACACATTTGCTTCAATTATTTGCCTATGAACAGATGGTATATTCCACACGTTATCGACTCCCACCATCTGATGAACCGCAACCAATTGATTGGGAAAAAATCGAGGCAGATTTGGCCGGAGGCATTCGAATATCAGAACACACCCTAGCTCAGGAACTCCTACAGAATTACATCCGACAGACCTCACAACAAGGTTCTGTCGAGGACGACAGAAGCGAGAGGGAGGGGGGTGTTGGCAGTAGCCAGAGGCACAGAAGACACGGAAGCATGTAAAGACAGAGCAGGGAGTCAGTCGAATCAATTTTTCAAAGATTTATGTTTTATAAATATTCTTCAAGACCTCCAACAGTGATTTTCATCACTATTGTAACATATGTAACATAGAAAAAGCCAGTTTTGTAATTTATAGCTCCATTTTGTGCAAGCCGAGGAGTCCTTGAGCTTGAGGAGCTTAGGTAGAATGAGCGTACCAATTTTGGTTATTTTTAGACACCGTTTACTGTCACTCTAGCACAATGGTGAGTACCAACGTGAGAAGATTCACCTCATAATTGTCAATCCGTGGAGACGTGAGGACTAGTATGAAGACTATGAGCAAGTGAAGGCACAAGTGCGTGAGTGAGAAGCACACAAGCATGCACACACATACACACACACGCACACACAAGGCAAGAACAAGGAGAGGAACAATGGAGTTCTTTGCATTAATCAAAAGGTCTCTTACATAAGCTCAATTCACAAACAATCTAACCCCAAAAATGAGCTCTCTAGCTCTTTTTATAGTTTTCTAACTAGCTTTGGTCTTGTCCAGACCTAGTGTCCGGCCTAGTTAAAAATTAGGTTCTAGAGTCTATTTGAGGGCTCAAACAGAGTCTAAAAATTATGAAAATTGATATGTCGCTAGTTCTAATACTCCTCAAGCTCGAGGACTCCTCGGCTTGCACAAAATGGAGTCTATTTTACCAAAAACGGGATTTACAATGTTTGTGTAGTGATTAAAATCACTTGAGTTGTAAATAATCCATGGGAAAAAAATGATTTGGCCTTGTTGCCGTATTGTGCATGACTCCTCTGTTGCTTCGTATGCCAACACGCCCCCCTTCCTAGCGTCTGTCGCCCCTGACAGACCTTTGTTCTCTCGGGTGGTCGATATAGTATTGGATGACATTGGTGGCCAGTTCATGTTCTCCTATCCTTAAGCCTCTTGCTAGATCAGCTTCCAATGCATCCCAATTTATTGCACCAGGGGCCTCTGGTTGTGGGGTGGTGTAGTACTCAGAGTACATTGCTTGTTCACAAGCAAAAAGTTGGAGCAGATGTGTTGGCTTCGGTGCGAAAATCTCCGAGTGATACTCCCAGAAACCTGATCTGAACATTTCTTCAAAGGTCTGTTTGTAACACGCAGGGAGGTATTTGATGCGCGCGTGCCAGGCGTAAGCCACACGAATACTGGGGGTGGTGCTCATGTCATACACCAAGTCATAATTTCCATTGCTGAACCCCGGGAGACGTACCTGTGGTGCGGCTGCATTTCTAAAAGTTTTCAGGACTACCTGCATCATATCTAAGATTTTAAGCATCATTTGCGCTGCTACATCTTGCATGGGCTTCAAGCGCGGCATCCAGTGGCGAATGGTTCCCATCATAGATGCTACCGACGGTGGTCCCTGTGGTGGCGCAATGTACGGGTAGTTCAGCCATTCCTTGCATTGCGCGTTGTTCTGTACCTTGATATTGAATGCCTTCCAAGACCTGCGGCGTGGGACTGGACCGTAGCATGGATTGTATAGGAGGTGTAAAGGCGCGTTGTTCCATGAGCGTAGCATTTCTGGATATGTCTCTAGAAGTTTCTGCCGCCAGGTGGGTTGACGAATTTTGCCTTTTTGCACCTCTGGAGGAAGGTCTTCGGGTTGAAATTGGGTCGCAAAGGTAGGAATTTGACCCGTGACTCTTTGTATTTCTGCATTATAATCAGCCAAGATAATATAATACGGCCTGTATTGGAGTTCAGATGAGAGGATCAGGCGTCTCGATGACAGGTTCTTGAAGTAAGCCGATTGTAGCACAGTTTCCTCTATGACCCTCATGGCCTGATTTTGCACTACTGTGCGCTCTTCGTGCGAACTCCCGATTTCCTCCACTTGACGTAGCCATGGAGGCCGTGGTGCCTCGAATGTGTCCTGAGCTTCTTCTGTTTGTTGGCCTCCTGGGAATGGTTGTGGATCGTATTCTTCGTCAAACGTTTGTTCCACAGGAATGTGCACTACTTCTTCGTCAGTGGGAGCCTCTGGAGGGGAAGGTGGTCTCTCATATTGTAGTAGACGTGTTTGCAATTCAGTGACCTATTTCTGGAGATCTTTTATGGCCTCTGAGTCTGTGAGAAGTGAAGCCGCGGAGGGGGTGGTGGGTGAGGTTGCTGTTGGTCCTTTTTGGTGTTTCTGCTTCAATTGTCCCAGTTCCTCCGATAGCTTATCATGTGCTTCAAGCAGCATGGCATAGTCTTCCAATATGATCTTGATATTATCGGGGGTCACTGCCTGAAACTTGGATGGGCTGATGGGTGCCCCCGGTGTGCTCTCAATAGCTGCCTCCAGGTTTTCTTGATTTTGTATTTGCAGGTGTCTATTCTCTTCCTGAGCGGCCGCAAGATGGCGTTTGAGTAGAGCCATATTTCGCTGAAGTTTTGAGTTGCGTTCCAGCTGTGTCCGTAGGTGACCTTCTACCACCTGTATCGCTTCCTGATCTGTGTTCTGTAGCTGTACCTCCAATATGCCATGAGCTTCTTGGAGAGTTTGGAACTGTGTGTGGAGGCGAGCATTTTCCTCCTCTAGTGCCGCGAGGCGGTGCTGTAGTGTCTCTGAGTGCTCGTGCAGGCGTTCGTTCTGTTGCTGGAGCTGAATGTAATCTGTCCTTAAATTTGATATACAAGCCAGCATGGTGTCCAATGCATTTCCTATAGATGAGTGGGTGGTGTTTACAGTGGGAGATGCATGGGAAGGGAATTGGGGAAGGGGAACAGTGAATGATGTGTCTATGGAAGTCGTGTGTGTGAGTGAAATTGGTGGAGGGGGAATGGGAGGAGGTGGAATCGTGGGGGGAGGTGCCGTGGGTGGTGAAATGTCCATACCTTCAGGAGTGGGTGCGAGTGTGGGGTCTGCCATATACATTGGAATGGTAGGTGGTGTGTGTGTGGAAGTGGTGAATAGATGAGAAGTGGGGTGGGGAGCTGAAAAGAAAGGAAATGGTTGAGACCCTAGTTGAAAAGTTCTAGCAAGGAGGTCATGGAGGGATTGTAGAAATGGAGAGAGAGAGGTCGGGGGTTGAGGTTGTAAATTTGAGGAGAGCGCGAAGGGTTGCGTGGTAGTAGGGAAACCCATGAATGTGGATCTAGGGTCAGGATGACCTATGGCTGAGGGCATGGGGGATGGTTGCCCTAGGGCAGGCTCTAGGAGCGGTTCGGTGGATTGTGTAGTGATGGGGGTTGCTTCAAAGATTGGGTTATCAGTGGTAGAGAATAGGGAGGAACTAGAGATGGGAGTACGGAAGATGAAGGTTGGTTCGGTGGGTTGAGTGGTCGAGGTGATTTCCATTGTTTCTGCTCTAGGGGGCGAGGGTGGGGGTGTGGGTGGTTGTGGCTCTGTGGACTCTTCATGGGTGACTGGGTGCTCTTGGCTAGCCGTTTCGGTTGCTTGGGAGGTTGTCCTGATAGGTTCAGATGTAATAGTTGGCTCTTCTGCAGTTGTAATGGGAATCTGGATATTCTTACCTGAGCGTGGTCGTGTCTGGAACCTTCGTGGATCATATTGAACTGGAGACCTCCGAATGGCAGTGCGCACTGCCTCCACTACCCCATATGTTTCTGCCATCAATAAGAGACCTTCCCTATACTCTGAGTCAACTCTTGCTTCTTCCAACAACTGAGTCATGAGTACTCTGCTACTCTGTTCGGTGAGTAGTTGTTGCGATCGCACTCTTTCCATAATCTGATACAGCCTTCGGAGTTCTGCTGTATAGGCTGGGGCTTCAGTGGTCTCCTCTTCATACGCTCCTTCTTCTTCTAGGTGTCCTTGTTGTTGACCTTGCTGAGCGTCACTCCAATGTACATGTCGACCGTCTGTAGACTTTCTTCTTCTTGGTGAGGATGTGCCTTGTTCCTCTGCATCTGAATAAAACTCCACATCAGAGAATTGTGTACTTTGTAGGAATGCTTCGAAGTCCTGGGGGTCCATTCCTTCAGCATCTCCAGTGGCAGCAAATTCGAATTCAGGTGGAACAGGAGGAGCCGATGGGGTAGCTTGTGTCGTAGTTTCAGATCCCGACCTGGGTATCCTAATGGTAAAGGGAGGTACAGTGGTCTCCCTTCGTGGCGATACCTCAAGAGTAGTCAGAACTTCCCTGGTCTGGACACAAGGGATCGCACCCCTCATGCGCTTGGATTGATGTGTGGACGTCTTGAGCTTCTTAAACATTTGTAATTGTGCCCAAGTTAAGGCACGTTCAATGGGAACATCGTATGCTAGGCACCGGCAAATAATGCGTGTGATTGCACAGCATCCGTTCACCACTAATTTCCTAGAAGACCGTTTGTTTGCTTCATACAATTGATCTATAATCCATACCGGTAGCTTAATGGGTAACGCACCTGCTTCCGCTAAGTAGAGAGCAAACCAGATTCTCTTGTGTGGTTGTGTGAAGCGGTCTTGGCCGGGAAAGGCGAAATGTTGCATGCACATGCGGAGAGGGATGGACACGTTTGGTGTGAGTGCTGCCATGTCTTTAAGCTTCAATAGTTTCCTATCCTTCATGTTAGTGGGAACAAGAGCATCCTTTTCAGAGGGTACATGCGTGCCGTGCATATTCAAAGCGTCGCTTACCAACTCCACAGTAAGTTCAAACCTCTTCAACTCGTTGTTGCCCAGCAAGGAGGGAAGAACAAATGATCCGGGTTTGTCCTTTTCTTCATTAGCTTGTAATGTGGAGACCAAATAGTAACATCGGAGGAGATCTGGTTTAGGTAGTGGGGCTTCAAAGTATTCTGCCAGCCCTGCTCGTTGCCATATGGTCTGGAGATCCTCGGTGTTCTGTAAAGTCTCGAACTCCTTGGAGAAAAATTGGAATCGAACCCATGATCTGTCATACTCGCACTTAGACTCCCATATATACTTGGCCTCTCCTAATGGACCTGGCATGCCATTGAACCAATGAGAATTGGCATGGACTCTTTCTGTGATCCCTGTGGGTGGATCCGGCACCGGGATTTGCTGAAGGTGCTGCAGCTCCACTGGTCGTTCAGTTGGTGGCACATCCACAGGTAGACTATCCACATCAATTCCTGCAGTAAGTATCCCTACTTGTGAGCCCGAACCTGTCGCTTCTGCCATTTTACTTCTTGCCTTCTGATTCTGTGAGAATATAGAATCATGTGTTAACATCGTAATGGACAGAATAAATCCGTTGTTGTCCCCGTTACAACATTAACATGAGGTAGATGGTGAGTTAGTGGTTAGTAAGTGCACGAAGACATTGTGTGTAGTTAATGCTTGGGTATTCCTAGGAGACTAATGCAGTTAGTAAGTGGGGGTGAATTTACAAGTTGGGGTCGGGGGGTTTATTACAGGTCTTAAGCTGCCAAATGCAGTGGATGGGTTTTTCTCTTGGTTTCGTAGAGACGCTAGAGAACATTATAGGTGTATCAGCTTGAACATGAGGCCTTTTAGGGACCCATTTACAAATGATTCTGTTCGTGCTCATGGGCCTTGGTGTGTTCGTGAGTGTTGAAAACGAGTGGATGCCGGTTGTGCGAGTGAATGGGTTACGCTGTATAGGTTGTGGCTTCGGCGTAGCTATTTGCGCCCGCAAGCAAGCCTTAGGCACCCAAATTTGTCTTGATTGTGGGCTAGCCTTCATCGACTTCTTGGGCACCCAAATAGATTTCACGTTAGCAGAAGAATTTCCGAAAGACTTCTTATTAGTGTCGTGTTGTTGGTTACTAATAAGAGGCTTTGCCCGTGTGGTTGGCTTGAGTGCAACCGGGTGTTCGCCTTTCCGCACCCACACTTGTTTCACTTGCTGGGACATTTTGCTGCGCAGGTACTTTGGATCCCCGACATAGGTAGTACTCTGCTTCTTCTGCCTTTGATCCACCTTTGGTTGTTGCCTCCTTCTGGCCTTTGGAAAAGAAGGGAGTTCCTTTGCATCCCTGACTCCTTTTTTGCGAATATCATTCCTCTGCAACACATAGTTTTGGACAAGAACGACATGGTCATCTTCATGTGTATTCCTGGAAGGACCAGGAGTCTGTGCCTTTCCTAGTTCCTTGAGTGCTCCATTATCTAACTCTACTGTAATTCAACTATGATTGACCCAAACCTGAAGAAGTCCACTTCTTAAGTTTAAGTTGACTGCTTGGTCATAGATCCAATCTTGACCCAAGACAAGAGGTTCAGTGAGATCCTCGTCTTGACACACTAGTACTTTAACTGTTATAGCCTCATCATGAATATAGAGGGGAAGTTCCACCTCGCCCATGCAAGGGGTTTCCACGCCTCCCAATCCTATGAGATACGCTTCCACAGGATTGACAGTTAACTGCAACTCTTGACAGTAAGACAATTTAACAGCACTAGTGGCTGCACCTGAGTCAATCAAGGCTCTTACGGTCCTTGCACTCTTTCCTTGTCCTATATCTAGGGTTATGAAAGGACGTCGATCAATTATCCTATGCGAGCTTGTTCCTGCGACTTCACACATGGCCATAGGATATCCTTGATCTGCATAGTCATCTGTTCTAGTCTGATCTTGGCCTTGCCTTCGTAACTTCATCCTTCTGATGCGTTCTAAAGCTTCTGCTTGAGCTTCTTCTCGAATTCGCTTTTCTTCCTCTTTGCGTTTCTTAGCAGTGTTGAGTCGGCTGAGCATTTCCTCTGTGAGGGGTTCTTGATACAACTTGACTCTGCAACCGCTAATATAGTTTGGGAGAATATCACCCTCTAACGTGGCTAATTGTACTGCTCCACTCGTGGAGATCCTATTGATAATCATAGGTCTGTAGCCTCTCTTTTCTAGCTTCCTTGCGTGTTGTTTCAGTGTATAGACTAAAACTAGATCTCCTGCTTTCAAGCCCTTATCCTTCACATGGGCATCGAAATATGCCTTCTGTCTCTTCTTGGCTGCATATATTCCTGCAGCGGCTCTCAGTCTTGTTTCCCCTAATCGTTCAAGGTCAAAGATCCTAGAGGAGAGCTCATGACCTGTCCATTCGTGCTCTTGTGCTACTTTCAACGTAGGAATCAGGAAATCCAAGGGTAGCACAGCGTTTTGGCCGAATACCATCTGAAAGGGGGTGGCTTGGAGTACCGTTTTGTAGGCAACTCGGTATGCCCAAACAGCATGGTGTAGTTGTTTGTCCCAATCAGAGCGTTTAGTGTTCACTAATTTCGTCAGTACATTGCATAAGATCTTATTAGTGCTCTCAGCTTGTCCATTAGCTTGAGGGTGATAGGGGGCAGACTTCTTGTGTATTACCAAGAATTCTTGGAGTAGATTTTCAATCACTTCATTTAAGAAATGAGTGCCTCTATCACTTACAAGCTCTATAGGTAGCCCGTATCTTGTGAATACATTCTCAAACAAGAATTTGGCAGTTGTTTGAGCATCGTTCTTTGTCGTAGCCTTTACCTCCACCCACTTGGTGAGATAATCTGTTGCAACAATGATGTATTCCGCATGAGAACCTTTAGCTGGGGGATTAATAGGACCTACGAAGTCTATTCCCCACTTAGAGAATGCACGTCCACCCATCATAGGTTTCAGTGGCATCTCATCTTTGCGTATAGGATACTGAGTCCTCTGACAGACATCACACCGTTTCACATAGGTATGTGCATCCATGTGAAGGGTAGGCCACCACAAACCCGTAAATAGTATTGCCTTGATCACCCGATCCGGTCCAAAGTGTCCTCCTGCTACACCTTGGTGAGCAGTTTCTAAGATCTTAAGATATTCACTTTCATGGACACATAGCCTCAGGTAACCATCTTTACCACGCTTGTATAGATTATCACCAATGAGTGAGTAATCCAGGGCTTCTTGTTCTAAACTCCTTTTCCTAGCCAGAGTCATGTCTGGAGGGAATGCTTTCGTCCTTAGGAAGGATACTAGTGGTTCACTCCAATCTGGCACAATGGATACTTGATAAAGAGTGGCGTGTTCCACAGGTGGCTTAGTGCAACAGATTGGGCATTCCTGGCACAACTTTTGGACATCCGCTTCCATAGTCGGCCAATGCACTCCGAGTCTTCTTAGTGTCTGTAAAGTTCGTTGCTTTGAATGGTGTTGCTCTAGTGCACCTACATGTGCTAATTGCAACCATTTAGCGTACTCATCCTCTTCTACGCAGCAAGCCAAGATCCCTTGATCTGTGTGCTTGTACATACTTCCTGCCATGATGTGGTACTTTTGGGCTTTTACAACCTCTCTATTCCGTGTGTTTACCACTCGATGGTTAGGCCCGTATGTCAATACTGGTACCAATGGCTTAGCCCACTGCGGTACAACTTCCAAATTAAACAAGTAAGCATCAGGAAGGTCATCTGACACTCCTTGTGGGGCTTCTCCCGATGTGAGCCTAGAGAGGTGATCTGCTCTCAAGTGAGTCCTCCCTTTCCTTACCACAACCTCAAAATCATATTCCATTAGCAAGAGAAACCATCTCACTAATCTTCCTGTATTGCAAGGCTTGTTTACGAGGTATAGCAATGCTTGATGATCCGTAAAAAATTTAAACTTATTTGCAAGCAAATAGTGTCTAAATTTCTTAACTGCATATACCATGCCTAAACCTTCTCTCTCCGTAGTGGTGTAATTTCGTTCAGCCGCATTCAACTGTCTACTGGCATAGGCAATTGGAAGATCCATATTACCTTCACCAGTAGGTTGTGCAAGTACACATCCAATAGCATAATTGGATGCATCCATGTGAACATGGAATGGCTTATTCCAATCTGGTGTGGTCAAGATTGGTGCTGAACATAATCTTCGTTTAAGCTCCTGGAAGGAATTCTCACATTCATCCGTCCACTCAAAGTTAGTCAGAAGCCCGTACATGGGCTTTGCAATGACAGCATACATGTGTATAAATCGTCGGTAATAACCACAATGCCCCATGAAAGCTTGTACTTCCTTGACATTCTTTGGCCTAGGTAGCTCTGCTATGGCTCTCACTTTTTCTTCGTCGGTAGATATGCCATTCTTTGACACTATGTGTCCTAGAATCTTGCCTTGCCTGACCATAAAAACGCACTTTTCTGGGTTCAGGCAGACTTGATATTCTCTACATTTGTCAAAGATTTGTCTGAGTTCAGGGATATGGGTTTGTCTAATGTTGGAATGAGCACAAAGATCATCAACGTAGACTTCTAAACTCTTCCTCAGGAACTCCTTAAACACATGGCACATCAGCCTCTGGAAGGTAGCTGGTGCATTGGTAAGCCCAAATGGCATTACTCTAAAAGCAAAAATGCCCCATTCTGTGGCAAAGGCTGTCTTATGCTGATCCTCTGGGGCTATGGCTACTTGATTGTAGCCCGAAAATCCATCAAGGAAGTTGTACACTTCCTTGCCTGCCACTCTTTCTAAGAGATGTTCTGTGATGGGAAGCGGATAGTTATCTCGAATTGTGGCTGCATTAACCTTTTTCAAGTTAATGCACACACGCAGCTTGCCATTCTTCTTGGGCACCACTACGATGGGGGATACCCATTCAGTGTGCTCAATTTCATAGATAAATCCAGCTTCAACCAATCTATCTATCTCTTCTTTGATCTTAGCAGCGTAATTATCGTTATAAGTATAGGGCTTTTGCTTAGAGGGTTTAGCATCTGAGGTCATGGGGATAGTGTGTGAGCATATATCGGGGTCAACACCTTTCAAATCCTTGTAACTCCAAGCGAATACATCTCTGTATTCTCTTAGCAAGGCTATCAACGCATGCTCTTCTTCCTCTGTTAGGTCATGGCCTATGTACGTGCATCTCTCCTCTCCTTCTTCTAGGGCCACTACTATTTTCTTGGTGGTTTCTTTGTTATCATAGGCCTCTCCTGATTGTGCCTCTCGTTTAGGCATTCTTATCATGACTCTCCTGTCATCTATCTCATACTTCTTAAAATTTTATGGGACCTCAAACAAAGATTCTTCCTCTTCTGGTGAGGCTTCTCTCTTCTTTCGTTTCTTTCCTTCTTCCTTCGGGGTCACATGTGTTGCTAATCTTACATCATTTGTAACCTCTCCATGCCTCTGGGGTTGAAATTCTACTTCATGGAAGTATTCTTCATCTGATGCAAATGGTGGGTCCATAATGATTGACTCTAGATCGGAGTCACTTGCATCCTCAAATGCATCAGGGCTAGGTTCGCATTCTTCTAGAACTGCCTCTCCCATGATTGGCTCTATGGAGAAGACTGAAATGTCATAGCCATCCTCATCACAGTGAGGTGTCCATTGTTCTTCATTGATGGCTACGTCCATTGTTGCTAAAATTTCTGCCCAACCGTGAGGTTCAAATTCTTCGTCTGGAAAAACTACAGGTGCATAGGCTGGGTCTTGGATTGATCTATGGGTTTCTTTCGCACCTACCTCTCTGGCTTTCTCTCTCTTCTCTTCTTCTACTGCTACCTTGCACATCCATAAGTGAGTGTCTTCATGCATCCATGAGGATCCAGACCCTATGGAATGCACCGATTCTGTATCATCTTTGGCTCTATGGATGGGATTCCATTGGATAGGAGGGACATCTCTATGAGAATAATCCTTGAGATTGACTTTGGTCGTAACACCCAAGTGTTGCAAATACAAGGAGTTGGTTCCCCAATCCTGTACCACTTGCAACTGTCGCATAAATGGTCTTCCCAAAATCATCTCATAGGCATGATTTTTGCTGAAGTCGCATATGGCAAATGTATGCTCAAACTCGACACCACAAGTGGTGAGAGTTATTCCTTCTAGCAATCCTAGGGGTCTCTCTATGTGACCATCGGCCATCTGCAATTTCATTCTCGTTGGCCTGAGTGCCGGCTTGCCCCAACGCTTCCATAGGGAAGTAGTGGCAATTGCAACTCCTGCACCTGAGTCCAAAATTGCCTTGGTGGTGTACTCCTGGTAGGTGATGGGAAGATAGGTGTTCCCTTCTTCACCTTCACACATATCTCCTATCTTATCCAAGGGAATTTCTGGCACTGTCCTATGGGATCCTACCTGGGAACGAGGTTTTGCTATCTCTGGTACTTGTTTGGTTACATGTTTCCATAATTCAGGTCTAACCCTGAGTAGCTCTTCTAACTTGAGATTGCACTGCACGTTAGTGTTCTTCACTACCTTTGTGTTCCTAGGTATGACTGAATCTTCGTTTCTTACCATGACTGTAGGTGCTCTCATACAGGTGGACTTTGCTTCCCATGGTCCTATGAAGTGGGGTAACTCTTGTATGGAATTAGATTCAAAGTCCAATCTCTCGTAAGATTGAGTACTCTCATGTTCCCCGTAAATAGATGGGATGTCTTGTGGGAATTGGTCGTGTGCATCATCCACAAGTTCAAAGGGAGGGGCGACTTCACTTTCGTTATCCCATTTGTCTTCTTGAATCTCTCGTAGGAAGTCTGGTGCAAACCGATTCATAGAAGAAGAAGTGTCTGGCTCTGTAGAATTAGGCGCATAAGCAACCTGGGAAGGAGGGCTTATTCTATCGTTGGCTCTCTCCTCGTTCTCATAGATGGTTGGAGCACAAGCTTCCTGGGGAGGGTTACTTATTCTATTACTTTTCCGAACAGGCTCATACGCTCCCTGAGAAGGAATGTAGGCAACCTGTGGAGGTACGCAAGCTTTCGAGGGAGGCTCATGTGCCTTTTGGGGGGGAAGATAAGCTTCTTGAGGAGGCACATGGGCTTCCTGAAGAGGCTTGCTTATCCGTTCTCTTGCCCTTTCCTTTCTTTGAGGGGCAGGTTCCTTTTCTGATTGTGCAATTAGCCTCTCTATTCTTTCTAAGGAGGGGAAGTTATCTGGTTTAGTGGAATTGGCCACATAAACTTCCGATGGGGGATGGTTCATGTTTTTGCTTGCTTTATCTTTCTCTTGATTTTTTTCTTCCTTGGCAGATCTTGCAATTATTCCCTCTAACTTCTCTAGGAATCCATCCAAGTGTAATTGCGTCTTGGCTGAGCCCGAGTAATTGAAAAGGCGACTGGCTTCAAACATAGTCTGAGCCAATGCGACCATTTTCGCGCACAGCTTGGTTCTTTCTATCTCTAGGTCAGCTCTGGGATAGCACTTGTCATGATCCGTGACGTTTGGCCCTTCTTGGATTCTGGCCTGATATGCTTTAAGCATCATGTCTATGTCTTCAGGAGTGGGATCAGCTAATACTGATCCTGTTTGGGGTGGTGGGTGGGTTACGTGGAGTGTCTTAGAGGGTGGAGGGATGGAGGGTGATGGGGATGGTAGCGGTGGGAATGTGTGAGAGTGCGGTTGAGATGTGATCTCTATGATTTTAGCCTTGGTTTCTCGTAGACTTTCCTCAAGTTCACTCATCTTCTTTGCCCATTGCCTTTTCATGCGTTCGCGGCTATCTCTCCAAGCTCTTGTTCTCTTTTTATTTTGGCTCTCAGTATCGCTAGCGTCTGGGCTCTTTTCCTTGCCTACCCCTTGGTTTTGCTGCACTGCTTGAGCTCTCGTGACTACCTGTACGGGTGTAGTGGAAGTAACACTTCCGCTGGAATCTACCACTAACTCAATAACATTGATAGGCGTGATTTTTGGCATATTATTGGGGTTCTTTGGGCAATCTCGTAAGAGATGCTCTTTTCCACAATCTTGGCAGAAGCCTTGGATCGTCACTGACTGGTTTTGTGTAAGTGGAGGTAAGGGGCAATCACGAATGAGGTGATCTCCTTGGCATCTGTAGCATGGTCCTCTTGGGAATGGAGGTCTTACTTGCCTAGGTTGAGGCCTAGGGTTGGGGTTTGCATACATGACGTTCGTGTAATCTGACTCCCAACTAGGTTCGTTTGTCTCTTCGCTATAATAGGACTCACCATGCTCAGGAGACTGCATGTAGTAGGCCTGGGGGCTATCAACATGTGTAGAATCAAAGCTATGGTCACTCGGGTCACTTTCAGAAAGCAAGGATGTTACAGGGACTATAGCTCTATTCAGGTTCTCTTCTGCAGCAGTATACTTTACCGGAATCACATTAGCTGGGGCTGGGGGCTGTTGTGCTAGCACAGGCTGAGGCCTTTGTTGGTTTTGATATTGAGGTTGGAAATTTTGTTGTGGCCTGCCATATGGTTGTGGAGGGTACGGGTTCTGGTATCTTCCCTACTGAGGGTATGGCTGAGGGTGGGGTTGCCTAACTGCCTGCTTGTTGTATGGGCAATCTTGTGCGGTGTGATTGGTGTATCTCCGTTCTATGGTGCAGTACTGGCTACTAGGATTTACTTGGGGCTGAGCCATAATGGGGCAGACATTCGCCATGTGGTCACCACCACAAGTGTAGCACCTTTTCACAGGGGCAAACCTTGGGATTTGTTTACTAGTTACCCCTAATTTCTGAGCTACTTTCTCTGCGAGTTCCTCAATTGATGTGGATTGCGTGGAAGAGTGACTAGATGCACTATCTGAATCTTTGTAGATTTTGGAAAGCTCTAGTTCTTCCCCTAGGTTATCTTCAATGTCAATGCACATGCGTACACACTCTTCTATAGTCCTAGGGTCTTTCAGATACACATAGGATCTCAATTTCGTACTCAGCAATCCATCAAGGAATAAGGCTACTTTTTTGGCAGATGTGGGTAGCTCCGAAACAGGACATCTTTCAAGGTATTGCCTAAATCTTCTTCCTACAAGTCTCACAGTCTCTTGAGGGGTTTTCTTGAAGCTGTGAATTGTTGGTGCATTTTGCCCAAGCCTACATGCTTGATATGCTTGATATTATCCTCATTTGTAAGTCACATGAGTAGTCATGTGAACACCTCTTGTAAAAGAGTACATTTTATCTCTTGTAAATGGAAAAAGAAAAAAGGAAAAGGATGGCTTACCTCATCCATGATGTAAAAGCAAATTCGTGGCTCCAACTACCAAAATCACGAATTTTTGAGCTGAGGGAATCTCTCCTAACTTTGGGGATCACTTTTAGGTGGAGCCATTCGAATTCGAATTCAAAACTCCCTCCAAGAATAGCTATAAAAGGAGCAAGAAGGAAGAGGCGATAAGCAAGCCTTGTACGTGACCACTTCATGTCATTTTGTAGAGATTGAAGAGCTTACTCCATAGCTCTATCATTCTACTCCCATTGTGCAAAGATTCATTGCCAATGTGGTTGTAATCATATGTGAATCTATACATTTATTATCATCTACCTCTCTGTTTTGTTCTCTACTATACTCACTCAGAGCAGTAACTTCAGAAGGTCATATCTCGAGTTTTACTGAACCTTTTTCAGTGTTTTAAAGTGCGTTGCTTAGCTCTCACTGTCTAGTTTCTACCTATAAATTTTCAAGGTCATTGGATTTATACTTTTGGAGATATCTGCATTTTACTGCTTACTGGTCTATCTCTGCAGAGCCCCGAGAATTGTGGGAATGTTCCAGAACTTGATGAAACTTGTTCTCAGTGCTCAGTCCATCATTTGAAGTGTTTTAACTTGGAATAGGAAGCTTGCTAAGTCTATTTGCTATTCCCAAAAGGAATTTTTCTAATTCCTTCCAGGTTGAGAGCACTGTTCATTTTTTCTAGCAGGTGTATGTCCAAAAATAGCAAGTTTTGGGAGCTAGTCATTTCGCAACTAGCCTGTCTTGACTTAAACTTTTGGGATACATGTTCCAAAGTACTTGGCTAATATTTTGGTGGATTTAGGAAGCTCAAAGGGTCTACTAATCAACTCTGAAGTCTCAGTTGGCTGGTGTGAAGCTGGTTGTAGCGGCACCTACTCATCTTTGGATTGCATCCACCATCTCTCTTCACAGTGGTATCAGAGCATAGTCAAGCAACATGGGAGATGGATTTCCATCAACAATTGACAAATTGGATCGAAACAACTATCCGGCATGGTCTCTAAGGATGGAGGCTTACCTTCAAGGGAGGAATCTATATGGATTCATATCCGGAGATGAAGCAATGCCAACCATGAGGAACAAAGGGCAACCATCACATGAAGAAGTGGAAGGACTTTCGAATTGGTGTTCGAAGGATGCACTTGCAAGGTCCTATATTCTAAACTCAATCTCTGATTTTCTTTTACCTCATGTCAAGGGATGCAAGACATCAAGAGAAACCTGGAATGCACTTGCTTCTTTCTTCTCTTCCAACACTCGAGCAAGGAAGAACCAATTGTGGATGGAGTTCACAACAATGAAGAAAAGCCCGAAGCAAAATGTGACTGATTATGTCACAAAGATGAAGGAGATTTCCGACCAACTTGGAAGCATTGGAGAGGTAATTGAAGAGGAGCAAATCATAAGACAAATCATGAATGGAATCAAAGCAGACGACAAGTGGGAGTCATTCACAACAGCCATGGATTTATACATGGATATGCATGTACCCGACCTCAACACACTCATGGGCCAACTCTTCACTCATGAAGCAAAGATTAGCAAAGGTGGTGAGTCCTCAAGAGGTAATCAAACTTCTGCCTTATATTCTGATAAAGCTAAGGTCAAGGACAAGTCAAAGAATAGAAAGAATGAAGATGAAGGAAGCTCTTTCCAAGCAAACTTTGCAGGTAGAGGACGAGCTAGAGGAAGAGGCAGAAGTGGAAAGCAAGGCAGGGGGAGATTCCAATCATCTCAACCTTGCAACATATGTGGCTTATCTAACCATACTACTGAAGAATGTTTCAGGAACCCGAGGAACTCAAGAGGAAGAGGATTCAATAGAGGTGGCTATGGATCAAATAGAGGCAGGTACAATGGAGGCTACAACAACAACTACTACAACAACAATTACAACAACAACAACAACTATCAAAGTGGCCATAGAGGAAGAAGAGATTACAATAACTATGCAGAGGACCAAAGTCAAGAAGATTCATTATTGATTATGAATCTATCAACGAAGAAGGGTAAGGATGATGATCACATATTTTACATTGATTCGGGATGATCGAACCATGTAGCAGGAAATGTGGCTTTACTTTCTGATTTGGAAGATCCTCATAACAAGCATGAAGTGCAGACAGGAGATGACACAAAGCACTCAGTGGAGAAGATAGGTAATGTGAAGACATCAGATGGGAATATGAACCTCTTAAGCAAAGTCTTGTATGTCCCTACAATTACCAAAAATTTAATAAGTGTTGGACAGATTGTTGAAAAAGGATTGCAGGTTAGATTCAATCGATTTGGAGCATATGTTGAAGACCCAAGGCAAGGCTTTCGAAGGATTGCCAAAGGAGAAAAGACAGGAAGGCTTTTCACTTTTGAAGTGGAAGATACAAAGAACATAGCTTTGTTTAGCTATGGATCTCAAACTCTAACAGAGTTGGAGATATGGCACAAAAGGCTTGCTCACATTGGTGAGAGGACACTCAAACAGATTTGCAGGGACCAAAGTGTACTTGGTTTGCCTAATATCACAAGGCAACACATGATTTATAAGTGTGAAGCTTGTCAACTCGGCAAGGCTCATAGACAACCTTTCAATAAGAAAGGATATATGTATCAAAATCCTTTGGATCTAGTGCACACGGATGTGTGGGGTCCAAGTAAGGAGCCATCTATATCAGGCTCAAGATATTATGTGTCTTTCATAGATGATTGTAGCAGGAGGACCATTCTGTTTTTCATGAAGCACAAGGATGAAGTGTTTAATTGCTTTAAGAAGTATATTGCTCTTGTTGAAAACCAAACAGGTAGGACTTTGAAACGACTCAGATCAGATGGTGGAGGAGAATACTTCTCTTTTGAATTTGATGCCTTCTTGCATGAAAGAGGCATTAAAAGGGAAGTCACTACAAGGTATACACCCGAACTCAATGGTGTAGCAGAGAGGAGGAACAGAGCTATTGTCGAAGCTGCAAGGTCCATGCTCAATGAAAAGGGATTGCCGAACTACCTATGGGCAGAGGCTGTGTCGACAGCCACATATCTCATAAATAGACTTCCATCTAAGTCACTAGATGGAACCACTCCATATGAAGTGTGGAATGGAAGAAGACCTAGTCTAGAGCATTGTAAAATCTTTGGATGCTTAGCCTATGCTCACATTCCTTCTCAAGTAAGAGGGAAATTGGATCCCAAGGCAGAGAAGTGTGTATTCATTGGTTATGATCAAAACCAAAAAGGATATAGATTGTACAATCCAACCAATAAAGGATTTTCTGTGAGTAGAGATGTAATTTTTGATGAAAACAAATCATGGTTTGATGATGACAGGAAAGTGAAGCTGCCATATGACTTGGATGAAGATTTTCCATCACTTCAACCAAAGGAGCCAAAGCAGATTGAAGAAAGTGATTCGGAGATTGACCTAGAAGACTTGGAAAGACTAAAGCTATGGAAGAACAAAGGTAAAGCAAAGATGCAGGATGCTACATATGGACCCGAGAGCTCACATCAACCACTTAGAAGGTCTTCGAGGGAGAAGAAGAAACCAGAGAGGTTTGGTTATGATACTTCTTTGGTCACCAAGCACTCAATCTACATTGCAAAGGATTCAACCAATGAAGAACCTACCACATTTGAAGAAGCACAAAGCAAGAAAGCTTGGAGAGATGCAATGGATGAAGAAATGGAAGCCTTGAAGGAGAATGACACTTGGGAGCTTGTACCTAACAAGCCATCTATGAAGATAATCGGATCTCGATGGATATACAAAATCAAGAAGAATCCAGATGGAAGTATAAATAGACACAAAGCAAGGTTAGTTGCTAAAGGGTTTGCTCAAACCCATGGTATTGATTATGAGGAGACTTTCTCTCCTGTTGCAAAAATGCCTACAATTAGGGTTCTCATAAGTCTTGCTGCATCTAGAAATTGGAATCTTTATCAACTTGATGTAAAGAATGCTTTCTTGAATGGATGGATTTCTGAGGAAGTGTATATGGCACAACCTCCTGGATATGAGGATGCACATCATCCTAACTATGTATGCAAACTAAAGAAAGCTTTGTATGGATTGAAGCAAGCTCCAAGAGCTTGGAATTTCAGATTGGTTACTTATTTGCAGGACCAAGGATTCAAAGCTAGCAAGGCGGATACCTCTTTGTTCATAAAGAGGAATGGATCTGAAGTGATCTATTTATGTGTGTATGTTGATGATATTATTATCACAGGCAATGATCTTGAAGGAATCAAACAGGTAAAGAGTCAAATGAAGGAGGAGTTCAAGATAAGTGACCTCGGACCACTCACTTATTTTCTTGGATTGGAGTTGATCTACACAGATTCAGGTATATACATCACACAAAGGAAGTATGTCCATGACATGCTCGTCAAGTTCAAGATGGAAAATACAAAGTGTGCAGGTACACCTATGGAGCAAAATCATAAGCTTAGTGCTTATGAAGGAGAGCCAATTGAAGACATCACAAGCTATCAAAGCTTGGTTGGAAGTTTGAACTATGCAACACTCACAAGGGTGGATATATGCTATAGTGTTAGCATATTGAGTCAGTTTATGCATAAGCCGAGAAGACCACATATGGAAGCGGCCAAGCGAGTCCTCAAGTACCTAAAGGGGACCATGAATGAAGGTTTGTTCTATTCATATACTTCAGATATTGAGCTAAAGGTCTACTCAGATGCAGATTGGGCCGGATCTAAAGATGATAGAAGAAGCACATCAGGGTATATATCATTTGCAGGTTCAAAAATCATTTCTTGGTCATCGAAGAAGCAACCAACCGTGGCATTATCTTCTACTGAAGCAGAATATAGAGGTTTGGCTAATGCAACTCAAGAAATCATGTGGTTAAAATCTTTGTACACAGATCTTGGACTTCATTCTTCAACGCCTCACATTTTTGGTGACAACACAAGCTCACTACATCTAGCAGCTAATCCGGTATACCATGCTAGAACCAAGCATATTGAAGTCCACTACCATTATGTAAGGGAGAAGCTATTGAGCAAGGATATTCAACTATCCTATGTCTCTACAGATATGCAATGTGCAGACATGTTGACGAAAGCTCTTGATGGTACGAAGTTAAGTAGATTCAAGTTGATGATTGGCTTGCAGGAAATCAAGGACAATCGAAGACTTATTTGGAGGCCAAGCATGTTAGGCTTGAGGGGGAGCTGTTGGTGCATTTTGCCCAAGCCTACATGCTTGATATGCTTGATATTATCCTCATTTGTAAGTCACATGAGTAGTCATGTGAACACCTCTTGTAAAAGAGTACATTTTATCTCTTGTAAATGGAAAAAGAAAAAAGGAAAATGATGGCTTACCTCATCCATGATGTAAAAGCAAATTCGTGGCTCCAACTACCAAAATCACGAATTTTTGAGCTGAGGGAATCTCTCCTAACTTTGGGGATCACTTTTAGGTGGAGCCATTCGAATTCGAATTCAAAACTCCCTCCAAGAATAGCTATAAAAGGAGCAAGAAGGAAGAGGCGATAAGCAAGCCTTGTACGTGACCACTTCATGTCATTTTGTAGAGATTGAAGAGCTTACTCCATAGCTCTATCATTCTACTCCCATTGTGCAAAGATTCATTGCCAATGTGGTTGTAATCATATGTGAATCTATACATTTATTATCATCTACCTCTCTGTTTTGTTCTCTACTATACTCACTCAGAGCAGTAACTTCAGAAGGTCATATCTCGAGTTTTACTGAACCTTTTTCAGTGTTTTAAAGTGCGTTGCTTAGCTCTCACTGTCTAGTTTCTACCTATAAATGTTCAAGGTCATTGGATTTATACTTTTGGAGATATCTGCATTTTACTGCTTACTGGTCTATCTCTGCAGAGCCCCGAGAATTGTGGGAATGTTCCAGAACTTGATGAAACTTGTTCTCAGTGCTCAGTCCATCATTTGAAGTGTTTTAACTTGGAATAGGAAGCTTGCTAAGTCTATTTGCTATTCCCAAAAGGAATTTTTCTAATTCCTTCCAGGTTGAGAGCACTGTTCATTTTTTCTAGCAGGTGTATGTCCAAAAATAGCAAGTTTTGGGAGCTAGTCATTTCGCAACTAGCCTGTCTTGACTTAAACTTTTGGGATACATGTTCCAAAGTACTTGGCTAATATTTTGGTGGATTTAGGAAGCTCAAAGGGTCTACTAATCAACTCTGAAGTCTCAGTTGGCTGGTGTGAAGCTGGTTGTAGCGGCACCTACTCATCTTTGGATTGCATCCACCATCTCTCTTCACAGTGGTATCAGAGCATAGTCAAGCAACATGGGAGATGGATTTCCATCAACAATTGACAAATTGGATCGAAACAACTATCCGGCATGGTCTCTAAGGATGGAGGCTTACCTTCAAGGGAGGAATCTATATGGATTCATATCCGGAGATGAAGCAATGCCAACCATGAGGAACAAAGGGCAACCATCACATGAAGAAGTGGAAGGACTTTCGAATTGGTGTTCGAAGGATGCACTTGCAAGGTCCTATATTCTAAACTCAATCTCTGATTTTCTTTTACCTCATGTCAAGGGATGCAAGACATCAAGAGAAACCTGGAATGCACTTGCTTCTTTCTTCTCTTCCAACACTCGAGCAAGGAAGAACCAATTGTGGATGGAGTTCACAACAATGAAGAAAAGCCCGAAGCAAAATGTGACTGATTATGTCACAAAGATGAAGGAGATTTCCGACCAACTTGGAAGCATTGGAGAGGTAATTGAAGAGGAGCAAATCATAAGACAAATCATGAATGGAATCAAAGCAGACGACAAGTGGGAGTCATTCACAACAGCCATGGATTTATACATGGATATGCATGTACCCGACCTCAACACACTCATGGGCCAACTCTTCACTCATGAAGCAAAGATTAGCAAAGGTGGTGAGTCCTCAAGAGGTAATCAAACTTCTGCCTTATATTCTGATAAAGCTAAGGTCAAGGACAAGTCAAAGAATAGAAAGAATGAAGATGAAGGAAGCTCTTTCCAAGCAAACTTTGCAGGTAGAGGACGAGCTAGAGGAAGAGGCAGAAGTGGAAAGCAAGGCAGGGGGAGATTCCAATCATCTCAACCTTGCAACATATGTGGCTTATCTAACCATACTACTGAAGAATGTTTCAGGAACCCGAGGAACTCAAGAGGAAGAGGATTCAATAGAGGTGGCTATGGATCAAATAGAGGCAGGTACAATGGAGGCTACAACAACAACTACTACAACAACAATTACAACAACAACAACAACTATCAAAGTGGCCATAGAGGAAGAAGAGATTACAATAACTATGCAGAGGACCAAAGTCAAGAAGATTCATTATTGATTATGAATCTATCAACGAAGAAGGGTAAGGATGATGATCACATATTTTACATTGATTCGGGATGCTCGAACCATGTAGCAGGAAATGTGGCTTTACTTTCTGATTTGGAAGATCCTCATAACAAGCATGAAGTGCAGACAGGAGATGACACAAAGCACTCAGTGGAGAAGATAGGTAATGTGAAGACATCAGATGGGAATATGAACCTCTTAAGCAAAGTCTTGTATGTCCCTACAATTACCAAAAATTTAATAAGTGTTGGACAGATTGTTGAAAAAGGATTGCAGGTTAGATTCAATCGATTTGGAGCATATGTTGAAGACCCAAGGCAAGGCTTTCGAAGGATTGCCAAAGGAGAAAAGACAGGAAGGCTTTTCACTTTTGAAGTGGAAGATACAAAGAACATAGCTTTGTTTAGCTATGGATCTCAAACTCTAACAGAGTTGGAGATATGGCACAAAAGGCTTGCTCACATTGGTGAGAGGACACTCAAACAGATTTGCAGGGACCAAAGTGTACTTGGTTTGCCTAATATCACAAGGCAACACATGATTTATAAGTGTGAAGCTTGTCAACTCGGCAAGGCTCATAGACAACCTTTCAATAAGAAAGGATATATGTATCAAAATCCTTTGGATCTAGTGCACACGGATGTGTGGGGTCCAAGTAAGGAGCCATCTATATCAGGCTCAAGATATTATGTGTCTTTCATAGATGATATCTACTAATCAACTCTGAAGTCTCAGTTGGCTGGTGTGAAGCTGGTTGTAGCGGCACCTACTCATCTTTGGATTGCATCCACCATCTCTCTTCACATGAATCAGTGAGGAGGTATTGTGTCTTATGCCACTCTTGGAGAATTCAATAATAAATGCTTCTAGGAGTTGGTCTATGCTCCTGAACTGGCGCTCATCCAATGGTTAAAACCATGTAAGTGCTGTGTTCCTAAGGGTTAGACCGAAGGCATTGTACTGCATGAATAGATCCTCCACTTGTTCAGCTCTCAAGACTTGCTTGAACTCCGCCACATGATCATAGGGATCTCCTGTGCCATCAAAGTAATTCTTCATGGACTTAACTAGCTGAGTCGGTCTCAGAGTTCTTGCGTGCTCTCTAGGTCTCGACAGAGGGAATCCATCCACATTTCTTTGGTTCCTGTGAGCTCTAAGCACCTCAGGTTCTACCCTATTCGTCTCCGTCCTCGTTCTTTCTCTGCCCACTGGATTGGCAAAGCTTACTTCTGGTCTATCTCTACTTCTGTCTCTTTGCATTCCATGAGCTTGGGATGTTCCAGCTCCAGGGTGACCATAGGATACATTCGATCTTGGTTGAGGGAAAATGAATTCACCCTTCCAAGTGTAAGCATGCCTATCATTTTCTGTCACCACAAAGATCCTTTCCGAAGTGTGATCTAAGTAGGTCACTCTACCTGGGCTATCCGGATCCTTAAACTCATAGATCATGATAGTGTCTATATCAGTTGGCTGATTAGATTTATACCTCCAGAAGGCTTCGTCAGTTTCTCGATTGAGGAGCAACTCTATGCTCTTGTTGTCTTGGGGAACCCACTCAGGTGTGATAATCCTAGTGAGAACAGATTTGCCTCGGGGTGTTCTAGGTTCTACTCCCATGTTTCCTTGTTCCAAGTCACCTAAGTCCGCTTCTGAGATTACATTTCCAAATTCATCTGTCCTATCTGGGTGACTGGTGACTACGTATATGGTTCCTTCTTTGTCCAGGTATGCACCGTTTTCAAACTTGACAGCTGGGTGCTCTAGTCCTATGGATTGGTCAGGGTTTTTAATCTGGACCACGGATCTTCCTAGGCCGTCCTCATAGATGCTAGCACCTAATCGGTTGGTCCTAAGGTATTCCAACTGTGTTTTGTAAGGGCCTTCTACCCTGTGCAAGTAAGGCACTCCTGAACTTCCTGTAGGTCTGTCCATGCCTTGAGACATCTCTGACTCACTGGTCTCAGAGCTAGGGTAGTACGAGTGGTGGCTCAACTACTGGGCCCAAGACCTAGCAGTATGGTTAACACTGGCCTCTGAAGATCTGAGGCTTTGTCTCTCCCTTACTAGATGTCGTCCTGATCTAAGGTTCATATGCCTATCTAAGTAGCACAGTTCTTTGCCCAGAGTACAACCTCGTTGCTGGTTACTTTATATTAGTCGCTTGGTTCTTTTTAGTTATTTTATCGTGTTTAAGATCTTGTCTGATATCACGTCGTCAGGAATATTTGAATGTTGTTTCGCACTTACAGTTGATCGTTCCACGTGAAGTTCTTTCCCTTTAAAATTCTCGACAGTACAAGGATTATGCCCTTAGCTTGAGCTTGAAAGTTTAGGTATGCTTCAACTTGATAGTTGCCTATCGTCGCCCTGACTTACTCCTACTTCTAATCGTTCTTAGCATAAGCTAGGAATTGACGAAGAGGAGTTGAGAGTATTCCGACCTTTCTTGTTGAACCTTGCTCTTTAGTGCTCGAGAAGTTGATTCTCAAGCTTGCGCAAAACCCTTGCTTGGACGCTCTCAATTGCTTCTCAATAGACCTGCATCAGTCTCAAGATTAGCTCCAAGTTGACCTTTCAATTGACAGACAATTTATTTCAGACACTTTTTTAATGACCCTTGTTCCCCCTTTTGTGTTGCTAGAAATTTCCTCTAGAGCTCCCTTGGTGTTTCTACCCCTCTGTGTGTCAACTTCCAAATATCCTATCTGAAAATCAACGCGTTATTCTTATAAAAAACAGTTGAGGGCGTGTAGTATATGCCACGAGCTTTCCGACAAGCCGTAGAGCTCAAAAAATGGATTTCGTATGAAAAAGTTATGACCGTTCAGGGTTTAAGGGGTTAACTTAGACAAACAGAACCTTTCAGGGTTTTAATGCATTTTTCTAAGGCCTTTGCAAGTGTATGAGTATTTGAGAGTGCAACTATGCCCAAAGTTTAGCCTAAATTTCCAAAAAATTTACCCCTTAATTTTTGCCGAAAATGTCTGTCTGTCGCGATAGACGGTGTCTGTCGCGATAGACACAAACTATCGTGGGGGCTGTCTGTCGCGATAGACGGTGTCTATCGTGGAATTTTGGTCTGTCGCGATAGACGGTGTCTGTCGCGATAGACGCTGTCTGTCGTCTGTCGTGATTTGGTCTGTCGCGATAGACGGTGTCTGTGGCGATAGACTGGTCTGTCGCGATAGACGGTGTCTGTCGCGATAGACGCTGTCTGTCGTCTGTCGTGATTTGGTCTGTCGCGATAGACGGTGTCTGTCGCGATAGACGCTGTCTGTCGTCGATTTTTGGTCTGTCGCGATAGACGTGTCTGTCGCGATAGACGGGGTCTATCGTGGGTCTCTGTCTGTCGCGATAGATGGTGTCTGTCGCGATAGACAGTGTCTGTCGCGATAGACGCTGTCTGTCGTGATTTTTGGTCTGTCGCGATAGACGGTGTCTGTCGCGATAGACGCTGTCTGTCGTCGATTTTTGGTCTGTCGCGATAGACGATGTCTGTCGCGGATTTCTGTCTGTCGCGATAGACGCTGTCTGTCGTCTGTCGTGATTTGGTCTGTCGCGATAGACGGTGTCTGTCGCGATAGACTGGTCTGTCGTGATAGACGGTGTCTGTCGTCGATTTTTGGTCTGTCGCGATAGACGGTGTCTGTCGCGATAGACGGGGTCTATCGTGGGTCTCTGTCTGTCGCGATAGATGGTGTCTGTCGCGATAGACAGTGTCTGTCGCGATAGACTGAAAAAACGCAAATTTTTGAGAAACTTCTAGTGATTTAGAGTGCCCTAATGGTGTAGGTTACCGTGCCAAACATGCATTCACAAAATTTTAAGTTTTTCTGTCTGTCGCGACAGACAGAGGTCGTCGTCCCGGGACCTGTGCAGAGTCTGTCGTACCTGCGCACACTGCTGGAGGAGGTGGTACAGCAAGTTCCTGCAACAAAAGCTCAAAAACACACCAAAAACAGATAGCATGCAAGCTCTCTCTCGCTCTCTCTCACAATGAAATGAGGGAAATGAGGTGGGGGGTGTAATATGACCAAAAAACTGAAATTTTTTGTGGAGATGGAGATGGAGGTGGGAGATGGTGGAGATGATGATGGTGATGATGGTGATGCGAAAGTAAGGAAAAAATGAAGAAAAATTAAGAGAAAGAAGGATATTACCTATAACTCCAATGTCTCAACTCGACGTCTTACCATCACACGCTCGTCCTCGAAGCTCTCTCCCCGACAACGGCGCCAATTTTGGTGTCACTCTAGCACAATGGTGAGTACCAACGTGAGAAGATTCACCTCATAATTGTCAATCCATGGAGACGTGAGGACTAGTATGAAGACTATGAGCAAGTGAAGGCACAAGTGCGTGAGTGAGAAGCACACAAGCATGCACACACACACGCGCACACAAGGCAAGAACAAGGAGAGGAACAATGGAGTTCTTTGCATTAATCAAAAGGTCTCTTACATAAGCTCAATTCACAAACAATCTAACCCCAAAAATGAGCTCTCTAGCTCTTTTTATAGTTTTCTAACTAGCTTTGGTCTTGTCCAGACCTAGTGTCCGGCCTAGTTAAAAATTAGGTTCTAGAGTCTATTTGAGGGCTCAAACAGAGTCTAAAAATTATGAAAATTGATATGTCGCTAGTTCTAATACTCCTCAAGCTCGAGGACTCCTCGGCTTGCACAAAATGGAGTCTATTTTACCAAAAATGGGATTTACAATGTTTGTGTAGTGATTAAAATCACTTGAGTTGTAAATAATCCATGGGAAAAAAATGATTTGGCCTTGTTGCCGTATTGTGCATGACTCCTCTGTTGCTTCGTATGCCAACATTTACCCTTCCAAATAGCATCTAGGACCTATTTTTTAACTATGCCGCTTATTAGATGTGAAACCAGTCAAAACTAGTCTAGAATCTATAAAAAGAGCTAGAGAGCTCATTTTTGAGGTTAGCTTGTTTGAGTAGAGAAGAGCTTAGAGCTATTTTGAGCTTGTAAGAGTTTTCTTGAGTAATAGAGTTGATTTCTCACCTTCCATTGTGTCTTGCTTGTCTCTTCGTAGTGTGTGTCTATGTGTGTGTGCATCTCTATGCTTCTCACCTTCACTCTCACTTCATCTCACATTCACGATCTTCATATCACTCCTATCTCTTCCGCGGATTGACATTAAGGAGGTGGAGCTTCTTAACGTGGTTCTCACCATTGTGCTAGAGCAACAGGAGAGTACCTAGTAGTCACTTCCCTTTTGATACCTTTGTCCTGCAAGAACTCATCAAAATCTTTGGAGAAGTATTCTCCCCCTCCATCATCTGAGCTTCTTTAGTGATCTACCTGTATGATTCTCCACATGTGCAAGATACTTCTTGAAGCAATCAAACACTTCATTCTTACTCTTGACAAAGTATAGAATAGTCCATCTACTATGGTCGTCAATAAATGAGACATAATACCTTGATCCTGCCAATGAAGGTTCTTGACTTGGTCCCCATACATCTATATGTACTAAGTCCAATACGTTGTTGTGGATGTAGCCTTTGTGGTTGAATGGTTGTGTTTGTGCCTTCCCAATCTGACATGCATCACACCTGTTGATCATGTGTTGCTTTGATATGTTCGGCAGTCCTAGAACACTTTGATCCCTGCATATATCCTTCAAGGTTCTTTCATTCACATGAGCAAGTCTCTTATGCCACACTTCAAGCTCACTTAGGGTTTGAGACCCAAAGTTGAATAGAGTTATGTTCCTGATTTCTCTTACTTCAAAAGAAAAGAGCCTACCATGCTTCTCACCTGGGGCTATCTTTTTGAAGCCTTGACATGGATCTTCCAGAAAAGCTCCATGATGGGTGAACTTACCTTGCAAGCCTTTTTCAACTATTTGGCCTACACTTATTAGGTTTTTAGTGATAGTGGGTACATAGAGAACCTTACTTAGAATGTTTCTCCTGCCATTGGAAGCTTTGAAATTACCAATCTTCTACACATTGTGCTTCGTGTCATCCCCTGTTTGCACTTCATGTCTATGCTTTGGACTTTCCAAGTCAGATAGAAGAGCAATGTTGCCTGCAACATGATTCGAACATCTTGAATCTATGTAGAACAAATGATCATCTTCTTTACCTTCTTTGTGGCTTAGATTCATAAGAAGCAATGAGTCTTCATGTGGTTGATCTTCTGAATAATTGTTGTAGTCTCCTCTATTATAGCCTCTATTGTTATTGTTGAAGTTGTGTCCACCTCTGCCTCTATGCTGCCATATCCACCTCTTCCACTTCCTTTCTGGGTCTTTCCATTGAACCAACAATTCTAAGTGGTGTGGTTGGTCTTAACGCATATGGCACAAGGTTGAACATTTGACCTTTGGCTTTGTCTTGCTTTGGTCCTTTCTTCTTCCCTTTCCACTTGCTCTTGCTTGCAAAGTTGGCTTGGGAAGTCTCTTCTTCATCTTCTTCCTTCTTCTTGCCTTTCTGCTTCTTATCCTTCTTATCTGCATATAGAGCACTAGTTGAATTACCATGATAAGAGTTACCTTCCTTTATGCTATTGTTGGCTTCTTGATTGAAGAGTTGTCCAAGAAAGATGTTGAAGTCTGGAGTTTGCACATCCATGATGAGATCATAAGCCGTTGTGAAGGATTGCCATTGCTTATCACTTCAAATGCCATTGAGAATTTGCCTCATGATGACCTCTTCTTCAATCAGCTCTCCAATGGATGCTAACTGATCCGCAACCTCCTTGACCTTGGTAACAAAATCTATGATGGTTTGTTTAGGTGTCTTCTTCATTTGGTTGAACTCGTTCCAAAGATGATTCTTTCTTGCTTTGGTACTAGCAGAAAAGAAAGTCTCGAGGGCATCCCAAGTCTCTTGAGATGTCTTGCATCCTTTAATATGTGGTAATAGAAAGTCAAAGATAGATTTTAGTATGTACGACCTTGCTTGAGCATCCCTTGTGCACCAAAGTGAGAGCTTATCTGTCTCCTCTTGTGTAGGTCCTCCTTTGGATCTTGGAATAGGCATAGCTTCATCACCTGCTACAATTCCATAAAGATTTCTACCTTGCAAATAGGCCTCCATTCTGATTTGCCAAGCCGCATAGTTGTGTCGACCAAGCTTCTCGATCATTGAGGGAAAGCCGTCACCCATCTTGATCTAGCTCTGATACCACTGAAAGAACTTGGAGAAGCTTGTAGAAGGTAAAAAAGTGTGTTTCGAAGCGACAAAGTTTGGTCAAGCCAACCGGCACAAGACCAGCCCTTGAGCTTATGGAGACTCAAATAGACCTTATAGGCATGCAATGAGTGCAAAGAAACACACTATGTACTTTGGAGCATCAAGGAGAACGAGTCGAT
This sequence comes from Ceratopteris richardii, assembly GCA_020310875.1. Lineage (NCBI taxonomy): Eukaryota > Viridiplantae > Streptophyta > Polypodiopsida > Polypodiales > Pteridaceae > Ceratopteris > Ceratopteris richardii. Next base: position 146,990,014 of record CM035434.1, read on the forward strand.
ACAAAACAAATAGGTTCGCGGGTCGACTAGCTAAAAAAACTTACTATCTATGGAAGGGACAATGAACTTCAAATGCCCATAGCGACCACCATGGTTACAATTAGAAAAAGCTCTTTTATGGGAGTCATAAATAAAAATAGGGTTGAGTGTATAGAATGCACAAAAGTATAATGAATAAGAAAAATATGCTGTAGGAATGAATGCGACATTCACCGGTGGTACTTCCTATTTTTCAGGAATATGCAGAGATTGACCTCAAGACAACAAAACTCAGATTTCTTCCAATCTACTAAACCCAATTCTTTGAACATTTATAGGCATAAATTAGACACTAATGCCTTTCCAATGAGCCATCTTGCACTCAATTTGGAGCTCTAGAGAGAGAGCAACAGCCTCTGCAAGTTACTGTTGGCGAAGAAGATGATGCAGAGAATTGAAGGAGCAAGACAATGATTGTCACAAGTGTATGTATATTGCTTCCATGTATTGTAAAAGTAATTCCAAATCTTTATATAGACTCTAAGAGTGTTCCACGACTTCTACAAGAGAAATTTGAATTCAAATGAAGGTGGGAATGGTTGTTGGAGGGAATCAATTCACTTTCCTACAATCTAGGAAAAGTGAAGATCTACTTTGATCTACTTTTAGGTGATTGATTGCTTGATTGAATGCAACTTCAACCACCACAAATTTGTGGGATTTGGGCTCTATATTTCTACCTTTACATGTGTAATGCTCAAGGCTTTTACAACGGTAAATGAACCATCAAAAAATCTCTCAAAAAAATACAATAAATGAGCATATGAAAAAGAAGTCTCCAACGGATATTCTTTCGATGTGATAGCCTTTGATGTAAATCAAATCCACCTCAAGCATAGTGTAAGCTTGATGTTCCAACACCCATGACTGCTGTTGCAGAGCAAAGGAGCACAAGAGAAGAGCCCCAAAATTTTCAAATTAATGGGCATAATTTTTCTTCTTCGAAGTCTTAGAGAATTCCCTCAAAGCCATGTAAATGCAGTAGAGGAGTCCTCTAGATGCATAATCCCAACTTGTTGTAAAATATCTCTTGTAAATTAGTAGGAAATTCACTTTTTTAGTAATAAAGTGCCGATCTCTTGTGTGAAAGGACCAAATTTAGGGCACATGTATATAAGTCACTTTGTGACTCTTTGTAGAGACTTTTTGCCATTGTGAAGAAGGAGCTCTCCAAAATTTCGAATTTGCCTCTTTCTTGCAGATTTCCATCTTCTCTTTGATCTTGTATGTGTGTGTAATACTTGGAATGTGCATGTAGGACTGTTGTCTACCCCTCCCCACTGTTTTTGAGCTACTGTGGTGTGTGTGTGAGCTTGTAGGAGTTGTGGCGTGAGTGTGGGTGTTTCTCGCCATTCACTATTTTAGTCATAAATTGAAGCAAAGTTGTCAGAATCGAGTGAAACCACTTCCAATAGATGCGTCTTATTGAGCGCTTCGAAATGAGTACTCTATTGACTATATTCGGAGCTTGAAACTGGGAGAAATCCTTGATTTACTGAAAACTACTGTAAGAGGTATCGCGGCAGACACTTTTAGTCATTAGTGAGCTTGAGAGGTGGATTAGTCTTTTCTCATGCATATCAACTAAACCACTTCATTTTCCATCATGTGTGCACATGTCTTCATACACTTGGTTAGGTCGTTCGATCGGAATGACATTTAAATGTGTGTTAATTTCCCACTATACGCACTTGTGTTGCAATAGAGGTACAGTCTCATTGGCACGAGTCCTTGAGTCTTCTTGACTTGAGTACACACGTTTTTGGCGCCGTTTCCGGGGAACACTCAGCTAAGGTGCCTTCGTGATAGTTATAGATGGAGTGTGATGGAATCGTACTTGTAGAAGTGAACTCGTTCCGTGGCAAGTAGTCAATCACTTCAGCACTTGTTACCTCGCATCCCAGAGGTGTGTGTAATGAGTTTTTAGGTTTAGGGTTAGTAGGAAGGGAGAGAAGGAGGAGTTAGGGTTAGGTTAGAAGGAAAGGAGAAGTGAAGAGAAGTGAAGTAGGAGTAGGCCAAGTTCACTAAAAAAAACCCAAAAATTTTCCCAAAATCGGTAATGTTCAGTTTCTATCACAAAAAGTATAAAACCAAAAAAATTGGCTCATTTGACACTTTACTGTGTTCTGGTATCGCCTGTGAGCAACGACCTGTATCGCGTGTGAGGTATCGTGCATTCCAGGCCACTAAAGCTTGATCTTGAGCTCAAGGTGCAAGCAGGACAGCACTAAGGTAAGATTCCACAAAGCATTTTGAACAAAAACACACTAAAAGTGGACAAACGCGTGATTAAATGCACATGTGGTATCGCGGGGGGAAGACAGTTGATTTTGTGAACTTCATTGAAGGGGATAGTGGGCTAGGAGTGAAGAGGTGTGTGAGAAGAGCAAGGGGGTGCTAAATTTTTTGATTTGTGAGACATTTTGGCTTGAGGATCGCAATCGGTTGAGTTTTGGTATCGTGATACCAAAATTCCCTTGTATTGCGATACTCCCCGAAGTATCGTATCGTTGGGTACCAGTCTTGGTATCGCGATACCACTGTGGTATCGTATCGCCAAGTTGGTATCGCGATCACACTTTACCCTAGTAGTATCGTATCGTTACCTACTGTGGTATCGTATCGTCCACTTGCCTGATTCGTATCGCGATACCATCTTCAGTATCGTGTCGCCTCGGTTCTCAGGTATCGTATCGCGAGGACCTAGGTATCGTATCGTCCCAGATCTTGGTATCATATCGCCAATCCCTGAAGTATCGCATCGCCCACTTCCTAGTGTAGTATCACGATATCACACAAGTATCGTATCGTGCAAGTTGGTAGTATCGTATCGCCACTTGTCTTGGTATCGTATCGTCTCATTGGCGAGAGTCGTATCGCGATACCAAGTTGGTATCGTATCGGCGTATATTCTAGTATCATATCGGCGGAGTTCTTGGTATCGCCTGGAAGTTTGGCATCGTATCGAGGAAGTCCTAGGTATCATATTGGCTATTCTGAAGGTATCGTATCGTCAGGATAGCTCGTATCGTATCGTGGCCAACAGCAGTATCGTATCATCTACACTACAAGTATCGTATCGTGTAGATTACAAGTATCGTATCATGTAGATTACAAGTATCGTATCGTGTAGATTACAAGTATCGTATCGTGGCCATATCGGTATCGCCTAGTGCAATATCGTTTGGAAGTGGTATCGTCCAGAGTGGTTGAAGCATTTTGTCAGGCAACTTGAGGCATTGGAAGAGCCACTCAAGGAGAGTCTCAGAGACTTAGAGCGTCTTAGGAGGGTGAATGAACTTGAGGTTAGGGAGAGTGCTAAGTAGCCGAAGAAGTGTCATATCTTCTGTGGGAAGTGCTGCCCAGGTTAGTCACCACTCTGCCTATTCAGATACCTCTAGTGACTTAGAGGAGGAAATACCCATGGCTTCGGAAGACATGCAGGGTCCAACTCCAAGTAGAAATTTCATGACTACTGTGGAGGGAGATTACCGTACTTCCTTGTAGTATGTATCTACCAATGCCCAGGAGATCCCCATCTACCTGGATGGCTTAAACAGATCTGTGGCTAGGATGGTAACTTCCATGGATGCCACGATCGTGCCCAGACCTGCTGTCAAGTACGAGGGAGGAGCTTACATAGACAAGATTGGTCACATCTACATAGTGACTGAATTTCCTGAGATGATCAATGAAAGGGGAGAGTTAGTGTGTTAGAAGATGTATTTTTTGAAGCCTTTTTGAAGAGAAATAATGGTAAAATGACAAAACCTTGTAAAAATATTTATGCAACTATTGTAAAAATAAGGAAGAGTCTTTCTTATGTAGGATAGAATCTTATGTAATTTTTCTAGAATTTTTGGAAACTCCTAGATAGCATATTTTTAGAATAATAGAGGAAAGGACCAAAATTCAAGTGTAAAAAGGGACACTTGAAAATGTATATAAGATAATTTCCTCTATTATGAGAGGGTTGGTTAATCATTTGTTTACATGCTATCCAAGTGAATAGAGAAAGAGTTTCCTACTGAAAATCGTGTTTTCTCTTGTTTGTGTGGTTTCCTTGATTTGTGAGTCCAATTCTTGTGTATCTATGGAGATTTGTGAGCTTCTATTGTGTAAATCTGTTGAATGTGTATGAAGAGAGCTGAATACTGATGTGATGAGTGATAAGTTGATGAAGAATGGTGCTGGAGATGAAAATCGTCTATTTTCACAGAATCGCGATTGTCTCGTCTGTATGGTACATGTAATATTTTTGAGTTTTGACTTCATAATTGTGTTATGCTGATGAAATAGCATGTATTAGACACCAAGATTGTAGAAAATGGTGGAGATTTGCTCAAGATAATCCAAACCCTAGAAATTCCTCCTCATTTTCACCATTCTCAGAAATCCAGCCATTATTCTCTTATCTCTTGGATTCTATCATCTAGAAGGGGCTGTGGTCTCATGAATACTTCCAGGATTGACAAAATAAAGATGTATTGTTGATTCTTTATGCTAAATGATTGGAGAGGACAACTCCAAAGATCAATAACAAACATTTTTTGGCGCCATTGTCGGGGAGTATTTCAAAAGCTTCATTGAAGTTGGACCTTGCTGGATCTTCTATTGATTGATGGTAACAAACACATGGAAAAGGTAACACTCTATAATCAAGAAATGTGAACATGAAAAGGTAGATGTCTTTGTTTGTCTTTTGGGAAAAGAAGGCAATAGATCATCTTTTAGAATTGGAAGTGCTAAAATTTTTGTAAATTGATAGTTGCTCATCCCATTTTTTTGGAGTAAAAGTGCAGGTGTGTGAAAAATTTGAATCAAGAAAGCTGAAGATGAGGTAACATGTGTCTATTCTTGCATTTTTAGAGTGCTTTTTGACCAAGTACTAGGCAAAATTGTTGATCTTGGGAAGATAACATGGTTGCAATAAGGAAAAGTCAAGTAAAGTAGCTAGATGCAAGTAGAAAAGATTCATTTGTTAACCTAGTCAAAGAATAAATCTTGAGAAACAAAGCTGATTTGCATTTTGAAAAAAAAAAGTGTTTGAGTTTATCTTTGCAAAAATTGATACTTGCATTTCATAGCACAATTTTTCTTTTAGGAATTTTTTCTCATGAACTGTTTTGATAGCTAAGCCACAATAGAGTATAACCAATCAAGGAACACAGGATCAATAGATCACCAAACAAGAAACCCTAAGTGAAGTGTTTACCTTAATTTAGGGCAAAATACTAAAAAAATGCATAAAATTCAATAAAACAATCAAACAAATTTCTTTTATTCTTAGGAAGTTGGACTGAAGGTTTGTTGATAAGAGTAATAGGGACCAAGTGAAAGAAAAGCAAAAATTTATCAAAAAATTAGAAAATTGGAAAAACACGATTCTCTGCACAAAATCGCGATTTTCTGAGAAATGTTCTGATTTTGATGCAAAAGTATAGGAGTCTATTGAATTGCAATGGGTAGAGGGTATTGAAGGGGAAAAAGTGAAAGGAATACTCAAATTTGCACAAAATAAGAAGTACAGAAAAAACACGATTTTCTGCACAAAATCGCGATTTTCTGTAAGGGAAATTTTCTGGAACATTCAGCATATTTGGGTTTTTGAAGAAAGATAATTGCAAAAGATTTCATCAAGATTGAGTAAGTAAAGTTGGACAAGTGAAAGAGTGAAGAACTGTGGAAATCACACAAAATCGCGATTTTTTGGACACTATAAAATCCTGGAATTTCAAAAGAAACTCATTTTGAGTGAGTGTGAGAGAGAGAGAGAACAGGCACGGAATCGCGATTTTCTGCAGCTAATCATTTTGGAGAAAATTTCAACCAAGCAAGCAAGGTAAGGAGTCTCAACATTATTTTGATTGCATTTCTTTGCATTGTAGTGATCATATAACACAAAAAAGTAGGAAATAATCAAAATCATGAAATCGCGATTTTCTGAGTTTCTAATTTTCAGTTTTTGGATAATCTTTTTCATTGCATGGTAAAAACTTGATAGGCCGATTCTAATAGAAGAAATAAAAACTTGAAAATCAATACTTTAAAATCTTCAAAAAATTGTTCAGAATCACGATTCTGTAGTCAAATACAAAATCGGGATTCTCTGAACTAGGGACAAAATCACGATTCCCAGAACACGATTTTCATAAGAAAATCGTGTTATTTACGATTGTGAGCAATCACGATTGTCTGAGAAGAAAATTGTGAAAAACACGATTTTGGACACAAAATCGTGAAAAACACGATTTTGGACACAAAATCGTGAAAAACACGATTTTGAACACAAAATCGTGAAAAACACGATTTTCAATACAAAATCGTGAAAAACACGATTTTCAATACAAAATCGTGAAAAACGTGATTTTAGTCAAAAAATCATGAAAAAACACGATTTTGGACACAGAATCGTGAAAAACACGATTTTTATCACAAAATCGTGAAAAACACGATTTTCAGTAGAAAATCATGAAAAACACTATTTTATTCAGAAAATCGTGAAAAAAAACACGATTTTGAGTACAGAATCGTGGAAAACACGATTTTGGACACAGAATCGTGAAAAACACGATTTTTGTCACAAAATCGTGAAAAACACGATTTTCAGTAGAAAATCGTGAAAAACACTATTTTAGTCAGAAAATCGTGAAAAAGCACGATTTTGAACACAGAATCGTGAAAAACACGATTTTTGTCAGAAAATCATGAAAAACATGATTTTGAACACAAAATCGTGAAAAACACGATTTTCAATACAAAATCGTGAAAAACACGATTTTCAGTACAAAATCGTGAAAAAATGCGATTTTAGTCAAGAAATCGTGAAAAACACGATTTTCAGTAGAGAATCGTGAAAAACACGATTTTGAACACAAAATCATGAAAAACACGATTTTCAGTAGAAAATCATGAAAAACACGATTTTAGTCAGAAAATCGTGAAAAACACGATTCTGACCACAGAATCCTGAAAATTAGGTGAATGATCCTTAGGTCTGGGAACAAACTAAACTCATATACTAAGCAAGACTTAGGTAGGAAGGAGATAGAGTCAGTGGAAAGGGAAGTGCAAGAAAGAAATTTAGGGCAAGAAAACAACATGGAAATTTTAAATGAAACAAATGAGCCCATTGAAACTGGGGACTATAGAAATATCCTCAAATACATGTATACAAATAGGTTTGGCACCTATGTATATCAGGATGGAATGCATAAGTTTCTCATTAGATTGAGAAACTTAGAAGTTCCCCTAAACATAACACCAGTAGCTCAATTCAAAGATGGTAGGTATGAGGATAGGCAAGGGTGTGTGTACATCTTCTCCCAAGACCCAAAAAATTCAAATGACTTAGGGCAATGTGCTGACAAAGGACCTTGGGAACATAACATAGGACAACCAGATTTACCAAGACCACATGAAAACTACACTAGTAATGAGCAACAACAAGGGAGGAGGACACATGCTTCCCCAAATCCCTTTGAAAAGGAACCAGAAGGATATAATGAATTTTCACTAAGAAGAAGACATCATTGGCAACCTCAGGGTAGAATGCTTAGACCATATCAAGTAGCCAAATGCATGAAAAATCAATATGAAGGGTATTCTGATCCTCATGCTCATGCTGCAGAGTTTAGGCAATTAATTAGAGCTGAGGAGGTGGAAGATTACAAAGTCCAATTTGAAGCATTTGGTCTAACCCTAACAGGACCAGCATTATCTTGGTTCATCCCTTTGAGAAAGGAAATGTACCTAGATATTGAATCCTTCCTAGAAGCCTTCATTGGTGAATTCTCAAAGACTGGAATAAAACATAGCACAGCCACTCTGATACACAGTTTTAAACAACAAAAAGATGAAAATGTCAGAGAGGCAGCCAGGAGATTTAAGCAATATATTGACAGATGTCCTAAAGAAGAAGTACCTTCCATGGCAAGACAAGTATCCCTATTCATAGAAGGGTTAAGAAGTGCTCAATTAAGAACCCTAGTGTACTACAGGAGATGCCCCGATCTAGGAGCTTGTGTAAAAGAAGCAATAGATTTGGAAGATAACAGAGGCCAAGATCTGTTAGCATTTGATCAACCCAGATCAAATGAAGATAAAATCCCTCCAGCAGAAGAATTGGCTCAGGCCATTGCTAAAGCCCTAGAGGTAAGCACTAAAACCAATTTGATAAACTCTAGGATAAACACAAATAAAAAATGCTACAATTGTGGAGAAAGTCATCTGGTACAACATTGCCCATATCAAAAGCCTCCACATTTGCAAGATAGAAAAACACTCAAATATTGTACACTAGAGAGGAAATGGACAAATCATACCAGGGAGGAATGCTTCTATAATAAACAACCCATAAAAGAGAGAGACTATGGGAGCCAAAGAGAATTAGGGTATATTGAGCAACCAAGACCTGTGCTTGGGCAACAACCTCCTATACCAACAAATGTGGTACCAATCAAATACACACCAATAGAGGAGGGAAACTCAAGAACAAATTCACCATACAAGGAGGATTATCAATGGAATGAAGGATATCAAGAAGAATGGGAAGGTTATGAATCAAGAGAACCAGAATTACAAGCCCTAGACTTGGGAAATGGAAGAATTGAGATGGACACTGCCACTTTCATGTATATAACCAATAATTATATGTCCAATCAAAAACCTCAATTCAAAGGGGGACCTAAGATAACTTGTTATAGGTGTGGGGGAGATCATTTCATTAGAGATTGTCCACAACCTCCTACATTAAGAATAGAAGGAGCATATTGCAAGGATTGTGGCAGGGAGCATTTGATAAAGGATTGCCCAAAAAATCCTCAAAAACAACAAAACACACCTAATAACATACCACTAAAAGCAGTCAGTATCATGGAACAGGAAGAATTGAGTGACATTGACCAAGTAAATGTAAATGCTATAACAAGGTCACAAACAAAACAACAAAGAACAACTAAGGAACAGAATGAAGGTTCAATCTCAAAGGTGAAGAAAAATAGACAAAAAGGGAAATGGGAAAGGAAACAAAAAATGGGTAAAAATATTGAAGAAGAAAATAGGGAACAATCAAACAGTACTTCTCCTCAAAAGACACAAACTCAGTTGAAGATAGGAAATTCACAAAGTCTAGACACTCTAATAAAAGCATACAAAGGAAGAATTCAAGAGGGACCAAGCCCTACTGATCATACAATGGCTTATCCTATGCCAGACTTAGAACATGAAAGGATGCAGAAGTGTAAACAAATCATACGGGAAGTGCAACTCAAAATGGGGGAAGAAGACAATTCTCAAAAAACAATTGAGGAATCTAAGAAAACAAAAACAAGAGGAAATAGTATCAAGGAATAAAATCCACAAGTAACACCCCAGGTGAATATAGATAAACGATGCACAATTCTTTATCATACCACATGGGAAGAGTTAATGAAACAAAATCCTCACTTACAGAACCAAATGAAAAAATGGGAAACAACACCAGAAAATCTTCACCCACAACTACAGGAAATGGAGGAGTTGTGGTATATTCCCATTGATAAGATAGGAGGATATTGTGAAGGAGAAGAGGGAAACTCAACCTTAAAAATACAATTTGGTAAAAACCAAGCCAAAGCTATTCTGGATAGTGGATCAAGAGTGGCCTTCATGACTAAAAAAACTTGGGAGAAATGGGGAAAAAATGAATTATTACCCACCAAAATGAGATTGCAACTTGCAGATGGACACATAGAAAAACCCCTAGGAATATGGGAAAAAGTGATTGTGGACATATGTGGGATAGAGATAGAACATACCTTTGCTATAGTTGAATTCCCACAATCCACTTCATATGAAATTATCCTAGGAAGACCATTCATGAGACAAATGCAAATTGTGCAAGATTGGGGTAATGATTGCTTATACCTGCAGAGTAAAGGAAGAATAACCAAAGTAAATCTAAGAAATGGGCACTACTGTGACATATCTCCTCAAGAATGGTATAAAATTCATCAGAATCAAGAGTTGAGTGAGGAATCAGAAATGGAAGACCAGGAAGAAACTGAATCATCAGTATGGAAGTGCAATATGATAAGAAATCTTACCAGTAGGAAAAGGAGATTAAGAAGAGAGGATTGTGTGGAAGGAAGGAAGTTACAAGAGGAGAACTATGTACCACAACAATTCAAGGATGAGGAATTTGAGCCCTATGGGTGGAATCAAATTTTGGCTACCATGGATCTAGCCAGTGATGAATATGTAGGAGTGGAATTTCAAAATGAAGAAGGGTATGATGTCTTTCACATTGGAATTCAAATGATAAAGGTATCCGGAACAGAAGAAGACAAAGAAGAAGAAATGATACTAGAAAAAGGGAAGACACAATTTTTGGAGGAAGTAAAAGCTGAAGATGCTATTAAAGATAAAATCTCAGGCAAGTACAAGAAAAACAAACACAAGGAAATAGAAGAAAATCAGGAGGATGAGAAGAAGACAAGGGAAACGAACAAAGATCAACAGTTTGATGTACCAGAAAATTTCAAGACTTATGAAGTAGAAAACAGACTTCTTCTCAAGAGGAAACGAAAGAGGGAAAAGAAGAAAGGGGAGGCTTATGATAATGAGGAACAAACTAAAAAGATCATGATCACTCAGGAGGAGGGAGAAGAAAGACACATTGTAGTGGCTGATGACATAACAACTCAAGAAGAGGAGGCACTAAGAAACTTGGCAGAAAACTATAGGGATGTGTTTGCTTATAGCTATAAGGATTTGAAAGGTATTGATCCTAAAATCTGTGAGCATAAGATTCCTATTACACCTGAGGCCAAACCTAGTAAACAGAGACATTACACATTCAATGATAAATACTCTGCTAAAATAAAGGAAGAAATTGACAAGCTATTAGCTGCCAATTTCATCTATGAAATTGAGTATACAGAATGGATATCTCCTATAGTTGTGGTACCAAAAAAGAATGGGAAACTTAGGGTATGCATTAACTTGAAAAAGGTAAATGCAGCAACTATAAGAGATAATTATCCACTGCCTATAACAGATCATCTTCTAGAAAGAGTTGCAGGGAAGGAGGTGTATAGTTTTTTAGATGGTTTTTCAGGATACAACCAGGTTCCCATAGCATTGGAAGACCAACATAAAACTGCCTTCTCCATAGAATGGGGAATTAATGCTTTTAGGGTTATGCCCTTTGGATTAACCAATGCTCCAGCAACTTTTCAGAGGTTAATGTGTCATATCTTCAAAGAGTTCCTGAGAAAGGTAATGGAAATCTATGTAGATGATCTTTGTACTTTTTCATTAAAAAGACAAGATCACTTACAGGATTTAGAAAATATATTCAGGAAATGCAAAACCTACAGAGTATGTTTAAATCCAGAAAAATGTGTATTCTTTGTAAGACAAGGAAGAATGTTAGGTCACATAGTCTCTAAAAATGGAATTTCAACCGATGAGAAGAAAATAAAGGCCATAATAGAGCTTCCAAGACCAACAAGTGTAAAGGAACTTCAAACTTTCATGGGACATTGTGGGTACTATAGGAAATTTGTACACAAATTTGCTGACATAGCCAAACCCTTATATGCCCTAATTACAAAGTTTGAATGGACTAAGGAGTGTGACCAAGCCTTTGAAACTCTAAAAACTTGTTTGGTAACAGCCCCAATTTTGAAAACACCTCAATGGGATAAAATTTTTCATGTCCATGTGGATGCTTCAAATTATGCTTTAGGATGTGTGTTAGCACAACCAATAGAAGGAAGAAAGTTAGATTTTCCAGTGGCTTATGCCAGTAGGCAATTGAATCTAGCAGAGAAAAATTACACAACCACTGAAAGAGAGGGATTGGGCATGGTATTTGTTGTAAAAAAATACAGACATTACCTTTTGGCCAACAAGTTTAAGTTCTTTGTAGACCATCAAGCTTTGTTATATTTGGTAAATAAACATTGTCACACTAGGAGAATAGTCAGATGGTTTCTTTTGCTAATGGAATTTGAGTTTGAAGTGGTGGTCAGACAAGGGAAAACACACTTGAGAGCAGATCATTTATCTCGAATTCAGTCTAAAGAACCCAAATCACCCTTAGATGACAACTTTCCAGACACTTATTTGTTTAAGGTAGAGAGTGTTCGTGAGTGGGCCATGACTTTAGTACCATTATTAACCATGGGACCTTGCAGAGCAGTTGGGAACAATGCACACTTAGTGTTACAAAGCAGGAACTTTATGTTACTACCTGGGCATTTGTACCATCTCAACCACACAAGCATATTGGAATATTGCACTCCTGAGGAAGAGCAACAAGAATATCTGAGGAGAGCTCATCATTGGAACCCTTGCACTCATGCTTCTAGGGTAGTCACCCTAAGTAATCTCAATAGGATGGGGGTACATTGGCCTAATAAGACTCAAGATGTAACAAAATACATTACTAATTGCAAGAAGTGCCAAATGTTGCAAGATTCAGAATTCATAACTCTATATTGGTTCCAAAAAAATCCAGATTGGAGTGAAAATATCATTGAGGAATTGAAAAGGAAAAAGAAAGGAAAACAAGTGATAGCTGGTACAGATTCAAAAAATCTACGAGTAATCTCTGAAGAATATCAATTGATAGGAGAACAATTGTATAAGAGAGGAATGGATGGATACCTAAGAATTTGTGTTCCTGAGAATAAATATTTGGAAATGTTGGAAATGGCACATTCTGGAGTGGCAGGAGGACACTTCTCAAGTGACAGAACTGCTAAACTCATTTTATATTCTGGCTTTTGGTGGCCAACGCTATTTCTGGATGCAAGAACCTATGTAAAAAGGTGTGATGTCTGTCAGAGGGTGAGTCAACCAAATAGAAGAATTGATATGCCATTAGTTCCATTAATTTCAGCCAGAGCCTTTAGTAAATGGGGGTTGGATTTCATTGGACCTATACATCCTCCAGCAAAGCAAACCCATGCTGAATACATCATAGTGGCTACATACTACCTGACAAAGTGGGCTAAGGCCAAAGCCACAAGAAGAAATGATGCTCATACTACTGCCAGATTCCTATATGAAAACATTATCACCAGATTTGGACTTCCAATTGAATTGGTAAGTGATAGGGGGACCCATTTTGTAAACCAAATCATAGAAAACATCACTGAATATTTCTTGATCAGTCATAGAAAGTCAGCCCCATATCACCCACAAGCCAATGGGTTAGCAGAAAGTACCAATAAAGTACTTTGTACTGTACTATCAAAACTAGTAAACACAAACAAGAATGATTGGGATCTACAACTTAATCATGTCCTATGGGCTTATAGAGTGACTTATAAAACTGCAATAGGAAACACACCATTCAATCTAGTATATGGACAAAATGCAGTTTTACCTATGGAATTCCTTATTCCAACATTAAAAGTAGGAAGTCACTACAATTGGACTGGACATGAACTATCAGAGAGAGTAATAGAATTGGAAAAATTGGGAGCATCTAGACTCGAAGCCATTATGAGTTTGTATGTGGATAAGAAAAGGCAAAAAGCTTATCATGATGTTCACATAAAAGAAAAAGATCTACAGGTAGGAGATCTAGTTTTGGCTTACACAGTCAGAGAACATCAGAAAAAGTTCCAGAAAAAAGGACATGGACCATATATTATACATCAGATAAGCAACAGTGGAGCCATTCAACTAGCTAACATAGACGGAGAAATCATGCCAAACTTCATAAGTGGATGTAGAGTTAAGAGGTATGATTGCCCATTAACTGTTGATGAATGGAGAAGGTTGCAACAAGCTCAAAATAGGAAAAGAGAAGAGGAAGACATTAGAAAAGAGGCTCAACAGGAAGCTATGGAAAGAATAAGAAAAATCAAAGAGCTTAGGGAAGTCTGTCTGTGTGAAACTTCTCTCAAACCAAAGGAACATGTGCCTGTGATGATAATGGATTTTCAAAATGAAAGCATTAGGGTTTTGATAGATTCTGGAGCACAAGTAAATCTGATTAGTTCAGCTTTGGTAAGTAAATTCAACATAAAAAGAACTAAAAGTAGAACCCTAATCAAAACCTTGGAAGGTCAAATAGTATAGAGCATGTCTTCACTGTCTATTGAAGTGAAGTTCAATGAAGAATATATGAAAATAGACTGTGAAGAATGGCCAGATCATTTGATGGCTGAAAAAGTGATTTTAGGTCAACCATGGCTCCAACAAGGTAAAGTGATCTTGGATTTTGAAAAAATGAAGCTTAAATTGAACATAAATGACAAAAAGTTTTTAATATTTTTATTGAGTAATGAAAAACAGGAAATTCAATCAGATGTGCATGATATACACTTGGAAGGATTCACTTTTGCATTTGAAGATACACAGACATTAACAATACAAATGTTAAATGATCAAGCTTCATGTAATCAAAATTAGCAAAAGATTGGAAGAACAAAGAAGGGTGGAGAGATAGGAAGAAGATGGCAATCATGGCATTGTCCAAAGAATCAAAGCATCAAAACAAGAAGCATATGGAATCAAAGTTACAGGAGGTCTGCTTATCAAAATAGAAATGGAGGACAAAATGGATATGGAGACCAAAAAATCCTACAAAATGCTTATCCGAAGGGAATGGTTGTTTGTCTGAAACCAGAACAATTAGAGTCAGGAAGTAATGGGTCAAACAATCGGAGTTGCTCCAATGGAAAAAAGATCATCCATATTTGATCTATATTTAGAAAATCATAACATGTTGAAAAACTATGACAAAAATATTTGACTTGATTCTCTTTTCTAAAAAAGAGAATTAGGAGAGGAAGAAAAGAAATAGAAAAAATTATTATTAAAAAAAATATTCTTAAAAAAAAAAAGAGAAAAAGAAAAAGAGGAGAGAAAGAAAAAGTGAGAAAAATTGTTTATTTTCCTTTCTTTTTTGGACATTGAAGAGGAAGTGAGGCTTATTCACCAACACTTCTGCTTCCTGAATATGCACCGGTATACGGCCCCTCAAAAGATTATTGTTCAACTGCTCTCACACGCCATTAAGCAAATTGGCAATCAGATTAACCTGACCCCTTACATCCAAGAAAGGTTATTCGAAGCGAAGAAGCGATGGAATAATAAAAAGTTCCTCAATGGCAGTGTGGCCCTGACGATATTGATCTACGACGCTTTAGGCATTCGAGAGCACCTGCAAGAAATGCCATCATCAACTGCCATGGCAAAGTATGCCAAAGTTGCCACTGTTCCTGAGAAGAAAAGAGGAGTCAAGATTATAGAAGAAGCAGAAACTAGCTCTCAACCTAGAATGAGAGGCACAAAGAGACTCAGGGAAGTCAAGCAAATGGAAGAGGAAGCTCCAGCCACGAAAAGGACACATGTCCTGCCAAAAACAACAATTGAAAAGCAAAGGCCGATTACAGAGCAAGACTTAACTAGGGCCCTGGAAGAGACGCACCAATATATAGAAGGACAAGTAAATTTACCTGTGCAAGGTCACCATTATCAACAGACCCAACAAGAAGCGGAAGCAAAAAGAAAACTCACCAAAGTCCATCGGTACAGGGAAATAGGGCTGGACAATTCAAGCTCATCCTCGGATGCACAAGAAGAACCTGACACCTCACTATTAAATGTGGATATTCAAAGTGAGTCAAAGGATGATGGACAATGGGTGGAATTGAATGAAGTCAACTACAATGAAGAAGCAGAAGGCCTGAAGATGGATGACCATACTACACATACTGATATGAATACCACAAGTAAGGAAGCAGACCAGGAAGGTACACATGTGATAAAACTTAATGAGACTTCCACTATTCGTATCAAGGAGGCCACACCACCTCGCGAAATGCCCATAAAGATACCAAAGAAAAAGCCTCAAGAAGAGAAAATAGAAGACAAAGAACCCTTCCCACCAATAAGGGTTGTGGCAGAACCCTCCCCCATGGATGTCACATTTCAAGGGAGTGGCACAAAACCTCTTGATTTGGATGAACAAGAAAAAGTACACAACATACAATTACAAATTAGACAACCACACAACGAAACCATCCACGTGGAGCAGGGAAAAGATGTGCAATATGGCGAAGCTCCAAGCATACCTAGGACGTGGTTAAATGTCGACATAACTCAGCTCAAGCGAGTAGTACAAGACATGATCAAAACCGCACTAGACACACAACAACTAATGCTTGAGGCCGATGAAGACTATGATCAAGCAATGCAGGACAAGCATGAGCTTCAACAAAAGAGTAAGAATCTTTCGGCCGAATTGAACTTAGAACGAGAGCACATCCGAAACAAAGAGAAAGAAGTCCAAGAAGCCAAAAAGCAGTGCAATGAGTTAAAGTCCAAAAACAAAAGATTACAAGCACAACTGCAAGAAGTACAGACAAAATACGAAACTAGTGAGACTGAGAAGGCACGAATGGCTGCACGGAGCAAATACTGGAATCACAGATCAAGGTATATATGGAAGAAGCCGAAAATTTAAGGAATCGAAATAAAGAGCTCATGACCGCCCTTCTCAGTGATCAGCCAATAGATGTTCAAGAAAGACGAGAAAAAGATATCAAAGAATTGGAGACAAAGATAGCTAAGTATGAAGATCAACTCAGAAAGGAGCAACTCACCATTGCCGAATGGGAAAAGAGGTATATGGATGACACAGCTGCCCTAAGAACTAAATGGAAAAAAGCTAAAAATCATTATCTCCTGCAATGTAAAGAAGACATCGATCATTTAGATATAGTTGCTAAAGAACTTCTTGAACACAAGGATACTATTGCACAGGCTACTGCAGAAATAAAGCAGAAAGATGAATTGATCAAATAGCTTCAAGAACAATTGGCGCAGCAATCAATTGAGGGGACACCAGTAGTTCCAAAATCCGTAGAGGCTACTGTGGAGACTGAGGTACATGCTCTCTCGCCCCCCTCATATCATTCACCGATAAGGGAGGCACAGCAGGTTGAACATACTACTCGGGACATTGCAAAACTAAGCCGACCGGAAAGAGCACTACTGGTGTCCCAACTTATGGCTGAATTTGAAGATCAAATCATCCAAGTAATGAAGGAAGCTAAGATAGAAAGCAAAAATTTGGAGCAGATTTTGAAGCCTTTCAGCGTACCCTATGGCCTGCTGAAAGAACAAACGCGACAATATATAAAGACTACGACACATAAAGACCCAGACCACAATCTCCACTTCAGCCAAGATACATTCAAGTATACCCAAGAAGAATTTGAGAAGGTTGATCCATTTGGAGACGCAAAATTTTGGAAAAGAATCCAACACTGCGGGTACAGTGGGAGGCATCACCATATGTGCTTCAGGTAAACCCATCTTTTTGCCCAGTACCCCGCAGACGCTCCTAGTTGCAATTTTGGGAAGGACAGTGCGAGGGAAGCATCAATAATCAATGGCTGAATTACCCATTGTTACCTAGTCTGCCTCATAACTACCTACCAACGGAAGAGTATATGGTCAAAACAATGGAATTTTGGATTGCTGTTTTGTTTTGGACTCCAAGTTGTCCTCTCCAATCATGAAGTACCAAAGAATCAACAAATCATCTTTATTTTGTCAATCCTAGGAATATCCATAAGACCACAGCCCCTTCAAGATAATAGATTCAAGGAAATAAGAGATTGATGGCTGGATTGCTGAGAGAAATTGAAGATGAAGAGAAAATCTTGAGTTTACCATAACTAAGGCAAATCTCCATCATTTTCTATGTTCTTTATGTCAAAACCATGCCATTTCATTAGCAGAATACAAATATGAACTCAAAATTGAAAAATATCACCTGTATCACAAAGACGAGACGATCGCGATTCTATATCAACAGACGATTTTCACAATTTTGGAACTTCCTTCAGTCCTTTTCCACTTATTACAGCAATAGGTCTCTCTCTTCATACAACTTACTCAGTAATACACAAATGTAACTCACAAATCTCCATGATTAAGCAAGAGACAAGCTCACACATCAAAGGAAATACACTCAATAGGAGAAAACACGATTTTTGCAGAAACTCTTTCTTCTCTATTGATAGCTTGAGCAAATGACTAACCAACCTCTCCAAAATAGAGAAAATTGACTTATATACATTTTCAAGTGTCCCTTTTCACACTTGAAATTAGACCTTTTTCTCTAATTTTCTAAAAAAATGCTATCTAAGAGTTTCTAAAAATTCTACAAAAATTACATGAGATCCTCAACCACATAAGGAAGACTCTTCCTTATTTTTACAACCATTGCATAAATATTTTACAAGTTTTTTGACTTTTTACTAATTTTTTTACATCAAAAATGCTTTTCCAAAAATACACCTTCCAACATCCTTCCCCTCCTAAGCCTTTCGGCTCCTGACGAAAGATTTTTCTGATCCTCTACTTTGGTCACTTTTCTTCATTTCTTCTTTCTTTGATATACCTCTGACAGTAAATCATGGCTTTTTCTTTCTGTTATATTCAAATTGTTGACCATCTCAAACAAAGCTTTTCTCCATTGTATCGCAGCTTCAGGTTTGTCAATAACATCCTTTTTCAAATATTCTGTATAAGCAGCTTCATAGGCAGTAAGTCTTGCTTTTGTAACAACAGATAAGTTTCCAAAAATTTCTGACTCCCTTTCAAAGAATCCATAATCAAAAGCATCTTCAAATATTTGCAAAAAATGACTGCCCAAAAATATTATTCTACTGTAGTAGGCCATCAAACAAATCCTGTCTGGTGTCTCACTCAAATCAAACAAAAGAGCATCTGTTGGCGAATTAAAACCTATGTAGTTCAAAATTCTGACATCTGTATCAGTGTAGGTCTCTATACAGGCTAGAATTAACCTCATTATTCTGACAAGTAATATACAAGCCGGATCATTAACATCTTTATACATTGTTAAAACTAACTCAGCAGCATTCACCATGTAACTTTTTGTAGGCCAAGTTCCTGCCTTTGGACCTGCTATTTTTGGAAAGTTCAGCCATTTTGCTGGAATCTGCCCTGTTTTTCTTCTTTCCCAAAAAACAGTCCATTCTCTTCTTCTGGCAACTGGGCAATAAGCTGGGTTGATCTTTAAATGCAAAGGTGCTTCTTTCCAGATTTTCCTACATTCCTTATTGGCATCCAACCACTTATTTCTCCATTTAGGATTTGCTCTTTCAAATAACTCCTTCGTGACATTAATATCTTCTTCATACTCAAGGTATTTGTTTGGAGATAGCCCTACTCTGGCCAATTGATAATTCTTTATACTCTCCAAAATCATACAGAAAGGTATTCCCAATCCATCTGCAGCCCAATGATGCTGATCTGGATTAATGCCTTTATTCAGAGCAAAGGTAACTATTTGATCTTCATACTCATCATGCATTTTTCTGATAAATTCCATTCTCGACTCTCTATTGGTCAATAATTTCTGGACAAAATCTTCAGAATACTTTTCCTCTGTTTCTTTGGCTGCTGGTTCCTTGTTCTCTTGTTCCCTGTCAAAATCCCCTGTTTCATATTCCCTTTTATCTGTATCTTCTGCCTGTACTTGATCTTGAATTTCTTCTTGAACTTTTGATTTCTCCAACTGTTTCTGTAATTCTTCTATAGTCATCATTGAACTTTTGTTCTGAGCTGCCCATAACTCCTTTTCCTTCCTCCACTCATTTCTTTCTTTCTCCATCTTTGTTTGCCATTCACTTCTTTCCTTTTCTACCTCCATATGTAATTGATGATACCCTCTCATTGATGTGGCAGCATGAGTGTTTGCCTGTTTCTCCATTTCTTTGGCCTCTTTTAATTCTATTTGAAGTCTTTGAATTTCTTTATGCAGCTTTTCCTTTTCTTCCTCTGTCAATTGAACAGGTTTACCTCCATCTTGTAGTTGACCTTCTTCTAACAACACTTTATTAATCTCTTCATATGCTCTAGTCAGAATTTGATAGGATGTTTGTAAAGTTCTGTATCTTCCTCCTATGGCTTTTAGTTCCATTTCCATTTTGGCATTCTGCTCTGATAACTTTACACTCTTTTCTTCCAAATATTGGATCCTGTTCTACTTCTGAACCTCAGCTTCTTCCAAAGCAATGATTCTATTGATATATTCTTCATTCCTTTCCTTCATCACCCTTAATTGCTCTGTCATCTGCTCTTTTTCCCTCTTGTGTTCTTTGATAATTAGACTTCCTTTTTCAAATTCTGATTCAGCCACCATTCCTGATATGATCATATTTCTGCTAGATGGTCTGAATTGTTCAATGTTGCTCATAATTATTTGACAAGCTGATCTTATATTTTTGGGTATTCTTTCCAACCCTACTTCTATTTCTGTCTCTCTAACTTCAATTTGCTTATCTTCTTTACCCACATCATCTTCTTCTGCTGCTGTTTCATCTTCTATGTCCTGAATGTCTTGTTCTTCATAACTGTGATCATCATTCTTTGTATCCTGATTGGTATCATCCTCTTCATAAACTAGTGCTTTATCATTTGCACTCTTCTGCTCTGAAAAATCTGAAGCCCTCTTCTTTTCTAATGACTTCTTTTCTTCCAATACTTGTTGCTTCTCTGTAAAGAGCTGGTCTCCCTTAGTTTGTATCTCCTTCTCTTGTGTTAGGGTTTCCTGACTTCTGTTTGAGTCCTTTCCAACAAGAGTTTGTTGAACTTTCCTGAGTTGCTCTTCCTGTTCCTGCTTTTCCTGAACTTCAACTGATTCAATTTCTTTTGTACAAGCAACCTGGTCATTACTTTTCTCATTTGTGTATTCTTGATCTTGCTCCTCAATGTCCATAAAATCTGCTTCTACCTCTTGTTCTTGATCATTCTTAGATGTAAATTCCTCACTGCTTTTTATATCCTGCAACACATCCTTTATACTTTGAACAATTCCTTCCTCCATTACTTGTCCCAAGACCTCTTGAGCATTCTTTTCTGGTTCTAACTTCTTGCTTTCCTGTTCTTCGGATGCATCCTTCTGCTGATTATTTGAACTGCCGAATACCTTCTTTGCTAGTTCCTCTAAACTCGCAGTCAATCTTGCATTCAATTGGAATTGTGTCTGTGAAGGTTTGGTCCATATTGAATTTTCATCAATATTCATTATTCCAGAGCTATCTTCATCTCTCTTCTGGTTTTCCTCTTCTGTCATTCTTGCCTTTCCTTTTAACAGCCTTCTTTTTTCTTCAGCACTCATCTGTGGAACTATTTCCTCCTGTGTCTGCTTCTCTTGAGATTTCTTACTTGAATCCTCAGGTGTCTTCAGCTTCTTTGTGGCTTGTGTAACCACATTAGGAGTATTTGGTATTGAAAGATTCAGACTTTTTAACAAGAAGCTTTCAATATCACTATCTGAATCAGATGAGAATCGTGAGGATCCTCCTACTTCTTGTTCTGTAGACTTTGATACTTCCTTTACTATGATTAGCTTCTGTGTTTCTTCTGTAATTACTTGTTCCATTCCCTTTATCACAGATTCATCTGCCATTTTTCCTTTCCCTTTCTTTATCATCTTCTTCTTTTGGACAGGTTTCCTTGGCATCTTCTTTTTCACTATCACAGTAGTCCTGGCCTCTGGAGGTCCTTGCAACTCCTTGAAATATGCCAGCAATTCTACCTCCTTCTTCACAAATATCTCTTCAGTTTCGGCTGCCATCATTTCTTCATGTAATGCTTCATAGTGCTCCACCTCTTCTTGAATCCAATCTGTAGCTTTGCATGAAAAATCTTCCAACATTTTTTGATATTGTGCCTCATATATAGCTCTTTTGTTGTTTCCTTGAGTGAGATAAGTATAAAGCTGTTCTTTACTTGTCTGTGGAGGGTGAGGTTCACTGGAGGACTGTACCTTTTTCTGTGCTGCCACCTGTTCCTCTCTTGTTTCTTCTGCCTGTTCTAATTCTACTTTTCTGGGGTCCAACTTTCTTTTCTTTACTGGAATCACTTCCTCAGATATTACTTTTCTCTTCATTCCTGTTCCCCTCATGCAAGTTTGTCCTTCTGATTCTTTTCCAAGTGCTTTTCTTGGGGGACTTTTGATTCCTGACATCAAATTTCTGAAGTACTGTGCTTCAGGAGCTAACTTTAACTATTCTTCCATTCCTAGAACATGATAAATGATTCTTGTCAAATACTGGGCTCCATTCATGAATTTCTTCTGCTCCCAGTGTTTTGCTGCCTCCTTCAGCTGTTCATGGATGTATGGTGAGACATCCATCACCCCAAATGGCTTGGTTCTATCTTTTTTATTGAACATCAATAGAGTTACTGACTTATGAGGCATGGTGTACCTTGGTAATTTTGGGAAACAAAAGAACTGCAAGAACATTCTTATAGCATATTCTTCATTTTCTCTTCCCTTGAAGTCAGTGAACTTTACATATCCAGTGTAAGTCTCCTTATTCTTTTTGACAAAACTTTGGTCCAGTTTGGTGCCCATTGGATAGAACTGTAAGGCGGCTCTGATATGTTCTGCTTTGATAACTATCTGTACCTCCTGATTGTCCTTGTTCTTCACTTTGCATCTGAAGTAGGCATCATTACCTTTTCCCACTTCCTCCAAACTACCCATCACTTGTGCTACTCTTTCAAAGTCAATAAAGAAAATAGGTTCTTCCAAGAGCTTGTGCAATCCTACAGCTTTCCATCTCTTGAGGTTGACAGAAGTTTTCTGAAACCTATAAAATTCCTGGCACAGCATAGTGTACTTATATCCTCCCACTGCTACTGTGAAGATATGCTGTCCTATTACTCCTAGAATTTCTTTAAGTTCTTTTGCTATTTTTTCAGCTTCTGGGATTTCTTGGTCTTCATCTGATTCTAAGTCCACTTGTTCTTTGGCTGCATCACTATCCAAAAACCAGTGTCCTCTGGACAAAGTCACTGAATCAGCTTTGAAGTCATGGATTGTCAACTCCTTTGCATTCACCATCCTGTATTTATATATAACAGAAAAGAAAATACTCCACCCACATGAGTCACAAGATTTCTCAAGAAAATACTATATTGTTCTGGAATGTTACTGACATATATAAAAAATAAGAAAGACAAGTTCCAAGCAATTTTTGCTTTTTTCCAAGAGACTCAATTTTAAGTGAGCAATACAGGTGTAGCAAGACATCTAATGTGCTCTCTCCAACTGTCACTTCCTTTCTCAAAAAACAATTCCTGAATAGAAGGATGATGCTAGAAAAGATGATTAATGAAGAAACTTGAAAAAGTAGTGGTAAAAAAATGATCACAAAAAATTAAACAACAATAAGACAAAACAACTTTATTCCATAATAAGTTACTCTTTCCCTCCCTATATCTTGCTTTGTGTTTTTTAATTTTAGAAAGAAAATCAAGAAAATAAAATATATTTTTCTGGGGTTTTTTTTTTTTTTTTTTCTCTCTTTTTTTTTTTTTTTTTTTTTTTTCTATCTTCTTTCCTTCCCCTCCTAATTTTCTTCTAAGGGGAAAGAAGGAAATATTTTTTTGTCATTTTCAAAATTCCAAAGATAGGTCCACTGTGGATTATCCCTCTTCCATTGACCCAATTCTGATTTTTTCACCCAGTAATGTTTTACTCCATTTGTCCTTCTGTTATGGAAATATCCATGCTCTGTGGATGAACATTTTGTGACACTTTTTGGCTTCCATATCCATTTTGTTCTAATTTCCTGTTTTGGTGAGCAATAATTGTGCCTGACCTGTTTCCATATTCCTCTTGTTCTGATTTGTTGATATTGCGAATTTGGCAATAATAGTCTTCTTTGTTTTGTCTCCTCATCCACCTTTACCTCTTCAGTCTTTTGCTGGTCTTGAGTGTATGAAGCTTGATCACTTTGTATTGTCAAAATGTTCCTGTCCTCCATTGAGAAAGTAAATCCTTCGAGATCTGGGTCATGAACATCCATATGAACTACCTGTTCTTCATTACTCAGAAAGAACATTAAAAACTTTTTGTCCTTGATGGTCAAATTAAGCTTCATTTTTTCAAAATTTAAGATGACTTTACCTTGTTTGAGCCATGGTTGCCCTAAAATCAGCTTTTCAGCCATTAAATGGTCTGGCCACTCTTCACAATCTATCTCCATATATTCATTATTAAATTTAACTTTAATAGAAAGTGAAGATATGCTCTGAATTCTTTTCCCTCCCAGGGTTTTGATCAAAATTCTGCTTTCAGCTCTCTTAAGGTTAAACTTATTGATCAAGGCTGAGCTAATTAGATTCACTTGAGCTCCTGAATCTATCAAAACCCTTATGTTTTCATTCTGATAATTCATCATAATCAAAGGCAAATGTTCTTTTTGCTTTAGAGTGTTTTCACATAAGCACACTTGTTTCAATTTTCTAATTCTCTCTTTGGCTTCTAGTTGAGCCTCCTTTCTAATACTTTCTTCTTCTTTTTTCCTGTTTTGGGCCTTTTGCAATCTTCTCCATTCCTCAGTAGTTAATGGGCACTCATACCTCTTCACTCTACATCCACTTATGAAATTTGGCATGATTTCCCCATCAATGTTGGCTAATTGAATAGCTCCACTCTTGCTTATCTGATGTATGATATATGGCCCATGACCTTTTTTCTGAAACTTTTTCTGATGTTCCTTGATTGTGTAAGCTAAGACCAGGTCTCCTTCTTGTAGATCTTTGTCTTTTATGTGAACATCATGATAAGCTTTTTGTCTTTTCTTGTTTGTATATATACTCATCACTGCTTGGAGTCTCGATGCTCCCAGTTTTTCTAAATCTATGACTCTCTCAGATAATTCATGTCCTGTCCAATTGTATTGGCTACCCACCTTCAATGTTGGAATAAGAAATTCCATGGGTAAAACTGCATTCTGGCCATATACCAAATTAAATGGTGTAGTCCCTAAAGCCGTTTTGTATGCCACTCTATAAGCCCAAAGAACATGATTAAGTTGAGAATCCCAGTCATT
This sequence comes from Ceratopteris richardii, assembly GCA_020310875.1. NCBI lineage: Eukaryota > Viridiplantae > Streptophyta > Polypodiopsida > Polypodiales > Pteridaceae > Ceratopteris > Ceratopteris richardii. Next base: position 147,014,949 of record CM035434.1, read on the forward strand.
TCTGTTTGTGTTGACCAATTTGGACAATACATTGCAAAGTACTTTATTAGTACTTTCTGCTAACCCATTGGCTTGTGGGTGATATGGGGCTGACTTATTGTGACTAATCATGAAATAATTGGTCATGTTTTCTATGATCTGATTCAAAAAATGAGTCCCCCTATCACTTACCAATTCAATTGGTAGTCCAAATCTAGTGATAATGTTTTCATACAAAAATCTAGCAGTGGTGTGAGCATCATTTCTTCTAGTAGCTTTGGCCTCAGCCCATTTTGTCAAATAATCTGTAGCTACTAGTATGTATTCTGCATGAGATTGTCTGGCTGGAGGATGTATTGGTCCAATAAAGTCCAATCCCCATTTACTAAAAGCTCTGGCTGAATTTAAAGGAATTAATGGCATGTTATCTCTTTTGTTTGGTTGACTTACCCTTTGACAGACATCACATCTTTTTACATAAGTTCTAGCATCGGGGAATAGGGTTGGCCACCAAAAGCCAGAATATAAGATGAGTTTGGCTGTTCTATCACTTGAGAAATGTCCTCCAGCTACTCCCGAGTGTGCCATTTCCAACATCTCTAAATACTTTTCTTCTGGAACACAAATTCTCAGATATCCATCCATTCCTTTCTTGTATAATTGTTCTCCTATGAGTTGATATTCCTCTGAGATCACTTGTAGATTTCTTGAATCAGCACCAGCTATTACCTGTTTCCCTTTCTCCTTTCTCTTCAACTTCTCAACAATATTTTCACTCCATTCAGGGTTTTTCTGAAACCAATATAAAGTTATTAATTCTGATTTCTGCCATGTTTGACATTTTTGACAGTTATCAATATATCTCTCCACATCTTGAATCTTATTTGGCCAATGTACTCCCATCCTATTAAGGTTACTTAGAGTGACAATCGTAGAAGCATGAGTACATGGATTCCAGCAATGAGCTTTTCTTACATATTCATGTTGCTCCTCTTCTGGAGTACAATATTCCAGTATACCTGACTGATTGAGGTGATACAAATGTCCAGCTAACAACATGAAATTCCTGCTTTGTAACACCAGATGTGTGTTATTTGCTAATGACCTACAAGGTCCCATGGTTAGCAAGGGAATTAATGACATCGACCATTCAGGAACACTTTCCACCTTGAATAAGTATGTATCTGGCAAATCATCATCTATAGGTGAACTAGGTTCTTTTGACTGGATTCTTGATAAATGATCTGCTCTCAAGTGTGTTTTTCCTTGTCTAACCACCACCTCAAATTCAAATTCCATTAGTAAAAGAAACCATCTTACTATTCTTCCTGTATGACATGGTTTATTTACTAAATAGAGTAGAGCTTGGTGATCCACAAAGAATTTAAACTTGTTGGCCAATAGATAATGTCTGTATTTTTTGACAGCAAAGATCATTCCCAATCCTTCTCTCTCAGTGGTTGTGTAATTTTTTTCTGCAATGTTTAATTGTCTACTTGCATATGCTACTGGGAAATCTAATTTGCTTCCTTCTATAGGTTGTGCTAACACACATCCCAGAGCATAATTTGAAGCATCGACATGTACATGAAAGATTTTATCCCACTGAGGTGTTTTTAAAATTGGTGCTGTCACCAAACAAGTTTTTAATGTTTCAAATGCTTGGTCACATTCTTTAGTCCACTCAAACTTTGTGATGAGGGCATATAAGGGCTTGGCTATATCAGCAAATTTGTGTACAAATTTTCTGTAGTACCCACAATGTCCCATAAAAGTTTGGAGTTCCTTCACATTTGTAGGTCTAGGAAGCTCTATTATGGCTTTTATTTTCTTCTCATCAGTAGAAAATTCCATTTTTTGACACTATGTGACCCAACATTCTTCCTTGTCTGACATAGAATACACACTTTTCAGGGTTTAAGCATACTCTATATGTCCTGCACTTCCTGAATATTCTTTCCAAATCTTGTAAATGATCTTGTCTTTTTAAAGAAAAAGTGCATAAATCATCTACATAGATTTCCATCACATTTCTCAGGAATTCTTTGAAAATATGACACATCAACCTTTGAAAAGTTGCTGGGGCATTGGTCAATCCAAAGGGCATAACCCTAAAAGCATAAACCCCCCATTCTGTAGAAAAGGCAGTCTTATGTTGGTCCTCTAAAGCTATAGGTACTTGATTGTATCCTGAGAAGCCATCTAGAAAACTATAGACTTCCTTTCCTGCAACTCTCTCAAGAAGATGATCTGTTATTGGCAGTGGATAACTATCCCTTATAGTTGCTGCATTCACTTTCTTCAAGTTAATGCATACCCTAAGTTTCCCGTTCTTTTTTGGCACCACAACTATAGGTGATATCCATTCAGTGTACTCTATTTCATAAATGAAATTAGCAGCCAATAACTTGTCAATTTCTTCCTTTATTTTGGCAGAATATTTATCATTAAATGTATAATGTCTCTGTTTGCTTGGTTTTGCATCAGGTGTCATAGGAATCTTATGCTCACAAATTTTTGGATCAATTCCTTTCAAATCTTTATAACTGTAAGAAAATACATCCCTATAGTTCCTTGCCAGGTTCCTTAATGCTTCTTCTTCTTGTGATGTCATGTCATCAGCTATTACTATTTGTCTCTCTTCTCCTTCTTCCTGTGTAATTACAATTTTCTTTGTTTGTTCTTCATTATCATATGCTTCCCCTTTCTTCTTCTCTCTTTTTGGTTTCATTTTCAGAAGTAGTCTGTCTTCTACTTCATAAGTTTTAAAGTTTGCTGGTACATCAAAGTATTGATCTCTTTTTATCTCTTTCTCTTTCTTTTCTTTCTCCTGGTCTCTTTCTATTTCTTTGTGTTTATGTTCCTTGTATTTGCCTGAGATTTTATCTTTGATTGCATCCTCAGCTTTTACTGTTTCCAAATATTGTGATTTTCCTTCTTTTAATATCATTTCTTGATTTTGATCCTCTTCTGTTTTTAATACTCCTATCATGTGTATGCTAATGTGGAAAATATCAAATCCTTCCTCATTTTGGAATTCCACTCCCACATATTCCTCACTGGCCAAATCCATGGTAGCTAAGATTTGATTCCATCCATAAGGCTCAAACTCTTCATCTTTGAATTGTTGAGGCACATAACTCTCATCTTGTATTTCTCTTTCTTCCACACAATCTTCTCTTCTTAACTTCCTTTTCCTATTTGTGATATTTCTTAATATGTTACACTTCCAAACTGCTGATTCACCCTCTTCCTGATCCTCCCTCTCTGATTCTTCACTTTCTTGTTGATTTTGATGTATTTTATACCATTCTCTAGGAGATATGTCACAATAGTGGCCATTTCTTAAGTTTACTCTTGTTATTCTCCCCTGGTTCTGAAGATACAAACAATCATTACCCCAATCTTGTACAATTTGCATTTGTCTCATGAAAGGTCTTCCTAGGATAATTTCATAAGATGTGGATTGTGGAAATTCTACTATAGCAAAGGTATGCTCTATTTCTATGCCGCATATGTCCACAATCACTTTCTCCCAAATTCCTAGGGGTTTTTCTATATGTCCATCTGCAAGTTGTAATCTCATTTTAGTGGGTAGTAATTCATTTCTTCCCCATTTCTCCCAGGTTTGTTTAGTCATTATAGCCACTCCTGATCCACTATCCAAAATGGCTTTTGCTGAATGTTTTCCATATTGTAATTTTAAGGTTGAATTCCCTTCTTCTCCTTCACAATATCCTCCTATTTTGTCAATAGGAATATACCATAGTTCCTCTAATTCTTGTGTTGGTGAATGAAGGTTTTCAGATATTGTTTCTCCTTTGTTCATCTTGTTTTGTAGGTGAGGATTTTGTTTCAACAAATTTTCCCATGTTGTATGACATGTAATACTACAATGTTCATCTAAGATCATTTGGAATGTTATTTGTGGATTTCCTTCTTTATCATCTTCCTTGGTTTTTGTTTTTTCATGCTGATCAAATGTTCTCCGAGAGCTGTCTTCTTCCCCTAATCTGAGTTGTGTTTCCTGGATAATTTGTTTGCATTTTAGCATCCTTTCATGCTCTAAATCCGGTATGGGATAAGCCATTGCATGATCTGCAGGGCTTGGTCCCTCTTGAATCCTTCCTTTATAGGCTTTGATTAGGGTGTCTAGGCTCTGAGAATTTCCTAATTCAGACAGATTCTGGGTCTTTTGAGGAGAAGTATGTTTTGAATTTGTTTGTTTCTGATTGTCTTCTTCCAGACTTTTGCCCACTTTCCTTTTCTTTTCCCATTTCCCTTTTTGTCTATTTTTCTTCCCTTTTGATGTAGAACCCTCATTTTGTTCTTTAATTGTTCCTTGTTGTTTGGCTTGTGCCCTTGTTATAACATTAAGTTCAATTTGATCATTGTCACTCAATTCCTCTTGTTCCATAATTTTGACTGTTTTTAAAGGTATGTTATTAGGTGTGTTCTATTGTTTTTGGGGATTTTTTGGACAGTCCTTGATCAGATGTTCTCTACCACAATCCTTACAGTATGCTCCCTCTATCCTGAATGTTGGAGGTTGTGGACAATCTCTAATGAAATGCTCTCCCCCACACCTATAACATGTTATCTTTGGTTCCCCTTTGAATTGAGGTTTTTGATTGGACATGTAGTTGTTGGTAATGTACATGAATGTTGCTGTGTCCATTTCAATTTTTCCATTTCCCAAATCTAGGGCTTTAAGCTCAGGTTCCCTTATTTCATAATCTTCCCATTCTTCCTGATGTCCCTCACTCCATTGATACTCTTCCTTATAAGGTGATCTGAATCTTGAATTTCCTTCGTCAATGGGTGTATATTTGACTGGTACCACATTAGTTGGAATAGGAGGTTGTTGTCCCAATACTGGTCTTGGTTGCTCAGTATAACCTGATTCCCTCTGAGCCATGTAGTCTCTTTCCTTGACAGGTTGTTTGTTATAGAAGCATTCCTCCCTGGTATGGTTTGTCCATTTTCTCTCTAGTGTACAATACTTGAGTGTCTTCCTATCTTGTAGGTGTTGTGGTTTCTGATAAGGGCATTGTTGTGCCAGATGATTTTCTCCACAAATATAACATTTCTTGTTTGTGTTTATCCTAGAGTTTATCAGATTAGTTTTAGTGCTTACCTCTAGGGCTTTAGCAATAGCCTGAGCCAACTCTTCTGCTGGAGGAATTTTGTCTTCATAAGATCTGGGTTGATCAAATGCTAACAAATCTTGACCTCTGTTGTCCTCCAAATCTATTGCTTCCTTAACACAGGCTGCTAAATCAGGACATCTCCTATAGTACACTAGGGTCCTTAATTGGGCACTTCTCAAACCCTCAATGAATAAGGATACTTGTTTTGCCATGGAAGGTACTTCTTCTCTTGGGCATCTATCAATGTACTGTTTAAACCTTCTGGCTGCTTCTCTAACATTTTCCTCCTTTTGTTGTTTGAAGCTGTGTATCAATGTGGCTGTACTATGTTTGATTCCAGTCTTAGAGAATTCACCAATGAAAGCTTCTAAGAAAGATTCAATGTCTAGGTACATTTCTTTTCTCAAAGGAATGAACCATGATAAGGCTGGCCCTGTTAGGGTTAGACCAAATGCCTCAAATTGTACCTTGTAATCTTCTACTTCCTCTGCTCTAATCAGTTGTCTAAATTCTGCAGCATGAGCATGAGGATCTGAATACCCTTCATATTGGTTCTTCATGCATTTGGCTACTTGGTATGGTCTAAGCATCCTACCCTGAGGTTGCCAATGAGGTCTTCTTCTGAGTGGGAAGTCATTGTATCCTTCTGGTTCTTTGTCAAAGGGATTTGGTGAAGCATGTGTCCTTCTCCCATGATGTTGCTCATTATTAGTGTAGTTTTCATTTGGTCTAGGTATATCTGGTTGTCCCATGTTATGTTCCCAAGGTCCTTTGTCAGCACATTGCCCTAGATCATTTGAATTTTCTGGGTCTTGAGAGAAGATGTATACACATCCTTGCCTGTCTTCATATCTTCCATCTTTGAATTGGGCTACTGGAGTTATATTCAGGGGAACTTCTAAATTTCTCAGTCTAATGAGAAATTTATGCATTCCATCCTGGTATACATAGGTTCCAAACCTATTTGTATACATGTATTTAAGGATGTTTCTAAAATCCCCAGTTTCTATTGACTCATTTGTTTCATTTAGGTTCTCCATGTTATTTTCTTGACCTAAACTTCTTTCTGCTCTGTTACTACTTCCTGGCTCTTTTTCCTTCCTTGTTAGGTCTTGTTTAGGAAGTGAATTTATTTTATTTCCAGACCTTAGTATCATTCAACTATTTCACGATTTTCTACTGCCAGTAGTGTTTTTTCACGATTTTCAGATGAAAATCGTATTTTTTAACGATTTTATGATGCAATTAGACTTTTCCACGATTTTCTGATGGATTCGGGGTTTTTCACGATTTTGTGCCTACTTGTGAGTTTTTCACGATTTTCTGTTGAAAATCGTGTTTTTCACGATTTTCTACCTACTTATGAGTTTTTCTCGATTTTCTGTTGAAAATCGTGTTTTTTCACGATTTTCTACCTACTTATGAGTTTTTCACGATTTTCTGTTGAAAATCGTGTTTTTCACGATTTTCTACCTACTTATGAGTTTTTCACGATTTTCTGTTGAAAATCGTGTTTTTCACGATTTTGTGTTCAAAATCGAGTTTTCTACGATTTTGTGTCAAAATCGTGTTTTTTGCGATTTTGTGTTCAAAATCGTGTTTTTTGCGATTTTGTGTCAGAATCGTGTTTTTCACGATTTTGTGTTCAAAATCGAGTTTTTCACGATTTTGTGTTCAAAATCGTGTTTTTCACGATTTTGTGTTCAAAATCGTGTTTTTCACGATTTTGTGTCAAAATCGTGTTTTTCACGATTTTGTGTTCAAAATCGTGTTTTTCACGATTTTGTGTCAAAATCGTGTTTTTTGCGATTTTGTGTCAAAATCGTGTTTTTCTACGATTTTGTGTTCAAAATCGTGTTTTTCACGATTTTGTGTTCAGAATCGAGTTTTCTACGATTTTGTGTCAAAATCGTGTTTTTCACGATTTTGTGTTAAAATCGTGTTTTTTGCGATTTTGTGTTCAGAATCGTGTTTTTCACGATTTTGTGTTCAAAATCGTGTTTTTCACGATTTTGTGTTCAAAATCGTGTTTTTCACGATTTTATTCACAAAATCGTGTTTTCCACGATTTTGTTCCCAGACAATCGTGATTGCTCAGAGATTGTAAAAAACACGATTTTCTTATGAAAATCGCGTTCTGGGAATCGCGATGTTGATGGCACTTTTCACAGAATCGCGATTTTGAGTTAAAACTCAGAATCGCGATTTTGTCCAAAATTTGGCAGATTTTCAACTTATTGTTTTTTTCAATATTTTTTCACCTATAGAATCGCCTTATCAAAAATTTAACATGCAATGAAGCAACTAAAACAAAAACTAATGATTCCTTAGTAAAAACTCAAGAATTCAGAAAATCGCGATTCTGTCCTCCTCTGATTTTTTCTATTTTTTGATGTTATTTTCCACTTAAAACCAAAAATATGTGTTCAAAAATGATGTTAGGATTCTTACCTTTCTTGCTTGGGTGAAAATTGCTCCAAAGTCCACTGTTTGCAGAAAGTCGCGATTCTGGCAGCTCTGCTCACTCTCTCTCTCCCTCACTCTCACTCTCAAATGAGTTTTTTCTTCAATTATCTGCTTATATAGTGCTCAAAAAATCACGATTTTGTAATCAGAAAGTCGCGATTTTGTTCAAGTTTCAGTTTTTCACACTCTTTCAATTATTCCTCTTCACTTACTCAATCCACCTAATCTTCCTTACACTTCCTTGTCTCAATGTTCCCAAATTTACCACAGATTCCAAAAAACTTTCTTTACAGAAAATCGCGATTTTGTGTAAAGAATCGTGTTTTTTCTGTAGATCTTTTCTTATGCAAATTTTGAGTATTCTATGTCCTTGCCTTCTCTCAATATCCTTCACAACTTCAATACATGAGTCACCTGAAAAGTTATTTCAAAACAACACTTTTTACAGAAAATCGCGATTCTGTTCAGAGAATCGTGTTTTCTAATTTTCTGGGTTTTTTGATAACTTTTTTATTTTTTAAGCTTTCTTTCTCTTTGTTTTGCTTCAATTCCTTCTTTTCTTTGTAATTAACTCTGCTCCTGAATTTTTGCACCAAAGTCACAATCTTCCTCAGAGAATCGCGACTTTGTGCAGAAAATCGTGTTTTTCTCTATTTTTGATTTTATGCCACTTTGAGTAGTTTTTTCTTCTTGATTACCTTCAAAACCCTTCAACAACTTCAATTCAACTTTCACTTAAAATGTTAATTCAAAATCAATCACTTTTTTCAGAAAGTCGCGATTCTGTGCAGAGAATCGTGTTTTTTAATTTTCTGGTTTTTTTATCATTTTTTGTTTTCTTTTCCAGTTTTCCATAATCACTCCTAACCACAACACCTCACTTCAACTTCTTATCAAGAAAAGAAATTTGTTTGATTGTTTTTTATGAGTTTTGTCAATTTGTTTGGTATTTTTGCCCTAAAAATAAAGGTGAACACTTTACTTAGGGTTTCTGGTTTTGGAAATCAACTGATCCTATGGTTCTTGATTGGTTATGAGTTTCTATGTCCTTAGCTATCACTAAAGTACCAAAGAAAGGTTCTCCAATGAAAAAGTGTTATGAAAGGCAATCAAATTTTGTAAAGATAAACTCAATCATATGTTTTTTTTCAAAATGCAGAACAACTCAAGATTTAATGCTCAGACTTGGTGAACAACTGAATCCCTCATTCTTACATCTAGCTACTTTAATTGTCCTTTCCTTAATAACACCATGTTATCTTCCCAAGATCACCCATGGTGTCTAGTACTTGGGCAAAAAGAAATCTAGAAATGCAAAAATAGATTCAAGTTACCTCCATCTTCAGCTCCTTGGCTCAAATCCTCCACACACCTGCACTTTTACTTCACCAATATGATGAGCAACTATCAATTTACAAAGATTTCAGCACTTCCACTTCTACAAGACATCCATTGCTTTCTTCTTCCCTAAAGACAAACAATGATATCTACCTATCCATGTGCACTTTTCCTAATTGATGAGCTTTACCTTGTTTACCATCATCAACTGAAGATCCAGCAAAGGTCCAACTTCAAAGAAGTTCTTGGAATGTTCCCCGGCAACGGCGCCAAAAAATGTTTTGTTTTGGACTCCAAGTTGTCCTCTCCAATCATGAAGTAACAAAGAATCAACAAATCATCTTTATTTTGTCAATCCTAGGAATATCCATAAGACCACAGCCCCTTCAAGATAATAGATTCAAGGAAATAAGAGATTGATGGCTGGATTGCTGAGAGAAATTGAAGATGAAGAGAAAATCTTGAGTTTACCATAACTAAGGCAAATCTCCATCATTTTCTATGTTCTTTATGTCAAAACCATGCCATTTCATTAGCAGAATACAAATATGAACTCAAAATTGAAAAATATCACCTGTATCACAAAGACGAGACGATCGCGATTCTGTATCAACAGACGATTTTCACAATTTTGGAACTTCCTTCAGTCCTTTTCCACTTATTACAGCAATAGGTCTCTCTCTTCATACAACTTACTCAGTAATACACAAATGTAACTCACAAATCTCCATGATTAAGCAAGAGACAAGCTCACACATCAAAGGAAATACACTCAACAGGAGAAAACACAATTTTTGCAGAAACTCTTTCTTCTCTATTGATAGCTTGAGCAAATGACTAACCAACCTCTCCAAACTAGAGAAAATTGACTTATATACATTTTCAAGTGTCCCTTTTCACACTTGAAATTAGATCTTTTTCTCTAATTTTCTAAAAAAATGCTATCTAAGAGTTTCTAAAAATTCTACAAAAATTACATGAGATCCTCAACCACATAAGGAAGACTCTTCCTTATTTTTACAACCATTGCATAAATATTTTACAAGTTTTTTGACTTTTTACTAATTTTTTTACATCAAAAATGCTTTTCCAAAAATACACCTTCCAACAATTGCCAAATACGCTGCGGTCCCACACTTAGCAATTAAAATGACCAATAAAATATTCAGTATGCTACTAATAGTAATCAAAGTCTTCCAGCACGCAAAATATACTTTTTTGAATTTCATCGGCATTACGCAAGGATCCGAAGCACTAATTTTTTATCTATCTACTATTCCAAGCTGCTTAACACTTATGGCATATTATTCTCGAATTATGTTCTTGCCATCAACATATATGCAAACTTTTGAAGAAGCATTTTTCACTGGCTTCTTCAAAATCGATTCAGAAATTTTTGTCAAGATGACTTCGAACCTTAATGCACGTCTGGTCGCTTATGAGACGAGTTTTTTTGCGGATCATTGACAAGCACCAGAGGATGGAGTGAAGTCAACGCAATGGAAGGAATTTATGATATGTCATGCTAATCTTCTGAAACAAAGAGAGCACGCAGCCATACAGACCTATACAAGTCGCCACAAAAAGTCTGTCGGGGACGACAGAGTTCAGGAGGAGGGACGTGTGGAAGGAGAATCAAGCAAGAAACGAAGAAGAAGAAGATCAAAGTAAAAAATGACTCAATAAAGAATGAAGATCACAATACAGGAAAACCACCCTCTGCCCAAAGCCCCGCAGGGGCACGCATCAGGCAACAACCCGAATCATCTAGGTCCTGAGAATTGGAATTAAAGATCAATCAGAACCAGGACATTTCATGGGAAGGACGGACCAGGGCCACGAACTATACATGAAGAAGTGCAAGACAATATTTGGCAGGTAATAATCCTTCCGCTGATAGCGTGCGTTGTCAACAAAGTAAACAAGCTCAAAACAATACAACCGAGTCATATGTGTGCAACCAGGACAAATCAGAAAAACAAAAGCTAGAAAGAGGTGACAAGGACTTACATCGGATAAAATAACAAATTCTCTGACAGTCCTTGTTGCTGCTTCGACCGCTGGGTGCGTGCATTCAGACCTCTTAAACAAGCTGAAGACAAGAAGTAAAGCCTATCAAGGGATGACAGAGACAAAGAGGGGGAGAGTGTTGCAGAGCAAAGGAGCACAAGAGTAGAGCCCCAAAATTTTCAAATTAATGGGCATAATTTTTCTTCTTCGAAGTCTTAGAGAATTCCCTCAAAGCCATGTAAATGCAATAGAGGAGTCATCTAGATGCATAATCCCAACTTGTTGTAAAATATCCTTTGTAAATTAGTAGGAAATTCACTTTTTTAGTAATAAAGTGCCGGTCTCTTGTGTGAAAGGACCAAATTTAGGGCACATGTATATACATCACTTTGTGACTCTTTGTAGAGACCTTTTGCCATTGTGAAGAAGGAGCTCTCCAAAATTTCGAATTTGCCTCTTTCTTGAAGATTTCCATCTTCTCTTTGATCTTGTATGTGTGTGTAGTACTTGGAATGTGCATGTAGGACTATTGTCTACCCCTCCCCACTGTTTTTGAGCTACTGTGGTGTGTGTGTGAGCTTGTAGGAGTTGTGGCGTGAGTGTGGGTGTTTCCCGCCATTCACTATTTTAGTTATAACTTGAAGCAAAGTTGTCAGAATTGAGTGAAACCACTTCCAATAGATGCGTCTTGTTGAGAGCTTCGAAATGAGTACCTATTGACTATATTCGGAGATTGGAGCTGGGAGAAATCCTTGATTTACTGAAAACTGCTGTAAGAGGTATCGCGGCAGACACTTTCAGTCATTAGTGAGCTTGAGAGGTGGATTAGTCTTTTCTCCATCATGTGTGCACATGTCTTCATACACTTGGTTAGGTCGTTCGATCGGATTGACATTTAAATGTGTGTTAATTTCCCACTATACACACTTGTGTTGCAATAGAGGTACAGTCTCATTGGCACGAGTCCTTGAGTCTTCTTGACTTGAGTACACAACTGCTGATGCCAAACCCACCAAAAAAAAGACCTACACATATAATGACATATATGCAACAAAAATAAAAGAAGAAATCAACAGGCTGATTGAAGCTGGATTTATCTACGAAATTGAGCATACTGAATGGGTGTCCCCCATTGTAGTGGTGCCCAGGAAGAATGGAAAATTGTGAGTGTGTATTAACCTTAAAAAAGTTAATGCTTCTACAATCAGAGATAGTTATCCACTTCCAATCAATGAACATTTATTAGAGCGCGTTGCAGGTAAGGAATTTTATAGCTTCCTTGATGGATTGTCAGGTTACAACCAAGTAGCCATTTTCCCAGAAGATCAACACAAGACGGATTTTGCTACTGAATGGGGAATCTTTGCATTTTGTATGATGCCATTTGGACTCACCAATGCACCTGCAACATTCTAGAGGCTCATGTGTCATGCCTTCAAAGAGTTCTTGCGAAAGATCTTAGAAGTATATGTGGATGATTTATGTGCTCGTTCCCAAGAAAGAAGATACCAAATCCCTGAGCTTAGACAGATCTTCAACAAGTGTAGAGAATATCGAGTGTGTCTGAACCCAGAGAAGTGTGTTTTTATGGTTCGACAAGGTAAAATCTTAGGTCACATTCTTTCTAAGAATTAAATATCAACAGATGAGGACAAAGTTAGAGCCATAGCTGAGTTGCCTAGGCCAAGGAACGTTAAAGAGGTACAAGCCTTTATGGGCCATTGTGGATATTACCGTAGGTTTATCCACATGTATGCGATCATAGCTAAACCTCTTTATGGCTTGTTGACAAATTTTGAGTGGAACGGCGAATGTGAAAATTCCTTCAATGAGGTGAAGAGACGTTTGTGCTCAGCACCAATACTGACCACTCCTGATTGGAGTAAACCCTTCCATGTCCATGTAGATGCTTCCAATCATGCAATAGGATGTGTGCTAGCACATCCCACAGGTGAAGGAAATCTAGATTTACCCATCGCATATGCTAGCAGACAATTGAACGCAGCTGAATGGAACTATAACACAACTGAGCGAGAAGGTTTAGGCATGGTATATGCTGTGAAAAAGTTTAGACACTATCTATTGGCCAACAAGTTCAAGTTTTTCACTGATCACCAAGGATTATTGTATTTGGTCAATAAACCTTGCAATACAGGACGCTTAGTAAGATGGTTTCTCTTACTAATGGAGTATGATTTTGAAGTTGTTATTAGGAAAGGTAGGACCCACCTTAGGGCAGACCATCTTTCTCGCATCACTTCAGGAGAGCCACAACAAGGATTGTCAGATGAACTAACTGATGCTTATTTGTTCAATTTAGAAGTTGTTCCTAAATGGGCAAATAAGTTAGTACATGTCCTAACCTTCGGACCCGCAAATAAGAATGTACAAACAAACAAAGAAGAAATTGTAAAATCACAAAAATATCAAATATTGGCAAGAAGTATATACAAAGAAGGTACAGGGGGTGTATTAGCTTGTTGTGTTGAGGACGATGAACATACTAGTTGGTTGCAACAAGCCTATGAAGGATTGCTAGGAAATCACTACTCTAAACAACAAACATTGCAGAACCTAAAATGTTTAGGAGTGTATTGGCCTAGCACGGTGTGTACTTGAGCCACGAAGACTCAAGGACTTGTGCCAATGAGACTATACCTCAATTGCCACACAAGTGCATATAGTGGGATCTTTAACACACATTTAAATGTCAATCCTAAGGAGCGACTTGCCAAGTGTATGAAGAAGTGTGCACACATGATGGAAAATGAAGTGGTTTAGCTAATCACGCATGAGAAAAGACTACTACCTCTCACACCTACTGAAATACTGAAAGTGTTGCCGCAAGCCTTTTTTCAGCAGTTTTGGTATTTTGAGGTTTTCTCCCAGCCCAGAACTCCGAACATAGGCAATAGGGTACTCGTTTTGAAGCTCTCGACGAGACACATCCAATGGTGGTGGTTTCACTCAATTCTGACCACTCTGCTTCAAGTTATGGCAAAAACAGTGAATTACGGGAGTCACAAACACCCGCGCCACAACTTCTCCTAGCTTACGCACGCACTACAGCAGCTCAAAACAAAGGGGAAGGGGTAGACAACAGTCCTACACATGCATTTCAAGCATCACACACACATACAAGAGCAAAATGAAGATCAAAATCAGCAAGAAAGAGGCAAACTCGAAAATTCAGAAGTGCTCCTTCTTCACAATGACAAAAAAGTCCTTTATAAAGAGTCACTTTTGACTTATATACTAGTGCCTTAGGTTTGGTCCTTTCACACAAGAGACCGGCACTTTATTCACTAAAAGACTAATTTCCTACTATTGTACATGGGTAAATCACTAATCTTCTGTGGGGATGCATCTAGAGGACTCCTTTAGTGCATTTACAACGGAAAATATATACAAGAGTGGTTATGATACAAAAGTTGTGTGTCCAAATCGGAAAAATTTTGGGGCCCGTCTTTTTTTCTGCTTTGTGCGCTCTTTAGCTCTGCAACACTCTCCCCCTCTTCGTCTCTGTCGTCCCTTGACAGACTTTGCTTCCCGCACGCGTCCAGTGGTTAGTGTTGCCTGATTCTTGATCTTGCATTACGTTTTAGAGGCGCTCTGCTGTTCTCCGCACGCTCTCCTTGGTCAGTGTTGCCTATAGTTAAACAGACATGCAGATTCGATGGCCTTCTTGATTCAAGCTCTACTACTCGAGAGCCTGTTGCACTTGTCTTGCCTGTTGACTTGGGTTGCCACGCACGCCACCAGTGACTAGGAATGTGCTGTTCTTAGTCACCCTCTTAAACTTTTCAGCCTCTACCCCTTTATAACTTTTGGTCCTCTGATTTGTCCTGGTTGCACACATCTCACCCTGTTGTATTGCTTTGAGGCTGTTTACTTCTTTCCACCGTGCATGACCTGGATGATTTCTCTGTTTGCCTGGTGCGTGCCCCTACGGGGCTCTGTGCAGAGATGGGTAATGCGCCCCTACGGGGCTTCCTGCAGAGATGTGTATTTATTGCACTGTCTTAGACTTTGATTTTCTTCTTCTTCTCTTTTTGCTTGATTGTCCCTCTACACGTCCCTCCTCCTGAACTCTGTCGTCCTCGACAGGCTTTCTGAGGCGACGTGTGTATGTTTGAATGGCGGTTTGCTCTCGTTGGTTCAGCAGATTTGCGTGACATAACATGAATTCCTTCCATTGCGTTGACTTTACTCCGTCTTCTGGCGCCTGTCTATGATCGGCAAAGAAACTTGTTTCATAGGCTACCAGCCTTGCATTCAAATTGGAAGTCATTTTAACAAAAATTTCTGAATCCATTTCAAAGAAGCCTGTAAAGAATGCTTCTTCGAAAGTTTGCATATATGTCGATGGCAAAAACATGAGGCGAGAATAATATGCCATAATGGTGAGTCAGCTCGGAATGGTTGATAAATCAAAAATAAGAGCCTCAGACCCTTGCGTGATGCCGATGAAATTCAAGAATGTATATTTAGCATGCTGGAACACCTTCAACACTGTAATGAGCATGCTGAATATTTTGTTGGTCATCTTGACGGCTAAGTCCGGAACTGTAGCATACCTTGCAATCCAAAATTCCATTGTCTTCACCATATATTCTTCTCTAGGTAAGTAATTATGTGGCGGACTAGGTAGTAACGGGTAGTTAAGCCACTGATTATTGATATTGCCTTGACGCTGTCCTTCCCAAAATTGCGTCCAAGAGCGTCTGCGGGGTACAGGACAAAAAGATGGATTTACCTGAAGTGCATATGGTGATGCTTCCCACTGTACCCGCAATGTCGGATTCTTCTCCAAAATTTTTCTTCGCCATATCGGATCCGCCTTCTCTAATTCCTCTTGAGTATAATTGAAAGTGTCATGCTGGAATTGAAGGTTGTGGTCCGGATCTTTGTTCGTTGCAGACTCTATATACATCCGCGTCTGTTCTTTAAGTAGACCGTATGGTACATTGAATGGCTTCAAAATTTGATCTAAGTGTTTGTTTTCTATCTGAGCTTCTTTCATTATCTGGATAATTTGATCTTCAAAATCAGCGGTGAGCTGGGACACCAGTAGTGCCCTTTCCGGTCTGCTCAGTTTTGCAATTTCTCGTTTGTTAGGTTCTAATGGAACCTCCTTTTCCGCCCTTATTGGTGAATGATACGTGGGGGGAGAGAGAGGACGTACCTCAGTCTCCACAGCAGTCTCCGCAGCATGTGGAACTACTGGTGTCCCCTGCTTTCCTTCTAGCTCTATCTGCTCCTGAAGCCGTTTGATGATATCATCCTTATTCTTAAGTTCTTCTTCAACCTTTATAATCTTTTCCTGATGTTTGATTAATTCCTGTGCAACTATGTGCATGTGATCTGTGTCTTCTTTGCACTGTTGGAAATAATCCTTCTCTGCTTTTTTCCATTTCTTGCGTAGAGCTGCAGTGTCATTCATATACCTTTGTTCCCAATCAGCAATGATTTCTTGCTCCTGTTTGAGCTGATCTGCCATTTTGGTTATCTTTTCTTCCATTTCTTTTATATCCTCGTTTGATTTATCAGTATCTGCCGGTGGTTGATCACTGAGGAGAGCTGTCATGAGCTCCTTGTTCCTGTCCCTTAAGTGGTCTGCTTCCTCCATACTCACCTTGAGCTGAGATTCGAGTACTTTACTACGAGCGTGGATCCTTGTTTTCTCTTTTTCGGTCATGTCTAGTTTCTTCGTGAGCTCCAAAACTTGTTCTTTGAGTTTGGCATTTTCCGTTTCTAATATTCTGTATTGTGTTTTGGTCGTTTTTATCTCCTCGTGTTTCTTTAGAACTTGAGCTTCTGCTTTTGATAATTTTTTAGCCAGATTCATACCTTCTTTTTGAAGCTCCTGCTTTTCGAGCATGGCTTGGTCGTAATCTTCATCAGCATCAAGCATCAATTGTTGAGTGTCTAGTGCAGTGCGAATCATATCCTGCACCACAGGCTTGAGCTGAGCTATATCAACATTCAGCCATGTCGTTGGCATGTCTGGGGTCTCTCTTGTTTGTACATCTTGTCCCATTGCGACGTGGATCGTTTCATTATGTGGTTGTCGGACTTGTAGTTGTACTTGCGGTTCTGCGTCATCTTCCACCATCTTACGAACCTTCGTGGCACTCCCTTGAAATGTGACATCCATTGGGGACGGTTTTGCCACAACCCTTAGTGGGGTGAAGGGTTCTTCGTCTTCTTTTCCTTCTTCCTGAGGCTTATCCTCTGATATCATTAAATGCTCCTCATCATCAGATTTGCCCTCCTTGGGGTGGGTAGTGGAGGCATCTTTTGGTTGAATGTGGTGCTGTTTTTCTTCTCGTGCCTTCTGGTTGGTTGTAATTTGGTCTACCAGTGGTGTTGAGCTTTTTCTTTGTGGCCTGCTTGGTCTTCGCCATAGTCTACTTCATTTAATTCGGCCCACTGGCCATCATCCTTCGATTCACTTTGAATATCTACATCCAATAATGATGTATTGGGCTTCTCTTGGCCGTCGGATCCAGAACTAGAGTTGTCGAGCCCAATTTCCCGATATCTATGTACCTTGGTGAGTTTGCCTTTTGGTTTCCTAGCTTGTTCGGACTGTTGATAATGATGACCCTGCACTGGCAGATTAATTTGTCCTTCTGTATATTTGTGAGTCTCCTCGAGTGCTTGAGTTAATTCTTCTTCCGTGATCTTTTTAGTCCCTTGAATGGTGGTTGTAGGAAGTAAATGTACTCTCTTTGTTTTTGGTACTTCCTCTTCTGCTTGTTGGACTTCTCGAGGTCGTTTTGTGCCTCTCATTCGGGGTTGCGAGCTTGTTTCTGCTTCTTCTACTTGTTTGCGTCCTTTCTTCTGTTTCGGTACAGTAGCGGATTTGACAAATTGAGCCAACTCCATTGAAGATGGCATCTCCTGTAAGTACTCGCGCATGCCCAATGCGTGGTAAATCATAATTGTTAGCGCAGTAGTTCCGTTGAGGAACTTCTTATTATCCCATTTCTTCTTTGCCTCAAATAATCTTTCTTGCACATAGGGTGTGAGGTTAACCTGATTGCCTATATGTTTTATGGCATGAGACAATAGTTGCACAATGATTTTTTGAGGGGCCGTGTATCTATTCATGCTCGGGAAGCAGAAGTGTTGGTGAATCAATCTGACTTCTTCTTCGATGTCCACCCTATTGATGTCAACGAAAGTTCTTGTTTTTGCTCCACGACTCTCTTCCTTGACCGTGTTGACACCATCCTTTTCCCATCCAAATGCTTCTTTGATTAAGTCGTGGGAAAATTGAATGACCACCCATTCTCCATTCTTATCCATCACATTGGCTTCGGGTACCAATGGGTCATATAGTGCTGGTCGTAGGGTGTTCATGACTTGTGTACAACGTTGGAAATCCGGTTTATAGATAGGTAGTTCAAAATACTTATGAATTCCTGCTTTCTTCATGATGTTGATTGTGGATGGCAGTCCATGTAAAACTTTGAAGTCCTGGGACATGAGCGAAAAGTGATGCTCTGTGTCCATGATCTTTATGTTGGCCAAGAATAGATATTCCTCAACTGGCTGCTCATCTCTGAACCAATGGCCTTTTGCTTTCGTAAGACATTGGGGAGGAAATTCCTGGACCTCTTCTTGGAGTGTAGCTTCAGAGTCTTCAGAAGCCATCTGCACTTACACGGAAAAATGCATTAGCTCGAAAGGCCTTTATGAGACCATGCAGTGTATTGTTGTGATTATGGTCGCTCGTCACTCCGTTCCCCATTATTGCAAGAGTGGGATTTCTTACCGCCTCTTTTTATATTTTTTTTCCTGAAAGAAGACAATCATTAGTATAGCCGAAGCATAGTTTATGTACATAGTATGTCCATTCCTATCAGGTTAAAGCTAAGATCTAGTCTCACTTGGAGATCGTGCACCACTAGTTTGATAATGTACATCCTGTGCCGAATGCTTGGCCCTGTATTGCGGCCCTATCATGCTTACTTGAGGTGCAATAGAAACTACATGAGTGCAATCGGATGCTTTATCCCCTCGATCATCCGCTCCTTGTGGTAGCTTTGGTTTCCAGACCCATTTTGAGAACACAGAGAGAGGTCGCTGGGTTTTCTCGATTCGTGCAGCTGCTCGTGTTCCATTTGCTTTATCCATTGCCCGAGTGAATTTGGCATTGCTCTTCGATTTTCTCTGATGACTCTTACGTGTTGTTGACTTTTGCCTTGTCTGATGTGGTATTTCCTCCTTTGTCTTTACAACCTGTTTGGCTGCTTGTATGGCCTTTTTGGGAATCCATATCTGATGTCGCGCTCTTTGAGCTTCAAGCAAGGGCTTGGGAATCCATACTTGCACTGATTCTTTTCGTCTATAGTTCCTTGTAGCTGGTTTGGTGATGCCTTTTTCCTTCCTCAGAGTGGGTGTGGACGTTTCTTGACTCTGTATCTGATCCTTGCGTACCCACTTATATTTGGGTGGGTCTTGATTCGAGTATCTGCTTGTTGGGTTCCAATAGTGCGATCTTTGGATGTTTCGAGCCTGCGTGGGAGAGCACGTCTCCTCAATGATTGACTTTTCCACAATTGCATTGGATAACTTCGACTCTATGGTGGACGTCGCTAGGATTGAAGTTTCAGCTGCGATGCATTTGCTTTCTGAGTGGTGAGCATAGTTGATACTTTCTTCTGTCGTTTTTTGAACCTCCTCTGATCTTGGCTTTAATATTGTTTGGTTACATGGTTTCTCTTCAAGTAAGCTGAAAACCTCCTTATGCCCTATCGTAGCTGAAATATAACCTTGAGCTAGATGGATACACGCCTCTGTCTCAATGATCCAGTCATGTCCTAGAATGAAATCTTCTATCAGATCTTCATCCTCACACACTAGGACTCTTTGTTCCATGGAGGAATTTCCCAGGTGGAGGGATACATTCGTGGTTCCAATACATTCTATGGTGTGACCTCCAATTCCTATTAATTGGGCTTTCGTGGGATTCACTTCTAATTGCAGCTCGTCTGCTATTCTCTTTCGCATGCAGCTAAGGCCTGCTCCTGAGTCTATCAATGCATCTATCAATTTATACTCTGTCTTGCCAATCCCTAGGTTTAGGTAAGGTTGCGTTTTACACATACCCGTTGAATCATGATTTTTGACCTGATAGTTTGCCATAGGGATGGGCTCTTCTCCTTGGAGATAACGTTCATCTCTTTGCCTGATCCACTCTTTCCGTTTCCTAATGCGTTCTAGTGCTTCCTGTCGGGCTTCCTCTCGAATTCGTTCTTCTTCCTTTTTCCTATTTTGAGCTCCTAACAGTCGTGCTAGCATTTGATCAGTCAAGGGCTCCATGAATCGTCTTACTCTGCATCCACTGATGTAGTTGGGAAGAATGTCTCCGTCTAGTGTGGCGAGATTGACTGCACCACTAGTAGAGATTCGATTTATGATCAAGGGTCCATATCCGCGTTTTTGTAGCTTCTTTGCATGTTGTTTTAGGGTGTATACTAGGACTAAGTCGCCTTCTTTAAGTCCCTTGTCTTTTATATGCGCATCGTAGTATGCTTTCTGTCTTCTTTTGGCTGCATAGATCCCTGCTACTGCTTGTAGTCTAGTCTCGTGCAACTTTTCAATTTGATCTAGTTGCTGGGACAATTCATGACCGTTCCACTCGTATTGCTGGGCCACTTTCAACGTAGGCACTAAGAAGTCAATTGGCAAAATTGCATTTTGCCCATACACTAAATTGAAAGGTGTGGTTCCAATGGCCGTTTTATATGCAACTCGGAAGGCCCAAATTGCGTGATGCAATTGTTTGTCCTAATCTGACCTTCCATTATTGACAATCTTTGTCAATACAGTACATAGTACCTTGTTGGAACTTTCGGCTTGTCCATTAGCTTGAGGATGGTATGGGGCTGATTTTTTATGAATCACTAGAAAGTCATTCATTAGCGACTCAATGACTTCGTTTAGGAAATGCGTTCCTCGATCACTCACAATCTCGATCGGTAGTCCAAAGCGTGTGAAAATGTGCTCAAAGAGAAATTTTGCTGTAGTTTGAGCATCATTCTTTCTAGTGGCTTTTGCTTCTACCCATTTGGTTAAGTAGTCGGTGGCTACTATGATGTACTCCGCATGTGATCCTTTCGCCGGTGGATTGATAGGTCCTATGAAATCAATACCCCACTTGGTAAACGCTCTTGCACAAACCATGGGTCTTAAAGGCATGTCGTCTCTTCGAATGGGATATTTCGCTCTCTGGCATGTTTCGCAGCTTCTCACATATGTCTCCGCATCCATATGTAGAGTTGGCCACCACAAGCCTGCAAAGAGAATCATCTTGACAGTTCTGTCTGCTGAAAAATGTCCTCCAGCAACTCTTGCGTGTGCCATCTCTAATATGGGAAGATATTCTCCTTCATGCACACATAATCTGAGTTGGTTGTCTTTTCCTCTTCTAAACAATTGTTTTCCCATTATCACATAATCCTTGCTCATTTCTTCTAGGGATCGCTTTCTTGCTAAACTAGCTCCTATTTCGTGCTCTTTCGTTTTGAGGAATTGTACTAATGTCTTACTCCAATTAGGCGCTATGGTCGAAAAAGGTAAAGACATGTGATCCTCTGGGATACTCTCTTTGCATTCTGCACAATTAATTACATAGTCGTGAACATCTTTTGGCATGTCAGGCCAATAGACGCCTAACCTTTTTAATTCTCGAATTGTTCCATGCATCCCTTGATGGGTTTTCCACTTGTTTACGTGTGCCTGCTGAATTAGTTGCTTCTGTTCGTCCTCCTCGACACATCTTAATAAGACACCGTTAGGTTCCTTATAATACATGCTTCCAGCAACAATGTGTAAATTTCTTGTTTGAAGAATCTCTTTTTTGCTATCCTTATTTATTGGGTGTTGAGGGCCATGGGTGAGTATAGGAATTAGTCGTTCCGCCCACTTCGGACCTACTTCAAGATTAAACAAATACGTATCTGGTAAATCATCCGGTACTCCGCTAGGTGGTTCTCCATGCGTTAGCCTTGAAAGGTGATCTGCTCTTACATGTGTGTTTCCTTTTTTGACTATTACCTCAAAGTCGAACTCCATTAATAGTAAGAACCATCGTACCAATCTTCCCGTGTTGCAAGGCTTATTGACTAAATACAACAAAGCCTGATGGTCTATGAAGAACTTGAATTTGTTGGCTAAGAGGTAGTGTCTAAACTTCTTCACTGCATAAACCATTCCTAAGCCTTCCCTTTCAGTAGTCGTATAATTTCTTTCCGCTTGGTTTAATTGTCTACTCGCATAAGCGATTGGATGGTCAAGTTTCCCTTCGTCAGCCGGTTGAGCTAGGATACATCCAATGGCATAGTTCGAAGCATCAACATGAATATGAAAAGGCTTGCTCCAATTGGGTGATTTTAGAATTGGGGCTGTACTCAGCCGCTTCTTAAGCTCGTTGAAGGCCTTCTCACACTCGTCTCTCCAAGTGAACTGAGTCAATAGACCATATAAAGGCTTAGCTATTATGGCATACATGTGAATAAACCTACGGTAATATCCACAGTGTCCCATAAAGGCTTGTACTTCCTTTGCATTCTTGGGTCTTGGTAGCTCGAAGATGACTTTAATCTTTTCTTCGTCCGTGGATATTCCATTCTTTGAAACGATGTGTCCTAGGATTTTTCCTTGTCGCACCATGAAGACACATTTCTCAGGGTTCAAACAAACTCTGTACTGTCTACATTTATTGAATATTTTTCTCAGTTCCGGTATATGGTCTGGTCGTTGATTTGAGTATGTACAAAGGTCGTCTACGTATACTTCCATACTTTTTCTCAAAAATTCTTTGAATACATGACACATCAGTCGTTGGAAAGTGGCTGGCGCATTAGTGAGCCCAAAAGGCATTACTCTAAATGCATAGATTCCCCATTCAGTCGCGAATGCGGTTTTATGCTGGTCCTCAGTTGCAATAGCTACTTGGTTGTAACCAGAGAATCCATCCAAGAAGCTATAGACCTCCTTGCCGGCAACTCTTTCCAAAAGATGGTCTGTGATGGGTAATGGGAAACTATCACGTATAGTTGCTGCATTTACCTTTTTCAAGTTGATACACACCCTTAGTTTTCCGTTTTTCTTAGGCACTACTACTAGTGGCGATACCCATTCTGTGTGTTCAATCTCATAAATGAATCCTGCCACTAGTAGTTTGTCAATTTCTTCCTTTCTTTTTGCTGCGTAAACTTCGTTATACGTATAAGGGCGTTGTTTAGAGGGTTTTGCATCTGCTGTCATAGGGATTCGATGAGCGCATATGCTGGGTTCTACACCCTTGAGGTCTTTGTACGTCCAGGCAAACACATCTCGATATTCTCGGATGAGTCGTATGAGATCCTCTTCTTCCTCTTCCGATACATCTTTCCCAATATATGTGCACCTCTCTTCTCCGTCTTCTATCGTTACAACTATTTTCTTGGTTTGTTCCTTGTTATCATAGGCTTCTCCATCCCGGGCCTCTCATTTAGGCATTTGAGTGGCTATTTTCCTTTCTTCCACGTCGTATCTTTTAAAATGTTCTGGAACTTCGAAACAGTCTGGTTCCGGTTCCACTTTACTCGTGTCCTCTCTATGCTCATGTATTATTGGGATGGTTTCGATTGTTAAGACTTTTGTTGGTCTTTCTTTTGATTCTTTTTGCATAGTTTTTAAATATTGTTCCTCAGAATCAAACTCTGGTTCCATTTCTATGCTTTCGTACTCTTCTTTCCACTCTTTCTCTTCAATTTCCCCTTCTTCTACTTCTTGGAGGATAACCATGTAGAGGTTCACGTCATATCCTTCCTCGTCTATACAATCGTTCATCGTCAATACTTCCTCATTCACACACACATCTAATGTGGCTAGAATTTCCATCCAACCATGTGGTTCGAAGAGTTCACCTGAAAAAATTTGAGGCATGTAATCGGGGTCTTCTATCGATCGATAGTTAGGGTGTCCTATTGGCCACATTTGTTTTTTACACTCCTCCTTCTTTGCTTCTTTGCACATCCACAACTGGGCATCCTCGTGCATCCAAGATTGATCACTTGATCCAGCACTGTGAATGGATAGGTCATCTTCTTCCTTGTGGACTGGATTCCATTGTAATGGAGGGACATCCCGATAAGCGAATGTGTGCAAATTTATCTTGGTGGTCTTCCCTTGATGTTGGAGATATAATGAATCTCTGCCCCAATCCTGTACTACCCGCAATTGTCTCATGAAGGGTCGTCCTAAGATCATCTCATAGTTGTTTGCTTTCTCGAATTTGCATATGGCTAGTGTGTGTTCAAATTCCACTCCACATGTTGTTAACTTAATTCCTTCCAATATTCCTAGGGGTCTCTCCACATGACCGTCTGCTAATTGGAGTTTCATACGAGTGGGTCGTAAGGCTGGTTTTCCCCACTTTTCCCAAATCTCCTTTGTTGCAATTCCTACCCCTGCTCCTGTGTCTAAGATAGCTTTGGTCATGTACCCATTGTAGATGACAGGTAAACAGGTATTCCCTTCATCCCCTTCACTGAACTCTCCTACTTTATCGACTGGAACTTGTATTGTGGACTTATTTTCCATTTCCTTTTCTTTTGATCCTTCATTCTTTGGTCGTGTTTTTAATTGGTCTGCCAATTGCTTCCATAACTGGGGTTTAAGTCGAAGCAATTCTTCCACCGTCAATTGGCATTGCACTTTGGTTCTCTTTAGTTCCGTTAGGTTATGCGAACTTTCTTTTCCTTTTCCTTTTCCTTTTCCATGCACCGTGGGTGCTCGTATTATCACTGACTCTCTTTCGTACTCTCCCATATAATTAGGCAATGTTGAAATGCTTATGGTCTCCTCTCTACCTCTATCGAGTCTTGAGACCTCCTCGTAGACTTCCTTGAGGTTAGGATGGGGTTGACAGTCTTCCACATCTATTTCATCAAATGGTGGTGGCTCGACACCATTCTTCTTCCATTGTTCTTCTCTGATTCTATCCCACAAGTCCTTGGGCCAATCTGCTTCTAAGTCTGGTATGGCTGATACAGGATCATCTTGTGCTGTCTCTTGTTCACCTTGGGAATCTTCTTTTCTAAGTTCTTTATCCTTTGGTTTGATGCATTCTTCATAAGGTTCCTGTGCAATCCTTGTCTCTGGTAGGGTTGGGATAGTCTTTTCTAGGGTTGTTTGTGCTACTTCTATGAGTTTTCTGCATATGGCTAATCTTTCCTTTTCTAATTCCCCTTTAGGGTAGGTTTTTTCATGTTGCTCTATGTTCGGTCCCATTTTGATTCTAGCTTGGTATGCTTTTAACCACATATCCAGGTCGTCTGGCTTTGGGTCTGCTAGAATTGATCCGGGCTTCTCCCTATCTGAGCTAGGTTCGGTTAGCTCAGGAGTCTCCTTAGACTTCTCTTGTTCTTTGTGTTTACTTGATTTTTTGATTTGCTTTTTACTGTTTGTACTCTTGTTCTTTGCCCATTTATCCTTGAGTTTCTCTCGTCTTTCTTTCCATTTCTGAGCTTTTGTGTTGCGGGAATTTTCACATGGGTCCTCAGAATCTTCCACTATCTGAGTTGAAGGGCTTATTTTCATGTTGTTTTTTTGTTCCTCTTCCGATTGCTGTTCTTTTTGTTGTTTTGTTTGGGCTCTAGTGATGGCTTTTAGTGGCACTGTGTACTCCTTATCACTTCCAGATCCTTCTATGACCTCTATTACATTGATTGGTGCAGAGCCTTGGTTTTTTACCGGATTCTTAGGGCAATCCCTAAAAAGATGTTCCTTTCCGCAATCACTGCAATATCCTTCCCAGATTCTAGGTGGTGGAGGGTTGTATGGTCGAGGGCACTCTCTAATGAAATGGTCTCCTCCACATCTATAGCATGGTCCTCTCTGTACTGGTGGTCTACTGGGTGGTCTCATGGGTTGTGGTGCCTTAGGAGCTGTATACATTAGAGTGGAAGTCTCCGCTCCATAAGTCTGATCATAGCCTTCATACCCATAGTGTGTAGTCTCATATGCTGGTTCGTATTCCATCATGTAGGCTTCATACGGATAGTACTCATGTGGTAGGGTTTCGTATCCAAGGTTTGTTGATTCTATCTGGGTCATTGTCGTGGCTGGTACTATAGCTCTTTCTAGATTTTCTTCTGGTTGCGCATACTTTACTGATACTACTTGTTGAGGTTGCGATGGTTGGGGTCCTAGCACTGGTTGTGGTGGTGGGTATGGTATCTGTTCAATTGGTCTAGGTACTCCCGTCTGTGTTGGATAAGGGTTGTATCTTGGGATCTCTCTGTTCGGGTCTCTAGGTGGATATCCATACGGTCGATACTGAGGTGGTTGGAAAGGGCGTGTTTGCCTATTAAATGGACAGTTCTCAATAGTGTGATTAGTGTATTTCTGTTCTATGTGACAGTACCAAGAAGTCCCTTGTTGTTGCTGCCTCGAACACACAGGTGAGTGAGGTGATCTCCTCCACATAAGCTACATCTCCGAAGCATAGGCAATCTTTGAGCTGGGTGTTGATAAGCTCTTTGCCCCTGAGCCCCTAATTTCTTGGCTAATAGCTCTGCTAATTCTTCCACATGACTGGAGTTGGAAGAGATGGTACTCCTTGAATCGTCCGATTTAGTGTGGCTGGACTTGCTATTGAGGTCCTCGGCCAAGTTATCTTCCAAATCAATACACTCCTGAAGACACTCACTCAAAGTTTGTAGTCTTTTCACGTACACTAGTGTTCTTAAGGTTCCGTTAGTGAGCCCATCCAAAAATAATGAAATCATTTTTTGTTGAGTCGGTCTCTCTATCACTGGGCATCTATTCACGTACTGGTTGAACCTTCTGGCAGCTGTCTTCACCGTTTCATTAGGATTTTGTTTGAAGCTATGAATTAACGAAGATGAATTGTGTTTGATTCCTCTCTTAGTGAATTCTCCTATAAATTCTTGAAAAAATTGTTCCATGTTTCCAAATTGATTGGGATCTAAGGGTTGGAACCAAGTCAGAGTTGTTCCTATGAGGGTGAGTCCAAACACCTCATACTGTACAAAGAAGTCGTCCACTTGTTCCGCTCTTAGGACTTGTTTGAATTCTGCAATGTGATCATAGGGTTCTCCCGATCCATCATAAGGGTTTCGTACACACTTTGCCACTTGAATAGGCCTAAGCCTTCTAATCGGTTCAGGGGGTCTGGGCATCACAGGAAGAATAGGGACAGCTGGTCGTATTGGTGGCATTCCAGGCTGTCTTCCTATCGGTGGTTGTGGTCTTACCGGTGGTCTGTACTGATTTCCTATCCCTGGTTGGGTCTGATAGTGTGCTTGTGTTCCTGGCGTGGCAAATTGTACATGAGCATGATTAGGTACGCTCCTATGGCTGGTCTGTCCTGATGCAGTATTTTCTATTTCTTCTTGATTTCCTAATGGATTTTGTGAGGTTGTTGCCTGCTCTCTCTGAGGAAACACAGGTGTACCCATATATCTTAATCGAGACCTGTCTAAGACACTCACAGGCCAATACCTCCTTTGATCTTTATCCAGGTATGTGAGTCTAGTCTCGTCATCCGGATCTTTCAGCTCATAGAATGTCATGGGGTTTTCTTCTCTCCCTGGAACAGGTGAATCGGTTTGCAACAATAAGTTTGATCCGTGAATCATATAGACTTCTAACAAATAGTCGTCTTGAGGTATCAAGTCACCTCTCAAGACACGTGACACTTGGGATCTGCCTCTAGGGGTGGTCACGAACTCTTTTGGTTGTGTCCTTCCTAGGTTTTCAGGGTCTAAGAGTTCCCCTCTTTCATTGATCCTTTCCGGGAATTCGGTTACAATGTAGATGTGGCCAATTTTGTCAACATAAGCACCTCCTTCGTATTTGACAGCTGGTCGGGGTACAATTGTGGCAATCTGGGATGTTACCATCCTGGCCACAGACCTATTTAAGCCATCCAGGTAGATTGGAATCTCCTGGGCATTGGTGGACACATACTGCAAGGAAGTACGGTAGTCCCCCTCCACAGTAGTCATGAAGCTTCTCGTTGGTGTGGGACCTTGCATGTCTTCCGAAGCCATAGGTACTTCTTCCTCTTCTGAGTCACTAGAGGTCTCAGCGTAGATAGAGTGATGGCTAGCTTGGGCTGCACTTCCCACTGAAGATACGACACTCCTTCGACTACTTAGAACTCTTCCTGACCTAAAGTTCATTCACTCTCCTAAGCCTCTCTTTATGCTTCTTAGATTCCCCTTGGGTAGCTCTCCCAATGACTCAATTTGTCTGCCACTAGAAGGGGTTAATCTGGGCGATACCACTTCCTGACGATACTGCTCTTGGCGATACTGCACTGACCGCGATACGATACCAGAGGTCTATGCGATACGATACCAGTCACCCAGACGATACGATATCAATCTGGTGTCGCGATACTATCCCGGAAAACAAACGATACGACACCTCAACTATGCACGATACGATACCTGAAAATATCGGCGACACGATACTAATGACAGTGTCGCCATACTGTCCTGATGAACAGACGATACGATACCACCGCGGTGTCGCGATATCAGAATTCTCAAGACACGATACGATCTCAAAAAGACCGACGATACGATACCAGATATAATATCGCGATACCTCACTAGGAGACACCACGATACGATACTGGCAGGAATCGACGATACGATACTAGAGGCCACAGGCGATACGATCTCACCGTGATGAGTGCGATCACGATACCAATCTTGGCGACACGATACCACTGCGGTGTCGCGATACCAAGATAAGCAATCAACGATACGATACTTGGGGAGGGTACGATCGCGATACCAAAGTAGTGTCGCGATACCAATGTATCAAGCGATACGATACCACCCGGTAAAGTGAGGTCGCGATACTAAAAACTTAGGCGATACGACACCACAAATGGTGTCGCGATACCAAGTTTTAGTGCCCGACGATACGATACCAGGGACCGGATACGATCGCGATATCAACTCAGTGTCGCGATACCAGAAATAGTGTCGCGATACCAAGGCTGGTATCCAACGATACGACACCTCTGGCGAGTGTCGCGATACAAGGGAATTTTGGTATCGCGATACTCAAGCCAAAAGGTCTCCAAACTTGAAAATTTTTATAATCCCTTGCACCTCTCACCCTTCTCCTCACTCCTAGGTCTCTGTCTCTCACAAAAAATGCAAACATTCAATAATTTTCCCCCTCGCGATACTGCGCATACCTTTTAATCATTTGTTTGTGCAAGTTTAGAGAGTTTTAGATGAATGTTCTTGTTAAAATCTTACCTCTATCTACCCTAGCTTGCTTTTTGATCTCTCACACAAGCTCTGAAGGCCTGAAGCACACGATACTGCATGCACGATACCGGTCGCTGTCGCAGACGATACCAGTGAGCAGTGAAGTATCAAATGAAACAATTTTTTTGGTTTTTATACTTTTTTTTGGACAGAACTTGAAATTTGGGAATTTTTTGGTGATTTTTGGGGATTTTGGTCTACTCCTACTCCTCTTCTCCTCACTTCTCCTCTCCTTCTAACCTAACCCTAACTCCTCCTTCTCTTCCCTCCTCCTAAACCTAAACCTAAAACTTATCACACACACCTCGAAGATGAGAAGTGACAAGTGCTGAACTGATGGACTACTTGCCAAACGATGAATTTGCATCTACAAGTACGATTCGATCACATTCGCTCTATAACTATCACGAAAGCACCTTGGTAGAGTGACTCCCCGGCAACGGCACCAAAAACGTGTGTACTTGAGCCACGAAGACTCAAGGACTTGTGCCAATGAGACTATACCTCAATTGCCACACAAGTGCATATAGTGGGATCTTTAACACACATTTAAATGTCAATCCTAAGGAGCGACTTGCCAAGTGTATGAAGACGTGTGCACACGTGATGGAAAATGAAGTGGTTTAGCTAATCACGTATGAGAAAAGTCGTTGTAGTATAGTGGTGAGTATCCCCGCCTGTCACGCGGGAAACCCGGGTTCGATCCCCGGCAACGGCGCCAAAAACGTGTGTACTTGAGCCACGAAGACTCAAGGACTTGTGCCAATGAGACTATACCTCAATTGCCACACAAGTGCATATAGTGGGATCTTTAACACACATTTAAATGTCAATCCTAAGGAGCGACTTGCCAAGTGTATGAAGACGTGTGCACACATGATGGAAAATGAAGTGCTTTAGCTAATCACGCATGAGAAAAGACTACTACCTCTCACACCTACTGAAATACTGAAAGTGTTGCCGCAAACCTCTTTTCAGCAGTTTTGGTATTTTGAGGTTTTCTCCCATCCGAGAACTCCGAACATAGCCAATAGGGTACTCGTTTCGAAGCTCTCGACGAGACGCATCCAACGGTGGTGGTTTCACTCAATTCTGACTACTCTGCTTCAAGTTATGGCAAAAACAGTGAATTACGGGAGTCACAAACACCCGCGCCACAGCTTCTCCTAGCTTACGCACGCACTACAGCAGCTCAAAACAAAGGGGAAGGGGTAGACAACAGTCCTACACATGCATTTCAAGCATCACACACACATACAAGAGCAAGATGAAGATCAAAATCAGCAAGAAAGAGGCAAACTCGAAAATTCAGAAGTGCTCCTTCTTCACAATGACAAAAAAGTCCTTTACAAAGAGTCACTTTTGACTTATATACTAGTGCCCTAGGTTTGGTCCTTTCACACAAGAGACCGGCACTTTATTCACTAAAAGACTAATTTCCTACTATTGTACATGGGTAAATCACTAATCTTCTGTAGGGATGCATCTAGAGGACTCCTTTAGTGCATTTACAACGGAAAATATATACAAGAGTGGTTATGATACAAAAGTTGTGTGTCCAAATCGGAAAAATTTTGGGGCCCGTCTTTTTTTCTGCTTTGTGCGCTCTTTAGCTCTGCAACACACGGGCAAAGAAATACATGAATGGATTAAGAATTGTCCAATGTGCCAGGAGAGACACCTAGTGGAGCATGCGACTCTTTATCATGTATCGTTAATTCCAGAATGGAATGCTCCATTGGTTGAGTTCATAACATTGGGAACATTACCCAATGAGGCTAGTCTTGCAAGAAGACGGAGCATGGAGCAAGAGGCTCAAGACTATGCCTTAGTAGGGGATAACCTATATCGGAGAGGCAGAGATGGATACTTAAGACTATGCGTTCACGAATCAGATTATTTGAAAGTCTTAGAAACTGCACATAGCGGGGTTGCAGGTGGACACTTTGGGCCTGATAGAGTAATCAAGACCATTCTATTCTCAGGAATTTGATGGCCCACTCTTCATATGGATGCACATACTTATGTGAAGAAATGTGACACATGCCAACGTATACTGTATCCGATTAGAAAGGATGAGATGCCATTGAGGCCAATGATGGGAGGACGTGCATTCTCGAAGTGGGGTATAGACTTTGTTGGTCCTATTAACCCCCCTACTAGAAACTCCCATGCAAAGTACATTATTGTAGCCACAGATTACCTCACAAAGTGGGTTGAAGTAAAAGCCACGACAAAGAATGATGCTCAAATGACGGCGAAGTTCTTATTTGAGAACGTGTTCACGAGATATGGGTTACCAATAGAGTTGGTCAGTGATAGAGGTACACACTTCTTAAACGAAGTGATTGAAAATCTCCTTCAAGAATTCATGGTGATACATAAGAAATCTGCCCCTTATCATCCACAAGCCACGTACAAGCTGAGAGCACGAATAAGATCCTATGTAATGTGTTGACAAAACTCGTAAATAGTAAATGCTCTAATTGGGACAAACAGCTTCATCATTTTGTTTGGGCTTACCGAGTTGCTTACAAAACAGTACTCAATGCTACCCCATTTCAGATGGTCTTCGGACAGAATGTTGTGCTACCATTGGATTTCCCAATCTAGCCTTGAAAGTAGCACAAGAATACGAGTGGAATGGACATGAGTTGTTCCTCTAGGATCTTTGATCTAGAACGTTTAGGTGAGACGAGGCTACGAGTGGCAGCAGTCATTTATGCTACAAAGAAAAGGCAAAAGGCATACTTTGATGCCCATATAAAGGATAAAGGATTGAAAGAAGGAGATCTGGTGCTAGTTTATACGATCAAGCAACATGTCCGAAAATTGGAGAAACGAGGATATGGACCCATGATCATTGATAGAATCTCCACTAGTGGTGCAGTTCAATTGGCCACTTTAGAAGGTGACGTCTTGCCAAACTATATCAGTGGTTGTCGAGTCAAATTATATCAAGAACCTCTTATAGAGGATGTGCTAATGAGACTCAACAATGCTAAGAAACGAAAAGAAGAAGAGTTGAGAGTCAAAGAAGAAGCATAGGCAGAGGCTAGAGAGCGCATAAGGCGAAATAAGTTAAGGCAACTAGGCCTAGATGTCAACCCGAAAGCCCCAAAATATCACATGGACATGTGCCAAAAGTCGGCCATAATTACGTCTCAAATCATTGACCGACGCCCCTTTGTGCCCACAAAGGTAGGACAAGAAAAGAGTGTACGGACTGTGAGAGCATTGGTTGACTCAGGTGCAACAACTAGTGCAGTTAGACTTTCATACTGCCAAGACCTATGGACATTAAGCCCATAGAAGCATATCTCATGGGATTGGGAGGTGTGGAAACCCCTTGTTTGGGCGAGGTGGAACTCCCCATCTACCTTCAAGATATTGCAATGAAAGTCAAAATGCTAGTGTGTCACGATGAGTACCTCACAGAGCCACTTGTCTTGGGTCAGGATTGGATTTATGACCATGCAGTTAACTTGAACCTAGGAAGTCAACTTCTTCAAGTTTGGGTATAGGAACAAAGCATCACATTAGAATCAGAGAATTGCATGCTCACAAATCTAGATGCTACACATTCTCTTAGCTCTTCTAGGACTAATCTTAGAAAAAAAGATGATGTATGTGTCAAAAGCTCTATGATCCAGAAGGAGTCAATCATGGAAGGACAGTCTCAAAGGCAAATACACCCTCCTTCTTTTTCGAAGAGTAAATCATCCACAATAGTTCAACCTCCGAAGCAAGTGAAACAGTGCAAGACAACCGGTCTATCAAATAGACAAAGAGCCTTCAAGAGTAAAGTAGTTCCGGGCACGAAGCAAATCTGGGTACGAAAAGTAGAGCAACCACCAACCTTGCGAACACAATTCCCACTCAGGTGAACCAACCATGTGAAGACAAGAAACAAGCAACCAGGACCACCTCAATCAGAAGATCTCCGAAAAATTTGGGTGCCTAAGAAATTAGCTGCAGCTCAACAAGGACGATTACAAATGTGGATACCTAAAAAGCTCTTGCATATGCAACAACATTTGTTCTCCCACATGTGAAAGGTCTCAACCAAGAAGCCAAGGCGAGACAAGGGTAAGCACAGAGCACAAAGATCAAAAGAAGATAAACTCAATCAATTAAGAAGACAATCATCACAGATATGGGTTTGGAAGCCAAAAGCATCAGCCAATCACAAAACCAAAGAACGAACCACTCCAGATACAAAATTTAAACAACCAACCAAAGATGAAGAATTCAACAAGGACTAGTACAAAGCCCAACACTGTTCTGAAATGGGTCCCTAAAATCAATTGTCCTTTTGACATCCAATGGATACCTCAAACAAAGGCTGCATCAACATCTACAAGAACATTGAAAGCCTCGACGTGCAACAACCATGTGCTTGCGGCATAACCTTGTCTTTTGCACCACTGAGGTCATGCACTTCCAATGCATGCATCAACATATGACCACATTACACGGCGGTGCATAGACACCATTGAGAAATCCCAGGCACATGAGACACACTTGCAATGTGTAAAATATTTTATTGATACTAACCTCTTTCTTCTTGTTTTATGCCATCGCACAAAAAAGAGAGAGAGAGAGAGAAGACTGTGCGCTTGAAGAATCTCATAAAGCAAACCATCAGAATGGACATTCATCGACAAGAAAGATAAGCCAATGGTCAATCACCATGATGGAAGTACAATATGAAGAGATGAAGATCGGCGGACCTTTCACCATGGTAAGAATTGCATGCTTCAACGATGCTATAACCATGATAGATTAGGAAACCTCTTCGTTAGCATACCCTTGAGCACTGAGCTCAAGACCCAACGTCTTGCACCATAATTCTTCCAATGCATTTCCCAAGTATGCATGCATAGGGCTACATTACAAGGCCGTGCACAAGGCACCTATTTTTTCCAACCCATGCACTAATGCACTTCACCATCAATCATTATGGGTCACGAGTACTTGGCCTCATATTATGAAACTCATGTTTCAAAGATTCAAGGACACCCAGGGTACAACATCAGTACCCAGGAAGCAATTCACTGTAGATAACTGCTGGAAATTAATATTGACAACCTCTTTTGAGTAACTAGCAATCTTTGAAAGCACGAAAATACATCATCTAGCTCAAGTCCAAAGAAGAAGTACCTACAAGGGGACCAACTCTCCCATAGGCTAGTAGTGGAAACCCAAAGGATTCGACAACCGACCAGGCTACATTGGGAAGATGGACTGCTCCTGTTGATACATGAAGAACACTACCTCTCAACGTACTACATGGAACAACCACTACAACAAGGGTCTGTCAGGGACGACAGACTCAAGAGGGGGGGGGGAGTGTTGAAGCTCAAGGTCAAGGAAAAAGCATGGAAGCACATCAAGGAAGTGGACACACAAGAAGAAGGAGCAAGTAGGGAGCTCCAAGAAGCACCTATCAAATTTTCAGAAGAAATCCCTATAAACATAGTGATTTTCATCACTAAAAACCATTGTAAATACCATTATTCATTTTTGCAACTCCATTTTCTTCAAGCTGAGGAGTCCTCGAGCTTGAGAGGTATTAGAACTATCATCCTACCAATTTCCATAATTTTTAGACTCCGTTTGAGCCCCCAAATAAGCCCTGGAACCTAAGTTTTAACTAGGCCGGACACTAGGTCTGGACAGGGCCAAAACCACTCAAAAAACTATAAAAAGGGCTGGAGAGCGCATTTTTCAGGTTATCTTTTTGTAAATTTCAGCTTTGTAAGAGAGCTCTTGTAATCGAAGCTTTCCATAGTTCCACTCTTTGCTCTTACCTTGTGCGCGTGTGTGTATGTGTGTGCATGCTCGTATGCTTTCACTCACGCACTTTGTGCACCTCACTTGCTCTTGGTCTTCATACCGGTCCTCACGTCTCCGCGGATTGACATTTATGAGGTGAAGCTCCTCACATTGGTACTTGCCATTGTGCTAGAGTGACAGTGATTTCTAGCAAAAAAATATATCTTTTACATTCAATCAAAAATCTCATTCCACACATGCTTGATTGGTATTCTAGAGATTTCTAATCATGCAATTTCTATCATAGAGAGCTTCGTTCACCGTATCACTGAGGTATTGATTTAATTTTTTTTTTTATTGTTTTGTTCATTGTATCATGCATATTGTATGATTCACATATGCATCTCTTACATATGCCTGATTTTTATTTATATGATTTGTTTTGCTTTTTAATCATCAATTGTATACATGTTCGACTTACGAAAGCATTTCTTACTTGTGAACATTGATGAAAAACATTTAAAAATAAACCACTATTGTGATTGTCTGACTCGCTAAATCGATTCTTACTCTCACAGTAGTATAGGACACAACAATAGATCTATTGAGATTGTTTGAATCGCCACCTTGATTCCTACTCTCTCATTAGTGTAGGGAGTGTGTAGGGACTACTATGATTTTCTGATTCTTTGACTCTTGCTCTCACAATAGTCACTACTTAGTGTAGGTCACAAGATGTATAGAAACTATTGTGATTGTTTGATTCTTTGACTCTACTATTACAATAGTCACTTAGATTTTGATGAGAATACTTAGTGTAGGTCACAAAGTGTATAGAAACTATTATGATTGTCTGATTCTTTGACTCTTACTATCACAATAGTTATATACAGTTATGTGACAAAATTCATACATAGTATAGTGAATGTATATGAACTATTATAAATGTCTGATTCTTTGACTCTTAGATTCTTAATAGTTACATAGATTCACTTCAAGATTATAATTACACTTTCTATTTAATTATAAATCTACTTATTTAACTATGCATATGACTATCATTTGTGTACACATACTATTGATTTATTTATACATACACTTATTGATCGTCTATTTTTTATTTTTGCATAGATGGTAGGTAAAATAAAAAAGCAGGAACGAAAATTTTTAGAAGAATTTGTGTGCTCCTACATGTATCGAATGAGAGAAGATGAAATCACTGTAGCCATGGACACATCTAGTTACAAAGATTTCATTGCGCAATTATCTAGAACAACATTTATTTAATATTGCAGATACATTTAGTAGTGTGTCTGGTGGAGCACATGTATTAGATTAGAAAATGTCGAAAGAGATTATACGTATCTTTAGAAAAATCATCAAAGTAGTAGAGTCATTGGCGGTGGATATCATCAGTATGCCCAGATTCATCAATAAAATTAAATTCATTGATTTACATTATCAAACAATGAAGAGAGGAAAGCGATTAAAATTGGACATGACTGAACACCTTGTGAGAGCATAGGTAGATCCAAATACAAGAGATGCATATGTGAATATGGGAGATCAAACATGGAACAATCTTTGTTTGCTCCCATATTCCTCTATTCTTATTTGAAGATGCACCTCTCGTGGGGGAAGGACAATATGGAATGATCCATAAAGTCAAAATATTCCACCCAAGATTCAACAATGAAGTATTTGTTGCCAAGTTATTCAAATTACATGGTGCTAACATACAAACATGAGAGATTGAAGCCATGAATGAAGCCACAGTGTTTTCTATTACGCATAGTGGAATTATTAGTCCACTTGGTTTAGCTAGACACCATAGCAAAAGCCCGTACCTTATTTTCAAATTTTGGAATGGTGGTACATTGGACATGTGCCTAGAAAGAATGATGAAGGAGTACTTAAATGTACCATGAAGCAGAGGTGTGAAGGACACAGAAGGAGACATAACAACCAGGAAAACAAACTTTTGGAAGCTAATCAACAGCTTATTACAAACAATATCATTTTTACACACTTATAATATATCCCATAACAATCTCCATCCAGGCAACATCTTGCTACATTTTGAACATCAACATGCTTATATTAGATTATGTGATTTTGGTAGAACAACATATTTACCAACAAAAAAATGTTTTCTAAAGCGACCTAATTTAGAAATATCGACTAGAAATGAGTGGAATTGAAAGTATTTGTGGATTGCACCCAAATGCATATCCACTAGTCCTCCATCTTTTAATAAGAGTAAGGAGATATTTACAGTTTCTATACTCGTGTTACAACTCTTGAAATATATAGATTTCAATAGTTATCCCATTGATAAGAGTGGGATTTTGACCATTGAGTTGAAATGTTGGATCCAAAACAAATGTTGTTCCATGCCAATGAGTATGCATTTGCGTCCATCTCTTCTCTGCTAACGATACAATCTGTGTTTTGTCTCGTAATGAAAACTAATTGAAGTCTTTTACTTTTTGAATAGCTTCTGACATAATCCAATAAAACTTTCCAATCACAAATTTATCAGTATCAACCATTTGTAAAAGTTCCACAAGAGGTTTAGTGATACCAACAATTTTTTTCAAGATTACGCCAAAAATTTGTAAGAGTATTAGAGACGTGCACTTGGATGTTGCAACTCAATAAGAAGGATACTTCTCTAGCCATGCCTCCCATCTTTGATTAGCAATCATTTCCACAAGAGCTAGCTTAACTTCCAATAATCCACTCACCACAATGTAGGCAGTTGTAAATTGTATGGTAGAAAAAAATCTGAAGTGCTTTATTTGGAGATTTCGATCGAAAGAGCAAATATGAAAGTTGATGCTCTATAATAAATTTGACCACATGACTTGCATCTAATAAGCTTTGTTTAATGAAAGATAATCTACCTATATCTTTCAATAATAAATTTGATGTATGAGCTGCACATGGAGCCCAAGTAATTCCTTCATACTTGTTTTGAATTGTAATTCTAGCACTTCAAAAATTAGAGGCATTTTTCGTCACTATCGCAGTCACATTGTTCGGACCACCCACGTGCAATATAGCATGTTCATATACCTTTACAAGAAAAGCTGAACTTTTCTCTTTAAGAGAAGTATCAATAGCTTCTAAAAACATGTTTCCTTTTGGACATATAACCATGACATTAATCAATGGTTTCTTTTGACAACTTGTCCATCCATCCAATGCTATTGTAGATCCATACATGGGTGCTCGCTTTAAAATAGCTTCAGTACTTTTTTTCACTTTATCAACATACTCTGTTCGCATTTTATTATAATAGAGCATGGTGAATCCTTTTCGTGCAGTTGACATCAAACCATCTTTGAAAATGGGATTACGAATAACATTGAAAGGAATCCCACATGCTAAGAATGTCTAAGTCCATTTAAGATGAAGCTCTAGACAATGTTGCTTTTCAAAAGCTACATGTATAGTATTTTGTGATTTATTACATACAAAGCATGGTGACAGAGTATTAGATCCACCATTTTTAATACATTCACCAACTCCACTCTTTTTTGATGCAGTTGGAGAAACTGGAGTACATGTATCTTGGTTATTTTCAAAAATAGTTTGAGAGACTTGAGTAGCGATCCTCTACTATCATGTATGCATCTACTCATTCTTGATCTACACTTGGGCTACTTCGAAAGTGTTGTGAACTACTCATGCTTTTGAATCTTTTTGATGTGATACCTTGAGATTTACATTTATTTGCAAACTTGCAAAATGTAACCATATATCACTATCACGATTAGAGCATCCTACCACATTATCTGTACTAAAAAGATGCTCTTTTATTCGAGTTGCATTTAACAATGCCCACAAAATTTTCATTGTATTGTGGATATGTTTTACCCTCTTGATGAACAATCACATATGACCATTCTTTTCCCTTTCCCATAGTGCTTGTAAATTGCTTTATGACGACTATACCTACAAAAAAAAATATAAATCAATATAAAATAAGATATTTTGATCAATGTTGAGTCAAACAATTATGATAGATTTTAATTCTCAATCATACACCCATATACAATTACACATACTATTGTGAAGTAAAAATCATTGTTGAGTTAAACAATCACAATAGATTTTAATTCTCAATCATGCACACATATCCGTTTACACATACATATACTTACACATACTATTGTGAAATAGGAATCAAAATTATTCAAACAATCACAATATATTTTAAATTCGTGATCATATGCACATACACTTACACATACTATTGTGAAGTAGGAATCAATTTTGAGTCAGACAATCACAATAGATTTTTTATTCACAATTATACACTCATATGCATACACACACTCATACACACACATACATATACTATTATGAAGTTAGAATCAATGGTGTCAAGCATAATCTACCTATATCTTTCAATAATAAATTTAATGTATCACAATAGATTTAAAATTCCTAATCATATGCACATACACTTACACATACTATTGTGAACTAAGAATCAATGTTGTATCCGATAATCACAATAGATTCTAAATTCCTAATCAAATGCACATACATTTACACAGGCTATTGTGAAGTAGGAATCAATATTGAGTCACACACTCACAATAGATTTTTCATTCACAATTATACACTCATATGCATACACATACTCATACACACACATACTCATACACACATATACATTTACTATTATGAAGTAAGAATCAATGTTGAGTCAAACATAATCTACCTACATCTTTCAATAATAAATTTAATGTATCACAATAGATATACACTTACACATACTATTGTGAAGTAAGAATCAATGTTGTATCTGACAATCACACTAGATTCTAAATTCCTAATCATATACACATACATTTACACATACTATTGTGAAGTAAGAATCAATATTGAGTCAAACAATCACAATAGTTTAAATTATTTAATATTTATAGGAAAAAAAATATACCTTGTTCTCTCTATGACACTTTCATAAAGAACAAAGTAGCTTTTATGAAAAATGAGTAAGAATCAATCATAATAGATTTTAAGTGACAATAGTGTCAAAAGCTATCATGTGGTAGAGCTTTAGTCAAAGCATCTGCAACATTATCTAGAGTGTGAACCTTCTCAAGAATAATGCACTCAGTGGCTAAGCAATCTCTTATGAAGTGATGCCTCACCTCAATGTGCTTGGTCTTTGCATGATAGACTGGATTCTTAGCCAAAGCAATGGCACTCTAACTGTCACTGAGCAAATGAGGTACATGCGGAGGTAAACCCATATCACAAGCAAGAGGAGAAGGCCACAATGCTTCCCTACATGCATCATTTGCTACAACATACTTTGCTTCTGTGATGGAAACAACTGCACATTCTTGAAGACGAGATCTCCAAGAGATAGCACCTCCAACAAAATGAAAAATGTACCCTAATGTAGACTTACGATTGTCTACACAACCAGCATATTCAGAATTTGTGTCACCAATAATGGATGCTTTCCCTCTAACTAAGCATAGACAGGTCCTTAGTGCCACTCAGATATCTCAAAATCATCTTGGGCACTTCCCAATGTTTCTTGCCAGGATTAGACATATAGCTGCTCACAACTCCCATTGCAAATGCAATGTTTGGTCTCGTAGATACCATAGCATACATGAGACTACCAACAGTAGATTGATAGGGAATTTTGGTCATGAATTCCTTTTCCTCATCTGATTTGGGCAATCATCCTTGCTCAATTTCACATATGTGGGTAAAGGTGTATTCAATGCCTTTCCACCCTACATATTGAACATGTGAAGTACTTTGGATATGTACTCACTTTGAGACAAGTATATGCATCTTTTACTCCTGTCAAGAGTAATGCTCATGCCAAGAATATGCTTGGCATCCCCCAAATCCTTTATATCAAATGTTTGACTCAACTTCTTTTTGAGAATTGACAAGTGGTAAGAGGACTTCCCAACAATCAACGTATCATTGACATAAAGTATCAAACATATCAAGTTGTTGTTGATGTTGTAGCATCACAACTCATACTTGTCAATCCAGGAAGCATCTCATGATACCCAAATGTGTGCATAGAAGCACTCAATAGACGTAATAGCGCTTCGTCAATGCACGATTAACAATGTAATTAACAAGAAGACATGACATAAGCATCCCTAATGATGTACATAATCATAATCACAAGCATAATCGCAAAGTAATCGCACATCAACGTGTCACAAGCATTAGACAAGAAGAGAACAAGTACACATGCACATCATGATGACAAGAGAGCTAGAGCCTAACTACAAACTAGCATTATCTCATTACTTCTAGAAAAGCTCTCCCAAAAGAAGAGGTGGAGACCTCTTTATATACAAAATGGCAAAAAGGCATGCTATGTGGGATTTCTAAACTGAAAGGAGAATGAATCCCACTTATTCTCTAGTGTGGCACTCACACACACCTATACAAGAGTGTTTTATTAACTGGATGAAAGGTAGAAAAAGGTACAAATGATGATGAAAATAGATTGGATCCAAGAAATATATGTTGTATCTTCAACACTCCCCCCCTCCTTGACTTTGTCATCCTCGACAAAGCTTTTGCAAGTATGGAGCTTTTTGTGGAAGAACGTGTAGAAGTTCCTTTTGATTTGCATGATCCTTGCATCGTTGGAGTGCTCTTCTTTGTTGCTTTTCTTCATCTTGCTTTTTGCATGTTTGTTTGGAGTTGATCGTCTTTTAATTTGTGTCTTTTGCCTCATGTAGATAGGAAGAATATGCTAGAATGCTTTGTATTTCTTTTCTTTTCTTTCTTTCTCCTTTTTTTTTTGTTTGGGTAATGGATGGATGATGTATGACATTGATATGACAAAATGTAGATGATAGATACAAATAGATGAAATTAATTCATCTCCTTCTTAGTCCATATGCATGAGTGGGGACTAAGGGTGCACGGGCAAAAAACAAAAAAAGTGTCTATGCACGGTCTTGTAATGTGACCCTATCTTATGCATACTCCAAAAAATGCATACAACAAAAAATGGTGCAAAAATGGATGGATCTTGAGCAAAGTGCTGAAGTGTGGGGCGATGATGAGGCTTTCTCCAAATGTCCAACTCTAGGAGCCGCTTCTTTTCCATCAATCATTTGAAATGGATGATACCTTTGTCCACCAACCTGAAAACAGAAAAATAAAAAGCAAATTTTTGAATTGTATGTACATGTGTCCTCTTTGTGCCTGGATTAAACTTAGTGTGCCTAATGCTTGGCCTTTGGATGAGGCCCTATTCGTGTGCATACTTGGCATGCATCTTAAACATATGTTGTGCATTGGGCAAGGTTGGGTCCGACACCCATGGATGCTGCATGAAGAGGTTTTAGACCGCCAGTATGTCTTCGCTTTGTTGGTCTTAGCCTTGAGGTTTCTCCTTGGATACTTTCTGAGTGTTGGTCAAAAGTGGTCGTTCTTGATGATAAGGCATGGTGAATCTAGACCGTAGATTATGAAGTCTAGTGTGAGAGGGTTGAGTTTGTATAAGAGCTTT
The DNA here is from genome assembly GCA_020310875.1 of Ceratopteris richardii. Classification (NCBI taxonomy): domain Eukaryota; kingdom Viridiplantae; phylum Streptophyta; class Polypodiopsida; order Polypodiales; family Pteridaceae; genus Ceratopteris; species Ceratopteris richardii. Next base: position 147,057,518 of record CM035434.1, read on the forward strand.
CTTTGGTACCCATATCATAGTGCGATTTGGTTGGGCTCTAAGTAATTTCTTGACCACCCAAATTTGCTTGACATTACAAGGGGAATGTGATTTCTTCTTCTTGGCATAAGGGTCTTTTGGGCCTTCTATGTGAGTCTTTAGGGATAACTCATCTCTACAAGGGGAATTCAACAAAGGTTGAGTTTTTATACATACATCATGCTCATCCAATGGATCATAGGTGTTGGAACTGAAGGACTCACAAGGCAAGGAAGCTTATGAAGGGAGTCAGAGAGAAGAGAAAGTACAAGCAGACAGAGCAGTCAACGACGATCTGGCAAGTAGGCCAATATTTTTTTAGGACACTAACGCATATAAAAGAGGTGGACACACAAGGAGAAGGAGCAAGTAGGGAGCTCCAGGAAATGTATGTCAAAATGTTAATAGAAACCCCTACAAAAATAGTGATTTTCATCACTTAAAACCATTGTAAATACTATTTCATATTTTTGTAGCTCCATTTTGTGCAAGCCAAGGAGTCCTTGAGCTTGAGGAGCTTTAGAAGTACCTACCTGTCAGTTTTCACATTTTTTAGACTTTGTTTGAACCTCCAAATAGGGTAGAGAACCTAATTTTTAACTAGGCCGGACACTAGGTCTGGACACGGCCAAAACCTAGTCAAAAACTATAAATAGAGCTAGAGAGCTCATTTTTGAGGTTAGCTTGTAATTGATCTAAACTTGTATGAACATTTTGGAAGTAATCTAAAGAACTCCATTGCTTCTCACTCTTTGTGTTACTGTGTGTGCGCGTGTGTGTGTATGTGTGTGCATGCTAGTGTGCTTCTCACTCACGCACTTGTGCCTTCACTTGCTCGAGGTCTTCATACCATCCTCACGTCTTCCCGGATTGACATTAAAGGAGGTGCTACTCATCACTGAGCTACACCAAATTTTGGCGCTGTTTCCGAGGAACGAGCTTTGAGGACGAGCGTGTGATGGTAAGACGTAGATTTGAGATGTTGGCGTGTAGGTAATCTCTTCACTCTTATTATTTTTCTTTTTCTTACCTCATCATCACCATTTCCCACCTCCATCTCCATCATCGCGAAAATTTTCAGTTTTTGATTATATCACCTTCTCCACCTCACTTCCCACATTCCACTTGTGAGAGAGAGCGAGAGAGCAATATTGTGTGCCTTGTTTTTGCTTGCTTGTTGAGTTTTCTTGCAGGATCCAGCAGTATCATCCCCTCCAGCACGCTGCGCAGGTACGAAAAACTCAGAAACTATCTGTGTCGCCGACCTCTGTTGATCGCAATCGACAGAAAATTCGACCAATTGGTAAAACTAAGTGCACCATTAGGACAAGCACAAAGAGCACAATCCAAATCACTAAACAAAATTGAAAAATTCCGTGTTTTTCTGTCAATCGCGACCGACACCATCGATCACGATCGACAGCTCGGATCGACAACATTTGTCAATCGCGACCGACAAACCCTGTCAATCGCGACCGACAGACCCTGTCGATCGCGATCGACAGAATTTCAATGATTGATTGACTTTTTCACATAGCCACATGTCCATCGCGACGGACACAGCCCCGATGGACTGAATTCACGGCGAAAAACCAGGAAAACGTGTTGATCGTGATTGACACCATCGATCGCGATTGACAGGACTCACGAACGACTCTGTCGATCGTGATTGACACTGTCAATCGTGACTGACGTGTCGATCGCGGCCGACAGGCCCCGACGGACACCTCTGCCAATCGCGATTGATAGACCTGTCGATCGCGATTGATAGGCTTTTCGGCCAAAAAATTAGGGTTTTTTATTCCAAGTTTTGGGGATAGTATTTGGGCATGTTGGTCTAGCAATTAGTGATTTGTGAGGTCCCTACACATGTATCTTTGAGAAAAATCCTGTGATCTGTTAGTCTATTTGAACCCTGTTTTAGCACCAGAACCCTGAACTGACATAACTTTCTCATATGAAATCCGTTTGCTATGATTCTTGTCTTGTTGGAAAGCTCGTGGGGAGTACAACCAAAACTTTCACTGGTTACAGTAAAATTAATATCAAGACTATTAGATATAGTATTTTGAAGTTGACCATATCCAAGGGGAACAAAACCAGGGGATCTCTAGAATTGTTTTCCATAAAGACAAAAGGCTAATTGGTATCTAAGCTACATGAATGAAAGTGCTTGGTTATGTCCTTTGAATTTAAGTCTTGAGCTAATCTTGGGACTGATACAGGTCTATTGAGAGCAATTGAGAGCATCCAAAGCAAGGGCTTTGTGCAAGCTTGAGAATCGGGTTCTTGAGCACTAAAGAACAAGGGATCAGCAAGAAAGGTTGGAATATTCTCAACTCCCTTTGTCAATTCCTAGCTTAGGCTAAGTTCGAGTAGTGCTAGGAGTAAGTCAGGACACGATAGGCACGTGACAAGTCAAAGACTATCTAAGAAATCAAGTTCAAGAGATAACCTGTGTGTGACCGAGAACTTTAAAGGAAAAGACTTAACGTGGAACGATCAACTTCAAGTGCGGAAATTAACTCAAATGCTCCTGACGACGTGATATCAGACAAGAGTATAAACACGATAATCAACATAAGAAGGAATCAAGTAATTGGTACAAAAGAACTCAGCAACGAGGTTGTACTTGGGCAAAATAAGGGCTACTTAAATAGGCATATGAACCTTAGATCAGGACGGCATCTAGTAAGGGATAGACAAAGTCTTAGGTCTTCAGAGGCTAGCGTTAATCATACTGCTAGGTCTTGGGCCCAACAGTTGAGCCACCACTCGCATTACCCTAGCTCTGAGACTAGTGAATCAGAGATGTCTCAAGGTATGGAGAGACCTGCAGGGAGTTCAGGTGTGCCACATTTGTATAGGGTGGAAGGCCCCTACAAGATGCAGCTAGAATACCTTAGGACCAACCGATTAGGTGCTAGCATCTATGAGGACGGCTTAGGAAGATCCGTGGTCCAGATTAAAAACCCTGACCAATCCATTGGAATAGAACACCCAGCTGTAAAGTTTGAAAATGGAGCATACTTGGACAAAGAAGGAACCATATACGTAGTCACCAGTCACCCAGATAGGACAGATGAATTCGGAAATGTGATCCCAAAAGCGGACATAGGTGACCTGGAGCAAGGAAACATGGGTATAGAGCCTAGGACCCCTCGAGGGAAATCTGTTCTTACTAGAATCCTCAATCTAGAGTGGATTCCCTAGGATAATAAGAGCATAGATCTGCTCCTGAATCAAGAAACCGATGAAGCCTTTTGGAGGTATAAATCAAATAGGCCAAATGATGTGGGGTCAATCCTGATCTATGAGTTCAAAGATCCTGATAGCCCAGGCAGAGTGACCTACCTAGATCACACTTTAGAGAGGACCTTTGTGGTTACAAAACATGACAGGCATGCTTATACTTGGAAGGGTGAATTCGTTTTTCCCCAACCAAGATCGAACGTGTCCTATGGTCACCCTGGAGCTGGAACATCCCAAGCTCATGGAACTCAAAGAGACAGAACTAGAGATAGGCCAGAAGTAAGCTTTGCCAACCTAGGGGGCAGAGAAAGAACGAGGACGGAAACAAATAGAGTAGAACTTGAGGTACTTAGAGCTCCCAGGAATCAAAGAAATGCGGATGAGTTCCCTCTACCACGACCTAGAGAGCACACACGGACTTTGAGACCGACTCAGCTAGTTAAGTCCATGAAGAACTACTTCGATGGCACTGGAGATCCATACGATCATGTGGCTGAGTTCAGGCAAGTCTTGAGAGCTGAACAAGTTGAAGATCTGTTCACGCAGTACAATGCCTTTGGTCTAACCCTTAGGAACACAGCCCTTACGTGGTTTCAATCATTGAATGAGAGACAGTTCAGGAGCATAGACCAACTCCTAGAGGCTTTCATTATTGAATTCTCTAAGAGTGGCATAAGGCATAATACCTCCTCATTAATTCACAGCTTCAAGCAAACCCCTCAAGAGACCGTAAGACTTGTAGGAAGAAGATTTAGGCAATATCTTGAAAGATGCCCTGTTTCGGAGCTACCCACACCAGCTAAGCAAGTGGCTTTATTCTTGGATGGATTGCTAAGTACCAAATTGAGATCTTATGTGTACTTGAAGGACCCTAGGACCATAGAAGAGTGTGTATGCATGTGCATTGACATCGAGGATAACCTAGGGGAGGAGTTAGAGCTTCCCAAGATATACAAAGATTCAGATAGTGCCTCTAGCCTCTCTTCCACACAATCCACATCAATTGAGGAACTCGCTGAGAAAGTGGCACAAAAACTAGGTGTCTCTAGCAAACAAATCCCAAGGTTCGCCCCACTAAAGAGGTGCTATACTTGCGGTGGTGACCATATGGCAAATGTATGTCCCATTATGGCTCAACCCCAAGTAAATCCTAGTAGCGAGTACTACACCATAGAACGAAGATACACAAATCACTCAGCACAAGACTGCCCATACAATAAGCAAGCGGTTAGGCAAACCTACCCTCAGCCATACCAACAAGGCAGATATCAGAACCAATACCCACCACAGAAGTATGCTAGGCCCCAACAAACCTACCAACCACAATATCAAGCCCAGCAAAGGCCTCAGCCTGTGTTACCCCAACAACCTCCAGCTCCATCCAATGTGATCCTTGTAAAGTATGCAGCTGTAGAAGAGAACTTGAATAGGGCCATAGTGCCAGTAACCCCATTGCTATCAGAAAGTGACCCCAGTGACCATAGTTTTGATTCTACACATGTTGATAGCCCCCAGGCCTACTACATGTAGTCTCCTGAACATGGTGAGTCCTACTATAGTGAAGAGCCAAATGAACCTAGTTGGGAGTCAGATTACACAAACTTCATGTATGCAAACCCCAACCCTAGACCTCAACCTAGGCAAGTAAGACCCCCATTCCCTAGAGGACCATGCTACAGATGTCAGGGAGATCATCTCATTCGTGATTGTCCCTTGCCTCCACCTACACAACCCCAATCACTGACGATCCAGGGCTTTTGCCAAGAATGTGGAAAGGAGCATCTCTTACGAGATTGTCCAAAGAATCCCAACAATATGCCAAAAATCACTCCCATTAACGTTATTGGGTTAGTGGTAGATTCCACAGGAAGTGTCACTTCCATTGCACCGATACAAGTGGTCACTAGAGCCCAAGCCTTACAGCAAAACCCAGGTGTAGGCCAAGAAAAGAGCCCAGATGTTAGTGAAACAGAGAGCATGACAAAGAAAAGGCCTAGAGCTTGGAGAGATAGTCGTGAAAGAATGAAAAGGCAATGGGCAAAAAAGATGAGTGAACTCGAGGAAAGCCTCAGAGATACAAAGGCCAGGATAACTGAACTCACATCTCAAACTCCCTCTCACACTACCCCACCACCACCATTCCCATCTCCATCCGACCCGCCACCTTCCAACCCACCTCACACAATTCCACCACCCCCAAGAGTAGGATCAGTCCTAGTAGATCCCACTCCCGAGGACCTTAATATGATGCTTAAAGCATATCAGGCCAGAATCCAAGAAGGGCCAAACGTAACTGATCATGAAAAGTGTTACCCTAGAGCAGAACTAGAGCTAGAACGAACCAAAATTTGTGTTAAGGTGGTGGAATTGGCTCAGACCATGTTTGAAGCCAGTCGCCTATTTAACATCTCTAGTTCAGCGAAGACACAGTTGCACTTTGATGGATTGTTAGAAAGAATAGAGAAGCTAATTGCACAATCAGAAAAGGAACCCGCTTCTCAACACAAGGAAAAGGCAAGTGAAAGGGCGACACACCAGAATTCCTACGAGAGATTCAGGAAGACAAATGGGCGAAAGAAAGTGAAATCCCTCCTCCCATTGAACTTGTGGATGATGCACACGACCAATTCCCACAAGACATCCCATCCATTTATGAGGAGCAAGAGAGCACCCAATCCCAGGAAAGATTAGACTTTGAGTCTAACTCTCTACAAGAATTACCCCACTTCACAGGCCCATGGGAAGCTAAGTCTACTTGTATGAGAGCACCCACGGTCATGGTACGAAATGAGGACTTAGTCTTACCTAGGAACACAGAGGTAGTGAAAAACACTAAAGTAGAGTGCAACCTCACCTTAGAAGAGCTACTCAAAGTAAGGCCAGAGCTATGGAAACATGTAGCCAAATAGGTACTAGAGATAGCAAAACCTCGTTCCCAGGTAGGATCCCAGAGAACAGTGCCAGAAATACCATTGGACAAGATAGCAGACATGAGTGAGGGCGAAGAAGGAAACACATATCTTCCTATCACCCACCAGGGATACACCACCAAGGCCATTCTAGATTCAGGCGCAGGTGTTGCAATTGCTACCACTTCCCTATGGAAGCGTTGGGGCAAGCCAGCACTCAGGCCCACGAGGATGAAATTGCAAATGGCCGATGGTCATCTAGAGAGACCCTTAGGGCTGTTAGAAGGAGTAACTCTCACCACTTGTGGTGTCGAGTTCGAGCATACATTTGCTATATGTGATTTTAGCAAAAATCATGCCTATGAAATGATCTTGGGATGACCCTTTATGCGACAGTTGCAAGTGGTAGAGGACTGGGGAACCAATTCCTTGTACCTACAACACTTAGGTGTTACGACCAAAGTGAATCTCAAAGATTACTCTCATAGGGATGTCCCTCCTATCCAATGTAATCCCATCCATAGAGCCAAAGATGATACGGAATCGGTGCATTCCATAGGACCAGGATCCTCATGGATGCATGAAGACACCCACTTATGGATGTGCAAAGTAGCAATAGAAGAAGAGAAGAGAGAAGAAGCCAGAGAAATAGGTGCCTAAACGAGAAGCGCAATCGGGGGAGGCCTATGATAACAAGGAAACCACCAAGAAAATAGTGGTAGCTGTGGAAGAAGGAGAAGAGAGATGCACGTACATAGGCCATGACCTGACGGAAGACGAAGAGCACGAATTGATAGTCTTGCTAAGAGAATACAGAGATGTATTCGCTTGGAGTTACAAGGATTTGAAAGGCGTGGACCCTGACATATGCTCACACACTATCCCCATGACCTCATATGCCAAACCTTCTAAGCAAAAGCCATACACATGTAATGATAATTATGCTGCTAAGATCAAAGAGGAGATAGATAGACTGGTAGAAGCTGGATTTATTTATGAAATTGAGCATACTGAGTGGGTATCCCCCATTGTAGTGGTGCCCAAGAAGAATGGAAAGCTACATGTGTGCATTAACTTGAAAAAGGTCAATGCAGCCACGATTCGAGACAACTATCCACTTCCTATCACAGAACATCTCTTAGAAAGAGTAGAAGGCAAGGAAGTGTACAGCTTCGTTGATGGATTTTTGGGCTACAATCAAGTAGCCATAGCTCCAGAAGATCAGCATAAGACGGCTTTTGCCATTGAATAGGGCATTTTTGCCTTTAGAGTAATGCCATTTGGGCTTACCAACGCACCATCTACCTTCTAGAGGCTGATGTGCCATGTGTTTAAAGAGTTCCTGAGGAAGAACTTAGAAGTCTATGTTGATTAACTGTCAATCCTATAGAAGCATATCTCATAGGATTGGGAGGTGTGGAAACCCCTTGCATGGGCGAGGTGGAACTTCCCCTCTATATTCAAGACGAAGCCATGACAGTCAAAGTACTAGTGTGTCAAGATGAGGACCTCACTGAGCCTCTTGTCTTGGGTCAGGACTAGATCTATGATCATGCAGTCAACCTAAACCTAAGAAGTGGACTTCTTCAAGTGTGGGTAAATCATAGTCGAACTACAGTTGAATTGGAAAATGAGGCACTCAAGGAACTAGGTAAGGCACGAACTCCTGGTCTTTCCAGGGGTGCACATGAAGTTGACAATGCTATTCTTGTCCAAAACTGTATGATGCAGAAAGAGGATTGTCTCAACAACGGAGTCAAGGATAAGACGGCACTCCCTTCTGTTCCAAAGGCCAGAGGGATGCAGCAACCAAAGGCAGATCAAATACAAGAGCAGAGTATATCTATACTGGAGGCCAAAAACACGTGCGAAGCAGAATATCTCAACCGTTGAAACAAGTGTGGGTGCGGAAAGGCGAACACCCTGTTGCGACCATGCCAACCCCATGGCCAAAACCTCTTATTAGTAATCAACAACACGACACTAATAAGAAGTCTTTCATAAATTCTTCTGCGAAAGTGAAGTCTATTTGGGTACCCAAGAATTCAATGAAGGCCAGCCCACAATCACGACAAATCTGGGTGCCTAAGGCTTGCTTGCGGGCTCAAATAGCTACACCGAGGCCACACCCGGTACAACATGTCTCACTCACTCGAACATCTGATGCCCATTCTTATACATCACGCACGGACACATATTCTTCCATGTGCACAAGTAGAATCACTTGTAAATGGGTCCCTAAAAAGCCTCATTTTCAAGTAGATACTCCTATCAAACTCTCCAGAGTCTCCACAAATTCAAGATCAAAACCCATCCACCGCATTTGGCAACCTAGAACTTGTAATAAACCCCCAGACCCCAGTTGTAAATCCATGCCCACCTACTAGCTACATCACTCTCTCACTACATCATTCCACTTAGCTTCTAGGTCTACCCAATTCCTAACTACACGCACAAGCACCAAGCACTTAATAGCCTACTAATCTCTCCCAAACCTCATGTTAATGTTGTAATGGGGATGAAAACGGTTCTATCTTGTCCTTTACAATGTTAACACCTGTTTCTATATTCTCACAGAGTCAGGAGGCAAGAAGTAACATGGCAGATATGGCAGGAACTAGCTCCCAGGCAGGCAGCAGCCCCCAAGTTGTGGACATTGAAAGCCTTCCCGTTGAGGAGGAATTGAAGGAACGACCAGTGGCATTGAGGGCATTACACGCCATACCGGTTCAGAATCCTCCACAGGGGCACACAATGCCGGTCAACAAAAACTCACATTGGTTCAGTGATGTGGCAGGACCCCTAGGTGAAGGCACATACATGTGGGAGGCCGAGATAGAATTCAATGGGCGCTGGGGCAGATATCACTTTTTCACTAGGGAATTTGAGAGACTGAAGAATAAAAATGAAGGACTGAAACCTATATGGAAGAAGGCGGGACTCTACGATTACTTCAAATTCCAATTGCCAAAGCCCGATTTTCTAAGGTGCTCTTATTTGATTAGCACCCTCACTCCGAGCAAAGACAAAAAGGGATACAGCTCCTTTGTCCTCCCATCTCTCACAAGGGGCAATGAACTTAAGCGTTTCAGGTTGACTATCAATTTGGTAAGGGAAGCTCTAGACATGAAAGGTATGCACATTCCTACGGAGAAAGAGACTTTGGTCCCCGACAATATGAAGAACAGGAATCTGAAGAAATTAAAGGACATGGTGGCAATGACACCTACAATTGCCATTCACTTGCGAATGGTCATGCAGCATTTTGCATTCCCCGCTCAAGAGAGGTTCACAATGCCACCTAAGAAGATATGGTTTAGTCTATACTTGGCTGATGCCTTTGATTTGACAATCAACATGCCCCACTGGATTATCGACCAAATCCACTTGGCTCATCAAAGGTGGTATAAGAAACAAAAGTCTGTACTATATGGATGTTGTGCTCTCACGAGGATTGTGTATAGATGTTTGGCGTATGATGTGTCTGTGCAAAGGGCACTCATTTGGACCACGGTACAGGAGTTTCAACGCAGAGTATCAACCGCAGGGCCACCCTCCAAGAAAATGAGAGGTGCCGTTCAGATGCCCTATGCACAAGCCCACGGTGCGACATTGACACCAGAGACAACTCCACAACTTCCAAGGCGTGTACAACCCTTCACTATCCGATTACCAAGACACAGCACTGATGGACCGAATCTGGTGTTCCCACCTGTACCAATCGACCTAGAGTTTCCTCACGGATTCACATTAGAAGAACTAACTGATGAGGAGGTAGCCAGAATAATCAAAGCTGTTAACGCGGAAGTCGAGGCAGAGCAATCTAGTGGACAACAAACTACTACAGACCAACCCCATCCCAGACAACCAGATGTCGTCGATGTGGTGGGTGAAGAAGAAGAAGAACAAGAGGAGGAACATGATGGACAATCCGAGGAAGAAGAGCAAGAATATGATCAGGAAGCTCTACAGGTACTTGAAGGTGCTCCAACTTATATGAAGGCATTGAAAAAGCTCTATGATACCATGAACAGAGTTGAAGAGCAACATAGACTGTCCCTAGTAGCAGGCAAGGCCCTCATGAATCAAATCCTTGAGGAGGAAGGTGTAGACGAGCATTACAGCGCCACTCTTGACATGATATTTGATGCTTTAGGAGTACTTGAGACGGTTCATACCGCCCTTGCACAATCACGAAGAACAGAGCGACGATACGGCAGACGCCCCCCTCGATCAGGGAAGCAGATGAATGTATTAGTATCAGAACCACAAGGCACATCCACAACCACGGGCACTGCACACACCATTCATGATACTGAGGAAACCCATATATCAAGTGCACCTCCGTCACCCCCTTTGCCACCCCTGCCTCCAACTCCACCACATTCACCTCCCACAACTAGTGTAACCACTACTGTCACCGCCCCCGAGTCGACTACCCATACCAAAGCGTAGACCGTCAGTCAACCCACACAACCCACACACCCTATCTCCACCTCTCTTGTCTATACGGCCACTCACATAGTAATTCTAACTGCAGCCACGGAAAACCTCATTCCCCCGATCACACTTCCTGGGAGTTCGTATTCACAATTGCACACACCACTGTACACTTTCACCACTATCACCGCACCCACAATTCCAATATTCACAATCACTTCCACTACTGCATCCACTGTTGATTTTATGGACATATCACCCACCTCCGCACCTCTCCCTCCCCCCATACACCCACCATCTCCCATTCCCCCACCTCCCACTTCACCATTTTCTAGCACCGCATCCACACTTCCATTCCCCTTCCCCTTTCCCTTCCCTTCTGCATTCAACACCCTTCCCGCATCCACCCCTATTAATAATGTATTTAATAATATGTATCAGTGTATGTCGCAACTACAACAACACTACCAGCATCTTGATAACCAACATACGCGACTCTTTTGAAGCCATAAAGAACTTCAAGTACGATTCATTGATCTCGAAAGGGAAAAGCGGCTACTACAACAACAGTACGCCACTTTACAGGAACAACATGAACAGTTAGTAGCCAATCCACCCCAGTCAGATGCAGAAGAAAGGCAACATATGGATGATTTGCTACACTCCCAGATAACGGAGAATCTGAAGCTTCGATGCAACCTCGCCCTCTTACGCAAGCACATGTCTACTGCACTCGAGGAGAATAAACGACTACAGAAATAAAACGAAGAAAACTTGGAAGCAGCCATGGAGGGTTCCCCACAGGAAATTGACCCAGATAGATTCAAGGCCATACCCTCAACAAATATGCAAATTGTGTTGGAAACCCATGCCGACCTCCTGGAAGCCCATGCAGCATTAGAAAGAGAAAGAGATGACCTATTAAAGTAGCTGGCAACCCTGCATGAGTCACCAAGCAAAGTCACAACCACAGTTGACACGTCTGAAGAAGTTGAAAAACTCAGAGCAGAACTAGAAGAATTACGAAGTAAAGTCATGCAATACGAGCGTCAACCTTCGCCTCTTGTAGAGCCGGAGCCTGAAGACTTAGTGCCAATTGAAATAGAGGAAACCTTCGAAGATCCATACGTTCCCATGCCTACACCAGGGGGCAAGCAAACAGAAGAGGGCATGGACACCATCGAGATAGAGGCTCCTGAATGGATGCAGAGGTTAGAGAAAGTGGCCACAACCCATGATGATAGAGTGGCAGTTCAGATAGCGTCAATGTCACGTTTGGAAGAGGTAGTTATAAAATCAGAGTACTTTCGAAACCTCTCCCATCATAGGTGGATCGGCAAATCCGACGATTTGTATGTTCCTTTCTGTGTCTTAATGGCGGACTACAATGCTGAAATCAAGCACCACACCTCAAAAGAACCAACCTCCGCTACACAGTTTGCACCGGACGACATCCCAACAAGTGCCAAGCAGGGCAATATACATCAACCGACGTGGAGGATTCGTCTACTGGAAACCTACCCAGAGATGGTAAGAACATGGAATAACATGCCTTTGTACATCAAATACAACCCATGCTACTGCCCTGTATTTCGAAGAAGGTCATGACCGGAATGTTAAGGAAACACTCACGAATTTGACGCAACAGACAAAGAGAAAAACAGAATCTTCCGGAAAATCAGTGCACAGGTGTACAGTATGCGAAGTTAGTGCACGGTGTGCGCATAACAGAGCAATTAACCGCGGCGGGCGCGTAAGGCGCGCATAACGTGAATTGAAGAGTGACAGCGCAGAGGAGCGCCAAAGAAAGTGTATATATATACAGCAAGTTTTTGAAGAACTGAGAGAGAGAATAGTAGATGATACGCAGAGGAGAACGAGAGACAGATATAGAGAAGACGCCATAGATCGCGTATGAGTGAAGAGAGAGTTAGAAGTTCTCAGAAGACGCCATAGATCGCGTATGTACAGATGAATAACACAAGCCTGAAGTGTCTGGTCTTTTCATATGAAGAGAGATGGTAATAAGAAACTACTCACTGTAGGAGAGTTTCTGTAGCTTGAGCAAGAAGAGGCCAAGCCTACTTGTACACATCTTCTCTAATCGAAAACACATGTTCATGTGGATGTCTGCATGTAATCTTTACTTGTGAAGAATCTGAAACTATTTCGTGTTACGGTAAGAAGTTCCGTTTATCGTTAACTGTCACGACTCGTTACTAAACGTGCTTCAGTACCTTCTTTGTAAGCGCATGTTTCAGTGAATAACAGTTTACTTAGTAAACATATTTCAGTAATTTCCGGTCAGTTACAGTTTCTCAGAAAATAAGATTTTTCGGTAGAACAACGAAGTATAACTCGCAGCAGAGTTCGAAGCTTTGTATGAGAGATAGCTCATCTTGTAGCTAGACGTCTCTACTTTAAGCTGGTCACAGTTTCCGGTGGAATGGAGATGTACACACAGTACAAAAGTTAACCGGAAAGTAGCACTTCAGAACTGTGAAGTTTTTTCTTAAACTTTCAGAAGAGTTCATTAAGTGGAGAAAGCTCACGAATCACTTTCTTACTTCTTGTATGTTCACTTGAAGTAATTATAACCAAAGTAGTAGTTCATTTCGGTGAAGTTCCGTTACGATTACGGTGTCAGTCCAGTAACAATCTGGTGAAGTTTCGGTGGAACTTGTGTCGCAGGATAACACAGTTAAGGCGACGTTAATTAGGCTGAGCTATTGTTGATTACAGAAGTGTTCTGAATCACTCTAGTTTAGCATTCTACTACGGTGGCGCGACAATTTCCGCAGGCCTGACAGAGTTCAAGCTTTGTCGCGAAACCCACCTTCAGGGCGAAAGTAATTCCGCACCAGTGGTATTAGAGCTGAAGGTTTTCGCCAACAATTGGTATCAGAGCAGGATAGTTTCCCAAGAATTGGTATAAGAGCCTAGAGTATTCCCTATCATGGCAGATCACGTCCAAATTGATAAATTGGACAGAGATAATTATCCCGCATGGGTAATGCGCATGGAAGCCTTACTTATGAGTAAGGACTTAATGATGTACGTGACCGGAGAAGAAAAGAAACCGACTTTCGAAGATGATAGTCAACCGGAAAAAGAAGAACTAGATGCCCTAAAGCTGTGGCAGAAGAAAGATGCAACGGCAAGAGCCTACATCTACAACACTGTTTCAGATCATCTGCTACCGCACATTAGAGGTCTGGAGAAAGCGGAGGACATATGGAGTGCATTGGAAGATCATTTCCAAAATACTACGAAAGCCAAGAAGGCTAGCCTATGGTCCGAATTTACTACATTCAAAAAGAAGTCGAGTCAAAGCATAAGTGACTACGTCACTAAAATGAAGGATCTAGCAGATAGTCTTGGATCCATAAATGAAGAAGTCAAAGATCATAGATTGATAGCGCAAGTGCTCACAGGTTTGAGAGGAGATGAAAGGTAGAAACCTTTCGTACTATCAACTGAACTCTCCTTAAATCATTTTGTACCAGATTTAAATCAGCTGCTTGGTTTGATGCTCACATATGAGCAAGACCTGAAAGGAGACGCAGACAAAGGACATAGCTCTGCAATGTACATGAAGAACAAGAAGAAAGACAAAGGCAAGTCAAAAGATGAAGAAGAGTCGAGCTCTCAGGCCTATTACGCAAGAGGTAAAGGCACTGGCAGAGGAAGAGCAAGAGGAAGAAGTCGGCAGAATACCACCAAGAAAGCTTGCTGGATTTGTGGACTAAGTAACCATCTGGCGCATGATTGTTGGCACAATCAACAAGGATCAAATCAAAATCAAAACAACAATAGCAGAGGCAGTAGCGGAAGAAATCAGAGTAATGCTCAAAGAGGAAGACAAAACCAAAGAGGAGGCTATGGTAGAGGTGGAGTAAGAAGTTGGGGACAGAGCCAATCCTACAACACCACCTACAACAACTACGCAAATGACACACAGAATGAAAGTCATACATCATTGATGATGAACTCAATCAGCACATCAGAAAATGAAGACCTAAAGGTATTTTACATTGATTCTGGATGCTCTAATCATTTGTCAGGAAATATAGAACTAATGTCAGAACTAGAGAAAGGTAGTTCTAGTCACACTGTTCAAACAGGTGACAATACAAGACACAAAGTACAATCAATCGGAAAAGTGAAATGCAAGAGTGGAGCAGATTTGCTAACCAATGTTTTGTATGTTCCAACAATATCGAAAAATCTGATCAGTGTGGGACAGATAGTCGAAAAAGGGTTTCAGGTCAGATTTACAAACAAAGGAGTATTTGTAGAAGATCCCAAGAACGGATACTATCAGATCGTTTCTGGTAAGAAAGAAGGTAGACTCTTTACCTTAAGAGTACAAGGGAACATTGGCCAAGCGCTGCTCACACATGATGAAAAGGTAATTACAAAACTTGATCTCTGGCACAAGAGATTAGGTCATTTTCACGAAAAGGGAATCAAAGCTATGATAGCAAATCAGTCTGTACTGGGATTACCGAACGTATAGAACCAACATATGATTCACAAATGCGAAGCCTGTCAGATGGGAAAAGCCCACAGGTTACCTTTCCAGAAGAAAGGATTCAAACATGACAGTGTGCTGGAACTCATACATACAGATGTATGGGGAAAAATCAAAAGTGTTTGGAGCCTTCAGGCATTTTCATGCATATGCTGAAAGACTCACCGGACGAAAACTTAAAAGACTGAGGTCTGATGGAGGGGGAGAATACTTCTCCCGAGAATTCAATGACTATCTTTGGAATGCAGGTATTAAGAGAGAAATAACCTGCAGGTATACACCACAACAGAATGGTGTAGCAGAAAGGAGAAACCGAACTCTAGTCGAGTTTGCACGAGCTATGCTAAAAGAAAAAAATTGCCCAGATTATCTTTGGGCTGAAGCCGTAAATATAGCTACATACTTGGTAAACAGATTACCATGTACAGCCTTAGAAGGAATGACCCCTTATGAAGCTTGGTGGGGAAAGAAGCCAACACTTGATCACTGCAAAGTGTTTGGATCAATAGCGTATGCTTATGTACCGTCTCAACTCAGACATAAGCTTGAACCAAAAGCAGAGAAATATGTGTTCGTCGGATATGATGAGAAACAGATGGGTTACAGGTTATGGAGCCCCCTAACCAAACATTTTACTGTTTCCAGAGATGTAACATTTGATGAACAGAAAAGCTGGTATGCAGATCAGAGCCATACAGCTGAAGAATTTGAAGAAGAGATAAAAAGAAAAGAGAAAGGTAAAACAATCGTACAGGTAAACAAAGAAGACGAGGCAAGTACGTCCAGGACCAGAACAGGTATAAGGAACGAAAATGAAGACGGGTACTCAGACACACACGAAGAATATGAGCTAAGAAGGTCAAACAGAGTAAGAAGACAACCGGAAAGATATTCGTACGATACATCGTATATAACTCAACAAGATTATGCATATATGGTTAAAGAAGAGGATGAGCCTCAGAGCTATGACGAAGCCAAAGGCAAGAAGCAATGGAAGAAGAACTCACCGCACTGGAAGAGAACAAGACATGGGAGCTTGTTCCTAAACCGAACGGTAAGAAAGTAATTGGAAATAAATGGGTGTTCAAAATAAAGAAACTTGCAGATGGAAGGATAGCCAGACATAAAGCGAGACTGGTTATCAAGGGCTATGCTCAGACGCATGGCATAGACTATGACGAGACGTTCAGTCCGGTGGCAAAGATGTCAACCATAAGAACAGTGATTGCTATAGCAGCATCAAAAGGATGGAAGCTAAGTCAGCTAGATATAAAGAATGCATTCCTGAATGGATATATATCAGATGAAGTCTATATGGAACAACCGGAAGGGTTTATAAGCTCCAGATACCCAAATTTTGTTTGCAGGTTAAGAAAAGCACTTTATGGACTGAAGCAAGCTCCAAGAGCTTGGAACTACAGACTTGTGAAATATCTCAATGAACTTGGATACCAAAGTTCGAAGGCAGATGCAAGTCTACTCATCAAAAGGACAGAAGAAGGAATGATCTACATTTGTATCTATGTAGATGACATAATAATTACAGGTACCTCAGATGCAGGAATCACAGAGGTAAAGAAACTGCTAGAAAAGGAATTCAAAATCAGTGACCTAGGAAAGTTATCATACTTTCTAGGAATGGAAATCTCATATACAGATCATGGTGTATATGTCACACAAGAGAGGTATCTCCTGAACTTACTGAAGAAGTTCAATATGGAAAACTGCAGAGAAGCTTCAACACCGCTTGAAGTAAACCATAAACTTAGTAAATATGATGGAACAGAGTTTAAAGATATGAAGAAGTATCAATCGTTAGTAGGAAGCTTAATATATGCTACGCTAACAAGACCGGATCTCAGTTTTCCGGTGGGAGTTCTCTCACAGTTTATGCATTGTCCGACAGAGCAACATTGGGTTGCAGGACAAAGAGTTCTCAGATATATCAAAGGAACTATAAAGGAAGGATTATATTATCCTTTTACGTCAGATATAAAGCTCAGAGCATATAGTGACTCAGATTGGGCAGGAAGTCAAGATGACCGAAGATCAACGCACAGGTATATGATATACCTAGGAGATAAGCTGGTAAGCTGGTGTTCGAAGAAACAACACACAGTAGCTTTATCGTCAACAGAAGCAGAATACAAAGGACTGGTAGAAGCAGCCAAAGAAGTAATATGGATGCAGACTTTACTTAAAAGCATGGGTATAGATCAAAGTATACCGATCATACATGGAGATAATATGAGCTCGCTGTATCTTGCAGCGAATCCTGTGTTTCATGCAAGAACAAAACACATAGAGATTCAGTATCATTTCCTAAGGGAAAAAGTAATGGAGAAAGAGATAGAAATAGTCTACACTCCTACGAAAGATCAGATTGCAGACATTCTGACTAAGAGCTTGGATGGAACAAAGACGAACAGATTTAAAGAAATGGCAGGTATAAAAGAAAGGAAGATATATGAAAGACCGGAAGGTGTCAAATTAGTGATTGAGGGGGAGCTGTTAAGGAAACACTCACGAATTTGACGCAACAGACAAAGAGAAAAACAGAATCTTCCGAAAAATCGGTGCACAGGTGTACAGTATGTGAAGTTAGTGCACGGTGTGCGCATAACAGAGCAATTAACCGCGGCGGGCGCGTAAGGCGCGCATAACGTGAATTGAAGAGTGACAGCGCAGAGGAGCGCCAAAGAAAGTGTATATATATACAGCAAGTTTTTGAAGAACTGAGAGAGAGAATAGTAGATGATACGCAAAGGAGAACGAGAGACAGATATAGAGAAGACGCCATAGATCGCGTATGAGTGAAGAGAGAGTTAGAAGTTCTCAGAAGACGCCATAGATCGCGTATGTACAGATGAATAACACAAGCCTGAAGTGTTGGGTCTTTTCATCTGAAGAGAGATGGTAATAAGAAACTACTCACTGTAGGAGAGTTTCTGTAGCTTGAGCAAGAAGAGGCCAAGCTTACTTGTACACATCTTCTCTAATCGAAAACACATGTTCATGTGGATGTCTGCGCGTAATCTTTACTTGTGAAGAATCTGAAACTATTTCGTGTTACGGTAAGAAGTTCCGTTTATCGTTAACTGTCACGACTCGTTACTAAACGTGCTTCAGTACCTTCTCTGTAAGCGCATGTTTCAGTGAATAACAGTTTACTCAGTAAACATATTTCAGTAATTTCCGGTCAGTTACAGTTTCTCAGAAAATAAGATTTTTCGGTAGAACAACGAAGTATAACTCGCAGCAGAGTTCGAAGCTTTGTATGAGAGATAGCTCATCTTGTAGCTAGACGTCTCTACTTTAAGCTGGTCACAGTTTCCGGTGGAATGGAGATGTACACACAGTACAAAAGTTAACTGGAAAGTAGCACTTCAGAACTGTGAAGTTTTTTCTTAAACTTTCAGAAGAGTTCATTAAGTGGAGAAAGCTCACGAATCACTTTCTTACTTCTTGTATGTTCACTTGAAGTAATTATAACCAAAGTAGCAGTTCATTTCGGTGAAGTTCCGTTACGATTACGGTGTCAGTCCAGTAACAATCTGGTGAAGTTTCGGTGGAACTTGTGTCGCAGGATAACACAGTTAAGGTGATGTTAATTAGGCTGAGCTATTGTTGATTACAGAAGTGTTCTGAATCACTCTAGTTTAGCATTCTACTACGGTGGCGCGACAATTTCCGCAGGCTTGACAGAGTTCAAGCTTTGTCGCGAAACCCACCTTCAGGGCGAAAGTAATTCCGCACCAGTGGTATTAGAGCTGAAGGTTTTCGCCAACACGGAATACACAAAAAGTGTGCTGATAACCAAAGGATGCGAGAAATGGCTCAACTATGTCTACTTAGCACCACCTAAAGGCCAACCTACCATAGGATATATGATTTCAACGATTCGGCACTGGGGGGTCCGGTTCAAAAATGTACCTGATTTCATGGCCCAAATGTGTCTTAAAATTTTTGAACTTATGTTGGTCACCTTCAAGACCTTCAAGAATGTCAAGGAACCTCATTTGTCAGCTCTTGGATTTAATGAAGGTAATCAGGACCTTGTCTACGACATGAGCGCAACACCATCTATTAATGTTGTATATGCATGGCACGCGTGTATCAAGTATCTACCAGCCTGCTTCAAACAGACGTTTGAAGAAATGTTTGTGATGGGATTCTGGGATTATCATTCAGAGATATTCATTCCCAGACCATCACATTTATTGCAGTTGTTTGCGGTGGAACAAGCTCTCCATTCAGAAAAGTTACGTATACCACATCCAGAGGTTCCCGGGCCGGTAGATTGGGATGCTCTACTCACGGACTTGGCCAAAGGGTTGAGAATTGCAGAACATCACTTAGCACAAGACGTTGTAGAATACTACATCCAACGACCCACCCAACAAGGGTCTGTCAGGGACGACAGACGCGAGAGAGGGGGGGGTGTTGGAACTGAAGGACTCACAAGGCAAGGAAGCTTACAAAGGGAGTCAGAGATAAGAGAAAGTACAAGCAGACAGAGCAGTCAACGACGATCTGGCAAGTAGGCCAATATTTTTTTAGGACACTAACACATATAAAAGAGGTGCACACACAAGGAGAAGGAGCAAGTAGGGAGCTCCAGGAAATGTATGTCAAAATGTTAATAGAAACCCCTACAAAAATAGTGATTTTCATCACTAAAAACCATTGTAAATACCATTTCATATTTTTGTAGCTCCATTTTGTGCAAGCCAAGGAGTCCTTGAGCTTGAGGAGCTTTAGAAGTACCTACCTTGTATAACTGAAATCTTGTTTCACACATGCAAAAGGTTGTTACGCAAACACGTTGTATTCTTTTATAAAGCAATGAAAAGAGATGCTGAGTGACGTTCGAGAGATCACCAGATTGTGTGTCTGGGTGATTTTTCTGTAGTGTTACTATGTGTCGAGTTGATTAATTCAGAGTATCTTGTCTAATTTTTGAGTATTCTATGTGTATCTGTGTTCCGTCTTGTCTGTTATCTGTTGGTATCCATTGCGGTTGTGAGTATCAGTGAGTTCGCGTATCGTGTTGTCTCTTTTCTTGGAAGGTTCTGCAAGTGTGTGGCGAAGTCTATGCAGTTGTGGTAGCGCTTCTGGTATCCGGGTTGTATTAAGTTGTCTTAGTATCGAGGTCCAGGTTCATACGGCAAGTTTAAGCTATAATAGGATTTCTTGGGTTGCGTACTGAACCTTCAATACGGTGTATCTGAACACTTGGACTTGGATTCTCTGTGTCTTCGAACATTGGTAGGATTGTGGTACCCATTCGATAAAGGTTGACGATTACTCTTGTTTCTGGTATTTTCAGTAAGTTATGTGCAGATGCAACATAGCATCTTAGCATATTCGGTACACCTGGCTGAGCTAAACTGTGAACTGTAATATCTAAGTACAACAAATTCTTGGTAGAGCTCTCAGCATCAGAATATTGCTGTGTGTAAGTGGTTAGTTTGGGAACTAAGTATAGGGCCTCTGTCTAACAGACCCCTTCCACTCCCAAGAACCCAAGAATCGATTAAACGCACTTCTGACAGATAGAATAACAGCGTTTAACACTGGCACCGTCTGTGGGAAGGTGGCAACAGATCAGATTGTTGCAAACCAGTTGTGGAAACGTGACTGTAAATTGTAAATCGACAGTAATAGTACGCGATTAGTACAACAGATGATACATGCCGGTTACTCGATCTGGTGAAACGTATCCAAAGACCCGCCAACCTGGGCTACTTAATTTACTAAGGACGACTCCGGGAGGTAGAAGTACAGCTAGGTCTAACCCAGTTTTCAAGAAAGTAAAGAATGTTAGTAGTGATTCCAGTCATATTCCGGTGGAACGTGCTACGCCTCTGGTAAATTCCAGTACAATTTTGGCACAGTCTGTCGAAGATATAGTAACTCCAGAATCTACCAGGACGCAGCCTGAAGTTAGTTTAACAACATTGGGTAAAGATTCCAATTTGTTTACGATTAGAAACAGCTTAACCAAAGAAATTAGTGAAGGAGAAAAAGCACCTTGTTTTGGTGAAGATTCGACACATTCCGGTGATATTTCGGTAACAGTTGCTGAAGGGTCGCAGTTCTCCGGCGACGGTTTACCATTTTTTGGTGAATCTTCAACCCACCGCTATTGGGAGTAAGCTTTCCTACAGTTGACATCAAGCAGGAAGGTAGCTTGTTCGAAGCCGAGATTTGAAATATACTGAACAAGATTATCGAACCGGAAAGTGCACAGGCCGACGATACAGATTCCAATAGTTCAGATATTCAGCCCCGGGATACAGAAGATAGTCACAATACAACCATCAGCACGATGAACGGGCAACAACAATAGTAGCAGCAGTAGCATCAGCAACAACAACAACTATGCCCTCCCAGGCCGACTCCAACAGGAGTAACGTACACCAAATTTGGTGGATTCCCCGGAGATGACCCAGATGCTCATGTACGCACATTTGAGATAAGTTACGCAGTGCTCAACCATCCACCTGATCCGGCGTATAAGGCTATTGTTTTCCAATCGACATTGGTTAACGAAGCAGCTAGACAGAATATGATATTAACCATTTCAGCACCTATGAAGCAGTAAGGGATGCCTTTTTGCAGAGATTCAGGCTAAAGAAGAATCCAGCCGAAATTTTTGACTACCTACAAAACAATAGATAGAAGGTAAATCAAACAGTACAGGAATACACCACTCTATTCAGGACTCATTTGAGGCAGTTACCACCAGCACATGCCAACCTACCGGATGACGTTATTACTCAATGGTTTATCAATGGATTGACTCCACAACTCAAACAGATTATGATCATACGCTGTGTAGGAGCTATGATGCTAGATGTCGTGATTGTAATGGCTTTGCAGCTCGAAAACAAAGTTGGAGGATTTACAAAAGATCTGGAGTGGTTAAAAGCAAATAGAAATATCGCCGAAGACCCGACCAGACAGATGTACTGCACTACATGCAAGAATTCAGGCCATACTAGTGCCACTTATGCACTTAATCAGTTTTTTTGTGCTATCTGCAACACTACCGGACACACCACCGAAAACTGCGCATATAACGCCAAAGTACAGGGACCAACAACTGTCAATGCAATTATACAGGAACCAGGGCAGCCAGCCAATCACTATGTACCCCCGCAATTGAGAAAAAACCAGCAACAAGGTTATCGAAATTACAGAGGACAGAGAAATAATAACTACAATGCAAACCGCTGGCAGGCCGGACAAGCACCGGAAAATCCCAATTTGCCACCACCACGCTGTCATTTTTGTGGTGAATTTAGTCACATTAGAAGATTTTTTAAGGATGCAGCTGAGTATGATCAGAGGAAGAAAGAACGTCAAAACCCAATGGCTAATATCGTACAAATCACACCAGTAGAAACGCACGCTGCAGTAATTCAGACCCGATCCGATAAACAACTGCAACCAGCAGCAAAAATATCTGAACCAGGCATACGTGAACAACAAAGGATGTATGATAAAGCTAGTCAATGGACCACCGCAGAACCTCCAGTGTTCCCAGATCCTATTCCGGTGACCCAGACTCCGTTAACCGAGGAAGGAACACAACAACAAGATTCTAATTCAGCAGCAGGCACATCATCTTCAGCAGGCGCATCATCTTCAGAATCTGTGGAAAATACTATCCAATCACAAAAGGCCTGGGAAATTTTATCTAAAGCATCCATCATTCTTCCTCTGGGCCAATTACTTGCACTAGTACCAGGAGTTCGACAACAATTCCAACAACAGTTCAGTCTTGTGCCTTCTTGCATTCCAACAACAGCAACAGTGCAACCGGAACCTGATTCTACGGTCGATCATTCAGTTCCTTTAATTATGGTATGGTATAAAAATCATAAAATCACACAGGTACTAATTGATGGAGGATCTGGTGTCAACATTGCTACTGCTGCACTGTGTAAAAAGTTAGGGTGGAACAAAATCGAACCAGTTCAGTTTTTCGTCAGAATGGCCGACCAATCAAGAGTCCATCCCGTAGGACTTGTACGAAATGTACCAATAACTTTACAAGGTACAACATTTAAAATGACCTTTGTCATACTAGAATTACCAGAATCCACCCTTGATTATAATCTCCTTTTCGGCCGACCTTGGCTGAAGCACGCTAAGGTGATACAAGATTGGTTTGCACAGGAACTCACTTTCAAAGATAATAATCGTAAGTACGTTGTAAAATTATATGCTATGCAACACTGCGAGTTGCATGCTAGACCGTATTTTGCAAAACCAGTCCATATGCTAGATGGGTTGTCAGATGATGAAGAAGAAGAGTTTCTGAAAAATAACATTGACTTGATCTCCCTAGGAACTGTTGATCTACAATCTGTTGTAGATAATTGGAATCCTGCAATTTGCACAGTGATGTCTGTAACAGAAAAAGATATGAAAGAAGATAAGGCTACCATAGATGACACTGATCTACAACAACTTTTTAAGCCAGTTGAGAATAGAGAGAAGCCTCACCAATTCTATGTTCCAGAAGATCAACTGACCACCTACAATTTAAGGGATGAAGAAAATCCACGACCTGTTAAGATAAAGGAGAGCTTACCTGAGTAATTTCAAGCAGAGTTAATCCAACTACTTCGAGAATTTTCTGATGTATTTGCATGGGATTACAAAGATATGAAGGGTTTGGACCCGCGCATCTATCAACAGAGGGTCATGCTGAAGCCGGAAGCAAAACCACTTAAGCAACCCAGCTACCGGATGAATCCAAACTATGCATCACAGGTAAAGGCAGAACTTGATAGGCTACTCAAAGTCGGATTTATTGTACCAGTGGAGCATGCTGAATGGATCTCACCAATTGTTATTGTCCCTAAAAAGAATAAGCAGTTACGAATATGTGTAGATTACCGGAAACTGAACGCAACTACGGTGCCTGATCCATTTCCGCTACCTTTTCTTGACACAATGCTTGATAGAGTAGCAGGACATGAAATGTATTCATTCTTAGATGGGTACAGTGGGTATAATCAAGTTAGAATGGATGAACAGGATATACTGAAGACCACCTTCATTACCAACTGGGGTGTTTTCGCATGTACTGTTATGTGGTTTGGATTAAGAAATGCCCCGAGTACGTTCCAAAGGTGTATGCAGGAAATATTTTCTCCTTACCTTACCTCTTTTATGCAAGTATATCTTGATGATTTTTCGATTTTCCGTACGATGATAGCACACCTGTTCCATTTACGATGCTGCTTTGAAAAGTGCAGAGAATACAGACTCTGTCTGAACCCAAACAAATCTGTGTTTGCGGTTTCATGTGGAAAGCTACTTGGTCACATTGTATCTGCATAGGGTATACAGGTGGATCCAGATAAAATCACAGCTGTGTTAGAAGCACCTGTACCCACTACACCTAAGGAAGTAATGCGCTTCATGGGCCAAGTAAGATGGCATGGTCGACACTTATGGTGGCTTGCTCATTTGGCAATACCACTGAACAAATTAATAACCAAGACTCCTCAAGAATTTGACTAGACCCCGGACTGTCAAACTGCTTTTGATAGTCTAAAGGGATTACTAACACAGGTTCAATCTTACAGCCTCCTAACTGGGATCGCCCATTTCATGTATTCGTTGATGCTTCAGATATAGCAATAGGGAGCGTTCTAATGCAACAAACCGATAAGTGGTTCAGACCAGTGTACTATGCAAGTCGAAGATTAGCCCCTGCTGAAAAGAATTATTCTATAACAGAGAGAGAATGTCTAGGTCTAGTATATTCTGTCAAGAAATTTAGACATTATTTGTTGGGCCGTAAATTTACTTTTCATGTAGATCATGCTTTGTCTATCTAGTTCGGCAACAACATCTAGGTGGTCGATTAGCACGATGGGTTCTGCTTTTACAAGAATTTGACTACGAAGTTATTCATCGGCCAGGCAGTTCACATGCCTTGGCAGATTTTCTCTCTCGCTTAGATTCCGGTGAAGCTCCGGTCGGTATAGATGACACAACACCGGCAATTTATGTCTCTGAACCGACTAATGATGAAATTATAGACCCACCTATGCCAGCTACATACTATGATCAGATCTTGACCTTCCTCACTGATGGATACCTTCCCTCTCAGACTTCTCCTTCAATACGAAGAAAAATTTCATATTTCAATCGCTGATTTCGGTTGATTGCTGGGGAATTATACTATATGGATCACACTGGAGTTTTACTTCGTTGTATTCCACCACATGAAGTTAACTCAGTCATTAATCTGGCTCACTCAATTCCTTCCGGTGGCCATTTTGCTGCAGACTTAACACACCGAAAAATTCTGCAAAGTGGTCTTTGGTGGCCTACTATGTACAGGGATGTATCACAGTTTGTCAAGCAATGTGATAATTGTCAGAGATCGGGACAGCCCCTACAACGTCATCTTTTCCCTCTACAACCTGTCTTACCATTAGAGCCTTTTTAGAAGTGGGGTCTAGA
The DNA here is from genome assembly GCA_020310875.1 of Ceratopteris richardii. NCBI lineage: Eukaryota > Viridiplantae > Streptophyta > Polypodiopsida > Polypodiales > Pteridaceae > Ceratopteris > Ceratopteris richardii. The sequence continues at coordinate 147,083,165 of CM035434.1, forward strand.
TTTCATTGGCCCTATTACACCACCAGCAATCCTCAATAATAATCGTTATATTTTGACATGTACTGATTATGCTACCAGATGGGCAGAAGCCTGGGCTTTACGATCTGCCACAGCTATTGCGGTAGCAAAATGTCTACTGAAAGATGTCTTTCCACGTTTTGGTTTACCGTTGGAACTTGTTACAGATCAAGGCACTCATTTTGTCAATAATTTAATGAAAGTACTCACACATTCGTTTCAGGTCATGCATAAATTTAGTTCACCATATTACCCTCGTGCAAATGGTTTGGCTGAGAGTACAAACAAGACTTTGTTGAATATGCTTCGAAAACTCATTTTGGAAGCACCGGAAAGATGGGATCAACTGTTACCTGTAGTATTATGGGCATACCGGACTACATACAAGGTAGCAACAGGACTAACCCCTTTCAAACTAGCTTATGGATTGGAAGCAATAGCACCGATGGAGATAGTTATGCCAAGTTTACGAGTAGCAATCGCTCAGAAACTGCTACCTGAAGAATCACTGTCATGTCGGTTGGATACACTCAGAGAATTAGACGAGCATCGATGGCATAGTTTTTTTACTATTCAAGAAGTACAACTAAGACAAGCTCGAACACATGATTGATATCTAAAGACCCCAATTTTTTCGGTGGGACAACTTGTACTCTTTTACAATGCAAAGTCGAATCGCTCTGCTGGTAAATTCAAGTTACGATGGTTTGGTCCCTACCAGATTGCTGAACAAGTCATCTAATCCACACTGAAACGTTTCGCGGTTGGCCACGTCTTTTGGCATTCTCTTTTCTTTTATTTTATTTTCTTTTCTTTTTTGGCGTGCTTAATAAAATAAGTCTGTAAATATCCACGTTTTGATACCTAATTATGTCCACAGCCACCCTGCCCTTTCCAGTTACTCATGCATGCACACCGAAGTTAAGAATTATCATCTCAATACCACGCAATGATTAGTCATTCTTGATTGCTCTCCACTGCAACACATCTGCTTAACCTTTTCTGTTTCGCCGAAAATCGCTATTGTGTTTGTGTGATTTGTGTTATTGTGTGTACCCTGTGCTCTGTGTACTTGTGATTGCTGTCTCTGTGTGCGCCATGGAAGCTTTGGCTAACTATACCGCCTTCCGTGATGGACTCCCTGCCGACGTAGGAGAGTTCCTGTGCATTCGTGGGCTATCCAATTTCGCTGAACTCCCTTGGCATTCAGTGGAATCTCGCCCCTTCTTTGCCCAGATCATCTCTGCCATCGCCAACACACCTGCCACCGAGCAGAGTTGGCCGATCACCTCCCTACCATCCCGTACACTGATCACCTTCCAAACATTCGCTCAATCATTCCGACTCCCTTCGCAAGGTTGGGAAAATGGCCCGAACCTCCCCGTAGCAACAATGACCCAATTATTTCCTAGGTATTTGTCAAACGAATACGCGATCCTTTGCCGACCAGAACCTAAAAGATCAGCCCTCCAATTCTTAGTAGCTATTCTCAACCTACAGAAACGCACCTATGGAATATCACGTCCCTTCTACTCCACCATAGACTTAGCCGCTCGAGAACCAGTAAATTTTGCATCCTATTTCTTCCACCGCATTCACAAAGAATGCGTAGCAATCATCAAATAGGTAAACAAGGGAGGAATGCCAAGATCGAGACTCCCTCATATCATATCATTCCTGTTTCCGACCATCCTTGTAGCACAACCACCACCCAGAGGCCCGGTCCTACGACGTGAAGAATCTGTGCAATTATGGGATGATGATGAAGAAGATGAAGAGGACCTAAACCAACTCTTTAGAATCAGTTCTTCTGAGAGTGAAGCACAGGGATCAGCCGAAGCAAACAAAGATGATGACAAGGAAGAAGAAAAGCATGACGAAGAAACCTTCCACGACACCGCCACATCGATGCAACATGAATCCTCCGCGTAGTCATCTTCACAAGGGCAACAAGAACAGGAGGATCACACAAAAACTGACACAAGCTCGTCAGAAGAGGCATCACAGCAACAATCGGAGCCAAAAAACAAACAAATGAAGAACAAGTAGCTAAGGATATTTTCGATGAACTGCTCAGAGCAGTAGAATCCACCATTCCTGAGACCACCGACACTGAACAACAAAACGTAGATAAGGTAACGCAATCTCATACTGTCCTTCCCACTCCCCCACCGGAGCCGCCACTCGACCCCATTATCCCTATCCAACCCATCCAACCCAACGAACCCACTGACTCTTCATCCTCATCCCCCGACTACTCTCCACCGAACTCCCAACAACTGCTCACCGCCTCCTCATCCCAACCACAACCTCAGCTGCCACTTCCTTCAATCCCTACAATCTCTGAACTTGCAAACATGGGCCAATTGTTAATTCAATTATCACAGCAATTGCCAATCCAAATGAGAGAAGTCATTGATAATATTCGGAATGAATTACAACACAAGGTGGACGTACTAGAAGCAGACATCACGCCTCTGCAAGAAGAGATAGATGCAGTCAAAGCAGAAAACCATCAGCTGCACTCTCAAATTGTTGCGAACATTTGTTTTATATAGGGTACAAGTTTCAAATTATGTAAATACCTTTGGGAAGTCTTCAAATACTTCAAGAAGGCTCATATTATTCATAAAATGTAGCAAAAATACCACGTGAGTTCTAGAACATGGTGAGTCAAATTAGTGAGTCACAAGGGAGCTTCAGTGGTGTCCTAGTGGAAGGTCGATGTGGCTAGTTCTCAAAGTCCATCAATACTTTGCTTATTTGAGCACTTGAGTCATGTAATACCTCCATCCAAGTGTCTACCATGAATTTAGATGTATTAGGAAGGTTTTAGATTAGTTTCCCATGCTATAAAAAGAGGAGAAAAGTCGTGATCTTGTGGGATGTCCAAGAGAGTATCTCTATGCTACTCTAGTTTTTGTATGCAGAGCTTGCAGAGCTTGTATCTCCCTCATTATATATCCAAATTACATGTTTGATAGCTCATTTGAAAGCTCTTCTTGTCTACTTTCATAGTACCAATTTTCATAATCATTGGATTTGTCAGCTGAGAGCAACACTCTCTGCAAGTAGTGTGTGTTCTCTGTTTTTTATCCCTGCTGAAGGTCTCCATTAAACATCCAACTTGCAGAGGTCATATCTCCTTGTGTATGTATCCAAATCATGTATTCTTTGGCTTGTTAGAAAGCTCTCCAAGTCTATTTGTATTCTGGAAATTTTCAGATTCATTGGAGTTGTGAGTTAAGAGCAGTAGTCTCTGCAAGTGATGTATGTCCTCAGGTTCATCTCTGTTTCAAGGTCTCCATTAAAGCTGCATATTGCAGAGGTCATAGCTCATTGAGTATTTATCCAAATTGAGTGTTCTTTGGCTCATTGGAAAGCTCTTGGTCTCTAGTATATGTGGTTAAAACAGTTTTAAAAACTTTTGAGTGAGTAGAGAGTAGTAAGCTCTGCAAGCATGACTGGTTTTCTATGATGAAGTTTGTGAGAAGGTCAACTTGTTCCTAGGGGGTTCCACCTACTTCCTGCTATACTTTGGAGGTCAATAAACTCCAACATTGGTATCAGAGCAAGTACTTGGAGGCTTGGAGAAGGTTATCATACCTTGACGAAGAATTTGAAGCTATCAAAGAAGCAGTTCATCATCAACACTACACAAAGGTAGAAGAAGATTGCAAGGAGGCATCTGAAGCAACATCCAAGCAAAGAAAGGTGCACATACCTCATTTACAAGGTAAATATTATATTTCTTCTCATCACACACATTGGAAAGGAGGCTTAAAGGAGGAAGCTTAGCATTTGTATTATGGGAGACCAACATGCACAAATAGAGAAGCTTGATAAGACAAATTATCAGGCATGGAAGTTTAGAATCACAGCATACTTGCAAGGTAGAGGCTTGTATGGTTTGATTGACGGCACAGATATCAAACCCACATTACCAGAGGACCCAAATCAGCAACAATTGAGGGAGTTTAGACTTTGGAATGAGAGAGACAAAAGGGTTATATTCATTTTATCACAAAATATTCAAGATTCAATGGTAGGACACATACAAGATCTAGACACAAGTAGAGATGTTTGGCTTGCATTGGAAAGGTTGTATGCTACAGGTACAAGAGCAAGGAAGATTCAACTAAAAAATGAGTTGAATAACATAAAGAAAGATACAAGGACATCGGTCAATGATTACATATTGAAAGTTAAAGAGATTGCAGATCAACTAGGATCAATTCAAGCTCATGTGGAGGACGACGACTTGGTTGCACATACTCTCAACGGACTCAAAGATGATGAGAGATGGAAACCCTTCATTACTTCAGTTTATGTCAGAGGAGAATTACCAGATTTTGATCAACTTATTGCCCTCATGGTCACGGAGGAGATGAATCTAAATGGTTCTACTTCAAATCAAAAAGGATCTCAAGGACAAGCTCTTTATGTAGGATCATCAAGAGGTGGAAACAGAGGTGGAAGAGGTTCAAATAGAGGTCGAGGAAGAAGGATCGATGATCAAAGGACTTCAAGTGGCTTCTTCAACACAAGAGGAAGAGGAAGATCAAGCGCTAGAGGTACGAGAGGCTACTACAACTACAACCAAAGACAAAGGAGTGAAGATAATAAGAACAATTGCTATATATGTGGAAGGTATGGACACTATGCCAAAGATTGTTATCAAAATGAAAATAATCAAGGTGGTAATCGAAGAGGAGGCTATTCAAGAAGAGGTAAACAACAAGGAAATTATGCAGTTGAAGGTAAAAGTGATGATTATGATTCTCTTCTTATGATGAATGTAGAAACTAAGATGAATTCCAATAGTGATGTATGGTATGTAGATAGTGGTTGTTCTAATCACATGTCTCATGATGCTTCATGGTTTTCTAATATGCATAATCCGTCATGTAAAGGTCATGTTGAAACAGGAGATGATACAACACATAAATTATGCAGGTTGGAGATGTTGTTATGCAGGATAAGAGCAAGAAAAATTGCTTGAAGGATGTACTTTATGTGCCAACGATCACTAAGAATTTGATGTCGGTTGGTCAAATGGTAGAAAAAGGTCTACAAGTGAGATTTAATCATGCAGGTTAATTGCTAGAGGTCAAAAACAAGGTAGATTGTTTACATTCAAGGTAAACCCAAATCATACAAACTATTTCTCTTATGGTATGCATCGAATAGCAGAGCTTGATCTATGGCACAAAAGGATTGGACACATGAATGTACACAGGTTAAAGGAGCTATCAAAGAAGAGGATTGTTGAAGGATTACCTGATCTTACTAAGCAACATATGGTGCATCTTTGTGAAGCATGTCAAATGGGTAAGCAGAGTAGACAACCTTTCAAGCATTCAAGTTATGTAAGTGATGGTTTGCTAGATCTCATACACACAGATGTGTGGGGACCTACTAAAGAGGCATCCTTGATTGGTAATAAGTACTATGTATCATTCATTGATGATCATAGTAGAATGACATTTGTGTATTTCATTAAACATAAGAGTGAGGTCTTTGATTGTTTCAAGAAGTTCAAATCATATGTCGAAAAGCAAACAGGAAGGTATATTAAGAAGCTAAGGTCTGATGGAGGGGGAGAGTATTTCTCTCAAGCTTTTACTGATTTTTTGTATGATGAAGGTATCAAAAGAGAAGTTACATGCAGGTATACTCCACAACAAAATGGAGTCGCAGAAAGAAGAAACAGAATCATAGCAGAAGCATCTAGAAGTATGCTTAATGATATGTGTTTGCCTAATTATTTTTGGGCTGAAGCTGTTAGCACAAGTGTTTACATTATGAATAGAGTTCCGACTGCTGGAGTTCATCATTTGACACCATATGAGGTATGGCATGGAAGGAAACCAAGTTGTGTACTTGAGTCGCAATGGCTCAAGGACTTGTACCAATGAGACTATACCTCGATTGCCATACAAGTGCATATAGTGGAGTTCTTTTCACACATTTAATTATCAATCCGAAGGAGTGACTTACCAAGTGTATGAAGACATGTGCACACGTGATGGAAAATGAAGTGAGTTAGCTATCCAAGCATGAGAAAAGACTAATACTACCCACACCTACTGAAAAACTGGAAGTGTTGTCGCAAGCCTCTTTTCAGCAGTTTTGGTTTTTTGAGGTTTTCTCCCAGCCCAGAACTCCGAACATAGGCAATAGGGTACTCGTTTCGAAGCTCTCGCCGAGACGAATCCAACGGTAGTAGTTTCACTCAATTCTGACCGCTCTGCTGCAAGTTATGGCAGAAACAGTGAATTACGGGAACTACTAACACCCGCGTTTTTGCTTCTCCTAGCTTACGCACGCACTACAGCCACTCAAAACAAGGGGGAAGGGGTAGACAACAGTCCTACACTTGCATTTCAAGCATCACACACACATACATGAGCAAAAAGAAGATCAAAATCAGCATGAAAGAGGCAAACTCGAAATTTCAGAAGTGCTCTTCTTCACAATGACCAGGAGTCCTTTACAATGAGTCACTTTTGACTTATATACTAGTGCCCTAAGTTTGGTCCTTTCACACAAGAGACCGGCACTTTATTCACTAAAATGTTAACTTCCTACTACTGTACATGGGTAATTCACTAATCTTCTGTGGGGATGCATCTAGAGGACTCCTCTAGTGCATTTACAATGGAAAATATATACAAGAGTGGTTATGATACAAAAGTAGTGTGTCCAAATCGGAAAAATTTTGGGGCCCGTCTTTTTTCTCTGCTTTGTGCGCTCTTTAGCTCTGCAACACTCTCCCCCTCTTCGTCTCTGTCGTCCCTTGACAGACTTTGCTTCGCGAACGCGTCCCGTGGGTAGTGTTGTCTGATTCGTGATCTTGCATTACGTTTTAGAGGCGCTTCAGCTTTTCCACTGCACGCTCCCCTTGGTCAGTATTGTCTGCAGTTAAACAGACATGCAGATTCGATGGCCTTCTTGATTCAAGCTCTACCACTCGAGAGCCTGATGTAGTTGTCTTGCCTGTTGACTCGGGTTGCCACGCACGCCACCAGTGACTAGGAATGTGATGTTCTTAGTCACCCTCTTCAACTTTTCAGCCTCTACCCCTTTCTTACTTTTGGTCCTACTCTGATGTTTGAAAAGTCCATGACTCGGGACCCCGGGGTTTAGCTTTGTAGCCTGGTGCGTGCCCCTGCGGGGCTCTGTGCAGAGATATGTTCTTTTTCTCTTCTTTAATGAATAGTTTTGGACTTTGATTTTCTTCTTCTTTTCTTCTTGCTTGATTGTCCCTCTACACGTCCCTCCTCCTGAACTCTGTCGTCCTCGACAGGCTTTCTGAGGCGACGCGTGTATGTTTGAATGGCGGTTTGCTCTCGTTGGTTTAGCAGGTTTGCATGACATATCATGAATTCCTTCCATTGCCTTGACTTCACTCCGTCTTCTGGCGCCTGTCGATGATCAGCAAAAAAGCTTGTTTCATAGGCCACCAGCCTTGCATTTAAATTGGAAGTCATCTTTACAAAAATCTCCGAATCGATTTCAAAGAAGCCGGTGAAGAATGCTTCTTCGAAGGTCTGCATATAAGTCGATGGCAAAAACATAAGGCGGGAATAGTATGCCATAATGGTGAGTCGGCTCGGGATGGTTGATAGATCAAAAATGAGGGCTTCCGACCCTTGTGTAATGCCAATGAAATTCAAAAATGTGTACTTCGCATGCTGGAAAACCTTTAATACTGTAATGAGCATGCTAAATATTTTATTTGTCATCTTGACTGCCAAGTCCGGCACTGTGGCATATTTGGCAATCCAGAATTCCATTGTCTTTACCATATATTCTTCAGTGGGTAGATAATTATGTGGCGGACTAGGTAGTAATGGGTAATTTAGCCACTGGTTATTGATGGAGCCTTGACGCTGTGCTTCCCAAAATTGCGTCCACGAGCGTCTGCGGGGTACAGGACAAAATGATGGATTTACCGGAAGCGCATAGGGTGATGCTTCCCACTGTACCCGCAAAGTCGGATTCTTTTCCAAAATTTTCCTTCGCCATATGGGATCCGCCTTCTCAAATTCCTCTTGAGTATACTTGAAAGTGTCATGCTGGAATTGAAGGTTGGGGTCCGGATCTTTATTCGTGGTAGTCTTTATATACACGCGCGTCTGTTCTTTAAGTAGACCATATGGTACATTGAAGGGCTTCAAAATTTGATCTAGCTGTTTATTGTCTATTCGAGCTTCTTTCATAATTTGTATTATTTGATCTTCAAAATCAGCAGTGAGCTGGGACACCAGTAGTGCCCTTTCTGGTCTGCTCAATTCTGCAATGTCGCGTGTGTTAGGTTCTAGTGGAACCTCCTTTTCCGCCCTTAGTGGTGAATGATACAAGGGAGGAGAGAGAGGACGTACCTCTTCCTCCACAGTAGCCGTGGTTTCTGGAGGAACTACTGGTGTCCCTTGTTTCTCTTTTAGCTCAATCCGCTCCTGCAGCCGTTTAATGATGTCATCTTTATTCTTGAGCTCCTCTTCAGCCTTGGTAAGTTTTTCTTGATGTTTGATTAATTCCTGTGCCACGATATGCATGTGATCTGTGTCTTCCTTGCACTGTCGGAAATAATCTTTCTCGGCTTTTTTCCATTTCTTTCGTAGAGCTGCAGTATCATTCATACATTTCTGTTCCCATTCTGCAACTGTCTCTTGCTCCTGTTTGAGCTGATCTGCCATCTTGGTCAACTTTGCTTCCATGTCTTTTATGTCCTCATTTGTTTTGTCAAGATCTGTCGATGGTTGATCACTGAGGAGAGCTGTCATTAGCTCTTTGTTTCTGTCCCTGAGTTGGTCTGCTTCTTCCATGCTCACCTTGAGCTGTGACTCGAGTACTTTGCTATGAGTCTGTATTCTTGTTTTCTCTTTTTCCGTTACTTCCAGTTTCTTCGTCAGCTCCAATACTTGCTCTTTCAGGTGGGCATTCTCCTTTTCTAATGTTTTGCATTGTGTTTTGGTTGTTTTTATCTTCTCCTTTTTCTTCAACACCTAAGCTTCTACTTTAGATAAGGTCTTTGCCAAATGCATACCTTCTTTCTGAAGCTTTTGTTTGTCGAGCATGGCCTGGTCGTAATCTTCATCAGCATCAAGCATCAGTTGTTGAGTGTCGAGTGCCGTGCGGATCATATCCTGCACCACCGGCTTGAGCTGAGCTATATCTACATTCAACCATGTCTTTGTTATGTCCGGTGTTTCTCCTGTTTGTACATCTTGTCCCTGTGCTACATGGATCAATTCTTTGTGTGGTTGTCGGACCTGTAGTTGTATATTAACTTCTGCTTCATTTTCGACCGTTTTACGAACTTTCGTGGCACTCCCTTGAAATGTTACATCCAGAGGGGACGGTTCTGCCACAACCCTTAGTGGTGTGAAGGGTTCTTCGTCTTCTTTCTCTTCTTCTTGAGGCTTGTCCTCAGATATCCTTGCATGCACCTCATTATCAGTTTTGTCCTCCTCTATGTGGGGGATGGAGGCATCCTTCGCTTGCATAGTGTTTTGCCCTTCTTCTTCTGCCTTCTTCGTGGTTGTACCCTGATCTGCCAGCGATGATTGTCCTTCTTTTTGGTCGTCAGCTTGGGCTTCGTCATAATTGACTTCATTTAATTCGGCCCACTGGCCATCATCCTTCGATTCACTTTTAATATCTACATCCAGTAATGATGTAGTTTGCTTCTCTTGGGCGTCGGATCCTGAACTTCAATTGTCTAGCCCAATCTCCCGATATCGGTGTACCTTAGTAAGTTTTCTTTTGGGTTTTTGAACTGTTGCAGCCTGTTGATAATGATGACCTTGCACTGGTAGATTGATTTGCCCTTCTGTATACTTGTGAGTCTCCTCCATTGCTTGAGTTAACTCTTCTTCCGTAATTTTCCTGGGTCCTTGAGTGGTGGTGGTAGGCAGCACATGTACTCTCTTTGGTTATGGTGCTTCTTCTTCTTTCTGCAGAACTTCTCTAGGCCGCTTTGTACCTCTCATGGTTCCTCTCATCCTTGGTTGCGAACTTGTTTCTGTTTCTTCTGCTTGCTTACTCCCTTTCTTTTGTTTTGGTACTGTAGCACTCTTGACATATTGAGCCAGCTCCATTGAAGATGGCATCTCCCTCAAGTACTCGCGCATGCGCAATGCATGGTAAATCATGATTGTGAGGGCAGTGGTTCCATTAAGGAATTTTTTATTCTCCCACTTCTTCTTGGCCTCGAACAATCTTTCCTGCACGTATGGTGTGAGATTTACCTGATTGCCGATCTGTTTTGTGGCATGAGACAATAATTGGACAATAATTTTTTGAGGGGCCGTGTATCTGTTCATACTTGGAAAACAAAAATGTTGATGAATCAACCTGACCTCCTCTTCAATATCCACTCTATTAATGTCGACAAAGGTTCTAGTATTTGCTCCACGAATTTCTTCTTTGGCCGTGTTGATACCATCTTTCTCCCACTCAAAAGCTTCTTTGATTAAGTCGTGGGAGAACTGAATGACTACCCATTCGCCATTCTTATCCATCACATTGGCTTCTGGCACCAATGGGTCATGTAGCGCTGGTCTCAAAGTGTTCATGACTTGGGTACATCGTTGGAAGTCCGGCTTGTAGATGGGTAGCTCGAAATACTTGTGAATTCCTGCTTTCTTCAGGATATCGATTGTAGATGGCATTCCATGTAATATCTTGAAGTCCTGGGACATGATCGGAAAGTGGTGATCCGTGTCCATGATCTTTATGTTGGCCAAGAAAAGATACTCTTCCACTGGCTGCTCATCTCTGAACCAGTGTCCTTTAGCTTTCGTAAGACATTGGGGAGGAAATTCTTGGACCTCCTCTTGGATTGTAGCTTCAGAGTCTTCAGAAGCCATCTGCACTTAATATAGAGCATGAATTAGTATCTATATTTTGTCCAGAAATCCTCCACCATGTGTTGATTAATAATTTGATATTGCTCCGAGTGCATGGTGCCGTCCCTTTCCCGTGGGTGTGAGAAGGGTAATACCTGAATTTTTCATATATTTTTTATATTTTTCGCTGAAAAGAAAACATAAAAGTCAGTCCAAAGCCGAAGCGTAGTTTATGTACATAGTATGTCCATTCCTATCGGTTTAAAGTTAAGATCTAGTCTCACTTTGGAGATCGTGCACCACTAATTTGATAGTGTACATCCTGTGTCGAATGCTTGGCCTTGTAATGTGGCCCTATCATGCATACTTTGGGTGCATCAGACACAACATGAGTGCAGTCGGGTGCTTTATCTCCTCGATCTCTTGCTCCTTGTGGTAGCTTTGGTTTCCAGATCCATTTTGAGAACACTGAGAGAGGTCGCTGGGTTTTCTCTATTCGTGCAGCTGCTCGTGTTCCATTTGTCTTATCCCTTGTCCGATTGAATTTGACCTTTCTTGGCAATCCTCTCTGATGATTCACATGTGTTGTTGACTTTTGCCTCGTCTGCTGTGGTGTTTCCTCTTTGGTCTTCACATGCTGTTTAGCTGCTTGTATGACCTTTTTGGGAATCCATATCTGATGTCGAGATCTTTGAGCTTCAAGCAGGGGCTTGGGAATCCATACTTGTACTGGTTCTTTTCGTTTGTAGTTCTTTGTAGCTGACATATACCTATGTGAAACGGTGCGATGTATGTCAGAGGACTTAGTCTCCCATACGCAAAGATGAGATGCCACTGAAACCTATGATGGGTGGACGTGCATTCTCTAAGTGGGGAATAGACTTCGTAGGTCCTATTAATCCCCCAGCCAAAGGTTCTCATGCGGAATACATCATTGTGGCAACAGACTATCTCACCAAGTGGGTAGAGGTAAAGGCTACAACAAAGAACGATGCTCAGACAACTGCCAAATTCTTGTTTGAGAATGTGTTCACAAGATACGGGCTACCTATAGAGCTTGTAAGTGATAGAGGCACTCATTTCTTGAATGAAGTGATTGAAAATCTACTCCAAGAATTCTTGGTAATACACAAGAAGTCTGCCCCTTATCACCCTCAAGCTAATGGACAAGCTGAGAGCACTAATAATATTTTATGCAATGTACTGACGAAATTAGTGAACACTAAACGCTCTGATTGGGACAAACAGCTACACCATGCTGTTTGGGCATACCGAGTTGCCTACAAAACGGTACTCCAAGCCACCCCCTTTCAGATGGTATTCGGCCAAAACGCTGTGCTACCCTTGGACTTCCTAATCCCTACGTTGAAAGTAGCACAAGAGCACGAATGGACAGGCCATGAACTCTCCTCTAGGATTTTTGACCTTGAACGATTAGGAGAAACACGACTGAGAGCCGCTGCAGGAATATATGCAGCCAAGAAGAGACAGAAGGCATACTTTGACGCCCACGTAAAGGATAAGGGGTTGAAAGCAGGAGATCTAGTTTTAGTCTATACACTGAAACAACACGCAAGGAAGCTAGAAAAGAGAGGCTACGGACCTATGATCATCAATAGGATCTCCACAAGTGGAGCAGTACAACTGGCCACATTAGAGGGTGATGTTCTCCCTAACTATATTAGTGGTTGCAGAGTCAAGTTGTATCAGGAACCCCTCACGGAGGAAATGCTCAGCCGACTCAACACTGCTAAGAAACGCAAAGAGGAAGAAAAGCGAGTTCGAGAAGAAGCTCAAGCAGAAGCTTTAGAACGCATCAGAAGGATGAAGTTACGAAGGCAAGGTAGAGATCAGCCTAGAGTGAATGAATATGCAGGCCAAGGATATCCCATGGCCATGTGTGAAGTTGCAGGAACAAGCTCGCATAGAATAATTGATAGACGTCCTTTCATAACCATAGATAAAGGACAAGGAAAGAGTGCAAGGACAGTAAGAGCCTTGATTGACTCAGGTGCAGCCACTAGTGCTGTTAGAGTGTCTTACTGCCAAGAATTACAGTTGACTGTCAATCCTGTGGAAGCATATCTCATAGGATTGGGAGGCGTGGAAACCCCTTGCATGGGCGAGGTGGAACTTCCCCTCTACATTCACGATGAGGCAATGACAGTTAAAGTACTAGTGTGTCAAGATGAGGATCTCACGGAGCCTCTCGTCTTGGGTCAAGATTGGATCTATGACCAAGCGGTCAATCTAAACCTAAGAAGTGGACTTCTCCAGGTTTGGGTCAATCATAGTCGAGTTACAGTAGAATTAGAAAATGGAGCACTCAAGGAACTAGGAAAGGCACAGACTCCTGGTCCTTCCAGGGGTACACATGAAGATGACCATGCTGTTCTTGTTCAAAACCCTGTGCTGCAGAGGAATGATAATTGCAAAAAAGGAGTCAGGGATGCAACGGAACTCCCTTCTCTTCCACAGGCCAGAAGAAGGCAGCAACCAAAGGTGGATCAAAGGCAGAAGAAGCAGAGTACTACCTATGTCTGAGATCAAAAGTACCTGCACAGCAGAATGTCCCAGAAAATAAACCAGGTATGGGTGCGGAAAGGCGAACAACCGGTTGCACCACCGTCAACTACACGGGCAAAGCCTCTTATTAGTAACCAACAACACCACGCTAATAAGAAGTCTTTCAGAAATTTTTCTGCTAAAGTAAAATCTATTTGGGTGCCCAAGAAGTCGATGAAGGCAAGCCCACAATCAAGACAAATTTGGGTGCCTAAGGCTTGCTTGAAGGCACAAGTAGCTACGCCAAGGCCACAACCTATGCAGCATGACGCAGCTACGCATACTGCCAGTATTCACTCGTTCTCAACACTCAAGAACACACCAAGACCCAAGAGCGTGCATGTAATCAATTGTAAATGGGTCCCTAAAAAGCCTCATTTTCAAACCGCGCCATCGAGAAAGCTCTCTAGAGTCTCTACGAAACCGAAAGCAAAGCCCATCCACTGCATTTGGCAGCCTAAGACCTGTAATAAACCCCCCGACCCCAATTTGTAAATTCATCCCCACTTGCTAACTTCATTAGTCTCCTAGGATTACCCAAGCATTAACCACACACACGTGCACCGAACACTTACTAACCCATTATTCGCTCCCGACCCTCATGTTAATATTGTGATGGGAACAACGGTCCTCACTTGTCCTGTACAATATTAACACCTGTTTGTATATTCTCACAAAGACAGACAGCAAGAAGTAAAATGGCAGATACAGTAGGAACTAGCTCCCAGGCAGGCTCCAGCCCACAAGTGGTGGACATCGAAAGTCTTCCAGTCGAGGAGGAGTTAAAGGAAAGACCAGCGGCATTACGGGCATTGCACGCCATACCAATTCAGAATCCCCCGCAGGGACACACAATGCCCGTGGGCAAAGCCTCACATTGGTTCAGTGACGTTGCTGGTCCCCTGGGTGAAGGCACGTATATGTGGGAATCCGAAGTCGAATTCAATGGACGATGGGGCCGATACCATTTCTTTACCAGGGAATTTGAAAGGCTACAAAATAACGAAGGACTTAAGCCGATCTGGAAGAAGGCAGGGCTTTATGACTACTTCAAGTCCCAACTACCAAAGCCAGATTTCCTCAGATGCTCATATCTAATTAGTACCCTCACCCCCAGCAAAGACAAGAAAGGATACAGCTCCTTTGTGCTCCCATCACTCACAAGGGGCAACGAGCTGAAGCGTTTCCGCTTAACTATCAATCTGGTAAGAGAAGCACTCGACATGCAGGGAATGCACATTCCAACAGAGAAAGAGACAATGGTTCCAGACAACATGAAGAACAGGAATCTGACAAAGCTCAAGGACATGGTTGCAATGACACCCACGATCGCCATCCACTTACGTATGGTCATGCAACATTTCGCCTTCCCCGCGCAGGATAGATTCACAATGCCTCCCAAAAAGATTTGGTTTAGCCTCTACCTGGCGGATGCTTTTGAGTTGACCATCAATATGCCCCACTGGATTATCGACCAGATTCATATGGCTCATCAGAGATGGTATAAGAAGCAAAGATCTGTATTGTATGGTTGCTGTGCACTCACAAGAATTGTATACAGATGTCTCGCCTATGATGTACCGGTGCAAAGGGCTCTGATCTGGTCCAGAGCACAGGAATTTCAACGACGATTGTCAGCCGTAGGGCCTCCCTCAAAGAAGATGCAAGGCACCGTCCAGATGCCTTGTGCACAAGCTCGCGGTGCAACCCTGACGCCTGAGACAACCCCAAGACTCCCCCGACGAGTGCAACCGTTTACTATCAGGCTACCCAGGCACAGCACAGATGGCCCCAATCTTGTATTTCCACCAGTACCGACTGATCTGGAGTTCCCGCATGGGTTCACTCTAGAGGACTTAACTGACGAAGAAGTTGCAAGAATCATAGAAGCTGTAAATGCAGAAGTTGAAGAAGAGCAAGCCAATGGACAGCAAACTGCCCCAGACCAAGCACAGCCCAACCAACCAGACGTAGTCAACGTGGACACTGAAGAAGAAGCT
Organism: Ceratopteris richardii; assembly: GCA_020310875.1. Classification (NCBI taxonomy): domain Eukaryota; kingdom Viridiplantae; phylum Streptophyta; class Polypodiopsida; order Polypodiales; family Pteridaceae; genus Ceratopteris; species Ceratopteris richardii. The sequence goes on from CM035434.1 coordinate 147,098,604, forward strand.
CATGGGGAGACACAGGGCGGACATTCAGAACCCGAAGAACAAGAGTATGATCCAGAAGCCCTACAAGTACTGGAAGGTGCCCCCGCCTACACTAGCGCATTAAAGAAGCTTTACGAAACAATGAACCGAGTTCAAGAGCAACACAGGCTCTCATTAGCTGCAGGTAAAGCTCTCATGAACCAGATTCTGGAGGAGGAAGGTGTGGACGAGCAATACCGTGCCACCTTGGAAATGATATCAGATGCTTTAGGAGTACCAGAAACTGTGCACACAGCACTTGTGCACTCACGAAGAACAGAGAGAAGATATGGAAGACGCCCCCCACGATCGGGAAAACAAATGAATGTATTAGGATCAGGACCACAAGGCACCCCCACAACCACTGGCACGGCACACACAGTTCACGACACCGAGGAAGCCCACACATCGAGTGCACCCCCATCACCTCCCTTGCCACCTTCTCCCCCACATCGACCTCACTCACCTCCCTCTACCACTGTAACCTCCACTGTCACCACCTCTGAAACCACTACACACACCAACGCACAAACCATCAGCCAACCCACACACTCTACTCCCACTGAAAACATAAGTCTAACTACAGCCACTGTACACCTCACCACCCCGAGCACACTTCCTAGAAGTTCACAATTACACACACCTCTGTACACATTCACAACCCTCACCGCTACCACAATCCCCATGTTCACAGTCACGCCCATCACGAACCCCACTTTCATGGAGGTATCACCCACCTCTGCACCTCTCCCGTCCCCCATTTACCCACACTCTCCCATTCCCCCACCTCCCCCCTCACCCATCCCTAGCACTGCATTCACAACCCCCTTTCCCTTTCCCTACCCCTCTGCATTCAATACTATTCCTCTCGGTAACCTATCTAATAATATGCATCAATGCATGGCCCAACTCCAGCAACATTACCAACACTTGGACGACCAACATACAAGGCTCTTCCAACGCCACGAGGATCTCCAAGCAAGTTGTAGGGATCTTGAAGAGCAGAAGCAGCAACTAGAACAGCAGCACGTGACATTACAGGAGCAATACGCACAATTAGAAGCCAACCCACCTCAAACAGATGATGACGAACGACGACATATGGACGAGCTGCTCCATTCTCAGATCACAGAAAACCTGAAACTTCGACGAAACTTGGGCCTCCTCCGAAAACACATGTCGACCGCGTTAGAAGAGAATAAGAGATTACAGAAACAGAACGAAGAAAACCTGGAAGCGGCCATGGAGGGTTCCCCACAAGAGATTGACCCGGAACGATTCAAGGCGATACCCTCTGAGAATATGAAGGTGGTGTTAGAAACTCATGCAGACTTAATGGAGGCCCATGCCGCTTTAGAAAAAGAAAGAGATGAGTTACGAAGACAATTGGCCACTCGACAAACAGAACCCAGCCCGAGCATAACCGCAGAAGAAACAGCTGAAGAGGTCAGTAAACTCCGGGCCGAACTTGAGGAATTACGCAGCAAGGTTATGCAATATGAGCGTCAGCCCTCCCCTCTGGTAGACCCCGAGCCTGACGACCTGGTGCCAATTGAGGTAGAAGAAACATTTGAGGATCCCTATGTCCCGATGCCAACACCCGGAGGTAAGCGCACAGAACAGGGCATGGACACAATTGAGATCGAGGCACCGGAATGGATGCAAAAGTTAGAGAAAGTAGCCACGACGCATGATGACAGGGTGGCCGTCCAAATCGCATTGATGTCAAAATTGGAAGAGGTGGTAATAAAATCTGATTATTTCCAGAATCTTTCACACCATAGGTGGATCGGGCCATCGGATGATCTGTATGTACCTTTTTGCGTACTGATGGCGGATTATAATGCGGAGATCAAGCGCCACACCTCAAGGGAACCCACCTCTGCCACCCAATTTGCACCCGATGACATCCCAGAGAGTGCCAAGCAAGGACATATCCGGCAACCAACATGGTGAATTCGACTGCTCGAAACCTATCCGGAAATGGTAAGAACGTGGAACAACATGCCATTGTACATCAAATATAATCCATGTTATTGCCCTGTGTTCCGAAGGAGATCCTGGCCGGAGTACACACATACAGTGCTGACGATTAAAGGATGCGAGAAGTGGCTAAATTACGTGTACTTCGCACCCCCTAAAGGCGCACCCACAATTGGCTATATGATTTCAACGATCCGGCATTGGGGGGCCCGTTTCAAGAATGTTCCTGATATCATGACTCAGATGTGCCTGAAAATTTTCGAACTTATGCTGGTCACCTTCAGGACCTTCAAAAATGTCAAGGAACCGCATCTCTCAGCACTAGGATTTAATGAAGGGAACCAGGATCTTGTATACGACATGAGCACAACTCCATCGATCAATGTTGTGTATGCATGGCACGCTCGCATCAAATATCTACCGGCCTGTTTCAAACAAACGTTCGAAGAGATGTTTGTCACGGGATTCTAGGAATATCATTCCGAGATATTCATTCCCAGACCATCCCATCTCTTGCAGTTGTTTGCAGTGGAACAAGCTCTCCACTCCGAAAAGCTACATATGCCACATCCAGAGGTTCCTGGGCCGGTAGACTGGGATGCTCTTCTGACAGATTTGGCCAAAGGGTTGCGAATTGCCGAACATCATTTAGCGCAGGACGTCGTCGAATACTACATCCAAAAAACCTCTCAACAAGGGTCTGTCAGGGACGACAGACGCGAGAGAAGGGGGGGTGTTGGAGCCGGAGCTGAAGGACTGACAAGACAAGGAAGCACAAGAAGAGAGTCCGAGAAAAGAGATAGCACAAGCAGACAAGGCAGTCAACGACGATCCGGCAAGTAGGCCAACAATTTTCTTCAGAAAGAAGCACTGATGAACACTCACGCAGATTTAGCACTAAGGCAACCTTAATCTTTCAAAACCTCTACACCCATTAAAAGTGATTATCATCACTAAGCACCATTGTAAATATCATTTCATCTTTTTTTAGCTCCATTTTGTGCAAGCCAAGGAGTCCTTGAGCTTGAGGAGCATTAGAAGTATCTACCTGCCAAATTTCGTATTTTTTAGATATCGTTTGAGCCCTCAAATAAGCCCTGGAACCTAATTTTTAACTAGGCCGGACACTAGGTCTGGACAGGGCCAAAACTTAGCCAAAAACTATAAAAAGAGCTAGAGAGCTCATTTTTGAGAGTTAGATTGTAATTGAAACGAACTTGTCTGAGCATTTTGAAAGTAATCTAAAAAGCTCCATTGATTCTCTCTCTTTGTCTTGCCGTGTGTGCGCGTGTGTGTGTATGTGTGTGCATGCTTGTGTGCTTCTCACTCACGCACTTGTGCCGCCACTTGCTCGAGGTCTTCATACCATCCTCACGTCTTCCCGGATTGACATTAAAGGAGGTGCTACTCATCACTGAGCTACAGTTACTCTCTCTCTCTCTCTTCATAATAGTGAATCATCCCCCCACATGGCTTCACACATGGGTGCCACATGGCACACATGTGTGAGCCCATGTAATAACCAATCTAAGAGGTGGTTCACACCTCTTCTGAGGGGTTCTCCATATAACATTTCCTTCCCCTTAAATCCATTTTTGTCCTCAAAAATGGTATTGGAAGGTCTAAAAGAAAGAGAGAACTAATAATATCACTACTCCCACTATATCCCCATGTATATAAATACATGGTCCTGTCTCCGTGTTGTTTCCCCATATCCTTCCCCTTAAGAAGACTCTTGGGAAGGTAAACTGAAACTGGGAAACCGTCTCTGTAGGGTGCTAACCCGCTCCCATGTGGCACTATCTTCTGAACTATCTTTCCACTTTACTAGACACTCTTTATACAAGTGACTCCTCGTCCGTTTCTCTCGAGTGCATAGTATGCTCTCTGGCTCATGTGGAATAGATTGAACAGAAATAAGCTCTACTACCTCACTATCTGGAATGAGGTTGTCAAATTCACCCAGCCTTTTCTTAAGCCGGCTAACATGAAAAACTGGATGGATTTGACTATTCTCTGGAAGTTCGAGCTGGTAAGCCATCTTTCCTATTCTCTTAAGTATTTGGAAAGGTCCACAATACCTAGGAGACAATTTTGGACAAGGTCCCGTCTTCATGGTTTCAGACTTAGATGGAACTCTAAGATAGACTTGCTCTCCTACCTCAAAGTTGATATCTCTTCTTTGAGGGTCAGCATAGGCTCTAGCCCTATCCTGAGCTTTCCTAATGCTGTCCTTAGCAAGTCTAAGCATATCATTCATTTCTTCCAAGAAGTCCTTTGCAGCTTGAACTTTTTCATTTTGCAAGCCAACTGCATAGGGAGCCCTTGGCTGAAACCCATACATAAGCATAAATGGACTATGCCCGGTGGAAGAGTGCTTGGCACTATTATATGCAAACTCTACTATAGGTAAGTACTCCTCCCAATTAGTTTGCCTTTCATTTACATATGCTCGAAGCATATCCTCTAGGATTTGGTTAACCCTTTCTGTTTGCCCATCCGACTGTGGATGCTCGGCCGTACTCATGCTAAGCTTTGTATCCAACCTTTCGAAGACCGCTCTCCAAAAGTGGCTAGTAAACTTCCTATCCCAATCAGAAACTATGTCTAGAGGAAGACCATATAACCGGTATAGGTTCTCTACAAAGAGTCTAGCCAACTCAGGTGTCTTCACTGTAGTACGTGTCGGAATAAACCTAGCCATTTTGGTTAACCTATCCACAATTACCCACACCGAGTCGTGCCCTCTCTGCATCTTAGGTAATCCGACTATAAAGTCCATGGAGATACTCTCCCACTTCCCATTAGGAATATCCAATGGGTGGAGTAGTCCTCCAATCCTCAACCTCTCAGCTTTGTTGACCTGGCATTTATTGCACTTAAGCACATACTCTAGGACGTCCTTATGAAGTCTAGGCCAATAAAACTGCCTCTTAACAAGATCATAAGTCTTGTTAACTCCTGGGTGTCCCGCACTAGGTGTGTCATGACACTCATATAAAATATGCCGTCTCATCTCAGTATCTCTAGGGACACACACCTTACCTTTATATAACAGATATCCATCATGGACACTGTAATTCTTCCACTTGAATCCTTCTTGAGTACTCGTCGATACTCCAGCCTCATTGGAAACCCGTATATCACGATCCCCATTCTCTATGGCTTTCCAAATTTCGGAATATGCAGGATCAAGCCTACATTTCCCTCTAATAGACTCAAGTAGTTCACTAGTGATCTGAGTAAAACTCAGTCCATTGAGCATAGGCATGCGGCTAAGTGAATCAGCCACTACATTAAACTTTCCCTTCCTATACCTAAGCTCATAATCAAACTCTTGAAGGGTCTCTGCCCATCGGGCCTTACGACCTTTAAGGTCTGTTTGATTAGAGAGCCACTTAATGCTCTCTTGATCCAACACTATCGTAACTTTGGCACCATATAAATAATGACGCCACTTCTTCAAAGCATGGACTATTGCATACAACTCCTTCTCATAGACGGAGTAATTCTTTTGAGCCGGTTCTAGTTTCTTGCTCTCAAAAGCTACTGGTCGACCATCCTGTACTAAAACCGCTCCTATAGCAAAATCACTCGCGTCAGTCTCAACCACAAATGGTTTATTGGGATCTGCTATATGTAAAAGTGGAGCTGTAGCAATTGCTACCTTCAACTTTTCCATACTTTGCTTCTGTTCGTCTTCCCAATGAAAGGCTTTCCCTTTCCCTTTAAGCTGTTCCGTCATTGGGACAGCAATTTTGGCATAGTTCTTAATGAATCTTCGATAGAAACCTGATAAACCTAGGAAGATCTGCAGCTCTTCCAGGTTCCTTGGATGTGGCCATTCCATAATAGCCCTTACTTTTTCAGGATCCATCTGGATTCCATCCTGGGAGACTATATGCCCAAGGTATTTAACCTCTTTTTTTAAAAATTCACACTTTGACTCCTTAGCAAAGAGCGAATTTTCCCTTAACACTTGAAATACTTTTCTCAAGTGTTCCAAGTGCTCCTGTTCTGATGCACTATAGATCAGAATGTCATCTAAAAAGTCTACTACAAAGTGTCCTAGATAAGGCCGTAAAACACTATTCATGAGTTTCATGAAAGTGGCAGGAGCATTGGTGAGACCAAAAGGCATCACCAAAAACTCATAATGCCCATATCTAGTCCTAAATGCAGTCTTAGGGACATCCTCTGCCCTAATTCTAATCTGATGATATCTTGATCTAAGGTCAAGCTTGGTAAAATACCTAGCTTGATGTAACTGATCAAATAGATCTTCCAACCTAGGCATTGGAAATATATTTTTGATAGTTACCTTATTAAGTGCTCTATAATCTATACATAGTCTCATAGAGCCATCTTTCTTTTTAACTAGAAGCATTGGCGATGCCCATGGTGAGTTACTAGGTTTGATGAAGCCTTTATCTAAATAATCCTGCAATTGCTTCTCAACCTCCTCATGCTGAGAAACACTAAGCCTATAAGGTGGTCTACAAATAGGGTTAGTGTTAGTAACAACCTCTATGGCATGGTCAATGTCCCCTCTCTCAGGTGGTAGCCCTCTAGGTAAGTCAGTGGGAAAAACATCTCTGTACTCAAACATAACATCCTTAAAACTTTTAACTACACACTCTTGCAAAAAAGAATAGTAGAAAGTCCTGTTCATATTTACATTCAAAGCATGAAAATATACATCAGATGAGCTGTCTGTACAATGCTCCATATCATGACTATACAATAAAAACATATCCTGTACATGCTGTGAACAACAGAGACTATACAACTCTAATGATGAGATGAGAGGTGCACTAGGTACATCTCTCTCTCCCTGAATATAAACTTTACTTCCATTCTTTTCAAACTCGAGTGTGTTATTTTGATAGCTGCGTTTAAGTGTATCTCCCAACCCCCATAGCCACTCTCTTCCTAGAACTAGATCTGTCCTCTCCATGTTCATAATTTGGAAGTCCATATGATCTGTATAATCCTGCATCTTGACTTCCAAATTGGATACCATAGTATCCCATATTCTTTTATCTTGCCCTTGCATCATAGATACAATGTATTTATGTGCACTAGGCTGTTGGGGAATCTTCAATTTCTTGACCAAAGCATTGTTTATGAAGTTATGAGTGGCAGAGTCATCTATCATGACTCGCACCCTGGTCCCGTATACACTACCATGTAGCTTGACCAAGTCATGTGGTCCAAACTGCGGTGACCACAATGACTGAGTCAAACAACACGTGTGCTCTATATCCTCGTGCATCACCTCCACTCCCTTGTAGCTAGAGCTGCCATGAATGGGAAGGGTCTGCACTAGGTGGACCGCCTTTTTGCCCCTTTCAGGAGCCGTACTAGACTCTGGTCCTTTCTTCTTTTCTTCCCCCTTCTTGAGTGGACAGTTCCACTGCGAATGGCTAGGGGATAGGCACCTAAAACACAGGTTCTCTCTTTTGGCCTTCTCAAACTGGTCTGTGGATAGCTTAGGCCCTTGTGATCTTTGTTTTTTAATAAAAACCTTGTTTTTCCCAAAAGGCAACTTTTTCTTAAATTTAGTGGTGCTAAGAGGTTTAAGGGGCTGATCCGTCTCCATAGGAGTATACTGAGGACGGTTATGGTCCTCATATATCTGTGCATATTTGATCGCCTCCTCAAACGTCTTAGGCGCATTCCTCCTGACTTCCCTCTTTATGGCTTTATCCAAGCCCCTAACAAACCCTCTAGTCTTCTGAAAATCATCTAGACCCTTAAGCTTCAAAGTGATCTCTCTATAGTGGGATAGATAGATTGAAAGAGGCCTGCCTCTTTGAGTAATCCTATCCCACTCATCCCAATTCCTTTCCTCTTCATTTTCAGGAAGAAACTCTTTTAGGAAAAGAGTCTCAAACTGAGTCCAGTCACTAGGGATAGAGTTCGCCTCCTTAAGACTCATCCACCACTTATAAGCATGTGGGCCGAGGGAAAGACTCGCCTCTAGCACACGATACTCAGGTGGGGTGCCCTTCAATTGATGCAAATCATGCCACTTTTGTAAAAAAGTGTAGATTGCATCCTTATTCCTGTCTCGGTCATCCCCCGTGAAGGTAGGTGGCTTCAAGTCTTTCAGGAGGGGAGCTTCCCTAGAGCTCTCTCCTTTATGCTTACTAGGAAGAGAAGTCTCTTTCCTAGTAATCTCTAGAGGAATAGTAGGAGTCTCTCTTTCCTTCCTAGCTAGGAAAGAGGTGACACTAGTCTCAAGGGAGATCATTTGAGACTTAAGCTGCTGTATAAGAGATGTAATGCTACCCAAATCTTTCTCTAACTTAAGGGTTTGCTCTTTCAAATCAATGAATTGGTCACGAGTGACAAATTCATCTATAAGCTCTTCATAAGTATACTCTTGCTGTGAAGGCTCTTTTTCTTCTACATTCTCTTCTATTTCTTGTCCTAACTCTACTTCTTCCATCCGAGCATCCTGATCCTCTAGTTGCTCTCTAGGTGGAGAAGTGGTCTCAACTACTTGTTTGCCTTTAGTTTCCATGTTTAAGTACCCTTCCCCCGTTTGCCAACTAGAGAGTATGAAAATGAATGGTGTTAAAGGTTATTTCGTCGTTTATGATTATCGTAACTGTTAATTGCCTACCGCGGTCGTTAATTACTACTTCCACGCAACAACCCTTCGGAGACTCCAGAATCTGGTTCCATACCTATGTACCAGATATTTCCGAGTCTCTCCCTTTTGCTCTGAATTCAATATTACCGCAGAAAATACACCGCCTCGAACCACGTGGGTCCTTGGGAGTGGTAGGGGTCTGTTAGACAGAGGCCCTGTACTATTTTCCCAATTCCTTACTCAACCGTAGTTGTGGCTATTCCGTCTTCGCTCAGGTTTCGCTCCTGAACAACTTCAATTAGACCAACATACTGGACTCAGAGTTCTCAGGCTGTTCTGCCATAGTGGTTGAGCAGTAGTCTGAGATTGCAGTCCAATACTGTTAGTAACTTAACACACAATCCTCCTTATCAGTTCACAAACTTACCGCGTGTCTACCTTTCAAATCGTAATATCTACAGATCATAAGACATATCACAACCGTGTTGCCATTCTACGCGGACTTAGGTATTACTGGCGTTACCTTGAACACAGGCTACGATACCAACTCAATCCCTTACAGAGGATCATACCAGCTCATGTCCATCCCTCACACTTACTTATTCCACCACAGGAATAGCAAATAAACAACACTCTAACACCTTACGCATAATCAAGTCACCTCAACTCGTTACCGAACAGACTCTCACAATCGCAGTACCGACTCGTAACACACAGTGTATCACATACACAGTCGAATGATTACACAGAGAAGGTGCACAGACAGGACAGAACCAAGACACTCTACTCGTTTGCACACAGTAGAAGAAGTAAAGTAACCCCAAAACGGGAACTCTCACAATATATTCGCAACTTCCCGAAAACAGGGGGGGGCTGCTGCTGCTCTCTCTGATGCCCTCTCTGATCGCTTTAAATAGAGTTTTGTTACAAGGCTTTTACGCGAATCTTTCTTTACCGCGTACTTTCAGAAGGGTTCTTTCTACATTAAAAACTTCTGTCTAAGTACAATTGTCCTTTGTTCGGCGGCCATCTAACACTGGCACGCACGGTGGACTCGAACCCGCAAGTGCAATACTGTAGGTGATATCCTTTTGCCTGGGGCTATGCATCAGAAAGACTCTGGTTAATCGTTCATAATGTCCATATCCTGCGGGTGATTCTGCAACTATCTTCCAATCCCGAATATGTCGCTGTACGTGGTAGGTCGTCTCTTTCTCCATAATTTCTTCAAACTCGTATAGCTGGTCTAGTTGCCTCAAGGACTCAAAACTTTAGATACTCGCAGCTCTTCCTTTAAATAGTTTTCTGAACATCTAAGCCCTTCTGAAAAACATGTCGATTTATACATATAATAAGAATCTACTCTTGATTTCGTTGTTACCTGGGCCCTCTTTCTTGATCTTGTGCTTTAAGCGCTTCGTGTATGGAATCAAAGTACCCTCTGTGCTGTTGAATCCATGTCTTCTGCAGAAGTCATGTAACCATACAGTATCCTATCACCACCTGGCTGAGATATCCATTTATATTGTCTGTCGGTCCATGCCAGGAATTAACTCCCCAATCCTTTCTGATCGCACTTGTTCTAGTGGCGGAAGAAGTCCACTGTCCCCAGGGTGACTTAGCAAACTGTAGGAGTCCCATCCTCTGGTGATGTTGTCGAAGTTCTTTGATATTCTCCATCAAATCCTCGTCATTATCCTGTTCGTTTCGCCTGTCGTCTTCCGAATCGCTAGCCATGATCACTTCTCCCGAGTCGCTGGAAATGATCAATTCTTCCCTGCAGTTGTATGCGCACTTCATCACTTCCCGTCTTGCTTTCGTCTGCATCGGCACCATCCTTGACGCTACCTTGCTTCATCACCCTTTCCGGCCACCATGAAGAGCGTTGTCTTTCAGTCTTGTTCCACACTAAGTCACACAGCGTACGCCTAGTGTCTTGCCAGCTCGATCGAAGCCACTGTGATGTAGTATCGGTTGTAGTCTCAACACCGTTTGGTGTAAGTGTGCGTTCCCGGGTATTCGTATTTATAAGTGCGAGACCTTAAGCTGCCAGTCGCTAGAATGATGGTATTCCATTCTGATATGACATTTTAGGTTGCTTACCGAGATTCTCGAATCAAGAATCATCATTCTGGAGACTGGTGCTGGACTTGGAACGTCTTTTACATGTGTGAAAGTATTATGCACAAAAAATCGTAACTTCTAATACTAACTTTCGGACTTAGTATTATCGGGTCCTCGGGACTCATACCCGCAAGTACCTACGGTTCGGATACTATACCTTCTAAATACATACTTCTGGCAAGCCTAAATGTTCGGGTAATTTTCTTTTTGAGGGTTTCTAACATTTGTACTATGGTGGTAGGTTCTAATAATTGGGCGTCGGTTCTTACTGCACTAAGGGCTATGGCTTGATTTAACAAAATTTCAGCTTGGGTTTGAAGAAACGCCTCCTGGAGATAGAAGTCGTTGGCTAGTGCCGCATCTCGGGCTGTCGTTATTTCCACTAGTTTGTTCTGCATTTCTCTGATGCACTCCTTCTGATTGCGTATCTGGTTGTCGTTGCGTTCAAACTGTTGGTTTTGGAATGCCAGACTTTTCTGCAGTGAATCTCGTTCTCTGCGCGTCCTTGCAATATCCTTTTGATATTGGCCTTCCTTTATTAATTGTTTTTTGAGAATGCTGTTGACCGCGTCGGCGCATTCTTCGGCTCGCCGTAATCGTTCTTGAACTTCGGCAGCTTCTTTCTGTTGCTCCTGCATCGTCTGGGTGGTTTCTTGTAATTGACGCTTCGTGTCTGCGATCAGTTCTTCGAGAGAGACGTTGATATTTGCTTGTTCTTGAAGGGCGGCCTTCAGTGTCCGAATTTCCTCATGTGCATCGTGTATGAGTTTGTCTTTAGCAGCTATCTGGTCCAGGGCTTCATCTCGTTGTTGTACTAGCGTCTGTTCTATCGAAACTCGTGCTTCGAGTTCTGCTAGCTGTGCCCGCAGTTGATGATTTTCGGTTTTTACGGCATCAATTTCTTCCTGGAGGGGGGCGATGTCGGCTTCCAGGGTGTCTACCTTGTGCTGGTATTCGCGTTTCAGGTGGTCCGTGGCTGCCGAAAATTGGGCGGGTAGCTGGTGTGATAACTGGATGAGGTACTGCCCCATGGCGGCAAGTTCCGAGAGTGCGTTCGGTGGTGGTGGTGGTGGTGGAGGACGACGAGGTTGAGAGGATGTGTCGGTGAGGAGTTGCTGGGAGTTTGGTGGAAAGTAGTTGGGGGAGGAAGAGGAAGATGCTGTGGGTTCATTGGTGGGGGGGAGGGGTTTGGCAGGAGGTGATGTAGGGAGGACGGTGTCTGAGGGGTTTACCTTGGCGAGTGTTTCTGTCTGGTTGATGGCGTCGATGAGTTGTTCCAGAGCTTTGGTGGCCGATTCCTGTTCATCCTGGTGCTGCTCCGACTCTTTTTCTGTGGATACTAGTTCCGTCTCTGCTTGATCCGGCTGGTCTGGTTGCTCCGTCGATGTTTCGATGTGTGTGGTGGTGTCGTGGTACGTTTCTTCTTGGTCGTCTGGCTTGGTCTCCTGATCTTTTCCGGCGGATCCTTGGACTTCACTCTCCGAGGAGCTGATCCGAATTCGCTTGGTACGGAAGAGCTGATTAATTTCTTCGTCTTCTTCTTCGCTGTCCTCGATTGGTTGGGCGGACTCTTCGTGTCGAAGTGTGGGGCCTGCGGGTGGGGGTTGCGCGGCGAGGATGGTAGGGAAGAGGAAGGAGATGATGTGTGGAAGGCGAGAGCGGGGGGAAGAACCCTTTTGGAGCTGTTTTACGATAGCTACACATTCTTTATGGATTCTATGGAAGAAATAGGAGGCAAAATTTACCGGTTCGCGGGCAGCTAAATCTAGGGCGGAGTAGAAGGGGCGAGAGATGCCATAAGTTCGTTTCTGCAGGTTAAGGATGGCTACAAGGAACTGGAGGGCGGATCGCTCGGGTTCGGGGCGACATAGGATGGCGTATTCGTTTGATGAGGAACGGGGAAAGAGTTCGGCCATACGGGCTACAGTGATGGTAGGGCCATTTTCGCGACCTTGCGGGGTGAGGCGGTAGGCGTCGGCGAAGGCTTGGAAGGTGATGACAGTTCTGTGTGGGAGGGAAAGGAAGGCCCACTGTCGTTCGGTGGCGGAGCTTTGGGCAATGGCTTGAATGATCTGTGCGGAGAAGGGATGGGTTTCCACTGAGTGCCAAGGCAACTCAGCGAAGTTGGCCAACCCTCTGCATCTCAGGTATTCGCCTACGTCTGTAGGGATGCCTTCGCGGAAAGAAGCGTAGTTGGCTAGAGCTTCCATGGCGTTCACAGTGCACAGAAAACACAGAATACACAATCACGAAAACACAATAGCGGTTTTTGGCGCAACTCAGGGGTTTAAATATGTAGAACACGGTGTGGAGGTGAGGATCATTGTGTGGTGCGGGAACGATATGGTTTGCATGCTGGCGTGCGTACTGAGTGATCGGTAGGGAGAGGCGGCTGGTATCATAAAGATCTGTACAAAAGACGGCTAAAAGCAAAACGTATAAATTTGTACAAAAACGTGGCTCGTCGCCGAATAATTAAGGCGTACTGGTAGTGGGATAATACGGTCGCAACTTCGATCCATTAATTACTTTTGGAAGTGGAATTTCGGTCAACGTAGTCAACCGAAAAGTTGCCGGACCTACTCGTGCTGAGATCTTGAAAGGGCCGAACCATCGTAGTTTGAATTTTCCTGCTGCTCTGTCCGATTTTGCATTATAGAAGAGTACAAGCTGTCCTACCGAAAAGATTGGCGTCTTCAAATATCGATCGTGCGTCTTAGCCTGTCTTAGTTGAACTTCACGCATAGTTAAAAAACTGAGCCATCGGTGCTCATCGAGTGCTCTGAGTGCGTCCATTCGTTCTGTCAGTGAAGATTCTGGAAGCATCTTCTGAGTGATTGCTACCCGCAAACTTGGGATGACTATTTCCATGGGAGCGATAGCTTCTAAGCCATAAGCTAACTTGAAAGGTGTCAGGCCTGTGGTTACTTTATATGTAGTTCGGTATGCCCATAATACTGCAGGTAGTAGTTGATCCCATCTTTCCGGTGTTTCCATGATCAATTTCCGGAGGATATTTAACAGTGCTTTGTTTGTACTTTCAGCTAGTCCATTGGCACGTGGATAATAAGGAGAGCTAAATTTATGTGTGACTTGGAAGGACTGTGTGAGAGCCTTCATTAAATTGTTTACAAAATGAGTACCTTGATCTGAGACAATTTCTAGGGGTAAACCAAATCGTGGAAAGACATCCGTGAGCAGGCATTTTGCTACCGTAACTGCTGTAGCAGATCGCAAAGCCCAAGCTTCTGCCCATCGAGTTGCGTAATCTGTGCAAGTCAGTATGTATCGATTGTTACTGGATACTGCTGGGGGTGTAATTGGCCCGATAAAATCTAAACCCCATTTCTGAAAAGGTTCTAATGGTAAGATGGGTTGCAGGGGAAAAAGATGCCGTTGTAAGGGCTGACCAGTTCTTTGGCAAGCATCGCATTGTCTAACAAACTGTGAGATATCTCTGTACATAGTTGGCCACCAGAGTCCTCCTTGTAGAATTTTCCGGTGAGTTAAGTCTGCTGCAAAATGGCCACCGGAAGGAATTGAGTGAGCCAAAGTGATAACTGAGTTAACTTCATGTGGTGGAATACAGCGAAGTAGGATTCCGGTATGATCTGTATAATACGGTTCTCCAGCAACTAACCGAAATCGGCGGCTAACAACTGCGATTTTTCTTCGAACTGCCTTGGCAGTCTCGGCTGGAAGGCGTCCTTCGGTGAGGAAAGTTAGAATCTGATCATAGTATGTAGGTGGTGTTTCTAAGTTGGGTGACTCATCCGGTAGTGGTTCAGCATTATAAATCGCAGGAGTCGTGTCATCTATTCCTATCGGAGCTTCACCGGAATCTAGGCGTGATAAGAAATCTGCTAAGGCGTGTGCATTTCCGGGTCGGTGAATGACATCATAATCGAATTCTTGTAAAAGTAGCACCCATCGTGCCAATCGTCCTCCTAAGTGCTGCTGTCTTACTAGATAAACAAGGGCAGCATGATCCACATGGAAGGTAAATTTACGACCTAGTAGATAATGTCTGAACTTTTTGATTGAGTAGATTAATCCTAGACATTCTCTTTCCGTGGTGGAGTAGTTCTTTTCTGCAGGCGCAAGTCTTCTACTGGCGTAATAAACAGGGCGAAACCACTTGTCTGTTTGCTGCATCAGAATACTGCCTATTGCAATATCTGAAGCGTCAACAAAAACATGGAACGGATTGTCCCAGTCCAGTGGTTGTAAAATTGGAGCGTGCGTCAGGAGATACTTGAGTCGATCAAATGTAGTTTGACATTCTTCAGTCCATTCAAACTGTCGGGGAGTTTTTGTGATTAGCTTGTTCAGAGGTACTGCTAGGTGGGCAATCCACCGTAAGTGTCTGCCATGCCATCGTATTTGACCCATAAAACGCATTACTTCCTTCGGAGTTGTGGGTATCGGGGCTTCTAAAATCGCTGAAATCTTATCGGGGTCCACTTGAATACCTTGAGCAGATACGATATGCCCAAGTAGTTTGCCACACGAAACGGCAAACACGGATTTGCTAGGATTAAGGCAGAGTCTATATTCTCTACACTTCTGAAAGCAGCATCGTAAGTGAAACAAATGGGCTATCATCTTCCCAAAGATTGAGAAGTCATCGAGGTAGACTTGCATGAATGAAGTGAGATAAGGAGAAAATATCTCCTGCATACATCTTTGAAATGTGCTTGGCGCATTTCTTAGTCCGAACCACATTACTATACAGGCAAAAACACCCCAATTGGTAATGAAGGCAGTTTTTGGTATATCTTCTTCAGCCATTCTAACCTGGTTGTACCCGCTGTATCCATCTAAAAATGAATACATTTCATGACCTGCGACTCTATCGAGCATGGTATCCAAAAAGGGGATCGGGAAAGGATCTGGTACTGTTGCTGCATTTAGTTTCCGGTAATCCACACAGATTCGTAACTGCTTGTTTTTCTTTGGCACGATCACGATGGGTGAGATCCATTCAGCGTGTTCTACTGGTACAATGAATCCGACTTTTAATAGTCTATCAAGTTCAGCTTTTACTTGTGATGCATAATGGGGGTTCATTCTATAGCTGGGTTGTCTTTGCGGTTTCACTTCTGGTTTCAACATGACCCTGTGTTGATAGATGCGCGGATCTAATCCTTTCATGTCTTTGTAATCCCATGCAAAGACGTCTGCAAATTCTTGAAGAAGTTTAATCAAATCCGCCTTAAATGTTTCCGGTAAATTCTGCCTTATCTTCACAGGTCGTGGGTGGTCTCTATCTCCTAGATTGTACGTGATCAGCTGGTCTTCTGGAATATAAAATTGTTGAGGTTTATCTGTATCATCTGTTGGCTTGAACAGTGGTTGTAATTCGTCGTCATGGGTTGAGGAAGTATTTTCCTGGACCGAATTTCCGGTGATAGCTACTACTGTACATATTGACGTGTTCCAGTTATCTATGACGGATTGTAGGTCAACAGTTCCTAGAGTCATTAAATCGGCGTTACTCTTCAGAAATTGCTCTTCTTCATCATCTGACAGTCCATCTAACATGTGAACTGGTTCAGCAAAGTACGGTCGGGCGTGAGGTTCGCAAGATTGCATAGCATCTAGTTTCACCACATATTTACGATGGGCATCCTTGAACGTAAGCTCTTGTGCAGACCAGTCCTGTATTACCTTCGCATGCTTCAGCCAAGGTCGGCCGAAAAGAAGATTGTAATCCAAAGTGGATTCGGGTAGATCTAGTATGACAAAAGTCATCTTGAAGGTTGTACCTTGTAGAGTGATTGGTACATTCCGCACAAGCCCTACAGGATGGACTCTCGATTGATCCGCCATTCGAACAAAGAATTGCACTGGTTCAATTTCGGTCCAGCCTAGCTTTTTGCATAATGCTGCGGTTGCAATGTTTACGCCTGAGCCTCCATCAATCAATACTTGCGTGATCTTTTGGTTCTTATACCATACTGTGATCAAGGGTACTGCGTGGTCAATCGCAGCATCAGGTTCCGGTTGAACGGCGGCTGTCGTAGGAATGCAAGAAGGTACTGGACTGAATTGTTGCTGAAACTGTTGTCGGATCCCAGGCACTAAGGCCAGAAGTTGGCCTAGAGGTAGCGTGATGGATGCCTTGGACAAAATTTCCCAGGCCTGTTGAGCTTGATTGTCTTGTTCTTTTGGACTTGCAGTCTCTACTGACGCAGAAATGTCTGCTGTTGTTCCTGCTGATGATGATGGCCCTACTGATGCATCCTTTTGCGTTGTGTCGTCCTTTGATGAAGAAGCCTGAGTCACCGGAATAGGTTCGGGGAACACTGGTGGTTCTGTTGTGGTCCAGTGACTGGCTTTGTTATACATTCTTCGTTGTTCTTGTATCCCTGGTTCAAAGATTTCTGCTGCCGACTGAAGTTGTTTACCAGAACGGGTCTGGATTGTAGCAGTCTGTGTCTCAAGCGGTGTAATTGTCACCATGTTGGCCATTGGATTCTGGCGTTCCTTCCTTCTTTGATCATACTCTATTGCGTCCTTACAAAACCTTCTAATGTGGCCGAATTCGCCACAAAAATGGCATCGTGGAGGTGGTAACTCAGGTTTTTCCGGTGGTGGTCCATTCTGCCATCGGTTGGCATTATAAGTGTTGTTTCTCTGTCCTCGATAGTTCCGATATCCTTGTTGTTGATTGTTTCTCTGTTGCGGAGGCACATAGCGATTTACTGGTTGGCCATGTTCTTGGATGACTGCATTGACGGTTGTTGTCCCTTGTATCCTAGCGTTGTAGATACAGTTTCCGGTGGTGTGTCCGGTAGTGTTGCAGATAGCGCAAAACACTTGGTTCAGTGCACAGTGGGTACTTGTATGCCCCGAATTTTTGCATGTGGTGCAATATACTTGCCTGGTGATATCTTCAGCCGTATTTTTGTTTGTTTTTAGCCATTCCAAGTCTTCCGAAAATCCACCAACCTTGGATTCTAGCTGTAGAGCCATTGCAATAACGGCATCCAAGGTCATAGCTCCGACACATCTTATGATCATGATCTGCTTCAGTTGTGGGGTTAATCCATTGATAAACCATTGAGAGATGACATCATCAGGTAGATTAGCGTGAGCCTGTGGTATCTGCCGTAAATGTGTTCTAAAGAGGGTAGCGTACTCCTGGACGGTCTGATTTACCTTCTGTCTGTTGTTCTGTAGATACTCAAAGATTTCAGCGGGATTCTTCTTCAGTCTGAATCGCTGTAAAAAGGCGTCTCGTACTGCATCGTAAGTACCGAAATGATTGATATCATATTCCGTGAGCCATCTCGCCGCTTCATTGATCAGTGTCGATTGAAAAACAATGGCCTTATACGCCTGATCTGGTGGGTGGTTAAGAACTGCATAACTTATCTCGAACGTCCGTACGTGGGCGTCGGGGTCGTCTCCTGGGAATCCACCGAATTTCGCGTAGGTTACTCCTGTTGGAGGTGGCCTTGGCGGTCCTAGCTGTTGTTGTTGATGGTGTTGTTGTTGGTGTTGCCCGCTCATTGCGAAGGGTTCAGGGTTTCCTTCTATATCTCGGGATTGATCGGGTGAACTATCGGGACTTGTATCGCCGGATGGTGCGTTTTCCGGTGTACTATGTCGGCTTAAGATGCTTCGGATCTCTGTTTCAAACAGCTTTCCTTCCTTCTGGATGTCTAATATTCGAAATCTTTCTTCCAAACACGAAGGTCGAGTTGATGATTCCGCAAAAAAGGCTAAACCCTTGCCAGCGATCGGTGATTCTATTACCGGAATCTCACCGGAATGAACCGAAATTGGGCCAGAATGCCCTGTTTTACTACTTTTACCGAATTTTTCTAACGTATTTCTGACCGTGGATAACTCTAAATCTTTATCTGATATTGTTAGACTAGGTTCCAACGGCGTTTTGATAGAGTCTGGTCTTGCTATATCTTCGATATGCTGGGTCGAAGTAGCATCAGAATGTATCAAAGGCGTTGAGCGTTCTACCGGAATATGACCGGAATTACTTGTAACGTTTCTACTTTCCTTGACCACTTGGTCAGATTTAATTATGCCTACTTCTTCTGAGGCTATCTTTTGGGATTTCCGTGCTCCAGTCTGACGATTCTTAGGATATGTTTCGCCCGATCGAGTGACCGGCATGTATCATTGCCCAGTGATACTATTCGAGCAGTTCGCAACAATCTGGATCTGTTGCTACTGTTAGTGAAGAAAATGTTGCTGGATGTTTGCTTCTTACAAACCGTTAGCACTCTAGTGCCACTGTCTCACAAGTGACTCGTAATTAAATGCTACTTTACCGTAGAGACTGGTAATCAGTTGCCATTTTCTCGTAGGCACCTGGGCCAGAGAGCTGGCAAGCGGATGCCACTTTCCCACAGACGGCGCCAAATGTTAAAGGTTATTTCGTCGTTTATGATTATCGTAACTGTTAATTGCCTACCGCGGTCGTTAATTACTACTTCCACGCAACAACCCTTCGGAGACTCCAGAATCTGGTTCCATACCTATGTACCAGATATTTCCGAGTCTCTCCCTTTTGCTCTGAATTCAATATTACCGCAGAAAATACACCGCCTCGAACCACGTGGGTCCTTGGGAGTGGTAGGGGTCTGTTAGACAGAGGCCCTGTACTATTTTCCCAATTCCTTACTCAACCGTAGTTGTGGCTATTCCGTCTTCGCTCAGGTTTCGCTCCTGAACAACTTCAATTAGACCAACATACTGGACTCAGAGTTCTCAGGCTGTTCTGCCATAGTGGTTGAGCAGTAGTCTGAGATTGCAGTCCAATACTGTTAGTAACTTAACACACAATCCTCCTTATCAGTTCACAAACTTACCGCGTGTCTACCTTTCAAATCGTAATATCTACGGATCATAAGACATATCACAACCGTGTTGCCATTCTACGCGGACTTAGGTATTACTGGCGTTACCTTGAACACAGGCTACGATACCAACTCAATCCCTTACAGAGGATCATACCAGCTCATGTCCATCCCTCACACTTACTTATTCCACCACAGGAATAGCAAATAAACAACACTCTAACACCTTACGCATAATCAAGTCACCTCAACTCGTTACCGAACAGACTCTCACAATCGCAGTACCGACTCGTAACACACAGTGTATCACATACACAGTCGAATGATTACACAGAGAAGGTGCACAGACAGGACAGAACCAAGACACTCTACTCGTTTGCACACAGTAGAAGAAGTAAAGTAACCCCAAAACGGGAACTCTCACAATATATTCGCAACTTCCCGAAAACGGGGGGGGGCTGCTGCTGCTCTCTCTGATGCCCTCTCTGATCGCTTTAAATAGAGTTTTGTTACAAGGCTTTTACGCGAATCTTTCTTTACCGCGTACTTTCAGAAGGGTTCTTTCTACATTAAAAACTTCTGTCTAAGTACAATTGTCCTTTGTTCGGCGGCCGTCTAACAATGGAAGTAGAGTTTAAATATACAAGAAGAAGAGAAATATAACACAAGAGCACTTCCCTGATACAAAGTAGAGTTGCTGAAGCTAAATCCAGGTGGTCCTTGATGCTTCAAGCCGCTGATTTTGATTCCTCGCCAGTCCCAAAAGAAAATTGGAAATGTCCGCTTGGTCCGGGGAGGGTCTAGACACCATAAACCATCCAAAATAACACCAAAAGTGTGTAGAAAAAGCCTCAAACGAGAAAACAGAGTGCAACTGCACAATTTCAAAGATTTTCCAATCCTTGCCAGTCCACAAATTGTTGCCCAGCACCTGCACTTCAAGAATTTGAGACTATCCCAAGTGAAAAAATTGGATTTGGAGTCCGGATGAAGAAAAACTAGGCCCGGGAGTGGCCGCCTAGTTCCTGCTGAAGCGCTGCAGAGAGATTTTGGTGGGGCAAATCTCGTCCAAATCCAACACTGATGGTCTCTGAGCGAAGCTTGGAAACATAGCTTCGAAACGTGACCAAGATTTGTGAAATCCGATATGGTATGAAGAAGATATGGTCCAGAGAAGTAAGGTATGTCACCGATGGGAAGTAGACAACTTCCTCTTCATGGGTGGATAACTTTGAGAAGCTTAAAACTAAGGAATGAAAGCTTCTTTCATCAAATCCAACACCCCCATCCCATAACCACAACCCATAATACATATATACCTCATGATTCTTACAAAATCTTGATCTAAATCATGGATTTGTAGCTCCAAAATGTAGGAAAAAACTCGAAATTTTCTTCTAACAGAAGCTCATTGTTACCAATTTCGAAAAAAAACTCAGAATCACCATCGATGAAGCAAATATCCCACATAGGGGCGCTGCAGCCGGAGGAATTCTCTATATAAGGAGGAGCAGGTAAGTATAATCTTCATCCAAGAGGAGGGGAGGAGGGATGAGCCCGTCGGCTGCTCTCTCGCCGCCCATCGCCTATCCTCTGGCCGCTCGTCGCCTGGGACGCCTCGGTCTACGTGTCGTCTACTCCTGTTGCGTGGCGCGTCCGTCGCCTGTTCCCTGGCTCGGATACCAATGTTAATTCCTGGTGATACCCCTCACTTTTTGGGGAGGTTACTGCACAGAATTCGAGGTAGCTCTTTGAGATACGCGCGTACACAGAGATCGAAGTCTTTCTTGTTCCGCCCAGCCATGTAGTGATCGTAAATAGTTACTCTCTCTCTCTCTTCATAATAGTGAATCATCCCCCCACATGGCTTCACACATGGGTGCCACATGGCACTCATGTGTGAGCCCATGTAATAACCAATCTAAGAGGTGGTTCACACCTCTTCTGAGGGGTTCTCCATATAACATTGACTATCCTGAAATAGAAGAAGGATGTGCCGAATGCTTGGCCTTGTAATGTGGCCCTACTATGCATACTTTGGGTATTGACAATTCCATATGTGTGCAATTGGAAGTAGTTGGTTGATGCAAGCTGTTTGTTTTGTCTTTCGGTACCCAAATCTGCTTCCTTGTACTGGGCCTTGTTGTATGTTGCCCACTTCCACTGAATGTGGCTCTTTTCTTCTTGTTGTAGGTCTGCTTGATCTGATTTGCAAATCGCGGAATGGTTCGGGTTGCCATTACAGACTTCTTCTTTCTCTAGTAACTCTTTTTTTGTGGCTGTTTTGCCTGTGGACCATATGTGTTCTTCTTGTGCTGAGGATCATCCTTTTGGTTTATTTTCCTTGGAATGCAAGACTTAGGAACCCAGATGTGTGAACGATCCTGTTGAGCAGCTACTACTCTCTTTGGAATCCATATCGTAGCAATTTGTCGATGGCTTCGTTGTTCAAACTGAGTTGATTTCTCCTTTGATTGTTTGTTTTGATGTCGGTTGTGCTTCTGTCGTCGAAGATACTCCTCCACTTGATCTTTCTTTATCCACGCTTGATTAGAGTACGGAATAGGGTATATTTTAATGGGTACAGATTTTGAATTACACAGAGGACTGGTCTCTCTTATGCATGGTGCTTCGGTGAGGTGGGTTTCAGATAGATTGACACTCTCTTGGCTTGCTAGACTAGAACATGGTGTGCAAGCAGAATTTAATGTGTCCGCACATATAGTACTCGATGAAGGTGTCTCTATAGTGCTAGTGATCATACATTCAGGACTTTGTTCATTAGAATGAACTGTTTGCTCCGTGCTCACAGATTTGATTGGTCGTTCGTCTAGCAGACTGAATACTTCACGATGTCCTATCCTGGCTGAGATGTATCCTAACGCCAATTGAATGGTCACCTCGTATTCGTAAATCCAGTCTTGACCTAACACTACCTCTTCAAGTAAATCTTGATCATGACACACTAATAGCTTTTGTTCCATAGTGTTGTTGCCAGGATGCAACGGTAAGGCGATCTCACCTATGCATTGAGTAATCGTTCCTCCTATTCCTATCAATTGGGCCATCGATGGGCGTACTGCCTCCTTGAGTTTTTGGGTCAAAGAAAGCTTGATGCAGCTTACAGAAGCTCCTGTGTCAATGAGAGCATCCACCAAGTGGTACTCCGTTTTACCTGCTCCCAAATTTAAATATGGTTGTGTTCTCTGCGATCCTAGGTTTTGAGTGGCTCTAAAATTAGCCATTGGGATGAGTTCTTCTCCTAATCGATATCTCTCATCTCTCTCTCTCATCCACTCTTTCCGTTTCTTTATTCGTTCTAGGGCTTCCTGTCTCGCTTCTTCTCGTATCCTTTCCTCCTCTATGCGTCTATTCTTACCTTTGATTAATCTAGACATTGTTTCTTCGGTTAATGGTTCTAGATATTTTTTCACTCTGCATCCACTGATGTAGTTTGGTATCACGTCTCCATCTAAGGTTGCTAAGCTAATGGCTCCACTTGTAGATATGCGATTAATGATTAATGGACCATATCCTCTCTTTTGCAACTTCTTAGCATGTTGTTTCAAGGTGTATACCAAAACTAAATCTCCTTCCTTCAAATTTTTATCTTTAATATGCACATCAAAAAAGGCTTTCTGTCGTCTTTTAGCAGCATAGATGCCTGCTACTACTTGTAACCTAGTTTCATGAAGCTTTTCTATTTGATCCAATTGAGCTGATAGTTCATGTCCTGTCCACTCATAAGTAGTTGCTACTCTCAGAGTGGGAATTAAGAAATCAATTGGCAAAATAGCATTTTGTCCGTACACTAAGTTAAAAGGAGTAGTGCCTATGGCGGTTTTATAGGCTACTCGAAATGCCCATAAAGCATGATGTAACTGCTTATCCCAATCTGATCTACCATTGTTAACGATTTTGGTGAGAACTGTACACAAGATTTTATTCGAACTTTCTGCTTGTCCATTGGCTTGTGGGTGATAAGGAGCTGACTTCTTATGAATTACCAAGAATTCATTCAATAAGGCTTCTATCACTTCATTAACAAAGTGCGTACCTCTATCACTCACAATTTCTATAGGTAGTCCAAATCTAGTGAAAACGTTCTCAAAGAGAAACTTGGCTGTGGTTCTTGCGTCATTTTTCTTGGTTGCTTTTGCTTCCACCCATTTGGTCAGATAGTCTGTGGCTACAATTATATATTCAGCATGGGAACCTTTCGCTGGTGGGCTAATAGGTCCTATGAAGTCTATTCCCCATTTTGTGAAAGCTCTAGCACTCATCATGGTTCTAAGTGGCATCTCATCCCTTCTAATTGGATATTTCGTTCGTTGACAAGTATCACACCGTTGCACATATGTTACGGCACCTTGGTGTAGAGTTGGCCACCACATTCCAGCAAAGAGGATCATTTTTGCAGTTTTATCTGCAGAGAAATGTCCTCCTGCAGCTCCTGTATGAGCCATCTCTAAAACAGAAAGATATTCGTTTTCGTGAATGCACATTCGTAATTGGTTATCTTTCCCTCGTTTAAAGAGTTGTTTTCCTACAATGGCATAATCCTTACTTTGTTCTTCAAGCGCACGTTTCCTTGCAGAAGTAGCTCCGTCAGGGTATTCTTGAGTTTTCAAGAACTTTACCAGTGGCATGCTCCATCTTGGTGCTATTGTAGAATAGCATAAGGTAGAGTTCTCATCTGGGATTTGTTCTTGACAGATCTGACAGGTTGACACATAGTTATGTGCATCTCTTTGCATGGTTGGCCAATATATGCCAAATCTCTTGAGTGTTTGCCACGTTCCATTTGCATTCAAATGAGTTTTCCATTGGTTTATGTGTGCTTTCTGAAGCCACATTTCTTGTTCCTCTTCTTCCACACATCTCATCAATAATCCACTTGAATCCTGGTGGTACAAACTTCCCGCAATGATGTGAAGGTTTTTAGTCCTCCAGAGGTCTTGGGTTTGGTTTGGTGTGATCCCATCTTTAGGTCCATGTGTAAGTATAGGGATCAATTTTTCTGCCCATTGAGGACATACTTCTAGGTTAAAAAGGTACGTATGTGGCAGATCATCTGGTACTCCTATGGGTGGTTCTCCATGGGTCATTCTTGATAAGTGGTCTGCTCTTATGTGGGTATTTCCTTTCTTGACTATTACCTCAAAATCAAATTCCATCAGCAATAAAAACCATCATACTAGTCGTCCTGTATTACAAGGCTTGTTGACTAGGTACAGTAGGGCTTGATGATCAATGAAGAATTTGAATTTGTTTGCCAGAAGGTAATGTCTGAACTTTTTGACTGCGTACACCATCCCTAGGCCTTCTCTCTCCGTGGTGGTATAATTGCGTTCTGCTTGATTTAATTGTCTACTAGCATAGGCTATAGGGTGGTCTAATTTTCCTGTATCAGCAGGTTGAGCTAAGATGCAACCAATGGCAAACTTGGAAGCATCCACATGAATGTGAAACGGTTTATTCCAATTAGGGACTCGAAGGATTGGTGCTGAACTCAATCGATTCTTTAACTCATTAAAAGCTTTTTCACATTCTTCGGTCCAATTAAATAGAGTCAATAATGCATAAAGAGGTCTAGCAATTATGGCGTACATATGTATGAATCTTCGATAGTATCCACAATGTCCCATAAATGCTTGAACTTCCTTAGCCGTTTTAGGTCTTGGTAAATCCAGAATTACCTTGATTTTGTCTTCATCTGTTGAGATCCCGTTTTTAGAGACAATATGTCCTAAAATTTTTCCTTGTCGAACCATGAAGACACATTTTTCAGGATTGAGGCATACTCGATATTGTCGACATTTAGCAAAAATCTTTTCTAGTTCAAGGATATGCTCTGATCGTATAGCTGAATAAGTACAAAGATCATCCACGTATACCTCCATACTTTTTCTCAGAAATTCCTTGAACACATGACACATCAATCTTTGGAAGGTAGCTGGGGCATTCGTTAAACCAAAAGGCATGACTCTAAAGGCGTATACTCCCCACTCAGTTACGAACGCTGTTTTATGTTGGTCCTCAGGAGCAATAGCTACCTGATTATACCCTGAAAAGCCATCCAGAAAACTATAGACTTCCTTCCCTGCTACCCTCTCCAAGAGATGATCCGTAATTGGTAAAGGATAACTATCCCTTATGGTCGCAGCATTTACTTTCTTCAAATTGATGCACACTCTTAACTTTCCATTTTTTTTTCGGTACAACCACCAAAGGTGACACCCATTCCGTGTGCTCAATTTCATAGATGAATCCAACATCTAGCAACTTGTCTATTTCTTCCTTTATTTTGGCTGAATACACATCATTGTAAGTATATGGTCTTTGTTTAGAAGGTTTGGCTTCGGATGTCATGGGGATTCTATGCGCACATATCGATGGATCTACTCCCTTCAAGTCCTTATAGGTCCAAGCAAAGACATCCCGATATTCTCTTATGAGACGAATTAACTCTTGTTCTTCTTCTAATGAGACATCCTGTCCTATGAAGGTGCATCGTTCCTCTCCTCCTTCTACAGTTACCACTATCTTCTTGGTTTGCTCCTTATTATCATATGCTATTCCAGGCTGTGCTTCTCTTTTCGGCATTTGAAAAGCGATTTTTCTCTCCTCCACTTCATATTTTTTAAAGTGAGCTGGTACCTCAAATTGGTCTTGGGGTTTGTTTTCTTCATCTTCTGATTCTCTTTCAAATTCTAATTTCCCTTTCTGTGTGAGTTCTTGGTGTTTCTCTTTGGCTGTGATATTTATGTTGGTGGTACTATTCCCTAGATCCATTGGTTCGGGCTCCATTTCAATGCTCTCGTAGTCCTCCTTCCAGTCTTTCTCAATCACTTCTCCTTCTTCAGCCTCCTGAAGGACTACCATATACAGGCTAACATCATAACCCTCCTCATCGATACATTCGTTCATGGTCACTACTTCTTCGTTTACACAGACATCAAGGGTCGCTAAAATTTCCATCCAACCGTGAGGTTCAAATTCTTCATCTGGGAACACTTGTGGCATATAAGCTGGATCTTGTACAGACCTCGCTATTCCTTGTTTTTGCTGCCATCCTTTCCTTCTCTCCTCTTCCTTCTTTGCAGCTTGGCATATCCACAGATGAGTGTCCTCGTTCATCCAAGATTGATCACTAGAACCTGCACTATGAACCGATTGATCGTCTTCCTCCTTATGAATTTGATTCCATTGTAGAGGTGGAACATCTTGATATGTGTACGTATGTAGGTTTATTCTAGTGGTGGTTCCTGCGTGTTGTAGGTATACCGCGTCTTTTCCCCAATCTTGTACGACCTTTAGCTGTCTCATGAAAGGCCTTCCCAGGATCATTTCATAATTGCTTGGCCTTTCGAAGTGACATATTGCTAAAGTGTGTTCGAATTCCACTCCACACGTAGTGAAGACTACTCGTTCCAACAATCCTAAGGGTCTTTCCGTATGTCCATCCGCCATTTGTATTTTCATGCGTGTTGGTCTTAATGCTGGTTTTCCCCATTTCTCCCAAATTTCTTTGGTAGCAATACCAACACCAGCTCCCGAATCTAAGATGGCTTTGGTAGTGTAACCCCTGTAAGTAATTGGAAGGCAAGTATTTCCCTCATCTCCCTCACTAAAGTCTCCCACTTTATCCACTCGAATTCTCACCGTGTTTACTTCGTCTGCTATCTCTTTCTTTTCCTCTTTGACTTCCCATTGATTGATTAATTTCTCTTTTAAATGTGGTTTTACCTTTAACAGTTCTTCGAATGTCAGGGTACAAGGGATTTTTACCTCTCTAAGGCGTTGTATGATCTCAGATGTTTGGACTGATGGGTTCGTTTCTCGTCTCCTCATTGAGGGAATGTGATACAATTCTGAATTGTGTTCGTATTCCCCTCTGTAATTGGGCAGTTCCTTTACATCTTCCTCTCCTTTGTCACTTGCATCCATTGGAAAAACTTCTTTTGAATTTAGTTCAGGTATTGAACCCTCTATTTCGTTTTCTGCTTCTAATTCTTCAAAGGGTGGTTCAACTCCTTCCACTTTCTTCCATTTGTCCTCTTGAACTCGTGCCCATAGATCCTTAGTCCATTCTCCTTCTACTTCAGGGACTATGGATCCTTCCCTTCTCTCAGCACCACATTCGTCATTCTGTGGTCTATTTACCTCAGGCTTTTCATGAGGGTTTACACACTCTTGGAATTCTCCTTCAGAAATTCGGGTATTGGGTAAAGGCAATGCAGGTTTTTCTAAGGTTTGTTGTGCAACTTCTATCAGTTTCTTGCAGATCTCCAGTCTTTCCTTTTCTAAGTCGCCTCTTGGATATTCTCTCTCGTGTTGTTCTATGGTAGGTCCTGCTCTTATTCTTGCCTTGTATGCCTGAATCCACATGGCTAATTCTTCAGGCATTGGGTCTGCTAAAACTGATCCTACCTCCTCTTTTTTATACTGTTCATTTTTAATTTCTTCTTTCTTTCTCTGCTCCTCTTTTGATTTTTGTTCGTTCCTTTCATTTTCCTTTTTCTGCCGTAATTTCTTTTCTTTTATCCTATCTCTCCGGTTTTTCCATCTCTGGGACCTTTTACTTGCAATACTTTTCTCCGGCTCTTCTGAGTCTTCAACTCTCTGAGGGATGGGTGTGTCCCTCTCCTTGTCACTTTGGTTGTTCTCCTCCGTTTTATCAGGGGTCTCTCTGGCTTTGGCTCTCATTATTGCTTTCAATGGTACTGTGTATTCTTTATCACTCCCTGATGATTCAATTACTTCTATTACGTTGATTTGTACATTAGATGTAACCTTGTTGGGATTCTTGGGGCAGTCTCTGAAAAGATGTTCCTTCCCACAATCACTACAGTAGCCCTCCCAGACTCGTTGTGGTGGTGGTGGGTTTGGCAATGTGCATTCTCTGATATAGTGATCACCTCCACATCTATAACATGGTCCTCTGGGTACAGGCGGTCTGTTCATGGGTCGAGGTGGTATGGTTGCTCTAGGAGCTGTGTACATTAATGACACACAATCCTGCTCATAACCGTATGAACTATCTGATGCTTCCATGCCATAGGCATATGGTTCATACAATTGTCCATATTCCATCATTGAGCTTTCATGATTAGGGTATGTTCCTTGACTAGGATCATAAAATGAGTCATATGGTTCATTACTAGTCAAAGGTGTGGCTGGGACTATAGCTCTCTCTAGGTTTTCTTCAGGTTGAGCTATCTTGACTGGGACAACATTCTGAGGATGGGGTGGTTGTTGTCCTAGTACTGACTGTGGTTGGGTGTATCCTTGATAAGCATATGGTCGTGGTGCTGGTGCCTGCGGCTGATAAGAGGGATACCTAAAAGCTTCACCTCCCTGATCTCTCTGAGGGTATCCGTAGGGTCTCATGTATGGCTGTGCTGGTCTAGCTTGCCTATTGTAGGGACAATTTTCCGTATTGTGATTTGTGTATTTTTGTTCCATACTGCAATATTGTAGAGGTCCTGGGATAGTGGGTCTATTATAAACATAAGCAGGTGGTGGAACTACTCCCCTAGTACACAAGTGAGAAGGATGATCACCTCTGCACTGAATACATCTTCTGAGCATGGGTACTCTCATAGGGTTATTGGGGTAGTTCCTCTGTCCTTGAACGTTCAACTTTTTCGCTAACAATTCGGCTATTTCCTCTACATTATTTTTAGGAATTGATGGGTTACTGGCCGAATCTTCACTTTTCAAGCTTCCTTGAGGTATTTTCAGATCCTTTGCTAGGTTATCGTCTAAATCTATGCATTCCTTCATGCATTCTTGTTGGAGCAAGTCTATGACAAGCCTAAGTATTGGCTTGAGTCTCACAAAGTCATTAAAGAAGCTTCAAAATGAAGACTATGTAAAGTTCACTTGTGAACTACCTCTTGTAACTTTTTGAAGAGTTTACTTAATGTAAAAGTAAGAGAATCTTAAGTGGTTGAGTCCACTTGATCAAGAATGGAAAGAGGAGCCACGAATTCGTGATTTGTGGTAGGTAGATAATCAAATCAATCATTGATTGATTGG
This sequence comes from Ceratopteris richardii, assembly GCA_020310875.1. Taxonomy (NCBI): domain Eukaryota; kingdom Viridiplantae; phylum Streptophyta; class Polypodiopsida; order Polypodiales; family Pteridaceae; genus Ceratopteris; species Ceratopteris richardii. The sequence continues at coordinate 147,128,202 of CM035434.1, forward strand.
AGAGTGATTGAGGGAAGTTAGCCTCCCAAACTCAACTATAAATAGATGGCAGTTTTAGTCGTGGTTAGAGAGACCTATGTGAAGACCTCCAAGAGCTGAGCTTTATGCCATATCAAGGTGTGATTACAAGGCACACATATGTATCAGTAAGTCATTGTATTGTACAAGCAATATACTTTCATTTTCATGATTATTTGAGTTCATCTTTCCATGTTCTTGTGATGTGTACTACTCACTGCCATTACTTCAGTTTTTCTCAGTCAGCTTGCAGAGATTGTTTCTCTGCACTTGGTTCATCATTTTCAGTTATTTAACTTGGTAAAGTTAGCTCTATAAGGCTACTATATGCCCACAAAGTTTCATGTCATTTGGATGTTGGAATCTTCAGTTATGTTCATTTGAAGTCAACAGGGTATGTTCATCTTCACTTCTCTGTCAGGTACCCGACTTTTTCAGTCATCTTGTCAGAGTCATTTCTCAGTGTTTACTCATCCACATTCAGTGATTTTAAGCTTGTTGGATTCAGCTTACTGTCTAGTGTAAGCATACAAATTTTCATGATCATTGGATTCTTACATCTTGAGTTATGTTAATTTTTCTACTCACTGATCTATTTCTGTAGCAGCCCGTGAAAATCGGGATGATGTCATCACTTGTTAAAAGTCATTCTCAGTGTGTGGTTTGTTATTTTTGATGAGATTACTCTCTATAGTTAGCTCTTTAAGCTACCTAGCCTTCCCCAAGAGGAATTAATCTAATTGCTGCTGTGCTCAGAGAATTATGTAAAACACTGGACAGGTGTATCAACCAAGAATAGCAAGTTTTCACCTCTGAGCTAACTCCAACTTATCTGTTTTGATCTATCTTTTTGAGAGTGATCTTCCAAGGTACATAGGGTGTCTAATACATCCATTGGCAAGCTAAAAGGGCCCACCATCTACTCCTGGAGTTCATTTGGCTGGTGTAGAGCAAAGATTTTGCAACACCTCTTCATCTTCAACACATACCTATCCATCTCTTCACAGTGGTATCAGAGCAAGGTTGGACAACATGGCAGATGGATTTCCTTCATCAATTGACAAATTGGACAGAGGTAACTACTCAGCTTGGTCATTAAGAATGGAAGATTATCTCCAAGGTAGAAGTTTATATGGTTATGTGGCTGGAGATGAAGTTATGCCAAGTTTCAGGAACAAAAGTCAACCAACACAAGAAGAGCAAGAAAGATTGAGCACATGGTGCTCCAAGGATGCACTTGCAAGGTCTTATCTCCTCAACTCTATCTCAGATTTTTTGTTGCCTCACATTAGAAGTTGTAAGACATCTCAGGAAGTGTGGGATGCACTTGAAGCTTTCTTTGCTTCAAGTACTAAAGCTAGGAAGCATCAACTATGGCTGGATTTCACAACTCTCAAGAAGGCTCCCAAACAAAATGTGACTGATTTTGTCACAAAGCTCAAGGAAGTAGCAGATCAGTTGGGAAGCATTGGAGAGGTAATAGATGAAGAGCAAATTGTAAGGCAGGTCATCAATGGCTTGAAGGCAGATGACAAGTGGGAAGCATTCACCACAGCTATGGATTTGTACATGGACATGCATGTACCTGATTTCAACACACTCATTGGACAATTACTTACTCAAGAGGCAAAGCTTATCAAAAATGGAGAAAGCTCTAAAGGTAATCAATCTTCAGCTTTATACACGGATAAAAGCAAGTCTAAAGATAACAAAGGAAAGGCAAAGAAAGTGGATGATGAAGCAGGTACATATCAAGCTAACTATGCAGGTAGAGGAAGACATGGCAGAGGTAGAGGAAGAGGAGGTAGACAAGGCAGGGGGAGATCCCAAGACTCCAACTCATGTTCTATCTGTGGATTAACTAATCATACAACTGAAAATTGCTTTAGGAATTCCAGGAATCAAAGAGGCAGAGGATACAATAGAGAAAGTTATGGCTACTCAAGAGGAAGGTTCAACAATTATCATGGCAACTACAACAACTACAATCATTCAAACTATCAAGGAGGCTACAAAGGAAGGAGAGACTACAATAACTACACAGAAGACTCAAACAAAGAGGATTCATTATTGATCATGAACATGGCTATGCCACAAGGTAAATCTGATGAGCATGTTTTCTACATAGATTCAGGTTGTTCAAATCATGTGGCAGGAAATGTGGCACTCCTATCAGATTTAGAAGATCCAAGGAATAAGCATGAGGTACAAACAGGAGATGATACAAAACATCCTGTGGAGAAAATAGGCAATATCAAAGCACCTGATGGAAACATCAACCTACTCAGTAAGGTACTCTATGTCCCTACCATTACAAAGAATTTGATAAGTGTTGGGCAGATAATAGAGAAAGGGTTGCAAGTCAGGTTCACAAAGGCAGGAGCATTTGTTGAAGATCCAAGTCAAGGATTCAGAAGAATTGCAAAAGGTGAAAAGACAGGTAGATTGTTCACATTTGAATTACAGGACACTAGAAACATTACTCTCTTTAATTATGGCAGTCAGACACTCACAGAATTGGAAGTATGGCACAAAAGGTTAGCACATATTGGTGAAAGGTCATTAAAGCAAATTTGCAGGGACCAAAGTGTACTTGGACTTCCTAATTTGTCAAAACAACATATGATTTATAAGTGTAGTGCATGTCAATTTGGAAAGTCTCATAGGTTACCATTCATGAAGAAAGGTTATATGCATGGAGATCTCTTGGAGTTGGTTCATACAGATGTATGGGGACCAAGCAAGGAAGCTTCAATATCAGGATCAAGGTATTATGTTTCCTTTATTGATGATTGCAGCAGATGGACTATCCTATTCTTTATGAAACACAAAGATGAAGTTTTTTCATGTTTCAAAAGATATTTGGCTCTTGTGGAGAATCAAACAGGTAAATCACTAAAAAGGCTAAGGTCAGATGGAGGGGGAGAATACTTCTCCCATGATTTTCATTCTTTTCTTCAAGAAAGAGGAATCAAAAGAGAGGTAACTACAAGGTACACTCCTGAGCAAAATGGAGTGGCAGAAAGGAGGAATAGGACAATTGTTGAAGCTGCAAGGTCTATGTTAAATGAAAAGCATTTACCTAATTACTTATGGGCTGAGGCTGTATCTACAGCCACTTACTTGATTAACAGGTTGCCTTCAAAATCCCTTGATGGAATGACTCCATATGAGGCTTGGAATGGAAGAAGACCAAGCTTAGATCATTGTAAAATTTTTGGATGTATTGCTTTTGCTCATGTTCCTTCACAGGTTAGAGGCAAGATGGATCCAAAAGCAGAAAGGTGTGTATTTATTGGATATGACAACAATCAAAAGGGTACAGGTTATACAACCCTACCAACAAAGGATTCTTGGTAAGCAGAGATGTAGTTTTTGATGAGAACAATTCATGGTATGAAGATTCATGCAGGAAGATCAATTTACCATATGATCTTGAAGAAGATTTTCCAAAGCTTGGTAGAGAACAATCAAAGATTGAAGAACAAGACACCTCAGAGGATGATGAAGAATGTCAGATGGAAAAGATCAAAGCATGGAAGTCTAAAGGTAAAGCAAAATTGCAGGAACTTGGACATGAGGCAGAATCATCAAATCATGGCTTAAGAAGATCTATGAGGGAAAAGAAAAAACCAGAAAGGTATGGGTTTGACACCTCATTAGTAACTAAACATTCTATCTACATAGCACAGGACATAAACCAAGAGGAGCCATCATCATTTGAAGAGGCCAAAGCAAAAGCAGAATGGAAGCATGCAATGAAGGAAGAGATTGAAGCACTTGAGGAAAACAACACTTGGGATTTGGTGCCCAAGACTTCATCCATGAAGGTAATAGGCTCAAGATGGGTCTATAAACTCAAGAAGAATTCTGATGGTTCCATTAACAGGTATAAGGCAAGGCTTGTAGCAAAAGGCTTTGCACAAACTCAGGGAATTGATTATGAGGAGACATTCTCTCCTGTGGCAAAGATGCCTACTATTAGGGTTTTGCTTAGTATTGCCTCTTCCAAGAATTGGAAGATACTTCAACTAGATGTGAAGAATGCATTCTTGAATGGTTGGATAACAGAAGAGGTATATATGGCACAACCACCTGGTTTTGAGAATCAAGTTTATCCTAATTATGTGTGTAAACTTAACAAAGCATTGTATGGTCTCAAGCAAGCTCCAAGAGCTTGGAATTTCAGGCTTGTTTCATTCTTGCAAGACAAAGGCTTTCAACCAAGCAAAGCAGATCCTTCACTCTTTATTAAAAAGAGTAATTCCGAGATCATCTACCTATGTGTATATGTAGATGATATTATATTGATAGGAAATGATGCAGATGGTATGAAGAAGATCAAAGATCAGATGAGAGAAGAGTTCAAGATAAGTGATTTGGGTTCACTTACCTACTTCCTAGGTTTGGAAGTTGTCTACAAAGATCATGGTTTGTTTCTCACTCAAAGAAAGTACATTAAGGACATGTTGGCAAAATTCAAGATGCAAGATTGTAAGATTGCAGGTACTCCAATGGAGGTTAATCACAAATTGAGCTCACATGAAGGTGAACTCATAGAGGACATCACATCATATCAAAGTCTAGTGGGTAGTCTCAACTATGCCACATTGACAAGAGTAGATATATGTTACAGTGTGAGTGTGCTAAGCCAATTTATGCACACACCAAGGAAACCACATATGGATGCTGCCAAAAGGATTCTCAAGTATCTCAAAGGAACCATAAATGAAGGACTTTATTATCCTTATGTATCTGATTTAGGTTTGAAGCTATTTTCTGATGCAGATTGGGCTGGCTCCAAGGAAGATAGAAGGAGCACTTCAGGTTATCTTACCTTTGCAGGTTCAAAGCTTATTTCATGGTCATCCAAGAAGCAACCCACAGTTGCTCTCTCTTCTACTGAAGCTGAATATAGAGGTCTTGCCATAGCTACACAGGAAGCTATGTGGATGAAGACATTGTTCAAAGATCTTGGATTGGAGTTTGGAACTCCAACTATTTTTTGTGACAATATGAGTTCTATTCACTTGGCTGCTAATCCTATTTTTCATGCAAGGACTAAACATATTGAAGTTCATTATCATTATGTACGAGAGAAGATCCTAAGCAAGGAGATTCAAATATCATATGTGTCCACACATCAACAATGTGCAGATATTCTAACCAAAGCATTGGATGGTACAAAGCTTTGTAAATTCAAGGCTATGATTGGTTTGCAGGAAATCTTGGAAGATTGAAGACCTCAAGCATACTTGGCTTGAGGGGGAGTTGTTGGAGCAAGTCTATGACAAGCCTAAGTATTGGCTTGAGTCTCACAAAGTCATTAAAGAAGCTTCAAAATGAAGACTATGTAAAGTTCACTTGTGAACTACCTCTTGTAACTTTTGAAGAGTTTACTTAATGTAAAAGTAAGAGAATCTTAAGTGGTTGAGTCCACTTGATCAAGAATGGAAAGAGGAGCCACGAATTCGTGATTTGTGGTAGGTAGAGAATCAAATCAATCATTGATTGATTGGAGAGTGATTGAGGGAAGTTAGCCTCCCAAACTCAACTATAAATAGATGGCAGTTTTAGTCGTGGTTAGAGAGACCTATGTGAAGACCTCCAAGAGCTGAGCTTTATGCCATATCAAGGTGTGATTACAAGGCACACATATGTATCAGTAAGTCATTGTATTGTACAAGCAATATACTTTCATTTTCATGATTATTTGAGTTCATCTTTCCATGTTCTTGTGATGTGTACTACTCACTGCCATTACTTCAGTTTTTCTGAGTCAGCTTGCAGAGATTGTTTCTCTGCACTTGGTTCATCATTTTCAGTTATTTAACTTGGTAAAGTTAGCTCTATAAGGCTACTATATGCTCACAAATTTTCATGTCATTTGGATGTTGGAATCTTCAGTTATGTTCATTTGAAGTCAACAGGGTATGTTCATCTTCACTTCTCTGTCAGGTACCCGACTTTTTCAGTCATCTTGTCAGAGTCATTTCTCACTGTTTACTCATCCAAACTCCGTGAGTTTAAGCTTGTTGGATTCAGCTTACTGTCTAGTATAAGAATACAAATTTTCATGATCATTGAATTCTTACATCTTGAGTTATGTTAACTTTTCTACTCACTGGTCTATTTCTGTAGCAGCCCGTGAAAATCGGGATGATGTCATCACTTGTTAAAAGTCATTCTCAGTGTGTGGTTTGTTATTTTTGATGCGATTACTCTCTAAAGTTAGCTCTTTAAGCTACCTAGCCTTCTCCAAGAGGAATTAATCTAATTGCTGCTGTGCTCAGAGAATTATGTAAAACACTGGACAGGTGTATCAACCAAGAATAGCAAGTTTTCACCTCTGAGCTAACTCCAACTTATCTGTTTTGATCTATCTTTTTGAGAGTGATCTTCCAAGGTACATAGGGTGTCTAATACATCCATTGGCAAGCTAAAAGGGCCCACCATCTACTCCTAGAGTTCATTTGGCTGGTGTAGAGCAAAGATTTTGCAACACCTCTTCATCTTCAACACATACCTATCCATCTCTTCACAATTCTTGCAAAGTCTGAACCCTTTTTACATACACCAATGATCTCAAGGATCCGTTCAATAATCCTTCCAAAAATAATGACACCATTTTATTTTGTGTCGGTCTCTCTTCCCTGGGCATCTGTCTACATATTGCTTGAATCTTCTAGCAGCCAATCTCACTGACTCGGTAGGGACTTGCTTGAAGCTATGGATCAATGATGAAGAATTGTTTTTAATTCCTGATTTAGTAAATTCCTCAATCATTTCTTGATATACCTGTTCCATGTTCTGAAAGGTATTAGGGTCCAATGGTTGAAACCATGCTAACGCAGTGTCTGACAATGTAAGACCAAAGCACTCATATTGAATCAAAAAGTCTTCTACCTGTTCGGCTCGGATTACTTGTTTAAATTCCGCTATATGATTGTAAGGTTCACTAGAGCCATCATAGTGATTTCTCATACATTTGGCAACTTGGATTGGCCTTAGTCGTCTTCCTGCTTCGGTTGGTCTAGGCATCACTGGGAAAATTGGTCTTCCTATTGGTATGCCTGGTCCTCTTACTACCGGCGGTCTGACTGGAGCATGAACTCCATGTCTTGGGTCAATAGTTGGCTGAGGTCGGTAGTTAGGGTTATTTGCAAGCATTGCAAACTGTACAGGAGGTCTAACTGGGATTTGAGTTTGTTGTGTCTGTTGTGTTTGTTGTGTTTGGCCTGACTGTTGGTATGAATCATTATGGGGAGTTCCCAGTGGGTTTCTTGATGTAGTGGCTTGGTCCCTATGAGGGAACACTGGGATGTTTTGGTATTTCAACTCAGCTCTTTCCGCTTCTGTCATGGGCCAATATCTTCTCTGATTTTTATCCAGATAAGTGATAATGGTGGAAAAATCAGGATCCTGCAACTCATAAATGGTGACTGGATTAGGAGCAGCTTCCCAAATTGAGGAATGCGCTCTAAGGAGATGCTCCATCCCATTGATCAAATATACATCCATTAAGGTGTCATCTTGGGGAATCAGATCTCCTCTCCATATTCTCGCTACCGTAGATCTCCCTCTAGGTGTGGTTACTTGCTCTTCATTCCCTCCTCCATTTAAGTTTGAAGCATTATTTTCTTCACCAATTTCATTGATGTTTTCTGGGTGTTCTGTGACAACATATTGGATATCTCTTTTGTCCATGTACAATCCTCCTACGTACTTGACTGCTGGTCTAGGCACTATGTAAGCCTCTGATGCTTTCTTTAACATGGCCACAGATCTGTTTAGACCATCCAGATAAATAGGGTTCTCGTTCTGGTTGGTGTTCACATACTCCAAGGAGGTCCTGTACTCTCCCTCAATGATTGACATCATGCCAATCATGGGTACTGTGTTCTGCATATCCTCTGAAGCCATGGGAATTTCTTCCTCTGACTCGCTGGAGGTCTCAGAATAATGTGAACGGTTACTTGGCTCTGCTACACTACCTACAGAAGAGATTACACTTCTTCGGCTTCCTAGGGTTCTTCCGGATCTCAGGTTCATCCACTTCTAAACTCTGATCAGTCTTTGCTACCCTTGGGCCTTTGGCACTCTTAACTACAGGTCAAAAATTTCCAGAAGACTTAGGCTGGAAAAAATGACTGAAGAAGAATTTTCTACAGATCACGATACTTGTCTCCAAAAATCCACGATACACGATCTCGGGGTTCAGACGATACACGATCCCTGACAAATATCACGATATCTGATAAGCGATACCGATCGCTTGAGTGAAACGATACCGATACTTGGAAGAAAACGATACACGATATTTGGTCACTGGCGATACACGACCTCTCACGATACTTGACTACCACGATACTTCGGACAAACGATACTTGGCTCCCAACGATACACGATACTTGAGATCCACGATACACGATCTCTAAATTGGAACGATCGACGATACACGATATTTGGTAAGTATCGCGATCTCTGAGAAGCGATACACGATACTTAACCCAAACGATACGCGACCAACCATCGCCGATATTTGAACGAAACGATACGCGATCTTTGGCAAGTATCGCGATCTCTGTGAAACGATACACGATACTTAAGCCAAACGATACACGATCTTTCTCCAAACGATCGCTGACAAAACGATACACGATACTTGTTAGGTATCGCGATCGCTGAACCAAACGATACACGATCGGAGGGAAATATCGCGATACTCGACCACAGGAGCAAAACGATACTTGATAAGTATCGCGATACTCGACCGCGGGAGTAAAACGATACTTGACCCTTAGACAATTTTTTGAGAAATGTTTTTTAAGTTTTGCTTTGATGCCCTTGTTTTCCTAGTTCCTCTCTCCTCTCCTCACTCTTTGTATCAAGCAAAACACTCCTTTTACCCCCTGCAGATCTCAGACGATACCTGACGCAGATTGTTTGACATTGATATTGAATTATTTGAGTGATCAAAAAGATCTAGCAACTGAGTGGCTCACCTTTGATGCTCTTTCTCACTCTTCTAGCACCTTTTCTTTCTTAAAGCCGCTCCACAAGCTCAGACACGACACACGATACTCGACAGCTCACGATACTCGATGGTCTCTCTCACGATACTTGTTCAAAACAAGTGATTTTCAAAATAACTCTTTTTGGCTTTTATACTTGGGATTTTCTATCTACTGAAAATGAAACAACAAGACAAGAAGTGAAAGCTACTCTAATCTACTCCCTCACTCTTCCTATTCTTCTCCTACTACTCACTTCCCTAAACTAACAACTCACTACACACACTCCAAGAATGAGAAGTAGCAAGTGCGGCTGAAAATGACTCACCAAAGAAGAGAAAATTTCCACTCCTCCACTTACTTCAATGCAAAAAGCTGCTTACCATCACACGAATGCTTCGGTTTGATTCGTCACTCCCCGGCAACGGCGCCAAAAAGTGTGTTGACCTAAGTATCAACTTAGGGACTTGCGGAGAAAGAGACTATACCTCAATCCCCTCACAAGTGCATATAGTGGGGATACACGCTTTTAATTATCAATCCAAAGAGTATACAAACCTAGCCGAGTGTATGAGGACATGCAATCATGTGATGGTCAATGCAAATGAACTACTCAAAGAATGTAAATGAGGCAAAGACTTATCCAAACAAGCTTCAACTGTTGGTCAAGGCGAAACAATACTTGGTGCAGCAGCCGTCAGTATTTTAGACTTTTCTCCCAGCTCCGAACTCCAAATATAGCGAACAGCATATGCGTTTCGAAGCTTTCGAGAAGACGCATCCAATGGCAGTAGTTTCACTCAATTCTGACGCTCTTACTTCAAGTTATGAGCAAAATACTGAGTCACGGGAATACTTTCCTACACTTTAGCACTTCCTACACTTCGCACACACCTTACCTACAGCAAATAATCACTTTCATGGATAGACAACACTCACAAGCACTCTTTCCAAGCAATACACATGCATACAAGCTCACAAAGAAGAAGATATAGAGTGAAGAAGACACAAATTCGAATTTCTGTGCTCTCTATTCTCACAATGGCAAAAAGTTCTTTACAAAGAGTCACATTTGACTTATATACTAGTGCCCTAAAAATGGTCCTTTCACACAAGAGACCGGCACTTTATTCACTAAAAGACTAATTTCCTACTATTTTACATGGGTAAATCTCTAATCTTCTGTGAGGATGCATCTAGAGGACTCCTCTAGTGCATTTACAATGGAAATATATTACAAGAATGAATATGATACAAAAATATGATGTCCAAATCGAAAAAATTTTGGGGCCCGTCTTTTTCTCTGCTTTGTACTTTCTTTAGCTCTGCAACAGTGTTCTTAATCACTTTCGTGTTTCTAGGGATTTCCGATTCTTCATTCCTTACTAGTATCATGGGTGCTCTCATGTTGATAGAATTTTCTTCCCAAGATCCTGTGAACTGAGGTAATTCTTGCAAAGAATTGATTCAAAATTTGTGTGTTCACTCAGTTGTTCTTCATCTACCTCTTCATAAATAGAGGGGATGTTTGGGGGAAATTGTTACTGCAAGTCCTCTATCTCTTGAATAGGAGGATGGGTTCCTTGTTCTTTTCTCCACTTCTCTTCTTGGATTTCTCTTAAAAATTCATGTGAATACTTATATACGGAAGACAGGTTGTCTTCAATCTCTGTATTTGGCACTTGAGACAGGGATGGTGTATTCCTTTCCTGTGTCTCAGAGTCATCTGGGTTCCTATACAGATTCTTTTTCTCGTTGCTATCAACCAAGTATTCTAACCTCTCAAGTAGTCCTTGAAAGTTTAATTTAAGTTTTGCAATGTTATTCCAATTAAGATAACGAGAGGCTTCGAACATAGTTTGTGCTAATTCTACCATCTTCAAGGAGAGTTTAGTTCTCTCAATTTATAAATTTGCTCATGGATAGTTCTTACTCATTTCAGCTATCTGGGGTCCTTCTTTTAATCTAACCTGATATGCATGAAACATCATGTCTAAGTTTTTTGACATGGGTTCAACTAAAACTGATCCTGATCTCGGAGCTATATTCTCCTTATTAGATTCTTGAGAAGTCAATTCTTGGATTTTGGCTCTAGATTCCTTGAGACTTCCTTCCAACTCATTTATCTTTTTACTCAATTTTCTTTTAATTCTTTCTCTAGAATCTTTCCAAGATTTTGTCTTTTTATTACTAGACTCTCCAACTTCGCTAGTTCTGGATATTTTCTCAGGATTAAGCTGTTGATTCCGTAAGAGCACCTGGGCTCTTGTTATAGCTTGGATAGGCACATATGTAGGATTGGATCCATCTGTGTTATGTAGAATTCCTTTCACGTTGATGGGTGTCACTTTTGAGGCATTAGCAGGGTTCTTTGGACAATATCTAATGACGTGCTCTTTACCACACTCGAGACAAAAAGCTGTATGTTATAGTATTGTGACTATCCTGCTATTGGAGGATGTGGACAATCCTTAATGAAATGATCTCCTTGGCACCTAAAGGATGGTCCTCTAGGGCCATGTGGTCTTTTTTGTCTTAACTGGGGTCGCGGATTAGGATTTGTATACATCACATTAGCATAGTTGGGTTCCCAATTGGGTTCCAAAGGTGGACTATCGAATTGATATGTTTCCACATGTTCTGGTGACTCCATGTAATATGGGGGTGGACTATCTACATGATTAGAGTTGAAACTATTAGAATTAGGGTCACTTTCAGTGATCAGGGGTGAAGAAGGCACTATAGCACTATTGAGGTTTTCTTCTGCAACAGCGTATTTGATTGGGATGACATTAGCTGGTGGGGGTGGATGCTGAGCTAAAACAGGTTGAGGTCTCTGCTGAGCCTGATAAGGATAGTTCTGTGGAGGCCTATAGTAATGCGGCTGAGCATTGTATTGACCCTGATACCTCCCTGGTTGGGGGTCTGCTTGCGGGTAATTCTGTCGTACCACTTGTTTGTTGTACCGGTAGTCTTGGGCCGTGTGATTCATGTATCGTCTCTCAATTATACAGTATTGGCCACTAGGGTTGGCATGCAATTGTGTTACATTGGGACACACATTTTCCATATGATCACCACCACATGTGTAACAACGTTTGTTTGTTGTTAACCTAGGCATCTGTTTGCTAGAAACTCCTAAGTTTCTAGGCCACTTTTTTCGCTAGGTCTTCTATTGAGCTAGAAAGTTTTGAGCATGCTAAAGATGAACAATTTAAGTCCTTATAGAACTTTGAGAGTTCCAACTCATCTCCTAGATTTTCCTCAATGTCTATACAAATTCTTACACATTGCTCTAGCATTTTGGGTTCCTTCAAGTATACATAGGAGCATAGTTTAGAGCTCAAGAGGCCATCTAAAAACAATGACACTTGCTTGGCCTGTGAGGGTAATTCTTGCATCGGACATCTTTCAACATATTGTCTAAACCTACGTCCTCTGAGTCTGACTGTTTCCTGAGGGGTCTGTTTGAAGCTATGAATCAACGAAGAAGTATCATGCTTGATTCCACTTTTAGAGAGTTCCCTGATGAATGACTCTAAAAAGTGATGGATATCCCTAAATTACCTTTGTTGCAATGGTTGGAACCAAGTTAAAGTCGTATTCTTTAACATTAGTCCAAATGCATTATATTGCATGAACATGTTTTCTACTTGCTCTGCTCTTAATACCTTCCTAAATTCTGCAACATGATCACAGGGATCTCCTGTCCCATCAAAGTATTTTTTCATTGACTTAACTAATTGAGTGGGTCTTAACATCCTTGGGTGTTCACGTGGTCTAGGTAGAGGAAAATCATCTCTACCACTTGGTATTCTAGGTTCCCTTTGTCTTTCCAATCTATCGATGTCCATGGTTGATCTATCTCTCCCTATTGGATGAGTGAAACTTACTTCCGATTTTTCTTTGTTCTTCTCTCTTTGAGTACCATGGGTTGAGGATGTCCCAGCACCCTGATGGCTCGTGTTTACATTCGTTTGAGATGGAGGGAATACTAACTCGCCTCTCCATGTGCAGGTATTTCTCGCATGGTCTGACACTACAAATACTCATTCTAAAGTATCATCCAGGTATACAACCTTTTCAGGTGTATCTAGGTCCTTGAATTCGTAAACCATGATGGAGCCTACCTCACTAGGTTGTTCCATTTGGTATCTCCAAAATGCTTCATCAGTTTCCTTATTCAAAAATAATTCTATGCCTCTATTGTCGTGAGGGATCCAATCTAGGATTAGTACTCTTGTCAGTACAAATTTCCCTCTAGGTGTCTTGGGTTCTTCTCCTAGTGGCTCTTTTCCTTGGGATCTTACTTCCATATTTAGATGAACTACACCGAACTCATTGGTATGATTTGGCTAAGTACTTATGATGTACATTGTTCCTTCTTTGTCTACGTATGTGTCTCTCTCGAATTTCACCACTAGATGATCCAATCCAATGGGTTGGTCAGGGTTGTGCAATTGCACCACTGATCTTCACAAACCATCCTCGTAGATGTGAGCACCTAGATGGTTGGTTCGGACATATTCTTATTGGGTTCTGTAGGGTCCTTTGGGTCTTTCCAAATATGCTATATTTAACCCTCCTTTTGGTCTTTGTATGCTAAAAGCCATTTTTCATTCACAGGTATCTGAGCCCAACTCGTAAGGGTAACTATTCAACTGTTGTGCCCATGAACGTGCAATATTCCTACACTTGCTTCTGATGATCTAAGGCTTCATCGGTCTGACTTACCTATATGCTTGCCCGATCTAAGATTCATGAATTTACTTCCTAAGTCACTCAGTACACACTCTGATCATCAATGTTTCTTTGTTCTTAATTGCTTGTTTCAGTTTTATTTCCTTTAAATGCTTGTCTTGTCTTCAATGTATACGTCAGGAATCAACTTTTCGTTGTACTTTTGAGTTCTCATTCCGTCATACTTAAGTTCTTTCCTTTAGGTTTTCCTATCGCACACTTTTATCTAGTCTTGGACTTGAGAAATTAAGTCTCTTGGGCTTGAAGCATTCCTATCGTCTTTCTAATTTAATCCACAATGCTAGACGTTTTAGCCTAAGCTAATAATTGACTGGGGGGGTTGAGTATTCTTCCAACCTCGAGTCAGCTTCTTTGATTGCTCTGATGCCCAAGAAATCGCACTTCCCAAGCCTTGCGTTCTTCACTACCTTGCTTTTGATTGCCTTGGATATCTCTACCTATCAAATATAAATGTTTAGGCCAATCCTTAAATTAATGATCAAACACTTTGATATATACACCTTTAAGGGTCCTTTCTCCTTTGGCCCAAATTTCTCCAATGCCCCGTTTCTTTTCTAGTCCCACAAATGGGTCAACCTCAAATTATCTCATCTAAAAATCAACATGTTCTTCTTGAAAAAATCAGTTGAGCTCACGTAGAACTCGTAAAGAGCTTTTTAACGAGCTATAAAAGTAAAAAAATCAGACTTCGAATGACAAAATTATGAACGTTCAGGCCCTCAGGGGTAAAAATTCACAAATACGTTTTTCTTCAATTATAAGCTAAGGGTCTCCAATGATCTTAATCACCAAAAAATTTACTCAAAATAGCCTCAAAATTGCCCAAAATATTAAACCCTAATTTTTTTGTTTTGGGTGGACAATCGTGATGATCTGGGACAATCGCGATGGTCTAGGACTGTCGTGATGGCTCAGTTGAACCATCACGATGGTGTGGTACAATCGCGATGGTTCGATGGTGCGAGGCATCAAGATGGTCTAAGGTGAAGCATCGCAATGGTCTATCTAGCAAGCAATCGTGATGGCATGAGCCCGTCGTGATGTTCAACGATCAATGCAACAGTCACGATGGCATGAGCTCGTCGCGATGGTCAAGAGGCGCGATGGCTTGAGTCAATCACGATGGTCAGAATTTGAAGCATCACAATGGTGTACCTGGTATTATCGCGATGGTCTATCTTGACATGTGGCAAGTGCATTGTTGCGATGGCATGGGCCAATCACGATGGCGTGGGGTTGACGAGATCGTCGCAATGGTCAATGATCGTCGTGATGGTTCAAGTGAACCATTGTGATGGTGTGAGACCGTCACAATGGTCCGGTCGAGCCGTCACGATGGCATGAGCCAATCCTGATGGTGTGACACAATTGCGATGGTGTGAGCCCATCGTGATGGTCCACCAAATTGATGATTTTCAAAATGCGACTATGGAATCATGTGTGTGCAAGGATCTAAGAACTAGACTAGACAAGATTAGAACAAGGAACAAGACAAGAACTCAAACTCGAACTTGGAGAGTACTTATTTGGCAGTCACGACTCCTTAAGCTCCCAAGACTGGTATTGGCAAGACGGATAATATAGGTGGCCAACCCCTCCTTATATAGGTTTTCCAAGGGTGGTTATGACTTGATGATATCATCAATGATGTCATCAACTGGAAACAAGAACTCATTGTGAAAGAATTCAGAAAATAGAGAGTTGATCTTGGGGTTTTGACACGTTCGAGATGCAATGGAAGCATTAGTTTCTCCAAACTCTGAACCAATCATGCGATATGTAAAGTCACATAGAATTTGAGGTTTAGGATGGTTTCCTTTGTGTCCATGACATAACCATTTAAAGAAAAGTCTTAAGTGTTTATGTGCTTCAAGTAGTTTTTGGTTTTGCTAAAAATCCATCAACATATAAAATGGGCATCCTCTATTCTACTCGAGGAGAGGAATACATGTCTTTTGAGTTTAATGCATTTTTTGTTGAGTGTGGGATAAAACATTAGTGTACAATGCTATATACATCCCGAAAAAATGAAGTTGCTTAAAGAAATAACATGTTTCTCATGGAGATGGCGAGGTCTATGGTCAAAAGTTAGGCTTTACAATAAACAACTTCTAGCTTGAGGGTGTTATGTGTACAACATATGTACTTAATAGGTGTCCTACCAAAGCACTGCAATCTATCACTCCATATGAGGCTTGGCATGGTCACAAGCCATCTATTGCTAATCTATGTGTTTGGTTGTCTGACATATGCATTAGTGCCTGAACAATAATGCAAGAAATTGGATGATAAAGAAGTGAAATGTATTTTTGTTGGGTACAATTATGAAAGCAAAGTCTATCATCTCTATCATCCACAAACTAAGCATATTTTGGCTAGCCATGATGTTGTTTTTGTGGAAGATGCAACTCAACCATTACTTTCATGTCCCAAGGCAACTTTAGTTAGCTCTAGAGATATGTATGAAAATTTGTTGCCTCTTTTTATAGGTGGATAGTCAAGTGGTAGTCTAAATGAGATGCTTTTTCAAGCTTTATAGGTTCCACATAATGATGCATATCATTCCATTTTTTGTGCAGATTTACATGCTGCACTTATTGAGGAAAGGGCTGATGTAGAGAAGGCAAAAACTATGTAGAAATGGTTGGTGCATAATTTAAGAGATAGCAAATTAGATGTGATATTGTCATATCCAACTCGTTCAGGCTCTCATAGTGCTTCCTTTGCATCAGATTGTTGTGCTATGGCTGCCTCTAGTCTTTGTGATGAGAATGAGCCCATTTCTTTTGATGAAACACTAAAACAAATGGATGGGTTCTATGCAATAAAAATATGATGCTATTATCAAGGATGGTACATGGTCTTTACGTGATTTGCCTCGAAGAAAAAAGCCATTAGAACCAAATGGGTATACAAGCTAAAGCATAATCTTGATGGAACACTTGATAGGTATAAGACTAGGCTTGTTGTGAAAGATTATGCTCAAGAAAGAGGCATTTATTTTGATAAGACCTTTGCACCCGTATGTCAAGTGACCACTATTCATAAAATCTATGCACTTGCACCTCATCATGTTTGGAATGTACATCAGTTGGACATTGAAACTACATTTCTAAATGGTGATGTTGGCAGTAGCCAAAGGCATCGACGCAGAGGAAGCATGTAGAGGTGGACTACAAAGAGTTGTGGGGAGCCAAACATTCATTTTCTTCAAAGAAATATACTTGATATCACTTTTTCAAAACACCAAACAATGATTTTCATCGCTTTTGTAAGATAGGTATCATAAAACACCCACTTTTGTAATCATTAGCTCCATTTGGTGCAAGCAGAGGAGCCCTCAAGCTTGAGGAGATTAGGTAGAATGACCATACCAAGTTTTGCTATTTTTAGATCTCGTTTAGACCTCAAAATGAAGCCGAGAACCTCTTTTTTAACTATGTTGGACACTAGATGTGAAAGCGGTCAAAACTAGTCTAGAATCTATAAAAAGAGCTAGAGAGCTCATTTTTGAGGTGAGGTTGTATGAGTTCAGAAGATCTTAGAACTAGTTTGAGCTGGTAATAGTGTTCTTGAGCAATAGAGTTTATTTTCTACCTTCCATTGTGTCTTGTTTGTGTCTTCCATGTGTGTGTATGTGTGCATTTCTATGCTTCTCACCCTCACTCTCACTACTTCATGTGTTCAAGATCTTCATATCACTCCTATCTCTTCCACAGATTAACATTAAGGAGGTGGAGCTTCTTAATGTGATACTTACCATTGTGCTAGAGCAACACCAAATTTGGCACCGTTGCTAAGGATCGGGTTCTAGGACGAACGCTTGATGGTAATAGTATAGCAAGAATTGGCATTTGAAGGTAATTAATTTCAGTTTTTGTTGTCGTTTTTGCATAGTATTAAGTGTTTTTCATCTCCTCCATACTCCTCCATCACCGCATCAGCTTCTCCAACTCCAAAAAAAACAAAAAATTCTCCATATCCACCTATTCTCCTCATTTTCCTCATTTGTGTATGTGAGAGAGAGAGAGCGATTGAGCTAGCATATGTGTGTGTGTTTTTGAGTTTACCTGTAGGTAAAGCAATCTAGTACAACAAGAAAGCTCCAAAAAGATAAAAACTTAGACTTTTTGCCATATCTGTCAAAGCTCTCGGACCATCGCGATGGTATGAGAAAGTTAGAATTTTTGGATTGCATCTATAGCATGGGGGAGGCGACACTTGCGCTTGCAAGAATCCTGTTGCAGAGTAAAGAAGCACAAGAGAAGAGCCCCAAAATTTTCAAATTAATGGGCATGATTTTTCTTCTTCAAAGTCGTAGAGAATTCCTTCAAGCCATGTAAATGCACTAGAGGAGTCCTCTAGTTGCATAATCCCAACTTGTTGTTTTGGATTGCATCTATAGCATGGGGGAGGCGACACTTGCGCTTGCAAGAATCCTGTTGCAGAGTAAAGAAGCACAAGAGAAGAGCGCCAAAATTTTCAAATTAATGGGCATGATTTTTCTTCTTCAAAGTCGTAGAGAATTCCTTCAAGCCATGTAAATGCACTAGAGGAGTCCTCTAGTTGCATAATCCCAACTTGTTGTAAAATATCTCTTGTAAATTAGTAGGAACTTCACTTTTTAGTAATAAAGTGCCGGTCTCTTGTGTGAAAGGACCAAACTTAGGGCACATGTATATAAGTCACTTTGTGACTCTTTGTAGAGACTTTTTGCCATTGTGAAGAAGGAGCTCTCCAAAATTTCAAATTTGCCTCTTTCTTGCAGATTTCCATCTTCTCTTTGATCTTGTATGTGTGTGTAATGCTTGGAATGTGTATGTAGGACTGTTGTCTACCCCTCCCCACTGTTTTTGAGCTACTGTAGTGTGTGTGTGAGATTGTAGAAGTTGTGGCATGAGTATGGGTGCTTCCCGCCATTCACTATTTTGGCCATAACTTGAAGCAAAGTTGTCAGAATCGAGTGTAACTACTTCGAGTAGATGCGTCTCCTCGAGAGCTTCGAAATGAGTACCCTATTGACTATATTCGGAGTGTGGAGCTGGGAGAAATCCTTGATTTACTAAAAACTGTTGTAAGAGGTATCTCAGCACACACTTTCAGTCTTTCAGTGAGTTCGAGAGGTGGATTAGTCTTTTCTCATGCATATCAGCTGAACCACTTCATTTTCCATCATGTGTGCATATGTCTTCATACACTTGGTTAGGTCGTTTGATCGGATTGACATATAAGAGTGCGTCAATTTCCCACTATATGCACTTGTGTTGCAAATGAGGCATAGTCTCTTTGGCACAAGTCCTTGAGTCTTCTTGACTTAGGTACACACGTTTTTGGCGCCGTTGCCGGGGAACAATCAGCCAACATGCCTTCGTGATGGTTATAGATCGAGTGTGATGGAATCGTACTTGTAGAAGTGAACTCGTTCCGTGGCAAGTAGTCAATCACTATAGCACTTGTTACTTCACATCCTGGAGGTGTGTGTAATGAGTTTTTAGGTTTAGGGTTAGTAGGAAGGGAGAGTAAGAGGAGTTAGGGTTAGGTTAGAAGGAGAGGAGAGAAGGAGGAGTAGGTCAAGACCAAGAAAAATCTCAAAACATTTGCCAAGTTAGTGTAGTTCAATTTCTATCACAAAAAGTATAAAAACCAAAAAATTTGACTCATTTGATACTTTCCTGCATTTTGGTATCGTGTGCGAGCAGTGACCAGTATCGTGAGTGTGGTATCGCGCGCTACAGGCTAACAAGGCTAGGTATTGAGCTCAAGCTACAATCAGGCCACCACAAAGGTAAGATTCAACAAGAATTCCTTGTCAAAAACACACTAAAAGTGCACAAACACGTGATTAAGTGCGCATTCAGTATCGTGGGGGAAACAGTTTGTTTTTTGAGCTTTCTTGAAAGAGACAGTAGGCTAGGAGTGAGGAGGGTTGAGAGAGAAGCAAGGGGGTGTAAAAATTTTTGCATTGGAGGTATTTTGGCTTGAGTATCGTGATCGGTTGAGTTTTTGGTATCGCGATACCAAAAATTCCCTAGTATCGCGATACTCGCCGAAGTATCGTATCACCGGTCACCAGCCTTGGTATCGCGATACCACTCATGGTATCATATCGCCGGGTTAGTATCGCGATCTTTCCTTGCCAAAGTGGTATCGTATCGCGGTCCACTTTTGGTATCATATCGCCCTCTTCCCAGTTTAGTATCACGATACCATTCCAGTATCGTACCGTGCAAGTTGGTGGTATCGTATCGCCACTTGCATTGGTATCGTATCGCGCCCCACCCTAGTATCGTATCGCCTGGATCTTCAGTATCGTATCGCAAGGATCGGTGATATCGTATCGCCTCGATCCTAAGGTATCGTATCGCCAACCCCTGAAGTATCGTATCGTGCCAGGTCCTAGTTTAGTATCGCGATACCATACCTGTATCGTATCGTGATCACGCAGCAGTGTCGTATCGCCTGACTATTAGGTATCGTATCGTTAGTTGTTGTGGTATCGTATCGTGTGAGGGAATCAATATCGTATCTTTTCGGTTATCAGGTATCGTATCGTGAGGATTGTTGGTATCGTATCGTCCTAGTTCTTGGTATCGTATCATAGGAAACTCTCGTATTTTATCGTCTAACTTCTTTCAGTATCGTATCAACGGAGTGTATGGTATCGTCTGTGAGTTTAGTATCATATCGATAGAATCCCAGGTATCGTATCGTCTATTCTGGAAGTATCGTATCGACAGGGTAGTTAGGTATTGTATCGTGACCAACTGCAGTATCGTATCGTCTACACGACAAGTATCCTATCGCGTAGGTTTCAGGTATCGTATCGTGGCCAGCTTGATATCGCCCAGAGCAGTATCGCCTGGTGCAGTATCACCTAGAAGTGGTATCGTCCAGAATTTTGTAGCATTTTGCAGGACAAACTTGAGGCACTTGAAGAGCCACTCAAGGAGAGTTTTAGAGACCTAGAGAGCTTCAGGAGGGTGAATGAACTTGAGATAAGGGAGAGTGCTAAGTAGCCGAAGAAGTGTCATATCTTCTGTGGGAAGTGCTGCCCAGGTTAGTCACCACTCTGTCTATTCAGATACCTCCAGTGAATCAGAAGAGGAGATACCCATGGCTTCGGAAGATATGCAGGGTCCCGCTCCAAGTAGAAATTTCATGACCGCTGTAGAAGGAGATTACCATACTTCCTTACAGTATGTATCTACTAATGCCCAGGAGATCCCCATCTACGTGGATGGCCTAAACAGATAAGTGGCTAGGATGGTAACCTCCATGGATGCCACGATTGTGCCTAGACCTGCTATCAAGTATGAGGGAGGAGCATACATAGACAAAATGGGTCACATCTACATAGTGACCGAATTTCCGGAGTTGATCAATGAAAGGGAAGATTTAGTGGAACCAGAAAACTCAGGAAGACCAAACCCTGAGGAGCTAGTGACGACTCTTAGAGGTAGATCCCAAGTAACACGAGTCTTGAGAGGAGACTTGATACCTCAAGACGACTACCTATTGGAAGTCTATATGATCCATGGATCAGACTTATTGCTTCAAACAGACTTACCGGCTCCAGGGAGAGAAGAAAGCCCTATGACCTTTTATGAGCTCAAGGATCCAGAAGATGAAACCAGAATCACATACCTAGACAAAAATCAGAGAAGATACTGGTTGGTTAGTGCCTTGGACAGGGCTCGACTGAAATACATGGGTGTTCCTGTATTCCCTCAGAGAGAGCAGGAAACTACTTCGCAGAACCCCTTCGGAAATCAACAAGAGACGAAACACACCACATCAAGACAAACCAGCCAACGAAGTGTGCCAAACTGTACCCATGTACAATTTGTGACTCCAGGTATGCAAACACACAATCAGGCCCCCGCAAGGGTAGGTAATCAGTACCGACCACTAGTAAGGCCACGACCACCAGTAGGAGGACAATCGAGAATGCCCCCGGTTAGACCAGCAGTTCCTGTCTTCCCTGTAATGCCTAGACCGCCAGAACCAATGAGAAGACTGAGACCTATCTAAGTGGCCAAGTGTGTAAGAAATCATTATGATGGATTAGGAGAACCCTACAATCACATTGCTGAATTTAAACAAGTTCTAAGGGCACAACAAGTAGACGACTTCTTTGTGCAGTATGAGTCTTTTGGACTCATCCTCACAGGAATGGCTCTAACCTAGTGTTGAGTGTTGAAGCTCAAAGTCAAGGACAAAGCATGGAAGCACATCAAAAGGTGGACACTGTTGAAGCTCAAAGTCAAGGACAAAGCATGGAAGCACATCAAAAGGTGGACACACAAGGAAAGGGAGCAAGTAGGGAGCTCCAAGAAGTGTATGTCAAATTTTCAGAAGAATCCCCTACAAAAATAGTGATTTCCATCACTAAAAACCATTGTAAATACCATTATCTATTTTTAGTAACTCCATTTTGTTCAAGCCGAGGAGTCCTCGAGCTTGAGGAGTATTAGAAGTACCATCGTATCAATTTTCATAATTTTTAGACCTCGTTTGAGCCCTCAAATAAGCCCTAGAACCTAATTTTTAACTAGGCCGGACACTAGGTCTGGACAGGGCCAAAACTAGTCAAAAAACTATAAAAAGAGCTAGAGAGCTCATTTTTGGGGTTAGCTTGTTAGAGAATAGAACTTTTGTAAGAGAACTCTTTTGCAATCTAAGCTTTCCATTGTTCCTCTCTTTGATCTTACTTTGTGCGCGTGTGTGTGTATGTGTGTGCATGTTTGTGTGCTTTCACTCACACACTTGTGCCTTCACTTGCTCGTGGTCTTCATACCGGTCCTCACGTCTCCGCGGATTGACAAGTAAAGGAGGTGGTGCTTACGCTTGAGCTACACCAAATTTTGGCGCCGTTGCCGGGGAGAGAGCTTCGAGGACGAGCGTTGTGATGGTAAGATCGGAGATTTGCGACGTTGGAAGGTAAAAAAACTGTCATTTCAGTTCATTTTCTGTTTTTTCCTATTCATCTTCATCATCATCATCATCTCCACCTTCTTCTTCATAGAAAATTCTTGTTTTTTAGTGCATTTTCACCATCTTCATACCATTTTTCATGCATTATTGTGTGGGAAGGAGTTAGGAGAAGCAAGGGAGAGCAAGCGCTGTGTTTTTTTCATGATTTTCTGCTCATATGGAGCTCGCCATAGCCGGCGCTCAGAAATTTGAATTTCCCGCCAAAAAACACGATTCTGTGATGAAAATCGCGATTCTGTGAAAATTCAAAATTTTTGAAAAATCACGATTTTCTGTTTTCCCGCCTAAAAGTTGGCTGAAAAAATCACGATTCTGTGGTCATTCTCAGAATCACGATTCTGTGATTGTGCTCAAAATCGCGATTCTCACAAATCACGATTTTCAGCAAAAAACACGAGTCTGTGCTCAAAATCGCGATTTTCATGTAAAAAAACACGATTCTCTAAAACACGATTCTGTGCTCAAAATCGCGATTTTCATGTCAAAAAACACGATTCTGTGCTCAAAATCGCGATTTTCATGCCAAAAACACGATTCTGAGAAAATACGATTTTCAGCGGGCTGAAAATCGCGACTCTCACAAATCACGATTTTCAGCAAAAAACACGATTTTGTGAATCACGATTCTTTGAGTCAAAGTCGCGATTTTCAAAAACACGATTCTGTGCTCAAAATCGCGATTTTCATGTCAAAAAACGCGATTTTCAGAAACACGATTTTGTGATCAACATCGCGATTTTCAGAAACACGATTTTGTGATCAACATCGCGATTTTCAAAACACTATTTTGTGAAAACACGATTTTGTGAACACGATTCTCAAGGTACAAAATCGCGATTTTCTCCAAAGGTCCTGATTGCCTGTTTTGACCCCCAGGAGCCTGAATTGGCATAACGTTTTCATCCAAAGTCCATTTTTTGAGCTCTATAGCTTGTTGGAAAGCTCGTTTCAAATCCTACAGGACCTCAACTGTTTTTTTTAAGAATAACACATTGATTTTGAGATAGGATAATTTGAAGTTAACCCTCAAGTGGGACTAGGGAACCAAGGGGACTCCAAAGAATTTTGAACCATACCAAGGGGAAAATTTGGACTCTTGACTAAAGCTTATGAACCTGAGATCTGGTAGACACTTAGGCAAGGATAAACAAAGCATTAGATCTTCTGAGGCTAGTGTCAACCATACATCCAAGTCTTGGGCACAACAACTAAGTGGTCATCTTTTACTAAGATGAGACACAAGTGATTCAGAAATATCTTTTAGTATGGGAAAACCTGCAGGTGGCTCAGGGACTGCCCATCTACAAACACCAGAAGGTCCCTATAAGACATAGTTGGAATATATTCGGACCAACCAATTAGGTGCTCGCATCTATGAGGATGGTCTGAGGCGATCAGTGGTCCAACTCAAAAATCCAGATCAATCCTTTGGACTTCAACACCCGGTGGTCAAGTTCGAAGAGGGTTCATACATTGATAAGGAAGGAACCATGTATGTGGTCACCAACCTACCAGATAGGACTGATGAGTTTGGAAATGTCATTCCTGAGAATGAAATAGGAGACCTAGAACAAGGAAATGTAGGACAAGGACCCCAGACTCCTAGAGGTAAGTCAGTTTTGACCCGAGTGATCACTCCAGACTGGATCTCTCAAGATAACAAAAGCATAGAACTATTTTTGAATAGAGAAACAGAGGAAGCCTTTTGGAGATTCAAGCCAGATCAACCTAGCCAATTGGGCATAGTCATCATCTACGAGTTCAAGGATCCAGAGATACCAGGCAAAGTTGTCTACCTGGATAACACATTAGAGAAAATTTTCTTGGTAACAGAACATGATAGACATGCATATACTTGGAAGAATGAATTGATTTTCCCCCCACCAAGATCCAATGTTTCCCATGGCCTCCAAGGAATAGGATCATCCCACGCTCATGAAGCTCAGAGAGAAAGAGCTAGAGAGAGACCTGAGGTAAGTTTTGCACACACCGTAGGCAGGAATAGATGAGGATTTGAAAATGAAAGACCTGAAAGAGAGAGACATCAAGCACATAGGCAACAAAGAGATGAACATGATTTTCCATTGCCTAGACCCCGAGAGCACCCAAGAACCCTTAGACCCACTCAAGTGATCAAGGCAATGAAGAATTATTTTGACGGGTCAGGAGATCCTTATGATCATGTGGCCAAGTTCAAACAAGTGTTAAGAGCTGAACAGGTTGAGGACTTGTTCACCCAGTATGAGGCATTTGGTTTGACTCTTAAGGGCACTGCCTTGGCTTGGTTTCAACCACTGAGTAGTCGCAACTATCACGATATAGGTCAACTGCTAGACGAATTCATTGTAGAATTTTCCAAGAGTGGTATCAGGCATAACACATCGTCCCTGATCCACAGTTTCAAGCAGACACCCCAAGAAACAGTGCGACTAGCAGGTAGAAGGTTCAGACAGTACCTAGAAAGATGCCCTACTCCAGAGTTACCCACACCAGCTAAACAAGTGGCTTTGTTCTTAGATGGCTTACTGAGCACAAAATTAAGATCATATGTGTACTTGAAAGAGCCTAGATCCATAGAAGAGTGCGTGCGGACATGCATTGACATAGAAGATAACTTGGGTGAGGAGTTAGGATTATCCAAACTCTATAAGGATTCAGATAATTCTACTAGTCATACTTCAAAAATCTCCACGGAAATAGAGGAGATAGCTGAGCAAGTTGCCAAGAAGCTGGGAGTCCAAAATAAACAAACACAGAGGGTCACTCCAATGAATCGGTGTTATACTTGTGGGGGCGACCACATGGCTAATGTATGCCCAATGCAAAACCAAAACATTAGAGAAAGGAATGCTCCATATTGCACTATTGAGAGAAAATACACAAACCACACGGCTCAAGATTGTCCCTACAATAGGCAGGCTGTTAGACAGAATTATCAGCAACCTTACCCACAAGGTAGGTATCAGAACCAATACCAACAGCCATATTATAGACCACAACAGCAATATCAGGTACCATACAGGCCACAACCTGTCTTGGGAAACCAACCACCAGCTCCAGCCAACGTGATTCCAGTCAAATATGCTCTGGGAGAGGAAAATCCAAATAGAGCATTGGTGCCCCTAACCCCATGGATACCAGATAATGATTCTCATGCTCATAGTTCAGACTACTCCCATGAAGGTAGTCCACATGCGTATTACACAGAGTCACCTGAACATAGTGAGATTTACTCGTATCAATATGAGGCACCACCTATGGAGCAAAATTGGGAGCCAGAATACTCCAATGTCATGTACACAAATCCTAACCCTAGGCCCCAGTTGAGACAAATGAGACCAGAAGCCCCTAGAGGATCTTGTTTCAGATGTCATGGTGACCATTACATTCGTGACTGTCCCCACCCACCATCTCCGAGTCAAGGACAGACTATCACAATACAGGCTTTTTGTCCTGATTGTGGCAAAGACCATCTCCCCAGAGATTGTCCAAGAAACCCCTCTAGTGCACCCAAGATTACACCCATTAATGTGGTAGGCTTAGTGGCAGATTCAAGTTCAAGTAGTAGCAATGTGGCTCCTATACAAGCTGTCACTAGAGCACAAGCCTTACAACAGGATAAACCAACAGAACAATCAGAGTCGAGTGAATCAGGAGAGCCTAGTAAGAGGAAAACAAGAACATGGAAGGATACCAGAGAGAAGGCCAATCGCAAGTGGAATAAAAAGTTATCGGAACTAGAAGAAAGCTTAAAAGAAGCGAAAACAAAAATAGAAGACATTGCATCTCAAAGCCCCTCGCATGCCGAAACTCCATCCACTCCACCTCATCCCACCCCACCACCCATTGTAAATAGACCGCAACCAGGGTCTGTTCTTGCAGATCCAACCCCAGAAGGCTTGGACATGATGTTCAAAGCCTACGAGGCTCGACTTCAAGAAGGGCCTACAGCTGCAAATCTAGACAAGAGTTACCCTAGAGCGGATTTAGAGATTGAACGAATGAAAATGTGCATGAAAATGGTAGAACAAGCTCAAGCTATACTTGAGACTAGTCAAAAGTTCAATCAGACAAACTCTGTCAAACCAGATTTGCATTTCCAAGGGTTACTAGAAAGATTAGAGCAGTTGGTAAACAAACCACAAGTCTCTTTACCTCCACAGGCTCAACCAGTTATTGAAAGAGGAAGCTCACCACCAATGGGGGCTTATGTTCCTAATTCCACAAATGTTGGAATACCTCCTTCAATTCAACAGTACTCTCAAGAGTTCTTGCGGGAAATACAAGAAGAGAAATGGGCCAAGGAGAAGGGTAATTCCCCTCCTATTCCTGAGATTGATGATCTTCATGATCAATTTCCCCAAGACATTCCATCTATTTACGGAGATGAAGCAGAACAACAAGAAGATGAAAGGTTAGATTTTGAATCTAATACCTTAGGAGAACTGCCTCAATTTCCAGGCCCATGGGAATCTGAATCTCTCCAGATTAGAGCTCCCACAATACTAGTAAGAAATGAAGACTCAGTGGTTCCAAGGAACACGGATGTCGTGAAGAACACTAAGGTTCAGTGTCATCTCACTGTAGAAGAGCTGCTCAAAGCAAAACCTGAGCTTTGGAATCATGTGAAGGATCAGGTTCCAGAACTTGATTCCAACATGCCAAAAGCAGGCTCCAAGCAAAGGGTACCAGAGATACCTTTAGACAAAATAGGGGACATGTGTGAGGGTGAAGAAGGTAATACTTATCTTCCAATCACCTACCAAGGTTACACAACCAAAGCAATCATAGATTCAGGTGCTGGTGTTGCTATTGCGACCACCTCCTTGTGGAAGCAATGGGGCAAGCCCACATTAAGACCAACTAGAATGAAGCTTCAAATGGCTGATGGTCATTTTGAAAGACCTCTAGGATTGCTAGAAGGGATCACTCTAACCACTTGTGGTGTAGAGTTTGAGCACACATTTGCTATATGTGACTTTGAGAAAAATAATGTCTATGAGATGATCCTAGGAAGACCCTTCCTACGACAATTGCAAATAGTACAGGATTGGGGAACTAACTCCTTGTACTTACAGCACTTAGGGGTCACCACCAAGGTCAATTTGAAGGATTACACCTTCAGAGATGTACCACCCCTACAGTGGAATTCTATCCACAAAGCGAAAGAAGATTCCATCTTTGTGCATTCTGAAAGTTCACCTGATCCATCATGGCTACATGAAGATACTCATTTGTGGATGTGCAAGGTCGCAAAGGAAGAGGAAAAACGTTTAAAGGCAAGAGAAGAAGGAACTTCGCTAGGAGAGAGACCAGTTAGAGACCCAGCCTACACACCGATGATCTTTCCAGATGAGGAGTTTGAGCCTCATGGCTGGCCAGAAATCTTAGCCACCATGGACATTGCTGTCAATGAGGAACAGTGGAC
Source organism: Ceratopteris richardii (assembly GCA_020310875.1). Classification (NCBI taxonomy): domain Eukaryota; kingdom Viridiplantae; phylum Streptophyta; class Polypodiopsida; order Polypodiales; family Pteridaceae; genus Ceratopteris; species Ceratopteris richardii. The sequence continues at coordinate 147,156,417 of CM035434.1, forward strand.
ACCCCATTGTGATGAGGAGGGTTATGATATCTCAGTTTTCATGTGTCAACCCTTGCTAGAAGAATGTGACCCTAGTGATGTCATAGAGGAAGAAGAGAATGACGATGATCTGGAGTCTATTGTGATGGATAGTTGCTTTAACTCAGAGCAGCACTATCTAGAAGATATAGGAGTGTTCACCCAGAAAGAAGAAGGACCTCTCACAAGTATTAAAACAGTAAACTCAAAGGATGGAAGTGAGAGTAGTCAAAAGAAAAAGAAAAGAAAAGCAGTGAAACAAGAAGAGGAGGAATCATTGTTTGAAGTACCAGAAAACTTCAAGAAATATGAAGTTGACGACCGCAAAATTTTGGTACGAATGCCCAAGAGAGAGGCCATCATAGGAGAATCATATGATAATAAAGAAAAGACCAAGAAGATTGTAGTGACCATTGAAGAGAACGAAGAGAGATGCACATATATAGGAGATGACCTAAGTGCAAGAGAAGAAATGGAGCTCATAGCTCTATTAAGGGAATATAGGGATGTGTTTGCATGGCACTATAGAGACTTGAAAGGGGTAGATCCAAGAATTTGCTCTCATACTATCCCCATGACTGCTGATGCTAAGCCCACCAAACAAAAGCCCTACACATATAATGATACCTATGTAGCCAAAATAAAAGAAGAAATTGATAGGTTGATTGAAGCTCGATTCATCTATGAGATTGAGCATACCAAATGGGTGTCCCCCATTGTTGTGGTACCCAAGAAGAACGGGAAGTTGCGAGTGTGTATTAACCTTAAAAAAGTTAATGCCGCTACGATTAGAGATAGTTATCCACTTCCAATCACAGAACACCTATTGGAGCGTGTTGCAGGCAAGGAAGTTTATAGCTTCCTTGATGGATTTTCAGGTTACAATCAAGTAGCCATTGCCCCAGAAGATCAACACAAAACAGCTTTTGCTACAGAGTGGGGAATCTTTGCATTTCGGGTGATGCCATTTGGGCTCACCAATGCACCTGCAACATTCCAAAGGCTCATGTGTCATGTCTTCAAAGAGTTCTTGCGAAAGAGCTTAGAAGTGTATGTGGATGATTTATGTGCTCATTCCCAAGAAAGAAGGGTTCACATCCCTGAGCTCAGACAAATCTTCAACAAGTGTAGAGAATATCGAGTGTGTCTGAACCCAGAAAAGTGTGTGTTTATGGTGCGTCAAGGTAAAATCTTAGGTCATATTGTTTCTAAGAATGGAATCTCAACAGATGAAGATAAGGTACGAGCCATAGCAGAGCTACCAAGACCAAGGAATATTAAAGAGGTACAAGCCTTTATGGGCCATTGTGGATACTACCGTAGGTTTATCCACATGTACGCGATCATAGCTAGATCCCTTTATGCCTTGTTGTCTAATTTTGAGTGGAACGACGAATGCGAGAATTCTTTCAACGAACTGAAGAAACGTTTGTGCACGGCACCAATACTCACCACTCCTGATTGGAATAAACCATTCCATGTCCATGTGGATGCATCCAATCATGCCATAGGATGTGTGCTAGCACAACCCACAAGTGAAGGAAACTTAGATTTGCCCATAGCATATGCTAGTAGACAGCTCACTGCAGCTGTGAAGAAGTTTAGACACTATTTATTGGCCAACAAGTTCAAGTTTTTCACTGATCATCAAGCTTTGTTATATTTGGTCAATAAACCTTGCAATACTGGACGCTTAGTAAGATGGTTCCTCTTACTAATGGAATATGACTTTGAAGTTGTTGTCAGGAAAGGTAGAACCCACCTTCGGGCAGATCACCTTTCTCGCATCACTTCAGGAGAGTCACCGCAAGGAGTGTCTGACGAATTACCCGATGCTTATCTGTTCAATTTAGAAGTTGTTCCTAAATGGGCAAATAAGTTGGTACCAGTCCTAACCTTTGGCCCTGCAAATAAGAATGTGAAAACATCACAAGAAGAAATTGTAAAATCACAAAAATATCACATCTTAGCAGGAAGCATGTACAAACAAGATACTGAGGGTGTATTAGCTTGTTGTGTGGAGGATGATGAACATAGTAGTTGGTTGCAACAAGCCCATGAAGGAATGCTAGGAAATCACTATTCTAAACAACGAACATTGCAGAATCTAAAGCGTTTAGGAGTGTATTGGCCTAGCATGGACAAAGAAATACATGAGTGGATAAAAAATTGTCCAAGGTGCAGAGAGAGACCCCCAGTGGAGCATGCGACCCTTTATCAAGTGTCATTAATTCCAGATTGGAGTACTCCATTGGTAGAGTTTATGAGATCGGGAAGATTACCCAAAGAGGCTAGTCTAGCAAGAAGACGAAGCATGGAGCAAGAGGCTCAAGGCTATGCCTTAGTAGGGGACAACCTATACCAAAGAGGCAAAGATGGTTACTTAAGACTATGCGTTCATGAATCAGACTATTTAAAGGTCTTAGAGACTGCACACAGCGGTGTTGCAGGTGGACATTTTGGTCCTAACCGAGTGATCAAGACCATTCTATTCTCAGGACTTTGGTGGCCCACTCTTCATATGGACGCACATACCTATGTGAAGAAATGTGACACATGCCAACGTGCACAATATCCACTGAGAAAAGACGAGATGCCCTTGAGGCCAATGATGGGAGGACGTGCATTTTCGAAGTGGGGCATAGACTTCATAGGTCCTATTAACCCCCCAGCTAGAAACTCCCCTTCTTAGTGATTAGCCAATGGAAGTTCAAGAAAGACCAGAAAAAGATATCAAAGAATTGGAGGCAAAGATAGCTAAGTATGAAGATCAGCTCAAGAAGGAGCAACTCACCATTGCCGAATGGGAAAAGAGGTACATGGATGACACTGCAGCTCTCAGAACCAAATGGAAGAAAGCTGAAAATCGGTACCTGCTGGAATGTAAAGAAGATGCGGATCAACTCGCAATACTGGCAAAAGAAATCCAAAAGAATAAGGAAACAATTTTACAGGCCCAAGAAGAAATTAAACAAAAGAAGGAGATGATAAAACAACTACATGATCAACTAACACACAAGGACATTGAGGGGACACCAGTAGTTCCAAAATCCAAAGAGGCTACTGAGGAGATTGAGGTACGTCCTCTCTCTCCCCCCTTGTATCTTTTGCCGATAAGGGAGGAACACGAGGTCCAGATTGAACATAATACTCGGGACATTGTAGAACTGAGCCGAACGGAAAGGGCACTACTAGTGTCCCATCTTACTGCTGAATTTGAAGATCAAATAATACAAATCATGAAGGAAGCCAAAATAGAGAGCAAAAACTTGGACCAAATTTTGAAACCATTCAGTGTACCATATGGACTACTTAAAGAACAAACACGACAATATATAAAGACGACGACAAATAAAGAACCCGACAAAAACCTCCAGTTCAACAAGGATACTTTCAATTACACTCAAGAGGAGTTCGAGAGGGTGGTTTCATACATACACTTTTACATATTGCTTCCTCTTCATATGACTTCACTTTTGAACTTCAATTCTTCAGTATGTGTGCCTAAGCAAGGGTTCACCTGAGCCTTTCAAAACTTTCAAACCCTTGAAACCTTAAAGAAAGACAATTTGCAACCTGCATTCAACTTTCTGTAAAGCCGTAACCATTGTGAACAAATTCTTTGTGCACTACCTATGCACCTTGTTCAGAGCCACTTGTGCACCACCTGTGCATCACTTTGCACTTTTGCACTTGTGCATCATTCACAAAGTCATCATTTTGACCTTTGACCTAGATCTTCTTGATCTTTGACTTTGACTCGCTTGATCACTTTGACCAATTTAATCTTTGACTTTGACTAGTTTGGCCTTTGATTGTCTCAAAAGTTTCCCACCACCTAATGGGCTCTCCATCCCAAAGAGCAATAATAGTAATCCTCATGTAGAGCTAGAAAATAAGTCACCATCACATGAGTGGATAGGATGATGCTTTAACTGAACCAGTATAACTCCGTTGGATGACAAGAAGGAAGTTTGTGAGGGGGATTTGGGAAAGGGAGGGGGATAATGGGGAAGGGAGGTAATGGAATATAGGTAGTTGTTTGACAGAAACAAGACAAGTTAATGTAGATGGTCAAGTTTGTAGGGAAATATGGGGTTGTGGAAGGGATTAAGTGAGATGGGGCAGGGGGAGAATAAGATGGAGGGGAGGGGGGAGGATGGTAAAGGTATTAAAGTGAGATTGGGGCAAGAGGAGAATAAGGTGGAGGGGGGGAGGGAGGGTAAAGAGATTAAAGTGAGATGGGGCAGGAGGAGAATAAGGTGGAGGGGGGGGGGGAAAGGGAGGGTAAAGGGATTGAAGTGAGATGGGGGCAAGGGGAGAATAAGGTTGAGGGGAGGAGGGAGAGTAACATAGTATCGAAAATAAATGAACACAACGATATAATTTAGAATGATAGACACAATAAAAAAGAGTCCCATAATATGAACAATCATACAAAGAAAAGTCGATGATCATAGCAACAATCCAACTACCAGAATAGAGAAATGAAAGGAGATGCGCATACAATGAGACAACTACAAGGGAACACCAAGGATCCCACTACTGAAATGAAAGTACAGAAAGATGCAGATAAACAATCAACACCCAAAATGATCTCTAGCATCCTAGTATATGAACAAATCTAAGGGCATCTAAATCTAGGGAGGTGGATGTGAAGTAGGGGATGGGGAAGAAGCATCAGAAGGAGCCTCTTTGGTGGGTGGCAGAGGGTAATCTAAGGAGGATGGAGGGATGATTGATGCCTCCTCAAGCAGAACTATAAACTTGTCCATAGAGCATCGAAGATGATCCCTCTCACGCTGAATGAGGCGATCAGTAGGGCTTTTGTAGAGACCAAATAAAGAGTGTTGTTAAAGCTCTAAAAGGGCCTGAGTTGCCAAATTGACCTCATCATGGAATCAATCGAGCTCTTGCTACAACACACACAATGAAGAATGTAGTGCTTGCTACTAGACGACATCAGAGGAACGGGTACGATTGATCATGGAGGCAAACTATTGGTGGAGAGCGGTTGTCACAGAGACAAAATGAAGGGAGTGAAGTGCAGCATCTACTCCATCAAGCACAACAAGGTGAGCATCACAAAGTAGACTGAGGAAAGAAGTATCGTCCAATGGGCTGTTGAAGATGTGGGTTGGAGGGGCAGGATGATATGGAGGGGGTGGTGTGTGGACAAGAGAGCGGTGTGGGGAAGTTGGAGGGGAGTGGTGTGGGAGGAAAGTGGATGCAGATTCAATGGCAATACGTGGGGAGGCAACGTGTGGAGTGAGAACTGATTATGGAGGGTATGGGGGAGTAATCTAGGCTACAGGTGAGGGGGTGGTGAGGCTAGGGTCTGGACAAGAATCACCTAAGGAGGCTCAGACTCGACGAGTGGGTGGTGGAGATAATGGGGATCGTCCCCTAGCTAGTGGATATACGATGATGTAGAAACATGGGGCCCAATGGAGGGTAGAGGTGTATGGATCTGTTGATTGGGCAAGTGGTACAACCATGTTAGAATGGGTGCAAAATAAACAAAGAAGGAGCAGGTGCCATGAGCGATGGCTACGATGTAACACTATGATCTAAGGGTGAATGATCCAAACATTAACGACATGTATGGATTGGAGTAGGCATGGATGAAACAATATAGAGGATCAACTATGCGAATATCATACAAGGGCTGTTGTTGATACTCAAGGTCGAGCACAAGCATGGAAGCGCATCAAGGAAGTAGACACATAAGAAGAAGGAGCATGTAGGGAGCTCCAAGAAGCACATGTTAAATTTTCAAAAGAAATCCCTATAAAAATAGTGATTTTATCACTAAAAACCATTGTAAGTACCATTTTCCATTTTTGCAACTCCATTTTTTCAAGCCGAGGAGTCCTCGAACTTGAGGAGTATTAGAAGTATCCTTGTAACAATTTTCATAATTTTTAGATTCCATTTGAGCCCCAAATAAGCAATGGAACCTAATTTTTAACTAGGCTGGACACTAGGTTTGGACAGGGCCAAAACCACTCAAAAAACTATAAAAAGGGTTGGAGAGCTCATTTCTGGGGTTATCTTGTTGTAGAGTTGATCTTTGTAAGAGATTTCTTTTGTAATCGAAGATCTTCCATTGTTCCGCTCTTTTCTCTTACCTTGTGCGTGTATGTGTGTATGTGTGTGCTTTCACTCACACACTTGTGCCATCACTTGCTCATGGTCTCCATACCGGTCCTCATGTCTCTACGGATTGACATTTATGAGGTGAATCTCCTCACGTTGGTACTTATCATTGTGCTAGAGTGACACCAAATTGGCGCCATTGCCGGCGAGAGAGCTTGGAGGACGAGTGTGTGAGTTAAGACATAGAGTAGCAACGTTGAAAGGTAAAAGAAATCACCATTTTCAGTTCAGTTTTTGAGTTTTTCTTCACTTTGATCATCATCATCACCACCATCTCCTCCCATCTTCACCTTCTTTGATTTTTTCACTTTTTTGACTATACATTCCCTATTTTCACCTATTTCTCTTCATTCTTGGCTATGCGAGGAATTTGGCAAGAGTTTAGAGCTAAAGTGTGGAGGAAAAACTGAGTTTCACACTCTCAAAACACCAAAATCTAAGTGGCAATATCTCGGAGTGACAAGACCTGCATCTGGTATCATGAGTGGACTATCGTGGGTTTGGAGAGTGAGCTTGCATCTGCAGGCACATAGGAGTGACAAGGAGAACATACGGTACACATATTTGTAAAAAAAATTGAATTTGGACCTCAAAAACTCCAAGTATCGTGTCCGGTTGAGTGTTGGTATCCTGATACTAGAACACCTGTGTGAACCTAAGATCTGGGAGACACCTAGGCAAGGATAAGCAAAGCATTAGATCATCTGAGGCTAGTGTCAACCATATAGCTAGGTCTTGGGCACAACAACTAAGTGGTTATCCCTACACACTAAGTTCTGACACAAGTGACTCAGAAATGTCTTTTAGCATGGAGAGACCCACATGTAACTCAGCAACTGCTTATTTACAAACACCAAAAGGCCCCTATAAGACCCAATTGGAGTATATCAGGACCAACCAATTAGGTGCACACATCTATGAGGATGGCCTGAGGCGATCAATGGTCTAACTCAAAAATCGAGATCAACCTTTTGGACTTGAACACCTAGTGGTCAAGTTCGAAGAGGTTTCATACATTGATAAGGAAGGAACCATGTATGTGGTCACCAACTCACCAAACAGGACAGATGAGTTGAGAAATATCATCCTTGAGAATGATTTTGGAGACCTAGAGCAAGGAGACCTAGGATGAGAACCCAAGACTCCCAAAGGTAAGTCAGTCTTGACTAGAGTAATCACTCCAGAATGGATTTCCCAAGACAACAAAAACATAGAATTGTTCTTGAATAGAGAAACAAGGGAAGCCTTTTGGAGATTCAAGCCATATCAACCTAACCCAATAGTCACCATCTATGAGTTCAAGGACCCGGAGATACTAGGCAAAGTTTTCTATCTAGATAACACATATGAGAAAATGTTCTTGGTAAGAGAGCATGATAGGCATGTTGTAGTTCTAGCGTAAGCACCACCTCCTTTACTTGTCAATCTGTGGAGACGTGAGGATCGATATGAAGATCGTGAGCAATTGTGGTGAGCAAATGTGAGTGACAAGCACATACATGCATGAACACACACACACACATGCAACACAAGACCAAAGAGAGGAACAATGGAAGGACTTTGATTACAAAAGAAATCTATTACAAAGTTGAAATCTACAACAAGCCAACCTCAAAAATGAGCTCTCTAGCTCTTTTTATAGTTTTTTGAGTAGTTTTGGCCCTATCCAAACCTAGTATCTGGCCAAGTTAAAAATTAGGTTCCAGGGCTTATTTGAAGGCGCAAATGAAGTCTAAAAATTATGAAAATTGGGAGGTAGCTACTTCTAATACTCCTCAAGCTTGAGGACTCCTCCGCTTGAACAAAATGGAGTTGCAAGAAGATGAAATGGTATTTATAATGGCTTTTAGTGATGAAGATCACTATTTTTATAGGGATTTCTTCTGAAAATTCAACATACACTTCTTGGGGCTCCCTACTTGCTCCTTCTTCTTGTGCGTCCACTTCTTTGACGTGTTCTTGTGCCTTGTCCTTGACCTTGAGCTTCAACACTCCCCCCCCTCTCGAGTCTATCGTCCCTGACAGACCTTGGTTGTAATGGTAACTCTAGGTAGTGCTTTTAGAGGTAGTGTCCATTCTGTATGAACAAGAGCCGTCTATCTTCCAAATGTGGCAGGGTTGGTTGGCCAGTTCTTCATTTGTCACTACGAGCCTTTGCAAGTTGTAGTCGCTTGGTATGTGCTTCTTCCTCAGATGCCAACATGACTATGTCGTTGTGAGTCTCCATTGATGTCCTCTAAATCTTCCAAAAATGATGTTCATAATAGTCATGCCAAGTACTCGTAACCCATAATGAATGATGGGTAAGTGTGTTTGTGCATGGGTTGAGGAAAATATGTGCCTTGTGCACGGCCTTGTAATGTAGCCCTATGCATGCTTACTTGGGGGATGCAGCAAAAAAAACATGGTGCAAAAAATTAGGTCTTGAGCGAATTGCTCAAGGAGACACTGATGAAGAGGTTTCCTAATCTATCAGTGTTGTCGTGATGCCCAAGTAGAGGACTCTTACAATGAAAGGTCGATTGATAGTTCGCTCCTCGTATTGCACTCCCATCATAGTGATGGACCAATGACACATCATCTATGGTTGATGAATGTCCTTGGTGATAATTCACTTATGAGATTCTTTAAGCGTGTGGTCCTGTCCCCTCTCTTCAAAGCAACGTTTTCCCAATTACTGTGAATTGAATTTCATTCTATTCCTTGATAAACAGCATTGGGTAACTGCACCAAGCTTAGTTTCACATATTCTCTTTAATTCACCATAAGTAGGAGTTCTTCTCACCCTGTATACATACAAGGATTTGCAAGGTACCAAAGCTACCCATTGCACGGGTCTCCTTGGATGCTCTCGTACATGCAGTAGTTGAGCATTGCTCAAGTTGTGGACCTTCAAGATCTTCCCTCCTACCAAGGTAAGAGGGAACAATAGTTTTGGATGCCTTGTCCATGCCAAGTTCTTGACATTTGCTAGATAAGGAAGAAGTAATATCATCTGCTAGCCAAGACACACTTTGATCAAAACTGATAAATTCCTAGTAATCAGGGGTTCCACCTTCAACTAAGCATGACTCATTCATGGTCCATGAGCCAACCCTGGGAACAAGCTCTCTCTCCCTTTTTTTTTTGGGTAATAGAGGTACATAATGAAAATGTCATGATGTAGTGGAATGACATGTACAATAGATGAATGTAATTCATCTCTTCTTAGTCCATGTGCATGAGTGGAGACTAAGGGTTCATGGGTGGAAAACCAAAAAGTGCCTATGCATGGTCATATGATGAGACTCTATCTCATGCATACTCTAAGAAATGCATACAAAAAGCAATACGATGGTGCAAAAATGGATAGACCTTGAGCAAAGTGCTCAAGGGTGAGATGATGATGAGGCTTCCTCCAAATGTCCAACTCCAAGAACCTTTTCTTTCCTATCAACCATTTAAAATGAATGATACCTTTGTCCACCAACCTGGCAAAAGAAAAATAAAAAGCAAATTTTTACAATGTATGAACATGTGCCCTCTTTGTGCCTGTGGTAAACTTAATGTGCCTAATGCTTGGCCTTTGCATGAGGCCCTATTAGCATGCATACTTGGTGTGCATCTTGAACATATGTTGTACATTGTGCAAGGTTGGGTTTGACACCCATGGAGGCTACACGAAGAGGTTTTAGGCTGCCAAGATGTATTTGCTTTGCTTGTCTTTGTCTTGAAGTTTCTCTTAAGATCTTGTTGGAGTTTTGGCTTGATTGCTTTGGATCCTTTGGTTAGAAGTGGTCTTTCTTGAAGATAAGACGTGGTGGGTCTAGACAATGGATTATGGATTTTTTTGTGAGATGATTGATTTTGTACAAGGGCTTTCTTTGGTACTCATATCATGGTGCAATTTGGCTAGCCTCTAAGTAATTGCTTGGCCACCTAGATTTTCTTGACATTACAAGGAAAATGGGGTCTTTTGGGCCTTCTATGTGAGTTTTTGAAGAAAACTCATCCTTATGTGGGGAATGCAACAAAGGTTGATCCTCTATACATACATCATGCTTATGTAATGGATGATTGAGTTGTGTGGTTTGAGATTGATCTAGATATTCATCGATACATTTATCCTTATTACACATAGAATCTCTAGATGTACAAATGGGTGATGGATTGTCATGATTGACCATAAATTCGACATCATTTCCCACATCATTGATACAAAGTATTTGTTGATCATCTCCTTCTTGATGATCCGAGTGTAGATCATCCCTGCTTATGGTTTCATGAGGGGAATCCAAGTTTACAGGAAGAGAGGCCCTTCCACATCCCCCAAACACTTGGAGTCCTCAATTTCTCCATTCACCAAGGTTTCCTATGATTTACTCAAAGAATGATTAGATACAAAAGCATGAGTGGAAAGACAATTTTGTGCATTAGAAGCACAATCTTTGCAAGGATGATTATGTCCATAATCCTTACAATATGGATAATCATTAGGATTTTCAATAGACATATATGTAGAAGTGGGCATAATAGATGGACATGACACCTCACATTCTTGATGATTTTGTGTAACAAACCTTTGAGTGCCAATGATCAAGTGTTCATCTATACCTTCCATGACAAAGAATGTTTCTGAAAATTGCATATCATCTACCATAACATGCAACACAACTTGACCCATGCAATCATAATGTTCACCATCCATGAGGATAGAAGAATGAGTTGTTGGTCGAATGTTCTCAAAAATAATGGTCACTAGGTCAATATGAATTAAATTCCACTCACAATTAGGGTTGATATATCCACTAGGTTGGTTCATGATGTTCACCATCCATGAGGATAAAAGAATGAGTTGTTGGTTGAATGTTCTAAGAAATAATGGTCACTAGGTCAATATGAATTAAATTCCACTCATCCTTCTATGGTCATATCCTATTCTTATATCCAAAAAAGTATTGTTATATTCTCTTATTGCAAGTAAGGATCCTACTCCCTCATATATTTCACCCATTTCCTTCACTCCTTGCAATTTTTCTCTAGATGTTTCACCCTTATGTGAGATTATTTCATGCACTTCATGTTTATCTCCCTTCTCTTTTTCAATCTTAGCCCCCTTTCTTCTCTCTTTTGTTTTTTTCTTTCCCATGAAACAATTTTTCTCTCCCTTGGCTTCCCAACCCCACCTAAAGGTCAACTTCAAATTACCCTATGTAAAAATCAACGCATTATTCTTATAAAAAATAGTTGAGAGCGTGTGGGATTTTAAACAAGCTTTCCAACGCACTCTATTCTGGATGAAAAACTTATGTCAAATCAAGCTTCTGGGGGTCAAAAAAGGCAAACAGGACCTCTTAGAGAATCACGATTTTTTGCAAATCAGGTAGCGAGAAAGTCGTGTTTTTTTTATCAAAGAATCGCGATTCTCTCAAAATCCACTCCAAAAAATTGTGACTTTCTCAAAATCTTCCAAGCTGAGAATCATAAATTTCTCAAATCTCTAAGTCCAAGAAATCACAAATTTAAGTGTAGAGAATCGCGAATTTATAGCACAGAATTGCAAATTTCTCAAGATGATAAATTCTAGTCCACATCCTGTAGGACAGTTGGTTGAGCTTTGGCCTCTTGAGGCGGAGGTCCAAGGTTCAAGTCCCAGGCTGGACATGTTATGGCTTAGGCCAGTTAAACCTAGTTGTAACCATGTCTCCTTCAGTTGTAATCTTGTTTAACCCCTACTTTGTGGGATACTGGGGGTCCTGCGGGTGCTATGCCCATTCACTTGTACAGTTGCAATTTCAAAGTTAAAGTCCGGGGGAGTAGGCTTCGCTAAACCTCCGTTAAAAAAAAAACAGATGATAAATTCTAGAGAATCATGAATTTCAAGCAGAGAATTGCGACTTTCTTCCATGAATTGCGACTTTCTTCAAATTGCCCAAGTCCAGAGAATGGTGACTGTTAATTTATTGTTTTATCTTATTTAAACCACTACAATCTGGGTTCTTGGGATGGTTAGGGGTCTGTAAAACAAAGGCCTTGTTTTGTATTTTCCCAATCTACTAATTCACTATATGCTACTACACTGACTTAATGCTTCTGAATTAGACTGTTTATCAACTACTTCTCTACTCTGTGAATTACAACTTCTTCACCGCAATAACGCATAGATACGTGACTATGTCACTTAATCACAATATCGTCTTAACTTAACACTTCAACAGAGACTTAAGTAATTATTGAACTGTATTAATGGGGTTAAAGTATACACAAAGATGTAGACAATGTGACACGTTTCAACTTCAGGCGCTTGCCCAAGACAACAGTCCGGCGTCGACTCCTGTTGTCTTACGCATGCTCCTTTCATTAATCAAAAAGGTTTACAACGTTTGCGCTACGCTCTTTCAGTGTGATGCAACTTTTCAGAATTACATTTTTCCTATGCTAAATATGATAATTCCATTCCGACGGCTAACACTGGCATGCACAATGGACTCGAACCTAGTAGGAAAAAGTTACAAGGGTTTAGGATTCATCAATGATTCCTTGTATGTACATAGAACGGGCTAACTTAAAAGTTCGGGCTATTTTCTACTTCAGGGAATCCAACATGTCCTTCAAAATTTGTGGTTCAAGCAGATGTGCATCAGTTCGCAAAAAGTTGGCTGTGATGACTTGAGAAAGGAAGGCGTCAGCTTGAGTTTGTAAAAATGCTTCTTGGAGGTAGAACTCGTTGGCAAGCACCGCATCTCATCTGAGCTTCATATTTGCAATTTCGGCATCAATTTGCGATAAGCGCTTGGCATGGATTCCTAGCTACTTTTCTCTGCGCTCGAGCTCTTGAGACAGGAACTGCATAGTTTTATAAAAATCTTATCGCTCCTTCTAAATGGCTTCAATGTCCTTCTTCAATTGAATATTGTGGACAATTTTTGCTTCCAAAGAGAGAGTTTTCTAGAAGAGCTCTTCGGTGACTTGCTTGAGTTATGTCCCAACTTGGATGGCTAAATCCACCATTTCCTGACCCTTTTGTTCTACGATAGCAAGATTAGCACACGATGTCTCGAGAAGATTGCCCAAAGCTGTCATAGCGTCTTCCTTGTCAATCACGGTCTTCTTCAGCCAACGAATCTCATCATCACAAGCGGTGATGATGGCGTCCTTCTCTTTCAAAGCTGCTTGAAGACATCGAATCCAGTCTTCGTAAGAACTAGCTTCAGCTTTGGCTGTAAGCACTTTTTCTTGAAGTGGCGCGATATCGGCTTCCAGCATGTCCACCTTCGCTTGGTACTGCTGACGGAGGGAGTGTTGGGCCACTTGGAGGTGATGGGGAAGATGGGTGGAGAGATGAATGAGGTAATTACCAATCTGAGCTAATTGGGTGAAGGAATCAGGTAGGATAGAGGGGGAGATTGGCTTAGAGCCGTTAGCAGAAACGGTGGCAGACGACGGAGGGGAGTAACCTGGGGAGCACGGGAGAGGATGGGCCGCTCAACGACATGGGGAGGAAGGAAGACTAGGCGACAACGGCACCTGTGATGGCGATAGAGGGAAGGGTGGGTTTTGAGATGAAGAAATCAAGGCGAGAGTTGTTACCACAAGTGACAAAACATCCGATTGAGCAATTTCCTCCGTAGGTTGTGCTTGGTCGACGAGTTTTTCAGTTTCCATGTTTGTATCGATCGCTGACTCCTATGGATGAGATTGTGACTACACAACCGTATTAGCAGGATGAACTTTGTCAATAACGGTATCAGGAATAGCTTGATCTGGAGGGGATGATGGGGCAAAAAAATCTATCCCAACGAAGTAGTGTCCTGCACTTGCACTGTGGAGGACGATAGTGCTTTACTATGAGAGGGGCTCAGGTTGCGGTGCGTCCCTTTGAAGAATTGCAAAAGATCTGCATCGTCATTGACCTCCATCATTTGTGGAGACTCCTCATGTAATAGAGTCGTATTCAATGGAGGAGGTTGCACCGCTTGAATTGTCGGGAGGAGGAAGGTCAAGAGATATGGTAAACGAGTGCAAGGTATCTCGTTCTTGGCCAATTGTCGAGAAACGGCCTGGCATTCCTGGTGAATGCACCAAAAAATGAATGAAGCAAGATTAACTGCTTCTCTCGCTGCGGTGTCAATCATAGAGTAGAAGGGGCGAGAAATGTCACGTGTGCGTTTTTGGAGATTAAGGGCAACGATAAGGAACTGGAGTGCGGTGCGCTCCGGTTCAGGACGACATAGGATTGCAAACTTGTTGGACAAGTGGTGGGGAAATAGTTCTTTCATAGTGGACATCGGTAAGAGAGGTCCATCTACAAGACCCTCATGAGGGAGATGGAATCCCTCAGCGACTGTATTAAGGGTGACTACTACACGGGGGTTAAGGCATATGAGCGATCAACATGTTTCAGTAGCAGGCATAGCAGCAATGGCAGAGATGATCTGCACAAAGAAAGGATGGAACTCCACCGAATTCCAGGGCAATTCAGCGAAGGCCCAGAGGCCACGAACATGCAAAAACGCGCTCACTTCTGGATCGAGGCCAGGACAGAAGGTAGCAATGTTAGCCAGAGCTTCCATGGCAAACACGGAAACACAAAGACAATGGTAACACAGAGTACACAAGCACACAAAGATGCAATAGCGGAAAACAATGTGGAGAATGGGATTAAGTAGGAATACTAAATGAACATGCGGAAAGAAACATAATCATCATGCAGTGTTGGAAATATATAGAAATAATGGTGACATGCATGCATTAACAAAATCGGAGACACATAAGGTGGCTACTAATCATGGTTAGGTAAGAAAATGGAAATATTATGGTCAGGAAGTCAATCGCAACACGTAGAGAGGAAAGGAACGTCAAGTCAGAACAGTGGGAGAAAACGGGTGTGGAATAAAAATACCGATCAACCATCACGAGGAAGAAGATGGAGAATAGTAGGGAAGAAGCTTTGATCCATTGACCACCTTAGGGAGGAGGGTACCAGTTAGCGTTGATAACCGGAATGTGGCAGGTCCAATCTGTTTCCGGAGTTTGAACTTGCCTACTGAGCGATTAGATTTAGCATTATAGAACAGAACTAATTGATTTATCGTAAAAATGGGGGTTTTAAAGGAAACGATCATGGGTTCTTACTTGTCTGAGTTGAACTTCTTGCAGAACCAAAAAACTCTCAAGGCGTTGTTCATCCAGAGATCATAAAGCATCCAATCGGAAAGGGAATGATTCTACCGATAGTAACCTCTGCTCTAATGCCACTCGCAGACTAGGAACCACCAGTTCCATAGGGGCAATCGCCTCCAAACCATATGCCAACTTGAAGGGAGTTGTTCCAGTCGCCACTTTATATGTTGTACGGTAAGCCCATAATACCGCAGGGAGGACTTGATACCATCTCTCCGGGAAATCCAATACTAGTTTCCTTAAGATGTTCAACAGAGATTTATTTGTGCTCTCGACGAGTCCATTCGCTCATGGGTAGTAGGGGGAACTAAACTTATGCACAATCTGGAAGGTACTAGTAAGCACTTTCATTAATGTGTTAGCAAAGTGCGTACCTTGATTAGTCACAATCTCCGAAGGTAAACCATAGCATGGAAAAATATCTTTCATCAAACATTTAGCGATCGCAGTAGCTCTGGCTGACCATAGAGCCGAAGCTTCGACCCACCAAGTCGCATAATCCGTGCATGTAAGAATATATCTATTAATGGTAAGTGTTGTAGGAGGTGTAATCGGTTCAATAAAATCCAAGCCCCATTTCTAAAAGGGTTCGAGAGGCACAACTGTTGGAGCAAAAAGTAATGTCTCTATAAGGGTTGACCCGAATGCTGACACACATCGCACTGTCACACATACTTGGCCACATCACGGTACATAGTAGGCCACCATAAGCCACTCTGCAGAATCTTCTGGTGGGTCAAGACAACCGCAAAATGACCTCCAGCTAGGGCAGAATGAGCCATTGTGATTACTGAAGCATTTTCGTGTGGTGGAACACATCTTAGCAGCACTTTCAAATGATCCATATAATATAACCACCCTACAAGTAGTCGGAATCATCGATTATACATGGCCAGTTTTTGTCAAGCAGTAGGAGAGGTCGTGCCGGGAGGACATCCATTGGTCAAGAAAGCATCAAAGTTTCATAGTAGGAGGAGGTTACTAGCAATTCTTGCTGATTGTCCTGTACAGTCTCAATTGCGTAGATAGCGGGTGTGGTATCATCAACTCCTTCCGGAAGTTCACCGGAATCCAAACGAGATAAAAAGTTAGCAAGCACGTGTTTGGGATAAGATTCACCGAAATACGTTATTTGGGATAAGATCACTTCGGTATTTGGGATAAGATTCACCGAAATGTGTTACCGGCATATATCAAAGGATTCTTCTTTGACCCTTAACCTTTTCTTCAACTGGTTACTCCATTTCCCACAGATGATGCCAGTGTTAATTTTTTGTTTTATCTTATTTAAACTACTATGACCTAGGTTCTGGGGATGGTTAGGGGTCTATAAAACAGAGCCCCTATTTTGTATTTTCCCAATCTACTAATTCACTGTATGCTACTACACTGACTTAACACTTCTGAATTAGACTATTTATCAATTACCTCTCTACTCTGTGAATTACAACTTCTTCACTGCAATAACGCATAGATGCGCAACTATGTCACTTAATCGCAATATCGTCTTAACTTTACACTTCAATAGAGACTTAAGTAATTATTGAACTGTATTAATGGGGTTAAATAATACACAGAGATGTAGACAATGTGACACACTTCAACTTCAGGCGCTCGCTCAGACCAACAGTCCGACCTCGACTCCTGTTGTCTTATGCACACCCCTTTCATTAATAAAAAAGATATACAATGTTTGCGCTACACCCTTTTGGTGTGTGTGCGACTTTTCAGAATTACATTTCTTCTATGCTATATATGATAATTCCATTCCGGCGGCTAACAACGACTTTCTCCCAAAAAATCATGAATTTCTCAGATCTAGAGAGTCATGAATTTCTAGCAGAGAATCGCGAATTTCTTCTAGAGAATTGCAATTTTCTCAAATTTTCTCAAGTCGAGGGAGTTGCAAATTTCTTCTAGAGAATCACGATTTTCTTCAAGACAATTGCGATTTTCTCAAAATCACAAAGCCTAGGCAATTGCGACTTTCTTCTCGGAAATCGCGAATTTCTCAAATTTCCTTAAGTCCAAAGAATCGTGAATTTCTAACAGAGAATCACGAATTTCTTCCAGAGAATCACGATTTTCTCAAAAATGTCTAAGTCTAGAGAATCGTGAATTTCTTGCAAAAAATTGCAATTTTCTCAATTTCCTCTCAATCGAGAGAGTCGTGATTTTCTCCAAATTTTTTAGGCGGGAATTTGTTTTTAATTTTCCAAAGAATCACGATTTTATGAGAAAGTCACGATTTTCTGAGTTTTTAGGTGGGAATTTTGAATTTTTATGCTGAGCCCCAAATGTGCAGAAAATCGTGAAAAACACAAGCGCATGCACTTCCTAGCTCTTTCTTGCACTCCCACACATGAGCAATGATGTGAATATGGTAAAAATGCACTCAAAAACAAAAAAATTCTATGAAGATGAAGATGGTGATGATAGTGATGATGAAGATGGAGAAGAGAAATCAGAAAAATAACAGAACATGACTATTTCTTACCTTCCAACATCGCAAATCCACGATCTTACCATCACAATGCTCGTCCTCGAAGTTCTCCTTGGCAACGGTGCCAAAATTTGGTGTAGCTCTAGCATAAGCACCACCTCCTTTACTTGTCAATCCTCAGAGACATGAGGACCGATATGAAGATCGTAAGCAATTGTGGTGAGCAAATGTGAGTGACAAGCACATACATGCATGCACACACACATGCACACAAGGCAAGATGAAAGAGAGGAACAATGGGAGGAATTTGATTCCAAGAGAAATCTATTACAAAGTTGAAATCTACAATAAGCCAACCTCAAAAATGAGCTCTCTAGCTCTTTTTATAGTTTTTTGAGTAGTTTTGGCCCTGTCCAAGCCTAGTGTCTAGCCTGGTTAAAAAATTAGGTTCCAGGGCTTATTTGAAGGCGCAAACGAAGTCTAAAAATTATGAAAATTGGTAGGCAGCTACTTCTAATACTCCTCAATCTTGAAGACTCCTTCGCTTGAACAAAATGGAGTTGCAAAAAGATGAAATGGTATTTACAATGGCTTTTAGTGATGAAGATCACTATTTTTATAGGGATTTATTCTAAAAATTTAACATACACTTCTTGGAGCTCCCAACTTGCTCCTTCTTCTTATGTGTCCACTTCTTTGACATGTTCTTCTGCCTTGTCCTTGACCTTGAGCTTCAACACATACATACACTTGGCAAGGTGAATCAATTTTCCCTCCACCGAGATCTAATGTTTCCATGGCCTCTAAGGAGCAGGATCATCCAAGGCTCATGAAACCCAGAGGGAGAGAACCAGAGAGAGACTTGAGGTAAGCTTTGCAAACACTGTGGGCAGAGAGAGATCAGGACATGAAGGTGAAAGACCTGAAAGAGAGAGACATCGAGCTCATAGGCGTCAAAGAGATGAACATGAGTTTCCATTGCCTAGACCTTGAGAGCACTCAAGAACCCTTAGACCTTCTCAAGTGGTCAAGGTTATGAAGAACTAGTTTGATGGGTTCGGGGACCCTTATGATCATGTGGCGGAGTTCAAACAAGTGTTAAGAGCTGAATAGGTTGATGACTTGTTCACCCAATTTGAGGCATTTGGTTTGACTCTCAAGGGTACTACCTTAGCTTGGTTTCAACCTCTAAACAGTCACAATTATCGGAACATAGGTCAACTGCTAGAGGAATTCATTGTAGAATTTTACAAGAGTGGTATCAGGCATCATACATCATCCTTGATCCATAGCTTCGAGCAAAAACCTCAAGCAACAATGCAACTTGCAGGAAGAGAGTTTAGATAGTACATAGAAAGATGCCCTATTCCCGAGTTACCCACACCAGCGAAACAAGTGGCTTTATTTTTAGATGGCTTGCTAAGCACCAAGTTGAGATCATATGTGTACTTGAAAGAGCCTAGATCCATAGAAGAGTGTGTGCGGATATGTATTGAGATAGAAGACAATTTGGGTGAGGAGTTAGGACTGTCCAAACTCTATAAGGATTCAGACAATTCTCCTAGCCATACTTCCAGAACCTCCATGGAGATAGATGAGATAGCTAAGCAAGTTGCCAAGAAGCTGGAGTTCAAAATAGACAAGAACCAAGGGTCACCTCATTGAACGGATGCTACAATTGTTGAGGAGACCACATGGATAATGTTTGCCCGATGATGGCTTAGCCCCAAGGAAACCCTAATGCCCCATATTGCACCATTGAGAGAAAATACACAAATCATACGGCTCAAGATTGTCCATACAATAGGCAGGCTATCAGTAAAAATTATCAGCAACCTTACCAGTAGGGTAGGTATCAGAATCAATACCAACAGCCATATTATAGGCCACAACAGCAATATCAAGCACCCTATAGGCCACAACTAGTTCTAGGAGACCAACCACTAGCTCCTGCCAGTGTGATTCGAGTTAAGTATGTAGTGGCAGAGGAGAACCTTAATAGAGCATGTTACCATTAGTGTCCATGTGAAAGGCCAAATGGCCATTGGAAACTTCTTTGTATATGTTCTTTAATAAAACATATAGTGGTCTGGTCAATCAGACTATAAGTTCGACCACATTTGTAAGGCCTAAGAAGTCTATCTTCGTGCTCTCTGTGTACTATGTTTTCTGCATATTCTATAGCTTTTGTGTGGAGCACCGTGTGCGACCTTAGGAGGTCCATTTTATACTTTGAGGATATTGTTGTGGAGCTCTTGATAAGGAGAGTGCACCGTGGTGCATCGCCAACAAAATCCTTCACTAGTATCAGAGTAGTTCGACACAAAAGCATTGTTCCTTTTGTGCAAGCGAAGCGAGCACCCCCCCTCAGCTTTCTCCAAGGCTTATGACTAAGGTGACGACCAAAGCATAGACCTTGGCATACCTTGTCATCCAAGTCACCGAAGTCACCATTGGCTGCATGCAAGGGATGGACCTCAACGATCAAGGAAGATAGAGGTTCCCGGTACTTCTTGGGAGGTCACCCATCCTAGTACTGTTCCCCCCAGAGCTCACTTAACCATGGCAATCTCTTGCCACTAAGTTACACTCTGGTGGTGTCTGAAGAAGGGGAAAGACTAAGGTTGACATTACCTTGAACATGTTTTGGTCCCTCAAAGCTTCATTCTTTGCTTTCAAAGCCTATTTTTGAAGCATTTTTGCGGTGTCTTTTGGAGCCATTTTGGAGTGCTTTTGCACATAGTTCTCTTCACACAGGTCCAAGAACATCAAGAAGAGTGTTCTTTGTACTTCTCTGACAATAAATATCAACCTTTGGGGATGTTTTTTCAGCCACATGCGTAAAACTATAGGTTTCTCGAAAGGTTTTCAGTTTTGGTGGGAGCAGCCACTGCAAATTTATGCAGGTTTTTTGAGCTTAAAATGTCAGAGTTGACAGACACTTGCATGTGTTGTTTGCTAGTTTTTGTGTTGTGCATTTAGCCTTTTAGTATCATTTTACTGCATATATTGAGCACATACACACAATGTACGCTTCTATGGATATTGCTTATGTACATCCATGTGGTCATTGATATAGTGGTTACGTTATTGCATAAAGCCTTTTACGTTTGATAAAGAGGGTCATGGTGAGGTTTTCTTAATTGGGAGACACCCAGATGTTGGGGTCTCTTTGGTGATGCAGGTGGAAGACTTACCCATCCTTGCCATAGGAGATGTATGATAGTTGTTCATAGGTGCTCGATAAGCCTAGTTGGCTTCTGTTGGGTAACTGATTATATGCAGTGGAGTTAGTGATACACTATGCAGGAAAACATGTCAGTACTTGCAGTTTTATGATATTTTGACACTGGTCATATGCTCATTTTGCAGAGGATACTTTGGCAAAAATTTTCTATATTTTTGGTTTAGCCAACTATACAATGGTCGACTTAGTCCTTGATATACTTATTCGTTGGTGTTTGGACTCTTCTAGCTCCATTATCATTCTATCCAGTTCTCTACCATCATGGCATCAAAGGTCTTAGGCACATCTAGTGGATTAGGGTCTAGTGCCAGTGTTCCGAGAAGGAGCTATAACTTGTAGGGCAAAGACCATTTTGAGATCCAAAAATTTGATGGCACAAACTTTGCTCTATGGAAGAATCAGATTAAAGATGTGCTGATTAAAAGGAGGCAATGGAAGCCAATAAATGGGATTTCAAAGAAGCTTGCTGACATGGATGAAGATGATTGGGATGAGTTAGATGAAATGGCCAGGTCTACCATTCGCTTGCGCCTGGTAGATAATTTTTACTTTACAGTATTAGACTGTGAAAGTGCAGAGGAGCTTTGGAAGAAGTTATGCAATACATATGAAAAGAAGACGGCATCAAATAAAGTGTAGCTGATGAGAAAATTATATGACCTTCACATGAAGGACACAGATAGTGTTGCTACTCATCTAAATGAGTTTGATGCTATATTCTCCCAATTACATGCTTAGAAAATGCATATGGATAATGAGATGAAAGTGGTATTGCTATTATGCACCCTTCCATCATCATGGGATACGTTCTGCATAGCTATTAGCAATAGTGCACCTAGTGGTAAATTCGTCTATGATGACATATGTGGAGCACTCTTGAATGAGGAGATTCATAGAAAATCTATGGTTGGCACTCAAAGCATAGATGCATATAATGTTCGTGATTCTTACCAAGGAAAGAATCAACAACGTGGCAGGAGCAAGAACAAGGAAAAGGATGGTCAACAGAATAAGAATAGAAGTAAATCAAGGAAGAGGGATATGGAATGCCATTAATGTCATGAGAAAGGACATATGAAGAAAGACTATTATGCATTAAAGAATGCTAAAGGTAAAGGATAGAATATTGATGGGCATGTTAAACAGTTACCTGTACCATCTACTTCGACTGTGAAGATTAAAGAAATTAATACTATTTCTGATGATGCTAATGTGTTGACACTTGATAGTACTGTGCCAACTAAGGCACTTATGGCTGATTCTCTTTCCCACACGTGGCTATTAGATTCTGGTGCTTCTTTCCATGTGACACCACACAGAGAATGGTTCTCTAATTCTATAGCAAAGTCTCTTGGTATCGTGAGACTTGGTGACTCTTACCAGTGTGACATTGTGGGGATTGGAGATGTGGTTGTGCAGTTCATTGATGGTTCAAAATTTACTATGCATAATATACACCATGTATCTCAGTTATCATGCAGTTTGATGTCAGTTGATCAACTTGATGACCTTGGTTACAAGGTGGTCTTCTATGCTTAGTCCTTTCGTATATCAAAGGGCAATATGGTTATTGCAAAAGGAAGCAAAGTTGGCTCACTTTATCCTTTATTTGTATCACAGAAAGAACACTTTTTAGCTGGTACTGAACAGCCTATGGATTGTATTTGGAATGGTCGTTTGGGTCATATATCTCGTATTGGAATAGAAAATCTTTCTCATTCTGGCTACTTACCTATGTTATCTTTCTTCGATTTTTCATTTTCTGAGAATTTTCAGTATGGAAAGCAAACCAGAAATGTGCATAGAACACACATTGAATCTTCAATTCAGCCTTTAGATCTCGTCCATATAGATGTGTGTGATCCTATGCTCACTAGGTACTTAGGTGGTTCTCTTTACTTTGTCACTTTCATAGATGATGCTACTAGAAAAGTCTAGGTATATCCTATCAAATCAAAGGATTAGGTATTCCCTACTTTTAGAAAATGGCTTGCTTCAATTGAGACTGAAAATGGAACTAAGCTTAAGGATTCACATTCAGATAATGGGGGTGAGTATATCTCACATGAACTCAGCCTTTTCTATCAGTGTAGAGGGATTCATAGAGAGTTTACAACTCCTTATACCCTAGTACAGAATGGTGTAGCTGAAAGGATGAATATAACTATTTAAGATAGAGTAGTTTCGATGTTGCATCATGCAAACCTCTCACAAGGCTTTTAGGTAGAAGCAGTATTGACTGCACTTCATGTGATTAACCTTTCACCTAGTACTGCCAAATGTCTGAAAGTGGCACAAGAGTTATGGACAAGGAAACCACCAAATTATGATCATCTTCGAGTTTTTGGGTGTGAAGCATATGTTCATATACCCAAGGACAATTTGGATATCGCTTATGGGATCCTAAAACACGGTCAGTGATAAGAAGTAGTGATGTCATTTTCAATGAGTCTAAGATGCATAAACAACCCATTAAGGAGGTTGAAGTGAGAAGAGTGGTGTTTGAAGATACTAGCATAAAGATGTTGCACATAGGTATGTTCAAGAGAATGGCCATTCAGATCAGTCTACACATATTCTTGATCAACAACCATTGAGACGTTCTACACGTGTCTCACATCCACCTGATAGATATGTTCGAGGTTTAGATTTTGTTATGCTAACAGATGCTGGTGAGCCTTCTTGCTACAAAGAGGCTATGCAGACAGAGGATCATGTCAAGTGGGAGTGTGCCATGAAGAGTGAGTTAGTGTTGGAGATAGATGTCTACGGAAGCATGCAAACAACACAAGGAAGAAGAAGCTTGGAGCACAACACACAATACTGAATGTATTACTTGAGAATGTACAAAGATATGTAGCCCATTAGGGCAATAGGCATATATACAAGCCGCAGGAAAAAAACCTCCTAAAGAGGGAAAAAAGTGCCCCGGCAGTCCTAGTGTGTTCACACACATCACTACCTAAATATATCAACAATTAGATTCTATTCACAAGAATGGTACTTGGGATTTAGTACCTTTACCAAAGGGAAAGAAAGCTTTACCATGTAAATTGTTATA
This sequence comes from Ceratopteris richardii, assembly GCA_020310875.1. Taxonomy (NCBI): domain Eukaryota; kingdom Viridiplantae; phylum Streptophyta; class Polypodiopsida; order Polypodiales; family Pteridaceae; genus Ceratopteris; species Ceratopteris richardii. Next base: position 147,180,507 of record CM035434.1, read on the forward strand.
TAAGCTCAAATTCACGTCAGATAGAATTGCTCCAAAGTATAAAGCAGGACTTGTTGCAAAGGGACTATCCTCCGCATGTTGCTTGGATTGGTTGCAATGGAGGACTTAGAGCTAGTCCAAATGGATGTGAAAACTGATTTCTTGCATGGAGATCTTACAGATGGATCTATATGGAACAACCAGAGGGTTATGTAGTCCTTGGCAAGGAAAGTCTAGTGTGTAAGCTGAAGAAGAGCTTGTATGGACTTAAACAATTCCCTAGACAATGGTACCAAAAATTTGATGCTTTTATGAAGTCTCAAGGCTATTCTCGAAGCAATGAGTATCATTGTCTCTACACAAAGAGATGCTCAGGTGGCATCTTGATATGTTTGATACTTTATGTCGATGATATGTTGATTGTTGGGAAGTCCTCTTACGACTTGTCAATTCTCAAAAAGAAGTTGAGTTAGAAATTTGATATGAAGGATTTGGGGGATGCCAAACATAATCTTGGCATGCATATTACTCGTGATAAGAGTAAAAGATGCATATACTTGTCTCAAAGTGAGTACATATCCAAAGTACTTCACATGTTCAATATGTAGGGTGGAAAGGCATTGAATACACCTTTACCCACATATGTGAAATTGAGCAAGGATGATTGCCCCAAATCAGATGAGGAAAAGGAATTCATGACCAAAATTCCCTATCAGCTTGCTGTTGGTAGTCTCATGTATGCTATGGTAGCTACGAGACCATACATTGCATTTGCAGTGGGAGTTGTGAGCAGATATATGTCTAATCCTAGCAAGAAACATTGGGAAGTGGTCAAGATGATTTTGAGATATTTGAGTGGCACTAAGGACAAGTGTCTATGCTTAGGTAGAGGGAAAGCATCCATTATTGGTTATACAAATTTTGACTATGCTGGTTGTGTAGACAATCGTAAGTCTACATCTGTTTGTTATTGATCTTTGGAGTTTTCCTCTCCAATCATTTAGCATAAAGAATTAACAATACATCTTTATTTTGTCAATCCTGGAAGTATTCAAGAGACCACAACCCCTTCTAGATGATAGAATCCAAGAAATAAGAGGTAAATGGCTCAATTTCTGAGAATAATGAAGATGAAGAGGAATTTCTAGGGTTTGGATTATCTTAAGCAAATCTCCATCATTTTCCACAATCTTGGTGTCTAAAGCATGTTATTTCTTCAGCAGAACACAATCATGAAGTCAAAACTCAAAAATGTTACCTGTACCATCCAGACGAGACAATCGCGATTCTGTACAAACAGATGATTTTCATCTCTAGCACCATTTTTCATCAATTTCTCACTCAATACATCAGCAATCAACTCTCTTCATACATATTCAACAGAAACACACAATAAAAGCTCACGAATCTCCATGGATACACAAAGAATAGACTCACAACTCAAAGAAATTACACAAAGAGGAGAAAACACGATTTTCAGTAGGAAACTCTCTCTTCACTTGGATAGCATGTAAACAAATAATCAACCAACCCCCTCATAATAGAGGAAATTGTCTTATATACATTTTCAAGTGTCCCTTTTCACACTTGAATTTTGGTCCTTTCCTCTATTATTCTAAAAATATGCTATCTAGGAGTTTCCGAAAATTCTAGGAAAATTACATAAGATTCTATTCTACATAAGGAAGACTCTTCCTTATTTTTACATCAATTACATAAATATTTTTACAAGTTTTTGACATTTTACAATTGTTTCTCATCAAGAAATACTACAAAAAATACTTCTTCTAACATTCTTCCCCTCCTAGATCTTTTGGCTCCTGACAAAAGACTTTCCTGCTCTTATATACTGAATGCTCTCTTCACTTCTTCTTTCGTTGATAGACCTGTGACAGTAGGTCATGACTTTTTCTTTCTGTAATATTCAGGTTATTTACCATTTCAAACAGTGCTTTCCTCCATTGTATAGCAGCCTCTGGTTTATCAATGACATCCTTTTTCAAATACTCTGTGTAAGAAGCTTCATATGGAGTAACACGAGACTTTGTGACCACTGACAAGTTTCCAAATATCTCTGATTCTCTTTCAAAAAACCCATAATCAAATGCATCTTCAAAAATTTGTAAATAGTGACTACCCAAAAATATTATTCTGCTGTAGTATGCCATTAAACAGATTCTATCAGGTGTTTCACTAAGATCAAACAATAATGCATCAGTAGGAGAATTAAAGCCAATGTAGTTTAAGATTCTGACATCTGTATCTGTGTATGTCTCTATACATGCCAAAGTTAGTCTCATTACTCTGGTCTGTAAAATGCATGCTGGGTCATTCACATCTTTGTATGTAGCTATAACAGACTCAGTTGTATCCACCATATATTTTTTTGTAGGCCATGTTCCTGCCTTTGGACCTGCTATCTTCGGGAAATTCAACCATTTAGGTGGGATTTGTCCTTCTTTCCTTCTTTCCCAAAAAATTATCCATTCTCTTCTTCTCGCTACTAGACAGTAAGCTGGATTAATTTTCAACTGAAGGGGTGCTTCCTTCCAAATTTTCCTGCATTCTTTATTTGCATCCAACCATCTATTCCTCCATTTTGGATTGGCTTTCTCAAATAATTCTTTGGTCACATTAATATCCTCTTCATACTCTAGATATTTATTTGCAGGTAACCCAACTCTTGCCAGCTGATAGTTTTTGATACTTTCCATAATCATGCACAGAGGTATGCCCAATCCATCTGCAGCCCAATGATGTTCGTCAAGATTTATTCCTTTATTTAGAGCAAACATGACAATTTGATCTTCATATTCATCATGCATTTTTCGAATGAAATCCATTCTAGACTCTCTGTTTGTCAACAATTTCTGAACAAAATCCTCTTAATATTCTTCTTCTGGTCTTTTATTTTCTAGTTCACTGCCATGTAGATTTCTGTCATCATTGCCCTCTTCATAATCTCCTGTATATGTAGTCTCTATCTGTGCTTCTTCTTGAGCTTGTGGCTTTTCCAGTTTTTTCTGTAGTTCTTCTATTGCCACCATCAAACTTCTGTTTTGAGTTGCCCAAATCTCTCTTTCTTTTATCCATTCAATTCTTTCTTTTTCCATTCTTGACTGCCAATCACTCCTTTCTTTTTCCATATCCATATGCAACTTGTTATAACCCCTCATTGATGTAGCAACATGTGTACTAGCTTGCTTCTCTAGTTCCTTGGCTTCTTTCAATTCTATTTGTAATCTCTTGATCTCTTTGTGCAATTCTTCCTTTTTTTCCTCTGTCATCTGAGCAGTCTTGCTTTCATCCTTTAACTGACCTTCTTCCAATAATAGCCTGTTTATTTCCTCATTTGCTTTAGTCAAAATTTGATAAGAAGTCTGCAAGGTTCTATATCTTCCTTCAATTTTTCTCAGCTCCATTTCCAGTTTATTATTCTGCTCTATTAGTTTTACACTTTTTTCTTCAAGATATTGAATTCTATTTTGTTTCTGTACTTCTAATTCCTCCAAAGCAATTATTCGATTTGTAAATTCCTCATTTTTCTCCTGCACCCTCCTCAATTGTTCTGACATTTGTTCCTTTTCCCTTTTATGCTCCTTAATGATCATACTGCCTTTCTCAAATTCAGACTCTGCTACCATTCATGAAATGATCATATTCGTGCTTGAAGGTCTGAAGTGGTCTATGTTGCTCATAATGATTTGGCAAGCAGATCTTATATTTTTGGGTATTCTTTCCAACCCAACTTCCATTTCCAGTTGTTTGACTTCTATTTGTTTATCTTCTTTGCACTCATTCTCCTCTTCTTCTTCTTCATACTCTACGACCTTAGTCTTGTGTTCTTCATAGCTTTGATCAACTTCCAATGTTTCTTGGTCTGCAACATCTTCTTCAAGTTCTAATGTCTGATCATCCTCGTCTTCATGTCTTGATCTATCTTCAACTACCTTTACTTCTTCTACCTCATTATTCTCCAATTCTGGTTGTTCTTTTTCAAAGAGCTGTGTTTCCTTCTCCTATATCTCTTTTTCCTGAATTAGGGTTTCCTGAATTAATGTTGATTCAGTTTCCTCAATGAATTTTATCTGATCATTACTAGTCTGCTTTTTCTGTTCCTCCTCCTGTTCATCTATGTCCATTAGGTCCAGCTCCTCCTCTTGTCCTTGATTTTTTGTGATTGTAATCTCCTCATTATTGTTCAAATCATAAAGTACATCCTCTATGCTTTGTTTGATTTCCTTTTCTATAACTCCTTCTTCTAATTCTTCAGCATTCTTCTTTTCCATTGTTTCCTTTATTTCCTAAATTTGGTCCGCACTCTTCTGCTTTATAACTGAATTGCTTATCTGTATTCCTTTTTCTGCTTCTACTTTCCCTTCATCAAATTTAACATAGGTTTGTTGAGAGGGTTTGGTCCATATTTATTTCAATCCTAAATGCACCAGCCCACAACTGAACTCCTTTCTTATTTCACTTTCTTCCTCTGCCATTATTGCCTTTCCTTTCATCATCCTTCTTTCTTCTTCAAGACTGAGTGGCTTAACTGCTTCTTCCTGAATTTGCTTCTCTTGAGGCTTCTCTCTCAACTCTTCAGATGTTTTATGTTTCTCAGTGGTCTGTGTAACCACATTAGGAGTACTAGGTACTGAAAAATTCAAACTTTTTAATAAGAAATTTTCAATATCACTATCAGAATCTGAGGAAAATTGTGAGGATCCTACTATGCCTGATTTTTCTACTTTTGACTCTCCTGCAACAGTAAATTCCTTCTGCTCTTCTCCTATTGTCACTTCTTCTGTCTCTTTTAAAGTTACAGATTCAACTACTGATTTTCCCTTCCCCTTCTTGGTCAACTTCTTCTTTTGTACTGGTTTCTTTTGAACTTTCCTTTTAGCTACCACTATGGTTCTGGTTTCTGGAGGTCCTTGCAGTTCTTTGAAGTATGCTAGCAGTTCTACTTCTTTCTTAACAAATACTTCCTCTGTCTCGACTGCCATCATTTGATCATGAAGCTCTTCATAATGCTCTACTTCCTCCTGCACCCAATCTGTTGCCTTGCAAGAATAATCTTCCATCATCTTTTGATATTGTGCCTCATATATTGCTCTTTTGTTATTACCTTGAGTCAAATAAGTATATAACTGCTCTTTGCTTGTTTGAGGTGGATGAGGATCACTAGAAGATTGGACCTGTTTCTGAGCAGCTTCATGCTCCTCTTTGGTTGCTTCATCCTGCTCTAATTCAACCTTCCTTGGATCCAACCTCCTTTTCTTTACAGGGATTACTTCCTCTGAGATTACTTTCCTTTTCATTCCTGACCCCCTCATGCTGGTTTGTCCTTCTACTTCTCTCACAGACATCTTCATGGGAGGACTCTTGATTCCTGTCATAAGGCTTCTGAAATATTGTGCCTCTGGAGCCAACTTCAATTGATCTGCCATTCCCAATACATGATATATGATCCTGGTGAGAAACTGGGCTCCATTCATATATTTTTTCTATTCCCAGTGTTTAGCTGCTTCTTTCAGCTGTTCATGTATGTATGGAGTTACATCCATGACTCTGAAGGGCTTAGTTCTGTCCTTATTGTTAAACATAAGTAGTGTAACAGATTTATGAGGCATGGTATACCTTGGTAGTTTTGGGAAACAGAAATATTGTAGAAACATCCTAATGGCATATTCCTCATTCTCTCTCCCCTTGAAGTCAGGAAATTTTGAATATCCTATATAGGTTTCCTTATTTTTCTTCACAAAGCTATAGTCAAGCTTGGTTCCCATTGGGTAGAATTGCAAAGCTGCTCTGATATGCTCTACTTTAATAGTGATATTCACCTCTTGATTATCTTTCTTCTTGACTTTGCACCGGAAATAAGCATCATTACCTTTTCCTACTTCCAACAAACTGTTCATTACTTGTGCCACTCTCTCAAAGTCTATGAAAAAGATGGGTTCTTCTAGTAATTTATGCAACCCTACTGCCTTCCATCTTTTCTGATTGACTTCTACTCTTTGAAATTTATAGAACTCCTGACACAACATTGTATATTTGTAACCCCCTACTCCCACTGTGAATATATGCTGTCCTATCATGCTTAGGGTTTCTTTGAGCTCCTTCACCACCTTTTCTGCCTCTGGAATCTTTGGCTCTTCATTTGACTCCACGTCTACTTTCTCTACCACAGCTTCACTATCCAGGAACCAATGTCCCCTTGACAAGGTGACTGATTGTGCTTTCAAATCATGAATAGGCAGCTCCTTTGCATTCACCATTCTGGAATAAATATAACACATAAAAAAGAAAAGAACTCCACCCACATGAGTCACATAAAGTAAGAAAATAATAGTTATTTTGAGATGAAATGAAGAAGGAATATAAACTCTGACTTCTTTAGAAAACTCAATTAAAGTGACCATTACATGTGTAGCAAGATGTCTAGTGCACTTCCCTCTTCTAACAGTTCTTATCCAGGAGGAAGATGTTTTTAGAAGAAAAAGATTGAAATGAAAAATAAACAACAATAAAGAATTACAACTAATAAAAAATCATAAAAAATAGAATAGACAATACAAAAAGTAATAAATAGGGATCTGTTACCCTTCTTCCTATATCTTGCTTTGTGCTATATAAATTTATAAAAGGGAAAACTCGACAATTCTTCTCAATTTTTCTTTTTTCACAATTTTTCTTTTTCTTTCTCTCTCTCTTTTTTTTTTCATAATTTCCTTTTCCTCTATTCCCTTTCTTCCCCTCCTAATTCTCTTTTTAGAAAAAGAATAGGGTAAAAGGATTTTGTTCTAATTTCCACTGTGTTGTGATTTTCTTTTGTCTAACCTTCTGATCTGATTTTGACAAAACTCCAGATCAAGTACAGATGGTCTTTTTCCATTGAATCAACTCTGATTTCTTTACCCAATAATATTTAACCTTAGTTGCCCTTGTTTCAAGAAGAAATCCATCTCCTTCTGATAAATAGTTTTTAGAATGTTTTGGCCTCCATATCCATTTTGTTCTTGAATTTTGTTTTGATGAGCAGACCTTGGGTATGCTTTGGTTCCATATCCTTCTTGTTCTAATGCTTTGATGCCTCAGATTATACCATGGTCGCCACCTTGCTTCTTCATGTCCATCCTCCTTTGCCTTCTCAATTTTTTGCAGATTTTGATTAAATGAGGCTTGATCATTTGGTGTTTGTATTGGTAATGTATGTATGTCTTTTATTGGAAAAATAAATTCTTCCATGTCTGGGTCATGAACATCCTGATTACCTTCGTGTTCTTCATTACTCAATAAAAATATTAAAAACCTTTTGTCATTTATGATCAAGTTAAGCTTCATTTTTTCAAAATTCAAAATTACTTTACCTTGTTTGAGCCATGGTTGTCCCAAAATCAATTTTTCAGTCATCAAATAATCTGGCCATTCTTCACAATCTATTTTCATATATTCATCATTGAAACCTAACTTTAATAGATAGTGAAGACATGCTTTGTATCATTTGTCCTTCCAGAGTTTTGATAAAGGTTCTGCTTTTAGTTCTTTTTAGTCTAAATTTATTTACCAAAACTGAAGTAATCAGATTCACTTGAGCTCCAGAATCTATCAAGACCCTAATTTTTTCATTTTGATAATCCATTATTATCACAGGCAAATGTTCTTTTTGTCTTAGAGGTGTTTCACACAAGCAAACTTCCCTATGATTTTTGGTTTTTCTCATCCTCTCCTTTGCTTCCTGTTGAGCCTCTTTTCTCATGTTTTCTTCTTCTTTTTTCCTATTTTGAGCTTGTTGCAATCTTCTCCATTCAGAAGCAGTTAATGGGAGATCATATCTTTTAACTCTACATCCACTTATGAAATTTGGCATAATCTCTCCATCTATATTAGCTAATTGGATAGCTCCACTGTTACTTATCTGATATATAATATATGGCCCATGTGCTTTTTTCTGAAAATTTTTCTGATGTTCTTTGACTGTGTAAGCCAAAACTAGATCTCCCTCTTGTAGATCTTTTTCTTTTATATGAACATCATGATAGGCCTTTTGCCTTTTCTTGTTCACATATAAACTCATAATGGCTTGGAGTCTAGAAGCTCCCAATTTTTCCAATTCTATTACTCTCTCTGAAAGTTCATGTCCAGTCCAATTGTACTGACTACCTACTTTTAATGTTGGAATGAGGAATTCCATAGGTAGAACTGCATTTTGTCCATATACTAGATTGAATGGTGTGTTTCCTATTGCAGTCTTATAAGCCCCTCTATAAGCCCATAGGACGTGATTAAGTTGTAAATCCCAATCATTCATGTTTGTGTTTACTAATTTTGACAGTACAGTGCAAAGTACTTTATTAGTACTTTCTGCTAACCCATTTGCTTGTGGGTGATATGGGGCTGACTTTCTATGACTGATCAAGAAATATTCAGTGATGTTTTCTATGATTTGGTTTACAAAATGGGTCCCCCTATCACTTACCAATTCAATTGGAAGTCCAAATCTGGTGATGATGTTTTCATAAAGGAATCTAGCTGTAGTATGAGCATCATTCCTTCTTGTGGCTTTGGCCTCAGCTCACTTTGTCAGATAATCTGTAGCCACTATTATGTATTCAGCATGTGATTGTCTTGCTGGAGGATGTATAGGTCCAATAAAATCTAAACCCCATTTACTAAAGGCTCTGGCTGAAATTAATGGAACTAATGGCATATTTTCTCTTCTATTTGGTTGACTCACCCTCTGACAGATGTCACATCTTTTTACATAAGTTCTTGCATCAGGAAATAGGGTTGGCCACCAAAAGCCAGAATATAATATGAGTTTAGCTGTTCTGTCACTTGAAAAATGTCCTCCTGCTACTCCAGAATGTGCCATTTCCAACATGTCTAGATATTTATCCTCAGGAACACAAATTCTTAAGTATCCATCCATCCCTCTTTTATACAATTGGTCTCCTATCAACTGATATTCCTCAGAGATTACCTGTAGATTTTTTGAATCTGCACCAGCTATTACTTGTTTTCCTTTCTTCTCCCTTTTCAACTCTTCAATAATATTTTCACTCCATTCTGGATTTTTTTGAAACCAATATAGAGTTATGAATTTTGAATCTTGCAATGATTGGCACTTCCTGCAATTAGCAATGTATTTTGTTACATCTTGAACCTTATTAGGCCAATGTACCCCCATCCTATTGAGATTACTTAGGGTAACTACCCTAGAAGCATGAGTGCAATGGTTCCAACAATGAGCTCTTTTCAGATATTCCTGTAGCTCTTCTTCAGGAGTACAATATTCCAATATGCCTATATGGTTGAGATGATACAAATGCCCAGCTAGCAGCATAAAATTTTTGCTTTGTAATACTAAGTGTGTATTGTTTCCAATTGTTCTGCAAGGTCCCATGGTTAATAACGGTACTAAAGTCATGGCCCACTCAGGAACACTTTCTACTTTGAACAAATAAGTATTTGGTAGGTCATCATCTAAAGGTGAACTGGGTTCTTTAGACTGGATTCTAGATAAATGATCTGCTCTCAAGTGTGTTTTTCCTTGTCTGACCACCACTTCAAACTCAAATTCCATTAGTAAAGGAAACCATCTGACTATTCTACCAGTGTGACAAGGTTTATTTACCAAATATAGTAAAGCTTGATGGTCCACAAAGAACTTAAACTTGTTGGCCAAAAGGTAATGTCTATATTTCTTTACAGCAAATATCATGCCCAACCCTTCTCTCTCAGTGGTTGTGTAATTTTTCTCTGCTAGATTCAATTGCCTACTAGCATAAGCCACTGGAAAATCTAACTTGCTTGCTTCTATTGGTTGTGCTAACACACATCCTAAAGCATAACTTGAAGCATCCACATGGACATGAAAAATTTTATCCCATTGAGGTGTTTTCAGAATTGGGGCTGTTACCAAACAAGTTTTTAGAGTTTCAAAGGCTTGGTCACACTCCTTGGTCCACTCAAACTTTGTAATTAGGGCATATAAGGGTTTGGCTATGTCAACAAACTTGTGTACAAATTTCCTATAGTACCCACAATGTCCCATGAAAGTTCGAAGTTCCTTTACATTTGTTGGTCTTGGAAGTTCTATTATGGCCTTTATTTTCTTCTCATCAGTTGAAATTCCATTTTTAGAGACTATGTGACCTAACATTCTTCCTTGTCTTACAAAGAATACACACTTTTTTGGATTTAAACACACTCTGTAGGTTCTGCATTTCCTGAATATATTTTCTAAATCCTGCAAGTGATCTTGTCTTTTTAGTGAAAAAGTACAAAGATCATCTACATAAATTTCCATTACATTCCTTAGGAACTCTTTGAAGATATGACACATCAACCTTTGAAAAGTTGCTGGAGCATTGGTTAACCCAAAGGGCATAACCCTAAAAGCATAAATTCCCCATTTTGTGGAAAAGGCAGTTTTATGTTGGTCTTCCAATGCTATAGGTACCTGATTGTATCCTGAAAAACCATCTAAAAAACTATAAACCTCCTTCCCTGCAACTCTTTCTAGAAGATGATCTGTTATAGGCAGTGGATAACTATCTCTTATAGTTGCTGCATTCACCTTTTTCAAGTTAATGCATGCCCTAAGTTTCCCATTCTTTTTTGGTACCACAACTATAGGAGATATCCATTCTGTATACTCAATCTCATAGATGAAATTGGCAGCCAACAACTTGTCAATTTCTTCCTTTATTTTAGCAGAGTATTTATCATTGAAGGTGTAATGTCTCTGTTTGCTAGGTTTCGCATCAGGTGTAATAGGAATCTTATGCTCACAGATTTTAGGATCAATACCTTTCAAATCCTTGTAGCTATAAGCAAACACATCCCTATAGTTTCTTGCCAAGTTTCTTAGTGCCTCCTCTTCTTGAGTTGTCATGTCATCAGCCACTACAATATGTCTTTCTTCTCCCTCTTCCTGAGTGATCATGACCTTTTTAGTTTGTTCCTCATTATCATAAGCCTCCCCTTTCTTCTTTTCTCTCTTTGGTTTCATCTTGAGAAGTAGTCTGTCTTCTACTTCATAAGTCTTGAAATTTGCTGGTACATCAAACTGTTGATCTTTGTTTGTTTCCCTTTTCTTCTTCTCATCCTCTTGGTTTTCTTCTATGTCCTTGTGTTTGTTTTTCTTATACTTGCCTGAGATTTTATCTTTAATAGCATCTTCAGCTTTTACTTCTTCCAAAAATTGTGTTTTCCCTTTTTCTAATATCATTTCTCCTTTCTGTTCCTCTTTTGTTTTTGATACTTTTATCATTTGTATTCCAATGTGAAAAACATCATACCCTTCTTCATTTTGAAATTCCACTCCTACATACTCATCACTGGCCAGATCCATGGTAGCCAATATTTGGTTCCACCCATAGGGCTCAAATTCTTCATCTTTGAATTGTTGTGGTACATAGTTCTCATCTTGTAACTTTCTTCCTTCCACACAATCTTCTCTTCTCAATCTCCTTTTTCTATTGGTGAGGTTTCTTATCATATTGCACTTCCATATTGATGATTCAGTTTCATCCTAGTCTTTTATCTCTGATTCTTCACTTAATTCTTGATTTTGATGTATTTTATACCATTCTTGAGGAGATATGTCACAGTAGTGCCCATTTCTTAGATTTACTCTGGTTATTCTTCCTTTGCTCTGAAGGTATAAGCAATCATTACCCCAATCTTGCACAATTTGCATTTGTCTCATAAATGGCCTTCCTAGGATAATTTCATATGAAGTAGATTGTGGGAACTCAACTATGGCGAAAGTATGTTCTATCTCTATTCCACATATGTCCACAATCACTTTTTCCCATATTCCTAGGGGTTTTTCTATGTGTCCATCTGCAAGTTGCAATCTCATTTTGGTGGGTACTAATTCATTCTTTCCCCATTTTTCCCACGTTTGTTTAGTCATGATGGCCACTCCTGATCCACTATCCAGAATGGCTTTGGCATGGTTTTTACCAAATTGTATTTTTAGTGTTGAGTTTCCTTCTTCTCCTTCATAGTATCCTCCTATCTTATCAATGGGAATATACCACAACTCCTCCAAATCTTGTAGTTGTGGATGAATATTTTCTGGTATAGGTTCCCATTTTTTCATTCTGTTTTGTAAGTGAGGATTCTGTTTTATCAATTCTTCCAATGTGGTGTGATATAGAATTGTGCATTGTTTATCTATATTCACCTGGAATGTTATTTGTGGGTTTTCTTTCTGATTCATATTTCCTTTTGGTCTTGTTGTCTCAGATTCCTCAACTGTTTTTTGAGAATTGTCTACTTTTCCCAGTTTGAGTTGTGCTTCCTGTATGATTTGTTTACACTTCTGCATCCTTTCATGTTCAAAGTCTGCCATAGGATAAGCCATTCCATGGTCTGTAGGATTTGGTCCCTCTTGAATTCTTCCCTTATATGCTTTGATCAATGTTTCTAGACTCTGTGAAATTCCTTTCTCAGACTGGGTTTGTGTCTTCTAAGAAGGAGTTCTGTTTGATTGTTCCCTATTCTCTTCTTCCAAATTTTTACCCATTCTTTTTTTCCTTTCCCATTTCCCTTTTTGTCTATTTTTCTTCCCCTTTGAGAATGAACCTTCATTTTGTTCCCTAGTCATTTCTTGTTGTTTAGCTTGTGCCCTTGTTATAGCATTTACATTTACTTGGTCAATGTCACTCAATTCTCCTTGTTCCATGATGTTGACTGTTTTCAATGGTATGTTATTAGGTGTGTTTTGTGGTTTTTGAGGATTTTTTGGACAATCCTTTATTAAATGATCCCTGCCACAATCCTTACAATAAGCTCCCTCAATTCTTAATGTAGGAGGTTGTGGACATTCTCTAATGAAATGTTCTCCCCCACACCTATAACAAGTTATCTTTGGTCCCCCTTTGAACTAAGGTTTTTGATTGGACATATAATTATTGGTTATATACATGAATGTGGCTGTATCCATCTCAATTCTCCCATTTCCCAAGTCTAGGGCTTGTAGTTCTAGTTCTCTCAATTCATATCCTTCCCATTCTTCTTGATATCCTTCATTCCATTGATAATCTTCCTTGTATGGTGACCTTGTTTTTGAGTTTCCCTCCTCTATTGGTGTGTATTTAATTGGTACCACATTTGTTGGAACAGGAGGTTGTTGCCCAAGTACACGTCTTGGTTGCTCAATATATCCTGATTCTCGTTGACTCACATAATCTCTCTCTTTTATTGGTTGTTTATTATAGAAGCATTCCTCCCTGGTATGATTTGTCCATTTTCTCTCTAGTGTACAATATTTGAGTGTTTTGCTATCCTGCAAATGTGGTGGCTTTTGATATGGGCATTGTTGTACCAAATGATTTTCTCCACAACTGTAGCATTTTTTATTTGTGTTTATCCTAGAGTTTATCAAATTGGTTTGGTGCTTACTTCTAGGGCTTTAGCAATGGCTTGAGCCAATTCCTCTGCTGGTGGGATTTTATCTTCATTTGTATTAGGTTGATCAAATGCTAACAGGTCTTGGCCTCTATTATCTTCTAAATCAATTGCTTCTTTTACACAAGCTCCTAAGTCAGAGCACCTCCTATAATACACTAGGGTTCTTAATTGGGCACTTCTTAATCCTTCTATGAATAGGGATACCTGTCTTGCCATGGAAGGTACTTCCTCTCTGGGACATCTGTCAATGTATTGCTTGAATCTCCTCGCTGCCTCCCTAACATTTTCATCTTTTTGTTGTTTAAAGCTATGTATCAATGTGGTTGTGCTATGTTTTATTCCAGTCTTTGAAAATTCCCCAATGAAGGCTTCTAGGAAGGATTCAATATCTAGGTACATTTCCTTTCTCAAAGGAATGAACCAAGATAATGCAGGTCCTGTTAGGGTTAGACCAAATGCCTCAAATTGGACTTTATAATCCTCCACCTCTTCAGCTCTAATTAGTTGCCTAAATTCTACAGCATGAGCATGAGGATCAGAATATCCTTCATACTGATTTTTCATGCATTTGGCTACCTGATATGGTCTAAGCATTCTACCTTGATTTTGCCAATGATGTCTTCTCCTTAGAGGAAAATCATTAAATGCTTCTGGTTCCTTTTCAAAAGGATTTGGAGAAGTATGTGTTCTTCTACCTTGTTGTTGCTCACCATTACTGTGAATTTCATGTGACCTTGGCAAGTCTGATTGCCCTAGGTTCTGTTCCCAAGGTCTCTTGTCAGCACATTGCCCTAAGTCATTTGAATTTTCTGGGTCTTGTGAGAAGATGTATACACATCCTTGTCTATCCTCATATCTACCATCTTTGAATTGAGCTACTGGTGTTATATTCAGGGGAACTTCTAAGTTTCTCAGTCTAATGAGAAACTTATGCATTCCATCCTGATATACATAGGTTCCAAACCTATTTGTGTACATATATTTGAGGATATTTCTATAATCCCCAGTTTCAATGGGCTCATTTGTTTCATTTAAATTTTCCATGTTATTTTCTTGCCCTAAATTTCTTTCTTGCACTTCACCTTCCTCTTGCTCTATTTCCTTCCTTCCCAAGTCTTGCTTGGAATGTGTGTATAATTTGTTTCCAGATCTAAGGATCATTCAATTAATTTTCACGGTTCTGAGCTAAAATCGTGTTTTTCACGATTTTCTAGTCAAAATCGTGTTTTTTCACGATTTTGTGGCTAAAATTGGTTTTTCCACCATTTTCTAGTCAAAATCGTGTTTTTCACAATTTTGTGACTAAAATTGTGTTTTCCACGATTTTCTAGTCAAAATCGTGTTTTTCACGATTTTCTGGCTAAAATCGTGTTTTCCACGATTTTCTTGCTAAAATCGTGTTTTCCACGATTTTGTGCTCAGGATCGTGTTTTCCACGATTTTGTGTTCAGGATCGTGTTTTCCACGATTCTGTGTTCAGGATCGTGTTTTCCACGATTCTGTGTTCAGGATCGTGTTTTCCATGATTTTGTGTTCAAAATCCTGTTTTTCACGATTTTGTTCCCAGTGATTGCTCACAATCGTAAATAACACAATTTTCTTATGAAAATCGTGTTCTGGGAATCGCAATTTTGTTAGTAGTTTCACAGAATCGCGATTTTGTGTCTGACTACAGAATCGCGATTCTGTTCAATTTTTAGAAAATTTTCCAGGTATTGATTTTTAGAATTTTCTTTCTTCTATAGAATCGCCTTACCTAGTTTTTAACATGCAATGAAAAAACTAACTCAAAATAATATTTTTTCCATTGAAAATTGAAAAAATTTAGAATATCACGATTTCGTGATTTTGGTTATTTTGTGTATTTTTTGTGCTTAAACATCATGTGAATTTAAGGTAATACAAAAAATATGGTATTGAGCCCCTTACCTTGCTTGTTTGATTCAAACACTCTCCAAAACGCTTTGCTGCAGAAAGTCACGATTTTTTGCCTGCTCTCTCTCTCTCTCACACTCAAATGAGTTTCTCTTGCAATTCCAGGATTTTATAGTGTCCAAAAAATCGCGATCTTGTGCAATTTCCACTCTGATTTCCACTTTTTCACTTGACCAATTTCATTCTTCAACAACTTTATGGTTTGAATACTCAATTCTTAATTTTTCATGATTAATCACTTCTCATTAGCTATTGGTGAAAATCGCGATTTTGTACTTTTCGACTTCCCCCACTTGATACTCAGTCTTTCCTGATTCTTTAAAATTTATCTTCCCTCACTTTCTCAATATTGATGAAATCTTTTGCAATTACCCTTCTCCAAAAACCCAAATATGCTGAAAACTCCAGAAAATTTTTCTCTTATAGAAAATTGCGATTTTGTGCAGAGAATCGTGCTTTTTCTGTACTTCCTATTTTGTGCAAATTTGAGTATTCTTTTCTCTTTTTTCCCTTCAGTACCCTTTACCAATTCCAATTCAACAGTCACCTGTAATTTTACATCATAATCATAGAATTATTCAGAAAATCGCAATCCTGTGCAGAGAATCGTGTTTTTTGAGTTTTCTAGTTTTTTGACAAATTTTTCCTTTGCTTTCACTTGGTCCCTATTAATCTTATCAACAAAGCTTCAATCCAACTTCCTAAGGAGAAAAGAAATTTGTTTGATTAATTTTGATGAATTTATGAATTTTTTTAGTATTTTGCCCTAAATTAAGGTAAACACTTCACTTAGGGTTTCTTGTTTAGGGATCTATTGATCTTGTGTTCCTTGATTGTTTATACTCTCCTATGCTTTGGCTATCAAAACAGTTAATGAGCAAAATTTCCCAAAGAAAATTATGTTAAGAAATGCAAATGTCAATTTTTGCAAAGATAAACTCAAACATTTCTCTTTTCAAGATGCAATTCAGCTTTTCTCAAGAATATTACTTTGACTTGGTTACAAATGAATCTTATCTACTTGCATCTAGCTACTTAACTTGACTTTTCCTTAATGCAATCTTGTCATCTTCCCAAGATCAACAATTTTGCTTAGTACTTGATCAAAAAGCAATCTACAAATGCAAGAATAGACACACTTTACCTTATCATCAGCTTTCTTGATTCAGTTTTTCACACACCTGCACTTTACTTCAAGAAAATGTCATGAGCAACTATCAATTTGCAAAAATTTCAACACTTCTTATTCTCAAAAGATTATCTAATGCTTTCTTTTCCCAAAAGACAAACAAAGAAAATCTACCTTTTCATGTTTTACATTTCTTGATTAAGGAGTATTACCTTTTCCATGTGTGCAATACCATCAACAATAGAAGATCCAGCAAGGTCCAACTTCAATGAAGCTTTTGATATACTCCCCGGCAACGTCGCCAAAAAATGTTTGTTATTGATCTTTGGATTTGTCCTCTCCAATCATTTAGCATAAAGAATTAACAATACATCTTTATTTTGTCAATCCTGGAAGTATTCGAGAGACCACAGCCCCTTCTAGATGATAGAATCCAAGAAATAAGAGGTAAATGGCTGAATTTATGAGAAATAATAAAGATGAAGAGGAATTTCTAGGGTTTGGATTATCTTAAGCAAATCTCCATCATTTTCCACAATCTTGGTGTCTAAAGCATGTTATTTCTTCAGCAGAACACAATCATGAAGTCAAAACTCAAAAATGTTATCTGTACCATCCAGACGAGACAATCGCGATTCTATACAAATAGACAATTTTCATCTCCAACACCATTTTTCATCAATTTCTCACTCAATACATCAGCAATCAACTCTCTTCATACATATTCAACAGAAACACACAATAAAAGCTCACAAATCTCCATGGATACACAAAGAATAGACTCACAACTCAAAGAAATCACACAAAGAGGAGAAAACACGATTTTTAGCAAGAAACTCTCTCTTCACTTGGATAGCATGTAAACAAATAATCAGCCAACCCCCTCATAATAGAGGAAAATATCTTATATACATTTTCAAGTGTCCCTTTTCACACTTGAATTTTGGTCCTTTCCTCTATTATTCTAAAAATATGCTATCTAGGAGTTTCCAAAAATTCTAGAAAAATTACATAAGATTCTATTCTACATAAGGAAGACTCTTAATTATTTTTTACATCAGTTACATAAATATTTTTACAAGTTTTTGACATTTTACAATTGTTTATCATCAAGAAATACTACAAAAAATACTTCTTCTAACAACATCAGGGTACATCTTTCATTTTGTTGGAGGTGCTATCTCTTGGAGATCTCGTCTTCAAGAATGTATAGCTATTTCCACCATAGAAGCAGAGTATGTTGCAGCAAGTGAGGCATGTAAGGAAGCATTTTGGCTTTCTCCCCTTGCTTGTGATATGGGTTTACCTCAACATGTACCTTGTTTGCTCAGTGACAATCAGAGTGCCATTGCTTTGGCTAAGAATCTGGTCTATCATGCAAAGACCAAGCACATTGAGGTGAGGTATCACTTCATAAGAGATTGCTTAGCCACTGAGCACATTATTCTTGAGAAGGTTCACACTCGAGATAATGCTGCAGATGCTTTGACTAAAGCTCTACCACATGATAGCTTTTTGTGAAGAGATGGATAGGTATGTGCTTGAAGATGAAGAGGTGTTGCAAAATCCTTGATCTACACCAGCCAAATGAACTCCAAGAGTATGTGGTGGGCCCTTTTAGCTTGCCAATGGATGTATTGGACACCCTATGTACCTTAGAAGATCACTCACAAAAAGATAGATCAAAACAGATAAGTTGGAGTTAGCTCAGAGGTGAAGAACTTGCTATTTTTGGTTCATACACCTGTCTAGTGTTTTGCACAATTCTCTGAGCACAGCAGCAACTAGCTTAATTCCTCTTGTGGAAGTCTATTTAACTTAAAGAGCTAACTTTCAAGAGTAATCTCATCAAAAATAATGAACCACACACTAAGAATGATGTATAACAAGTGATGACATCATCCCGATTTTCATGGGTTGCTACAGTAATGAGACCAGTGAGTAGAAAAATAAATATAACTCAAGATTTAAGAATGCAATGATTATGAAAATTTGTACGCTTATACTACACAGTATGCTGCATCCAAGAAGCTTTAAATCATTGAATGTGGGTAAGTACACACTGAGAAATAGCTCTGACAAGATGAGTAAAAAAGTCGGGTACCTGACAGAGAAGTGAAAATGCACAGACATTGTTGACTTCAACTGAACATAACTGAAGATTGCAATACCCAAATGAAATGCAAATTGATGAGCATATATTAGACGTATCGAGCTAACGTTACCAGGTTAAATCACTGAAAATGATGCACCAAGCTCAGAGAAACCATCACTGCAATCTGACTGAGAAAACTGAGAGATATGGCACTGAGTAGTACACTTCACAAGAACATGGAAATATGAACTCAAATGATCATGAAAATGGAAGTATATTGCTTGTACAATACAATGGACTTATTGATACATATGTGTGCCTTGGAATCACACCTTGATATGGCATAAAGCTCAGCTCTTGGAGGTCTTCACATAGGTCTCTCTAACCATGACTAAAACTGCCATCTATTTATAGTTGAGCTTGGGAGGCTAACTTCCCTCAATCACTCTCCAATCAATTTGTGATTGATTTGATTCTCTATCTACCACAAATCACGAATTCGTGGCTCCTCTTTCCATTTTTGATCAAGTGGACTCAACCACTTAAGATTCTTTCACTTTTACATTAAGTAAATTCTTCAAAAGTTACAAGAGGTAGTTCACAAGTGAACTTTACATAGTCTTCATTTTAAAGCTTCTTCTATGACTTTGTGGGACTCAAGCCAATACTTAGGCTTGTCATAGACTTGCTCCAACAGCTCCCCCTCAAGCCAAGTATGCTTGAGGTCTTCAATCTTCCAAGATTACCACCAAACCTATCATAGCCTTGAATTTGCAAAGCTTTGTACCATCCAATGCTTTGGTTAGAATATCTGCACATTGTTGATGAGTGGACACATATGATATTTGAATCTCTTTGCTTAGAACCTTCTCTCGTACATAGTGATAATGAACTTCAATATGTTTAGTCCTTGCATGAAAAATAGGATTAGCTCCAAATGAATAGAACTCATATTGTCACCAAAAATAGTTGGAGTTCCAAACTCCAATCCAAGATCTTTGAATAATGTCTTCATCCACATAGCTTCTTGTGTAGCTATGGCAAGACCTCTGTATTCAGCTTCAGTAGAAGAGAGAGCAACTGTGGGTTGCTTCTTGGATGACCATGAAATAAGCTTTGAACCTGCAAAGGTAAGATAACCTGAAGTGCTCCTTCTATCTTCTTTGGAGCCAGCCCAATCTGCATCAGAAAATAGCTTCAAACCTAAATCAGATAAGGATAATAAAGTCCTTCATTTATGGTTCCTTTGAGATACTTGAGAGTCCTTTTGGCAGCATCCATATGTGGTTTCCTTGGCATGTGCATAAATTGACTTAGCACACTCACACTGTAACATATATCTGCTCTTGTCAATGTGGCATAGTTGAGACTACCCACTAGACTTTGATATGATGTGATGTCCTCTATGAGTTCACCTTCATGTGAGCTAAATTTGTGATTGACCTCCATTGGAGTACCTGCAATCTTACAATCTTGCATCTTGAATTTTGCCAACATGTCCTTAATGTACTTCCTTTGAGTGAGAATCAAACCATGATCTTTGTAGACAACTTCCAAACCTAGGAAGTAGGTAAGTGAACCCAAATCACTTATCTTGAACTCTTCTCTCATCTGATCTTTGATCTTCTTCATACCATCTGCATCATTTCTTGTCAATATAATATCATCTACATATACACATAAGTAGATGACCTTAGAGTTACTCTTTTTAATAAAGAGTGAAGGATCTGCCTTGCGCCTTTGTCCTGCAAGAATGAAACAAGTCTGAAATTCCAAGCTCTTGGAGCTTGCTTGAGACCATACAATGCTTTGTTAAGTTTACACACATAATCAGGATAAACTTGATTCTCAAAACTAGGTGGTTGTGCCATATATACCTCTTCTGTTATCCAACCATTCAAGAATGGATTCTTTACATCTAGTTGTAGTATCTTCCAGTTCTTGGAAGAGGCAATACTAAGCAAAACCCTAATAGTAGGCATCTTTGCCACAGGAGAGAAGGTCTCCTCATAATCAATTCCCTGAGTTTGTGCAAAGCCTTTTGCTACAAGCCTTGCCTTATACCTATTAATGGAACCATCAGAATTCTTCTTGAGTTTATAGACCCATCTTGAGCCTATTACCTTCATGGATGAAGTCTTGGGCACCAAATCCCAAGTGTTGTTTTCCTCAAGTGCTTCAATCTCTTCCTTCATTGCATGCTTCCATTCTGTTTTTGCTTTGGCCTCTTCAAATGATGATGGCTCCTCTTGGTTTATATCTTGTGCTATGTAGATAGAATGTTTAGTCGCTAATGAGGTGTCAAACCCATACCTTTCTGGTTTTTTCTTTTCCCTCATAGATCTTCTTAGGCCATGATGTGATGATTTTGCCTCATGTCCAAGGTCCTACAATTTTGCTTTACCTTTAGATTTCCATGCTTTGATATTTTCCATATGAGATTCTTCATCATCATCTGAGGTGTCTTGTTCTTCAATCTTTGGTTGTTCTCTACCAAGCTTTGGAAAATCTTCTTCAAGATCATATGGTAAATTGGCCTTCCTACATGAATTTTCATACCATGAATTGTTTTCATCAAAAACTACATCTCTGGTTACCAAGAATCCTTTGTTGGTAGGGTTGTATAACCTCTAGCCCTTTTGATTGTTGTCATATCCAATAAATACACACCTTTCCGCCTTTGGATCCATCTTGCCTCTAACATGTGAAGGAACATGAGCAAAAGCAATACATCCAAAAATTTTACAATGATCTAAGCTTGGTCTTCTTCCATTCCAAGCCTCATATGGAGTCATCCCATCAAGGGATTTTGAAGGCAACCTGTTAATCAAGTAAGTGGCTGTAGATACAGTTTTGAAACATGAAAAAACTTCATCTTTGTGTTTCATAAAGAATAGGATAGTCCATCTGTTGCAATCAGCAATAAAGGAGACATAATACCTTGATCCAAATATTGAAGCTTCCTTGCTAGGTCCCCATACATCTTTATGAACCAACTCCAAGAGATCTCCATGCATATAACCTTTCTTCATGAATGGTAACCTGTGAGACTTTCCAAATTGACATGCACTACACTTATAAATCATATGTTGTTTTGACAAATTAAAGAGTCCAAGTACACTTTGGTCCCTGCAAATTTGCTTTAATGACCTTTCACCAATATGTGCTAACCTTTTGTGCCATACTTCCAATTCTATGAGTGTCTGACTACCATAATTAAAGAGAGCAATGTTTCTAGTGTCTTGCAATTCAAATGTGAACAATCTACCTGCCTTTTCACCTTTTGCAATTCTTCTGAATCCTTGACTTGGATCTTCAACAAATGCTCCTGCTTTTGTGAACCTGACTTGCAAACCTTTCTCTACTATCTGCCCAACACTTATCAAATTCTTTGTAATGGTAGGGACATAGAGTACCTTACTGAGTAGGTTGATGTTTCCATCAGGTGCTTTGACATTGCCTATTTTCGCCACAGGATGTCTTGTGTCATCTCTTGTTTGTACCTCATGCTTATTCCTTGGATCTTCTAAATCTGATAGGAGTGCCACATTTCCTGCCACATGATTTGAACAACCTGAATCTATGTAGAAAACATGCTTATCACATTTACCTTGTGGCATAGCCATGTTCATGATCAATAATGAATCCTCTTTATTTGAGTCTTCTGTGTAGTTATTGAAGTCTCTCCTTCCTTTGTAGCCTCCTTGATAGTTTGAATGATTGTAGTTGTTGTAGTTGCCATGATAATTGTTGAACCTTCCTCTTAAGTAGCCATAACTTCCTCTATTGTATCCTCTGCCTCTTTGATTCCTAGAATTCCTAAAGCAATTTTCAATTGTATGATCAGTTAATCCACAAATAGAAAATGAGTTGGAGTCTTGGGATCTCCCCCTGCCTTGTCTACCTCCTCTTCCTCTACCTCTGCCATGTCTTCCTCTACCTGCATAGTTAGCTTGATATGTACCTGCTTCATCATCCACTTTCTTTGCCTTTCCTTTGTTATCTTTGGACTTGCTTTTATCAGTGTATAAAGCTGAAGATTGATTACCTTTAGAGCTTTCTCCATTTTTGATAAGCTTTGCCTCTTGAGTAAGTAGTTGTCCAATGAGTGTATTGAAATCAGGTACATGCATATCCATGTACAAATCCATAGCTGTGGTGAATGCTTCCCACACACTGAGAATGATGTTTAACAAGTGATGACATCATCCTAATTTTCACGAGCTGCTACAGTAATGAGACCAGTGAGTAGAAAAATGAACATAAATCAATATTTAGGAATCCAATAATTTTGAACATTTGTATGCTTATACTAGACAGTATGGTGAATCCAAAAAGCTTTAAATCATTGAGTTTGGGTAAGTAGACACTGAGAAACAGCTCTAACAAGATGAGTAAAAAAGTCGGGTACCTGACAGAGAAGTGAAAATGCATAGATAGTGTTGACTTCAACTGAACATAACTGAAGATTTCAATACCCAAATGAAATGCAAATTGATGAGCATATATTAGACTTATAGAGCTAATGTTACCAAGTTAAATAACTGAAAATGATGCACCAAGCTCAGAGAAACCATCTCTGCAATCTGACTGAGAAAACTAAGAGATATGGCAGTGAGTAGTACACTTCACAAGAACATGGAAGTATGAACTCAAATGATCATGAAAATGAAAGTATATTGCTTGTACAATACAATGGACTTACTAATACATATGTGTGCATTGGAATCACACCTTGATATGGCATAAAGCTCAGCTCTTGGAGGTCTTCACATAGGTCTCTCTAACCACGACTAAAACTGCCATCTATTTATAGTTGAGCTTGGTATTAGGGAAAAAAATGAACCCTGCATGGGCCTTTTGGATTAAGGAGTGATTAGTGATGGACCAATGAGAGGAGGGTGGTGGACATAGTCTATAGCCTATAAATCACTAGGCTGAAGGGGGAAGAGGGGATAGGATTCCCCTATGTTCAAGTTTTGCCTCTAGAGAGAGAAAGGAATCTCGTAACTTACCTGGGCCCAAAAATTCAAAATTTTCAAAAAGTTATAAAACTCATCATAACACCATTTAATGGTCCCCCAACCACTTTTTAGGATCAAAAGTGCTATTTTTGGGTTCTAAATCAAAATCCGTGCATGAATTGAAGTGAAAAAAGTGACTTTTTCAAAAATAACTCAAAATGCAACGTTCTCCCTCCAAAACCTCACATTTTCATACTCAAGTCCCAAAAAGTCATCTCTTTCCACTACTTTCTCTCCCTAGCACACCATTGCAGCTCCTACATCTCCATTTCTTTCTCTGTGCATCATCTTCTTTGAATTCCTACTGTCACTTCCATAGCCTGAACTCCAATGGAGAAACCTAAATCTCATAGACGTCCAAAAGATGAGGTTATCGCGATAAAATGTCACAATATCAAGGCTCCAGAAGGATTTTGGTTAGGACAGGAGTTCTGCAAAGGTGCATGGGTGTACATGCAACCCTTTGGTGTTGGTCCTCAACATGTGAGAGATTGTGGAAACTTGGATCTTCATTGGAAAGGGAAGTTATTAGGCTTCAAAAAGCTCAAAAATGGTGAAACTATTGCCATTGTACAACATGTGTTCACAATGTCAACCATGAAATTGGAAAACTCAAACAAAATGAGATATCCTATCAACTGTAAGTATTACTCATTGACTTTTGTCCAAATTTCATAATATACCTAGCTAAGTTGTGTAGTTTTTTTGTTGTAGACATATTTCCTTCTACCTTGGTGTAAGAACAACCACTTCATAGTCTTACAAGTACTTTCCAAGCATTGCATGCAGATGTTGGGTCGATAGTCTTTCCACAAGCCCGTCCTGCTCAGCTATTACGTGAGAGAGTTTTCTTTTACACACATACATATGTTGTACCCTCTTCATCAAATGATTTTGGCAGGTTAGAGATTATTAAGGTAGATTCTCTCTTAAAGCTCGAGTGGCCGCAACCTGATGTATGGACATTAACATCTTTGAAGCATAAGATGGTGATGGACATACACAACTCTTTGAAATTTACAAGAGTTTCAAGATCTATAGGATTACATTGGTGCGTTCCTGTTCATTGTTTTGTACATTTATTTCAGATATTCACAATTCTAGAGACTTCAACAATGTTCATGTTAAAAGATATCACGTATGAGCAGGTAGAGGGTTTACTAGGTGAAAATTGGGGACTTGTAGAACGATGCACTAAAGGGGATAGATACCTTTGTAAAATTGGTACAACAGGCATAGGATTTTGATACTTAAAACATCATACTTCATTGTACATCAGATTCTATTATGACTATTGGATGTGTAAACTTGGTGAATGGATACCATTACAAAGTTCTGAGGGTTTTTTAATTTCATTTGAAATTAAGATAAATCTACCCAACAACGAAATGGAAGTTATTTTAGTAAATCATCATTGGACTCTTGCCAACGTGAGAGAACATCTAGTAATCATGGGATTTGAGGATCTGGATCAATCAAAGTTCAGAATACAAGGGCATAAGGTAAGTAGCATATGGTATTCTTTCTTTTGTTTATACAAATTCTTATACTCAAATATGCTCATTTAAAGTTTTCTATTTGTCTGCAGATTGGTAAGAGGTTGGAGGATAAAATTAAAGTCCTTCCTGAATGGAGTGTGGATGGAACTCAACTTTCGTTGTCGTAGCTCAAGAACTATTTGAGTGCTAGAGTGTACACACAACATATGTTCCACTTATAATCCTTCGTCTGCAACAATGTATTAAACATGCAAGACATGTAGCATGTAAAATTTTTTTATCTCAATATGATGTACAATTTGCCAAATCTTTGATTTATCCAATGGAAGTTTATTATAGTTTTAAAGTTCTAAAAATTTATTTTTCCTATTCTGTAGATGTGGTGTATCTTATTCTGGTTAATGATTCTGTTCAATCTTTCTTATGAGCCAAAGTTTTTTTTTTTAAGTTCTGTGCATGATTTTTTTATTTGAAGGTATCAGTTTTAGTTTAAAATGGGTCCCACTCAATTTAAAATTTTGAAACTACTATAAAAGCAACACTTATTCTCTCATTTCTCACTTTTGCAACCAAGAAGAGCTAGAATCACTTGCAGAGCACTCACACAAGCTAGCATCATGCGCAATGGCTGTCGCATCCTCTAGTACCCTGAAACCCAAACGTCCACGTGAACTCTTCAATGAGTTCTTGGAATCAACTGAGTTCAAAGGTCAAAACCACCTGTATGACCTATTGTCTAGAGTCCCTGATCTAGACAAAACAATTCAACTTAACTCCAATGTGCTCGAGGAAATCATAGAGTTCCTTGAGTACTACATCTTGTGTTACTCTATAGAAATACCACCTTATGAGGGTAAATGGGTCCCATGTGACCTTCTACTCTACATACATAGAGGCGATGAAGCCTTCATGAAGCACCTTAAGCGCTTCATGGCAATTGCTGAAACTGCAGGGCACTTATTAGATGACTCTATGCCATTAGTAAAAAAACTAAACAAAAAGAAGAGGATGGGTACAAAGTACCTTTCCTACATTGCAACAACATATTTTATCATTAATGAGGAGCCCGAAGCTACACCTGTTGAGCTCCCCAACCTTGTCACTGGGGGTTTTGTCAAGGAGAAAAATGAGCCTCAACCAAAGGCCATAAATTTTGCCAAAGAAAGCATTACAATCCACCAAGAATTTCCTGGTGGTGTTGAGGAAAAACTACGTGAGCAACCAAGCATGGAGGGGGCCCCCCCTTCAAATCTCAACCCCTCTGAGCCCACATTACCAGAGGTGGAACTTGAATATCTCTCGAGCATCGTTGTGGATGGAGAGGAATTTATTTTACTTCATGACATTGAGAAGGCATTCGGTCTACGCCTAGATGAATGCTTGAGTATTTTCTCCACAATGTGAGATGTTTCGCTTGACAACACATCTAACATACTTGAAAAGAAGGCAATCCCTCTTGGGGTTTTTGTGGCAGACACCATAGCAATAGTATGTGCTGATATTTTAAAAGATGACAACAATTATACTACGGAGGAGGAGTTCAGTGCAGCACGGGAGA
This sequence comes from Ceratopteris richardii, assembly GCA_020310875.1. Lineage (NCBI taxonomy): Eukaryota > Viridiplantae > Streptophyta > Polypodiopsida > Polypodiales > Pteridaceae > Ceratopteris > Ceratopteris richardii. The sequence goes on from CM035434.1 coordinate 147,207,151, forward strand.
GGATAATGAAGAAAAAAATTCCTACATCCCCCGTAGCAGAGCAGAGTGGCATGGCCCACTCTAGCATTGATCTTGATGCCCCTAGAAGAGGGGAGGAAGAAGACAAGCTTCATGATGTAAGTGGTAATTATATTAAATAAATGGAGAATTTAAGAAAACATTGTATGAGGTTGAATTCTCATTTTTTTCTCAACAGGAAGCAATTGAGCTCGACAAGTTTGCAGCAAGATCTGGTGGGGATCGAGCTTCTCACGGGATTGGTTCATCCTTGGCAAACTACATCGGAAAGTTGCCAAAGGATGATTTTGTTATCATACACAAAGACTACAGTCCGGATGGGCACTTCATGACTTGGTTCTTGAAGGCCCTTAGCAAAATTTTGTGTTTATGTACAATAACCCAAGGCACTAATTGTGTCATTTTGGTTAGGAAATCCTTAGTTGTTACTACATTAGGACTTAATTTTAGAGGTAAAGTATTAGGGCAAATAGGTATCACCATGGGTCTGGGAATGCAAGACCCCCATGTAATATCAAGATCTGTATTGACTTACCAGCTGCCTCAATCTTTCCAAAGGAGAAAGAAAGTTGTAGAGAAATTGAAGGCAGCTGAGAAATGATGTAAATGTTTTGATAATACAAACTCTTTATTTCCTAATTTGTCTAGTCTTGTGTATGAATGTGCTAATAAAGTGGGCTTATTTCTTCCACAAATTTTATCTGATTTGAAGTCTTTTTATTGTCTATGGTCTATTTGTATACTGAGATGCATAGAAAAGGGTTATTTCCTCTAATTCTTCTTGCTAGCTGAATGTCCTTCGGTTGTATGGTTACTCTCTTGGCATGGATAGCACAGAGGTTAGAGTCCTCAAGCATGGAGATGAGGTAGGCCTCAGCTGCCTCTTGAAGTGCTTCAAGTGCTATCCCTTGTATTCGTAGGCCTGCACAATATCTTTGTAGTTCCTCTTCACTACCCTTGCAAAAGCTCTTCCTGGTATGAGTAGTTCAACGGACTTTTGGTAGTGTCGTATCTCTGCAAAAGCCCTGCAGTGCCTCCTTCTTCTTTGTGGAGCTCTTGTGTTGGGAGGTATGTTTGGCTGGCGTTGAGGTCGACGTCGTGGTTGATAGTTTTTTTTTCTCCGATGTACACGATGTGAGGGCCCAGCTTCATCTTGCACATTTTGTTGTTGATGTGCTTGTTGACTTTGCTCTCTCTCCTCCTCTGTTGGTATTTGGCCTTGTCCTTGTGGAAGTGTCTTACCTCCATGTGTCACCCTATGGCTCGTTGGAATTTGCATATCATTCCATGGTGGTTGATTGCTGCTTTCTTCGTTCAGGGATGACTCCTCTTCGCTCTCTAGTACAACCCTTCTAATCAACTTTTGTTTGGGTCTTGCCTTGATGGGTGTCCTTCTTGGCGGCTCATCATTTGAAATGGACTCTGATCGCCTTGGAGTGAAATACTCCTGTCTATTGGACACTTCATTTTCTCGTGCTTGACTTCTCCGTGGTGGTGTGCCATCGTGTGACACATGCACAGATGTGCTCTGGGAACCACTTCGGTGTCTTTGGGGGGGCTGCAACCATGGTGGGCATTGTGTCCCTAGATGAGGGCTAGGAAAGAAGACGCGATCTTCCCTTGCAGTTTGTTTGGTGCGTGCCATTCTCTTGAGTTGCAAAAAATGTGAAATGAAGTGAGTTCTCTCTATTTATAGAGTTTTTTTAAAAACTGTTTGTTCACACTAGAATGGACAAAACCTGTTTAAAACCATACAGAATATTATATATGAGATAATAACACATTGAAACAAAGATTACAATAATCATAGGCTTTACCACATAATGGGAAATAACGAATTCACTTTACTTCCAAGCTGAGCCTTCTCGTTGTCTCCTAGCACGCCACTGTGCATGATGAAGAGGACCTAATGATGACTTCCATTTCTCACTGGCAATGTTGTGTTGCATCGTTCTTGCAAGTTTTGCCAATTTTGAATCCCTATGTCGTTCCACAAAAAACTTTCTAGAGAATGTAGTGTGGTAAAACCAATTAAACATCTCCTCCATGTAGTTTGATTGCATTGGACCACCACCATGTCGGGTGTTTTTGAAGTAGACACCCCTCGCTTTGTAGTGTGACTTTTCCATTCCTTGGGTACTGAAAATCTCTAATGACCCATATCGATGCATGAAATAAGCTCCATGTGCAAACAAAATATGCTAAAAATTGTTAAGTACATTGGAAAAAGGTAAGTGCAATGAACACTTGTAGAAGAAGATTACACTTACAATGTAGTGTGTTATATTGCTCTCTCCCCAAGATTGAATGAAACACTTGGTGAACTCCACTAATGTTTCTTGAAACATTTAACGTTGAGTAGCACTAGACCTATTCAGACCCATTAAGCCTACCAACTTATCAAAGCTCGACCAAACTTTCTTTCTCTTATTACAAAGATCAACTTGAGAGTCATTGTCTATTGTGATCATGCATAGGTATTTCCATAGCTCATAATGTTCATTATTTTGAGTGCTAGTACCTCTTCTAAAAAAATGTCTTGCTTTATTCCCTGTCATTGACACTTGTTGCAAGCTATCTTGAGATTCTCCAACTTTCTTAACAACTAGGGTTACATTTTCACCATGACAACCAATTGAATTAAGAAGTTCCTCCAATTTCTTTATAGCTTGAATAGATTTATCAACTGGCTTCATGGCAAATGCATATTCTATATGGAGCTTTAATAGTCTATCAAAAATTCTCATGAAGGCATGCAAGGTGCAAAAGTGGACATTGACTAAAGCGAATGGAATAATGGGATTCCAATCCTTATCTGACATGTCATGATTAGGTGTACTTAACATGGGACACCTCATTAAAGGTATATCCCATTCAGCAGATGGAGTTGCATCTGTGTCATCAGCTAAATCATCTATGTTGTTTTGTTTTCTCTTTGTTCGTTTATAACCTCGTGTGCAATATGGACAAGGATAGAGAGTAGATGCACCTTGTTTGCACCCTAACATGCATTTGATAGTCTTTAAGTACCCACCTAAGTGCCACTCTACTTCAAAATCACCAAGGCTTTCTACAGTGATTTTGGCACCATGAATTTGAGAAGTTATAACCTCTGTGATCCATGGGGTCCTACTGAAAATCCATGTAAGAACATCATTGGATTCTTTAGGTACTTCAATAGCACCTAACCACCATATATCTTTCTTAGATTGAACACTATATGTAAAGTGATGGGTAGATTCTTCACTATCATCAACAATAGCATGGGCCATAGCTTCGTTCATGAGTGTTAGACTAAGTCTCTCCATATGGCGTCCCTTTATGATTTGACATTCGTCTAGCTTCAATACAAACTTGAGTTTGGAACCACAATGTACATCAAATAACAAACATTATATTATTAAAAATACTATGAATGTCATTATCAAAACAATGGATATACCTTGAATTGTGGATTTGTAAAATTTAACCATTTCCTTTTGAAGCCTCTCCAAATCGACAAATATGTTGTTGTACTTTGTGTAGATGAATCCCTTTCTAGATGTGTTTTTCAACTCTTTCTTTGATGTAGATGAATGATAAATGGATGCAGGCATAACATCTTCTATATGCAGGTAATTGCCAAGAGTATTGACTACATCCTCATTGGTTATCTTCTTCTTCAGAGATACCTTGTAAGGGCATGGAAAAATGCTCTGGAAAATACCTTTGTTTTGCAGAGCCTGCTTCAAAAGATTGTACAATGCAGTGTATGCTCTAGTACTAACACCTGCTTCATCACATACCATCTGTACCTCACTAGGACTAACAATGTCTTCTAAGTTGCCTGAAAAATCTTTAATCACTTGGGTTTTGATGTGATTTCCTATTGGTGAATCCAAAATCATAAGCACATGTTTGTTGCTAAGACAAGAATTTAGAAACTTCAATTGATCCTCCGTTGTTGAGGAAGCACTTGCATCTTCAACAAATGACCTGCACAATAAGAAACTCAATCTAAAAGTCTTTTAACATAAATAAACAAGGGAAAGACATACCTAAGTGCGTAAACACGTCGCTTCCGTGCTCCACCACCAGTTGAAAGAGATTGAAAGGATGATAATGGTCGTTTCCTATATCTCATCCCAAGTGGAGTCTCTTTTAGTTGTGTAAGATTGGCTTTTAACTTTGTAATTGTGCTCTCCTTTTCTTCCACATCTTGTTGGAGTCTATTATTGTTTTCATGCAAAGATTGGATATCACTTTCTAAAGTGTGTATAGCACTCTCTAAACTGTGTATCTTGAAATGGTTTTGATGACATTGTTGCATCCAATAATTAGCTATACATGTAGAATGGTTCGACAATCGCTTGCAATAGCCTAGCAGTCCATCTTCACCACTACCAACAAATTGTAGAAATGTGGAGATACTATGGAATCTAGGATGAAGATTAGCCATTGGATCTAAGGGATACAACGCACCATTGACCCAAAGATCAAATTCTTCTCTCCAGCTGCACGTCGTTCATTTTGAGAATCTATGTCATCGCTACCTCTAGTTGTTGGTGCAAATTCTATAGGAACACGAACATGTACACTCTTTGTGTGAGGAGCACGCACTGGTACTGGTGTCATGTTCGTAATACATGTGAGCACCATGATGTTCCAAAACTCTAGCACCGAATGGGAAGAAGCACAGAGATGGCTAGAATGGCAAGTACAGTAGCTGTGTGCAAGAAAAAAAGTGTGTTTTGGTATGTGGATAGGTCAAAATGACTTTTTTCAATGTGTTAGAGGGAAAATGAGCTTTTTTTCAAAAATTCATGTTTTGGGCAACCAAAGTTACGAGTTTGATGATGTGGCACTTAACTTTTGGAGGGATTTTGAAAAGTATGTTTTTTTAAAGTATTTTTTATAAAAACAAGACTAAAAAAATTAAGTTCTGACATATACATAAAAGTATGGGCCATTTTGAATAAAGAATAGCTAAAAATGAGACTTTTTTAGAAAAGTCATTTTTTTATTCACAAAGATGGACGGATTTGATGAGGTGGAAAGTGACTTTTCTGTCTCTCTATGTGTAGAAGAGAGAGAAGATCCTAGCTCAGCCTAAAAAAAAGCCTACTTCAACCTACCAAAAAGTGCTCCATTAAATGCACTTTGTCCCCTTAACAAAGTACAAGATTAAGCTTAATCCCTAAAAATTAGGAATCCTTACAAGGCCCATGCAGGGTTCACTTTTTTTCCTAATGGGAGGCTAACTTCCCTCAATCACTCTCCAATCAATTTGTGATTGATTTGATTCTCTATCTACCACAAATCACGAATTCGTGGCTCCTCTTTCCCTTTTTGATCAAGTGGACTCAACCACTTAAGATTCTTTCACTTTTACATTAAGTAAAGTCTTCAAGAGTTACAAGAGGTAGTTCACAAGTGAACTTTACATAGTCTTCATTTTAAAGCTTCTTCTATGACTTTATGGGACTCAAGCCAATACTTAGGCTTGTCATAGACTTGCTCCAACACTTTTGACATTGTTGTCACTTGATGGGGGTTACTTGATTCATGATCTTACACAGACACCTGTATACTGTGTAACATGCCCATTAGGTGGGAGGTATAGTTTGTATACTTACACTTAGGTATTCTTTATCATTCTTAATTTTTTCTCCCATGATTACTTTGGCCATATTGGCCTTTAGTGGGAGATTGTTATCGTTAGTGTCCATGTGAAAGGCCAAATGGCCATCGGACACTTCTTTGTATATGTTCTTTAGTAAAACATATAGTGGCGTGGTCAATCACAGACTATAAGTTCAAGCGCATTTGTAAGACCTAAGAAGCCTATCTTCGTGCTCTCTGTGTACTATGTTTTCTGCATATTCTGCAGCTTCTATGCGGAGCACCGTGTGCAACCTCCGGAGGTCCATTTTCTACTATGAGGATATCATCATGGAGCTCTCGATAAGGAGAGCGCACTGTGGTGCATCATCAGCAAAACCCTTCAAAACATTGGTGCCAATGACCTCTTTTGTCTCAGAAAATGACTCTCATGCTCATAGTTCAGACTACTCCCATGAAGGTAGTCCACATGGTTATTACAAAGAGTCACATGAGCATAGTGAGACTTATTTGTATCAATATGAGGCACCATCCATGGAACAAAATTGGGAGCCAGAATACTACAATTTCATGTATACAAATCCTAATGCCAAGCCCCAATTGAGACAATTAAGACCACACGCCCCTAGAGGACCATGATTTAGATGTTAGGGGGACCATTTCATTCGCGAATGTCCCCACCCATCAACTCCGATACAAGTTCAAAACATCACAATACAAGGCTTTTGCCTTGAGTGCGGCAAAGAACACCTCCCAAGAGAATGTCCTAGGAACCCCTCTTGTGTGTCCAAGGTTACACCCATTAATGTGGTGGGCTTAGTCGTGGATTGAAGTGCTAGTAGCATTAATGTGGCTCCCATACAAGCAGTTATTAGGGTACAAGCCGTACAACAAGCAAAACCATCTGATCAATCAGAGTCAAGCGAATCAGGAGAGCCTAGTAAGAGGAAAACAAGAACTTGGAAGGATACTAGAGAGAAGGCCAATCATAAGTGGAATAAAAAGTTATCTAAACTAGAGGAAAGCTTGAAATATGTGAAAAAATAATAGAAGACATTCAAAGCCCCTCGCATGCCGAAGCTCCATCTACACCACCTCATCCCACCTTGCTACCCACTGTAAATAACCCACAACCAAGGTGTGTTCTTGCAGATCCAACTCTAGAAGGCTTGGACATGATGTTCAAGGCCTATCAGGCTCGACTTCAAGAAGGGCCTATAGTTGCAACCTAGACAAGAGCTACCCTAGAGCAGATTTAGAGATTGAACGAGCAAAAATGTGCATGAAAATGGTAGAACTAGCTCAAGCTATGCTTGAGACTAGTGAATCCTTCAATCAGACAAACTCTGTCAAACCGGATTTACATTTCCAGGGGTTACTAGAAAGATTAGAGTAGTTGGTAAATAAGCTGCAAGTTTCTTTACCTCCAGAGGCTCAACCAATGGTTGAAAAAGAAAGCTTACCACCAATGAAAGCTTATGTTCCTAATTCCGTGGATGATGGAACACCTCTTTCAATTCATCAGTACTCTCAAGAGTTCTTGCAAGAAATACAAGAGGAGAAATGGGACAAGGAGAAGCATAATCCCCCTCCTATTCCTGAAAGTAATGAACTTCATGATCAATTTCCCCAAGATATTCCATCTATCTATGGAGACCAACTAGAGCAACAAGTAGATGAAAGATTAGATTTTGAATCTAATTCTTTACAAGAGTTTATACAATTCACGGGCCCATGGGAATCTGAATCTCTTCAGATCAGAGCTCCCACAATATTGGTAAGAAATGAAGACTCAGTGGTTCCAAGGAACACTGATGTCATGAAGAACACTAAGTTTCAATGTCATCTCACTTTAGAAGAGCTGCTCAAAGTAAAACTAGAGCTATGGAATCATGTGAAGGATCAGGTTCCAAAACTTGATTCCAATATGCCAAAAGCAGGCTCTAAGCAGAAAGTACCAGAGATACCTCTGGACAAAATAGGAGACATGAGTGAAGGTGAAGAAGGTAATACTTATCTTCAATCACCTACCAAGGTTACACAACCAAAGCGATCATAGATTCAAGTGCTAGTGTTGCTATTGCGACCACCTCCTTGTGGAAGCAATGGGGCAAACCAATGTTAAGACCAACTAGAATGAAGCTTCAAATGGCCGATGGCCATGTTGAAAGACATCTAGGATTGCTAGAAGGGATAACTCTAACCACTTGTGGGGTAGAGTTTGAACACACATTTGCTATATGTGACTTTGAGAAAAATAATGTCTATGAGATGATCCTAGGAAGACCCTTCCTACGACAATTACAAATAGTACAGGATTGGGGAACCAAGTCCTTGTACTTGCAACACTTAGGGGTCACCACCAAGGTCAATCTAAAAGACTATACATTCAGAGATGTACCACCCCTACAATGGAACCCTATCCACAAAGTGAAAGAAGATTCAATCTCTATGCATTTAGGAAGTTCACCCGACCCATCCTGGATGCATGAAGATACTCACTTGTAGATGTGCAAGGTCGTAGAGAAAGAGGAAAGACGCCTAAAAGCGAGAGAAGGAGGAACTTCTCAAGGAGAAAGACTAGTTAAAGACCGAGCCTATACACCGATGATCTTTCCAAATGAGGAGTTTGAGCCTCATGGTTGGGCAAAAATCTTGGCCACCATGGACATTGCTGTCAATGAAGAACAGTGGACACCTCATTGTGATGAGGAGGGTTATGATATTTCAGTGTTCATGTGTCAGCCCTTGCTAGAAGAATGTCATCCTAGTGACTTCTTAGAAGAAGAAGAAGAGAACGATGACGATCTAGAGTCCATTGTGATGGATAGTTGCTTTAATTCAAAGAAGCAATATCTAGAAGATATAGGATTATTTACCCAAAAAGAAGAAGAACCTCTCACCAACATTAAAACTCTAAATTCAAAGGAAGGAAGTGAACAAGGTTAAAAGAAAAATAAATGAAAAGCAGTGAAACAAGAAGAGGAGGAATCAAATTGTTTGAGGAACCAGAAAAGAAATATGAAGTTGAAGATCAAAAATTTTTGGTATGAATACCTAAGAGAGCGGCTATCACAGGAGAAGCATATGATAATAAAGAAAAGACCAAAAAAATTGTTGTAACCATTGAGGCAAACGAAGAGACATGTACATACATAGGAGATGACCTAAGTGCGAAAGAAGAGATGGAGCTTGTAGCTCTATTAAGGGATTATAGGGATGTGTTTGCGTGGCACTATAGAGACTTGAAGGGAGTAGATCCGAAAATTTGCTCTCATATGATCCCCATGAATACTGACACCAAACCCACCAAACAAAAGCCCTACACCTATAATGACACTTATGCGGCTAGAATAAAAGAAGAAATTGACAGGCTAATTGAAGCTGGATTTATCTATGAGATTGAGCATATTGCATGGATGTGCATTGTAGTGGTGCCCAAGAAGAATGGAAAATTGCAAGTGTGTATTAACCTTAAAAAAGTTAATGCTGCTACGATCAAAGATAGTTATCCGCTTCCAATAACTGAACATTTATTGGAGTGTGTTGCAGGCAAGGAAGTTTATAGCTTCCTTGATGGATTTTTAGGTTACAACCAAGTAGCCATTGCCCTAGAGGATCAACATAAAACAAGTTTTGCCATAGAGTGGGGAATTTTTGCATTTCGTGTGATGCCATTTGGTCTCACCAATGCACCTGCAACATTCCAAAGGCTCATGTGTCATGTCTTCAAAGAGTTCTTGTGAAAGAGCTTAGAAGTATATGTGGACAATTTATGTGCTCATTCCCAAGAAAGAAGATACCTCATCCTTGAGCTCAGACAGATCTTCAACAAGTGTAGAGAATATCGAGTGTGTCTAAACCCAGAGAAGTGTGTGTTCATGGTGCAATAAGGTAAAATCTTAGGTCACATTGTTTCTAAGAATGGAATATCAATAGATGAGGACAAAGTAAGAGCTATAGCGGAGTTGCCCAGGCCAAGGAATGCTAAATGAGGTACAAGCCTTTATGGGACATTGTGGATATTATGGTAGGTTCATCCACATGTATGCAACCATAGCCAAACCTCTTTATGCCTTGCTAACAAACTTTGAGTGGAACAATGAATGCAAAAATTCTTTCAATGAACTGAAGAGATGTTTGTGCACAACACCAATATTGACCACTCGTCATTGGAATAAGCCATTCCATGTCCACATGGATGCATCCAATTATGTAATAGGATGTGTGCTGTCACAACCTACAGGTGAAGGAAATTTAGATTTTCCTATAGCATATGCTAACAAGCAATTGAATGCTGCTGAAATGAAACTATACCACAACTGAGCGAGAAGGTTTAGGCATGGTATATGCTATGAAGAAGTTTAGACACTATCTATTGGCCAATAGGTTCAAGTTTTTAACTGATCATCAAGCTTTATATATTTAGTCAATAAATCTTGCAATACGGGATGCTTAGTAAGATGGTTTCTCTTACTAATGGAATATGACTTTGAAGTGGTTGTTAGGAAAGGTAGAACCCACCTCAAGGCGGACCATCTTTCTCGCATCACTTCAGGCCAGTCATCGCAAGGAGTGTCTGATGAATTGCCTGATGCTTATCTGTTCAATTTAGAAATTGTTCCTAAATTGGCAAATAAGTTGGCACATGTCCTAACCTTTGGACCCACAAATAAGAATGTGAAAACGAACAAATAAAAAATTGTAAAATAACAAAAATATCAAATATTGGCACGAAGCATGTACAAACAGGATACTAATGGTGTATTAGCTTGTGGTGTCGAGGATGATGAACATAGTAGTTGGTTGCAACAAGCCCATGAAGGATTGCTAGGTAATCACTATTCTAAACAATGAACATTACAAAATCTAAAATTTTTAGGAGTGTATTGGCCTAGCATGGAAAAAGAAATACATGAGTGGATTAAGAATTGTCCAATATGGAAGGAGAAACCCCCAGTGGAGCATGTTACCCTTTATCATGTGTCATTAATTCCGGATTGGAGTGCTCCATTGGTAGAATTCATGAGATTAGGAACATTACCCAAGGAGGCTAGTCCAGCAAGAAAACGAAGCATGGAGCAAGAGGCTCAAGACTATGCCTTAGTCACAGACAACCTATACCAAAGAGGAAAAGATGGTTACCTAAGACTGTGTGTTCACGAATCAGACTATTTGAAAGTCTTAGAAACTGCACACAATGGTGTTGTAGGTGGACACTTCAGGCCTGACCGAGTAATTAAGACTATTCTATTCTCAGGACTTTGGTGGCCCACTCTTCATATGGATGCACATACTTATGTGAAGAAATGTGACACATGCCAACATGTAGAATATCCGATTAGAAAAGACACGATACCTTTGAGGCCAATGCTGGGAGGACATGCATTTTCAAAGTGGGGTATAGAATTCGTTGGTCCCATTAACCCCCCAGCTAGAAACTCCCATGTAGAATACATTATTGTAGCTACCAATTACCTTACAAAGTGGGTAGAAGTAAAGCCACAACAAAGAATGATGCTCAAACGGTGGTTAAGTTCTTATTTGAGAACGTGTTCACTAGATACAAGTTACCAATAGAGTTAGTAAGTGATACAGGCACACACTTCTTGAACAAAGTTATTGAAAAACTTCTCCAAGGATTCTTAGTAATACATAAGAAGTCTACCCCCTATCATCCATAATCTAATGGACAAGCCGAGAGCACGAATAAGATCCTATGTAACATATTGATAAAACTCATAAATAATAAATGCTCTAATTGGGACAAACAACTTCATCATGCTGTTTGGGCTTACCGAGTTGCTTTAAAAAAAACATTGCTCAATGCTACCCCATTTCAGATGTTCTTCGAACAGAATGCTGTGTTACCATTGGACTTCCTAATCCCAACATTAAAAGTAGCACAAGAGCATGAGTGGAATGGACATGAATTGTCCTCTAGGATCTTTGATCTAGAACGCTTAGGTGAGATGAGGCTACGAGTGGCAGTAGGCATCTATGCTGTAAAGAAAAGACAAAATGCATACTTTGATGCACACATCAAGGATAAAGGATTGAAAGAAGGAGATCTAGTGTTGGTTTATACACTAAAGTAGCATGCCCACAAATTGGAGAAATGAGGATATGGATCCATGATCATTAACAGAATTTCCACTAGTGGCGCGATTCAATTGGCCACCCTAGAAGGTGACATCTTGTCAAACTATATTAGTGGATGCCAAGTCAAGTTATATCAAGAACCTCTTACAGAGGATATGCTAATGATACTCAACACTGCTAAGAAGTGAAAAGAAGAAGAGTTCAGTATAAGGTCGTTAAAATCTTTTGCATCGCTAAACGCCTTCGCGAATTTGCATCATACAGAGATTAGATGAGTTCTCTACCCTACCACGCCCGAACAACTCTCTAATATAAAGAGTAGTTCCTTATTCTCTACTTGAGCCTCTCTCTCTCTCTATATATATGAGATAATAATCTCCCTTCTTCTACCCATCATATAAAACAATGCTCCTCATGGAGCCATGTGGCACAAAGCCATAATATGGAATTTCCTTCCCCGTGAAAACATTTTCGTCCTTGAAAATGCAAATGAAATATCCGTAATGGTAGAAGAAAGTGCTCAGACTCCCTTGAACCCCATGCGCTCTATGTACATGGTCATCTCTCTGTGTTGTTTCCCCGTATCCTTCCCCTTAAGAAGTCTCATATGAGATCATCTCAAAGGTGGGAAACCATCGGAGTGGTGCCTACTATCTCCCATGTACACTCAACTTCCAAATTATCACCCCCATGATATACAACATCATCCAAATGACCTAAGTCCATATGATGTTTCTCTATGGAGCCAACATGTGTGTTCCCAAATCACTCTTACATGCACAAAAGCCTATGCTCTCCTCCATGCAAAAGGTGACAAAAAAGAAGCCAAGGAGAGAAAGGGATAAGAACTGAGTGCAAAGTCCGCAAGAAGATAAACTCAAATCTCTGGCAATAGTAAGAAGGCAAGCAACAAGGATATGGGTTTGGAAGCCAAAAGCATAAGAAGCACCCACAAAAACAAAGTGCCAGCCACGGGGGATACAAAATGTCCGAAATCACCCAAAGATGAAGAGGCCTCAAGTGATTTGTAAGCAGATGGACACTGTTCTAAAATGGATTCCTATAAAGAGAAATGATCGAGATCCATCTATACCTCCAAACAACGATTGCACCAACATTTGCAAGTAACATCAAAAGCCTCGATGTGCAAAAACCATGTGCCTTTGGCATAACCTTGTCTTTTGCACCATTCAGGTCATGCATTTCCAAAGTGTGCATTAATATAGGGCCACATTACACGACCGTGCATAGACACAATTGAGAATCCTGGGCACATGAGACACATTTGACATATGTAAAATATTTTATTGCTACTGACATCTTTCTTCTTGTTTGTGACATTGTTCAAAAAAAAAGAAAAAAGAAAAAGAGAGAGAAAAAAGAAGAAAAAAAAACAGAGAAGAAGAAATAGGACCATGGACTCCAAGAATTGCATTAGTGAACCATGAACAAGGACATCCATCAACAAGAAAGGCAAACCAATGGTCAACATGATGGATGTACAACATGAAGAGATAAACATCGATCAAATTTTCACCATGGTAAGCACACTTTGACAACACTGTTATAATGATAGATTAGGAAACCTCTTGGTCAGCATACCCTTGAGTAGTTAGCTCAAGATCCATATTCTTGCACCATACTTCTTCCAATGCATTCCCCAAGTTCAAATGCATATGGCCACATTACAAGGCCATGCTCAAGGCACATATTCTGTTCAACATCTACACTACTGCACTTACCCATCATCCATTATGGGTTACAAGTACTTGGCATGAAAAATATGAAAGGCATCTTTGCAAGAACTCGAGAACATCAAGGTGACAACAACATGAGCAAGGAAGCAATCCACCAGCGAGAGCTGCTCATAATCAACATTGACCACCTCTTTTGAGCAATTAGCAATTTTTGGAAGCTCCCAAATACACCATCTAGCCGACATACAAGGAGGCAGTACATACAAAGGGATTACAACTTACAAAGGATAGTAGCAAAAAAAAGAAGAACCAGACAATCGACCCTGCTACATGGACACTACCTCTCAATTACTACATGGAACAACCACTTCAACAATGGTCTATCACGGACGATAGACTTGAGAGGGGGGGAGTGTTGACACTCAAGGTCAAGCACAAGCATGGAAGTGCATCAAGGAAGTAGACACACAAGAAGAAGGAGCATGTAGGGAGCTCCAAGAAGCACATGTCAAATTTTTAGAAGAAATACCTATAAAAATAGTGATTTTTATCACTAAAAACCATTGTAAATACCATTTTCCATTTTTCCAACTCCATTTTGTTCAAGCCGAGGAGTCCTCAAGCTTGAGGAGTATTAGAAGTATCATCCTACCAATTTTCATAATTTTTAGATTCCGTTTGAGCCCCCCAATAAGCACTAGAACCTAATTTTTAACTAGGTCGAACACTAGGTCTGCATAGGGCCAAAACCACTCAAAAACCTATAAAAAGGGCTGGAGAGCTCATTTTGGGGTTAGCTTGTTGTAGATTTGAGCTTTGTAAGAGAGTTCTTTAGTAATCGAAGATCTTCCACTGTTCCACTCTTTGCTCTTACCTTGTGCATGTATGTGTGTATATGTGTGCATGCTTGTGTGCTTTCACTCAGGCACTTGTGCCATCACTTGCTCACAGTCTTCATACCGGTCCTCACGTCTTTGCAGATTGACATTTATGAGGTGAATCTCCTCACGTTGGTACTTACCATTGTGCTAGAGTGACAGCTATGCAGAGGAAGGGTTGCAAAAAAAAAAAAAAAAAAATGAAGGAGTGAAGCATGGCTAGGAGTCGTGGCAAGGGAACCACATCACTACTAAACATCTATTGGTAGTAAGTGATAGTCTCTTCAAGAGACAATTATGAATATAGGAAAGGTGGAGCTCGATAGGTAACCTCACCAGAACCAATACTAGTGGTAATGATAGAGGCCATGAGGAAACTAGATGGGAAGTGGGGAAAGGAGTGAAGGGCTGCACAAACATCAGTGACATTGGGATCTAACCAAAGGATGGAGGCCAAATGCCAAAGACCAACGTGGTGAAGGCTATCCTCACGAAAAAGATCTATGAGGGTGACAAGTGGTTAGTCCAAATGTAGACGGAGGGCTAGGGATGAGGATGGATCTCTCTTATCGACGATGGATGTAGAAGGAGGATGTGGGGCTATCAAAAATGTGTGACTGTCTGTGCTATGCATCGGGTGAACACTTGAACCACCAGAATGTATCTAGGTAGTGGACAGGGTGGGCAGGGGGGGTACATGAGAGCTATAAATGGAAGACCCATAAAGGGATGGACATGGAAAGGTAGGGGTAACTAGATGATTACCAAGTGGATGTGTCAAGACATATAGAGGGTGTTGAGGGGTGCCGGGGGAACTTGGAACGAGAGGGGGTAGAACTGTGGGGTGGATGGGGGAGGATCCTATGGAGTAGGTGCCCGTATGTGCAAAGTGGAATGAGCTAGATCCAAGGTTGATAGTGGAAGCCCCGAATACTCCTCCATGACCACGAGCGAAGCTAAGGGTGTACAGATGAAGCCATGGCATATAGATGGAAGCTAGGAAGGTAATTGTGAACGCTTGAAACTCTTGCCATCGATAGTGGGAGGAGGCATGTGAAGTCGTCATTCTATGAAAATTTAAAAAAGGGGGGGAGAGTAGGGGGGAGGCAAGGGGGGATGAGAGAGAGAAGGAAGAGAGGGGAGAGAGTAGAGAGAGGCTAGAGAGAGGATACAGAGAGGATAGAGAGAGAAGATAGATAGAGGTTTATATATATATATATATATATATATATATATATATATATGATATATATATATATATATATATATATATATATATATATATATATATATATATATACATATATATATATATGATATATATATATATATATATATATATATATATATATATATATATATATATATATATATATATATATATATATATATATATATATATATATATATATATATATATATATATATATATATATATATATATATATATATATATATATATATTTTTTTTTTTTTCTTCTTCTTTTGCACCATTGTTTATCATGAAATGGGCTATGAATTGGCTTATAATATTCATTAAAAAGTTAGAGAAAGATCCAAGCAATTGATGAAAATAAAACTAAGCAAAGAAAAATGCTATGAAAAGATTGTGTACAACTTGGATAGATTTTGCATAGCCAAGTGATCTAGAGAGCTTTACTTTTTCTGATGATAGGCCTTGAGCCTTGATATATTGACCAGTGGTAGTACCTCGCCTTCCAGGGTCTCTAACTCCACTGCATCACATTTAAGAATTGTTTTAATCCTGTAAGGGCCTTCCCAATGAGGAAGCCACTTTCCCTATACTTGTGCCTAAAGTTGAGGTTTATGTAAAAGGACCAACATGCCTTTTTGTAAGTTATAAGTCCACTGATTCCAATCATGAGCCTCTTTCCTCCTCATTTGAATCTCTTGCAACTGTTTTGCATCATGTAGGTAAATCTCTTCCACTTTGTTCAATGCTTCAAGTCTAGCAGAGACACCAAAATCTTTCTTTCCATGCATAGATGCAATTCTGAGTGAACCATGTAGAAATTCAAAGGGTTCAATGGATATTATCCCATAGACCAACTGGAATGGGGAGTATCCTGTTGCTTCCTTGCAAGCCAACCTATAGACCCATAGGGTACCTTGATAATTTGTGCCCCATGTAGTGGACTACAACATACAGTCCTTCCTTAACATAGCAATCAATGCTTTATTAGTTGATTCTACCTCTCTATTAGCTCTTGGATAGTAGGCACAAGAAATCCTATGTAAAAACTTGTATCTATTAAAAATTTCATACAAAAACTTGTTCACAAAATGAGTTCCTTGATCTGTGAAAATTTCAAGAGGGCACCTAAATCTATAAATAATGTAACTATAAAGGAAATCTACAACTATTTGTGATATGCAATCAGGAGACCAATAAATTCAGTTCACTTTGTTGCATAGTTAGTGTCAATCAACAGATACTACTCTTTTTTTGGGAATGATGCAAGGTAGATGGGCCCTAAAAAACTAACCCCCACTTCTCAAATGGTTGCCTTGATATGGAAACAACCAAATGATTGTGTCGCTGCTTTGTGGGATTCAAGCCACACCTCTGAGAGACATCGCGTGCTATCCCCCATTCATCTGCATCTCTAAATAATGTGGCCCACCATAAGCCAACATCAAGAATCCTCTAACTCATAATGTGGCGAGGAAGGTGCCGACCACTTGGTCCTTCATGTGTAGTTAAAAGGATTTTCCTTGCCTCCTCTTCTTTCATGCACTTTCTAAGACAGCCGTCCTTACCATATCTATATAATTTTCCTTCAACGAATGTAAAAGGTATACTCTTAATTAGTAGCCTCTTCTTTTGCATAGAACTTGCATTAGCTAGATACATACCAATTGTAAGAAAATACCTAATGTCGTCGTACCATCCTTGTGCCTTGATAGAGAACAATCAACATCTAGAAAGTTATCTTCTACTCTAATTGTTTGATCATCTATGCTAATCCTAGATAGGTGACCATCCATAACATTTTCTCTGGTTAGTCTATGGACTATAGAGAAATCAAATTCTTAGAACAAAAGAAGCCACCTCCATAACTTGCCAATTGTTTATGGATTATTTAATAAGTACCTGAGTGGTCGATGATCAGTTATAATGGTTGGCCAGCCACTTCTTGATAAAGAAGTCATGAGGGGGGTTTGTTAATTTAGCCATGAGGGCTTTTGCTCTAGTGACAAATTTTGGAAATGTTTTCCTAGTATCTAATCTTAAGTTCTCTAATTCTTCAATAATATTCTCTGCTATGTTCCCTTGTTGGAACTGTATCTTAAATGCCTCCTTCATTAAGTCCAATTAAACCATTTATCTACTAACCCTTCCAATGTTTCTAGGAAAATAATTAAAAATGCATCTTTCCTTCCCATTAGTCCCCTTGTCTTGCATAAGGCCAAAAACTGTCTAATATGTTCATCGGGATCTTCTTGTGCTAATCCTATAAAAGAGGGAAATTTGATATTTAACCTTGAAGGTAGAGTTTCTAGGTCTACCTGAGCCACCATATTTCTTATTGAGGATGTTGATGGCAGAGGGCTAGTTGACCTTTTAATAGCTTTTCTTCTTGTTCCCTTGCAAGGGATCCTCAAAGTTTGAGGTTGGGTTGCAGTCATGAGCTGCTAATTTTCCTTCTTAGGCTAAGAGAATTCCAAGTAAAAGAAAAATTACCTCTCAATTTAGCACTATCGGTACCTTTGCACTACTTCTACACTTTGTAAATATTGGTTCTCCTATGTTCAAGCATCCTTGTGGTCCCACCGGGCATGCCAAATTTCACTCGGAGATTCTTTAACAAAAAATGGCTTGAGTATTTGTAGGAGAAGAAGAAGAAGAAGAGGAAGAATAAGTAAAACACTAGTGCCGAAAGCTTTTGTATTCGGATTACAATGAAAATTACAATGTTTGTGTCTAAAATAAGAGAAAGTATTCTCTATGCAGAGTGCTTGAACCCAAAAAGCACACATGCACAAGCATAGAAGATACCAAAAGTCCATGTGCAGTCCACCTTCTCTATAGTGGACCTCCACCCTCTTCAGTATCTTGCTCTTGTGCACACCTTGCACTCAAGATTTCAATAGGATAGGAGGAAGGGCCACCTTCTTTCAACGTGCAACACCTCCTCAATGGTACCTCATTCCACCTTGATTGCCTTCCTCAATGGTTGTATGCACTCTCTCTCTGTGCGCTTGATCACCTTCCTTGCACACTTGTCTCTCACTTGCTTCTCTACATTGCACTGGTTCAATGTGTCTCTTGCTCTCTCTCCTAGTGTAGACTATGCTCTCTCTTGCTTAGTCTAATTCCAAGAATGCTAATGCCTTTTGGTGAGTATCGATTCCCCCTATGTACATCGCTCCTAACTGATAGTGTATCTCGGTGCTCACTTGGATATCCCAAGGATTGCTAAATGTGTAAAGCCAACGACTCCCTATTTTGTCGTGTAGTGACTTTAAGAGAAAAGAAAAATTGTAAATGGGCAGCCATACATACACTTTTATGTATCACTTCCTCTTCATATGACTTCACTTTTGACCTTAAATTCTTCAATATGTGTGCCTAAGGGAGTGTTCACTTGAACCTTCCAACACCTTAAACCCTTGAAAACCTTACAGAAAGACAATCTGCAACCCGCATTCAACTTTGTGTAAAACCATAAACATTGTGAAAAAATTGTTTGTGCACTACTTGTGCACCTTGTTCATGGCCACTTGTGCACCACGTGCACCAGTTTGCACTTTTGCACCACCTGTGCATCACTCGCAAAGTCATCACTTTGACTTTGACCTAAACATGCTTGATCTTTGAATTTGACTTGCATGATCTTTGACTTTGATAATTTTGAACTTTGACTTTGACTAATTTGACCTTTGACTAGATCAATATATTCTCACTTCAATTATTTAGAGGAAATTTGAAGTTTCATGCATTATTGCTAACTAGATTTTCTAGGTTTTCATTCCTTCTCACTATCATTTCAAGATCTCGTGCTTTTACCTTGGAAACTTGAAAACCTTTGGATGGAACATCCATCCTTCTCTTCTAGGATTTTAAAAACCATTTATGAATCCAAGCTCTTGAATTTCTCAAATTCAAGTCCAATTTGTTATATATGACCAATTTGTAGCGATAACAACTTTTCACTTCATGTACCACTACTGGTGGTTTGGGAATTCTGGGAAACTACTTGTTGTCTAATGAGTTTGAAGAATCCCATTCTCACTACTAGGGATAATTTTATTTTTCAAGCACTTGAGATTCCTTCTAAGCAATCAAATAACCTAAGCAAATGATTCATCATGGAATCCATTGCACTACCATAATGATTTTTGAAAGAATTCCTTGACTTTTGGACAAAAATCTTAAAGCTTTATTGCTGAAATGGTATTCATGTCTAGAGTGTCAAACTAAAGGATAACCTTAGGATATGGTTGTAAGGAATTGAACTCACAACTTCATTATAAGGAATGTGATGGGCTAACCACTTGCCCCAAAAGCCATGGTTGAGGATTACTTCCTAATCCTCTCTCTTAGGGTGCAGTTCAACCATCTCCTATCTTTCACGGGTGTTGTTGAACCATCTCCTACCTATCACTTTATTACATTCTTCCCCCCTTGATCATTGTCCTCAATGATCTACTCATGTATCCCTCTAGCCTTGATCATCAGTCCCTTGAACTCCCTAGGTGCCTTTGAGTTGATGTCCTCAACCTCACACAGTTTCTTGAACCTTGTTCACAACCTTAGTCTGTTGAACCCTTGCTCTCAACCTTGGTGTCTTGAACCTTCTTGTTCGCAACCTTGGTGTCTTGAGCGCTTGTTCTCAACCTCAGTCTTGAACATTGTTCTCACCCATGTTTGGTATCTTGAACACTCAATCACGTGCCACCCATGGTTTTCTAAGGGGTTCACACGTCCAAGCTAGCTTATTGGAAAGTTCATTCTGAGAGCTTTCCAACGGTATATTACACGCCTCAATCCGGCCTACGGATTGAGAGATACACTTAAATCTTTGTTATGTCCAATTCCATTCAGCCCATCAACGTCATATTGGTCAAAGCCAACCGCAATCAAAGTCAACCATAGTCAAAGTCAAAGCAATTAGAGTCAACATGGTCTAGGTCAAAGTCAACATGGGTGAAGTCAAAGTCAACATTGTATTTGTCTCATTATAATCAATCGATAGAGGCTTCCAGTGTGTATCTTTCCCTTTTCTCCTACAAACACTCAAAGCCCTTCTTGTCTAAGAATCCCCCAACAAAATTTGGCATACAGGGTGGGACTCCCAAGAGATTTGAGCATTGGAGAAGCCAAGTGCAAAGGGTAGAAGAGTTCAAGTGTCGATAGTACTACTTTATTGGACTAAGAGGTAAATGTTCTTATCTCATACTAAGAGGGCTATGAATAGCTCATGACCGCAACCCAGACCCAAACATTGAGGATCACCTGCAAGGCTACAAGAAGGAAGGCTGCTAGAGGATCCTCCAGTCCACTTTCATCAACCTCATCAGTAAAGAGCATGGCAGGTGAGGTAGACTTGGAAACCCTACTATCAAGATTAAATATAAAATTTCCTTCTTTCAAAGGCCTAACTCAGGAAGATCCGGACGAGCATATTAGAAGGTTTTTAGCACTATGCAAAACTAGAGGCTTAATGGGAAGAGAGGATGTCTTTTTGATACTCTTCCCTGCCACATTAGAAGGGTTAGCAGATAAATGGTTCAGCCAATTTGCGGAGAACCATTTCACGACTTGAGACTTAATGAAAGATGCATTCAAAACCCAATTGCAGCATGGAAATACTATAGAGATCATCATAGAGGAATTAGAAAACTTGAGACTAGGCCTAAGTGAAAAGTTCCCAGAGTTTGTAACTAGGGCCAAGGCACTAATGGCTAAGTTGCCTGATCCTCCACATGATTTTTTTGTTAAGAAATGGTTAGCTAAGCCACTTCTAGTGACCACCCAATGTAAAATCAAGGAATTAGTGTTGTCTGTATCCCCCATAGAGGAGTTCATCAACACAACTACACGACTAGAGTAGATAAGGCAACAATATGGAGCAATTTCTTCTCAAATACCCTATTCTATAGAAATGGAAGATCTAGTAATCCAGCTAAGGAAAGAGTTGGAAGGCTTAAAAAGGAATAAGCCCCACAAGGATGAGGAGAATGTTTTTACTCAATTGAGGACGGAGATTGATGCATTAAAGCTCCAAAAGGAAGAGGAAGCCCAAGCAGAGGAATTGGCTCAGCTGCGATAGGAGTTGTAGGAACTCAAAGGGGGTGGCATCAAGAGTGGACTTTGGTGTACCATGTGCAACAAGCAATGTGATTTAGTAAGTGAATTTCCTCTGTCAAGTGTAACTTGCCAACTATGCAGGAAAGCTAGTCATGAGGCCCAAGAATGCCAACCAAGAGGAATGCCTGCAACAACATATTGGACACAAGGAGGACCCCTACCACCAGCAAATGTGATGGAGGCTACACCTAATCAAGGTAATAACTACAACCCTAGATAGAGGAATAACTTTGGAAATGGGCCTAGGAGGCCAATCATTTGTTTCAGATGTGGAGAATGTGGGCACTATCAAAGTAGGTGTACTCTACCAGAAAATGCCCCTCCTTGGAGGAACTACCCAGAGGCCAGAGACCACTATACTTATTGTTGTCCTAAGAACCAAGCATCCTCATCTGGGCCCCACATTCAAATGATTTCTGTGTGCAAAGAAGAAATGGTAGATCAAGCCAGGGTGCCATCACCATCTACCAAGGTGGTGCAATTATAAGAAATTGAATCTTTTACAGTGCAGACAAGAAGCAAGGGGAAGGCTCAAGTGGAAATAGGTCAAGAATCAATGATTAATGGATTGAACAAAGACAAGGTTGCATCTGAAGACAAAGCCACCACATGTGCAAATAGAAGGCAAAAAGAAAATTTCATAGGTACTAGTGATGCCATTGGACATGCATTCAACAGTGCTCATGAGGAGTTTGATAAGTCAAATAGAGCCCATGCTCTTAATGAATCAGAAGCTTCTAGACTACTCAAGTCCATGAAAAAGGAGGTCAGTATTTTTTATTTATTAAAGATGGATGGGAAGTTTAGGTCAGAACTCTTGCAGATAATTGATGAAATGTCCACAACAAGTTTAGTGGCAAAGGTTGTTGTCATGCATAAAGATAAGGGTGTAGGGGAAGCACCCCTCACATATTATAAGAGCCCTCGACTAACAGTCTCTATCAAAGGTCATGAGTTTCAAGGAGTTATTGTGGATGGTGGTTCTGGCATTAACTTGATGCTTGAATATACCATGAAAAAGATTGGTCTACACCCTTCAAAACCTGCAAACTTCACTGTAACACTGGCAGACCGAAGCATAGTGAATCCTATGGGGCTGGTCCCTCGAGTCCCGATCAAGATACAAGGTACCATCTTTAACTTAGATTTTGTTGTTTTAAGGCTACCACAGGTAGAAGGAAGTTTCCCCCTGTTAATTGGCAGACCTTGGTTAAGACATGCCAATGTGCTGCATGACTGGGCTAAGGACACAATGTGGGTAAAGCAAGAGGGAAAAGAGTTGCAGCAGATATTTTTAGAAGAAGGTCCAGACAATCAAAGATATACCAGCGTGATGCAGAGAATTGGTATTTGTATGGAAGAAGAATTATTGGACAACCCAGAAGCAGATCTATTTGAAGGAGCAAATTTATATGAAGATGAAAACATGTTGCCTTGGCTCCATGTAGACGATCCATCTTACTGCTATGGAATTTTTCCGAACTCAAGTAGAGAGGAAGCATATGAAGAAAAAGAAGACATCATTCAGGTTACTGACTCGAGTGAGATAGTCTCAATCAAAGGCCATAGAAGAGAGAAGAAAAGAAGAGCCCTTAACTACAACAGTGATGAAGGTACTTCAAATCATATGTCAATGGCCACTTTTGTATGGATACTAGTATGGATATCATCTGTTATGTCAATTTTTATGATGGTAAGTGCAGGGCTTTACAAGGAGGTGGAAGGAGTACTTGCAAGTCTTTGGAAATAGAGGGTTCCATTGGATGAAGAAGCGGGAATAGTAAAAATGATTTTTTGTAGATTAAGTTATAAAGTTGCTGAAACAAAGATACAAAAGATACAGTATGGAGGAGATAATATTTTTTCGAAGGATTTAGGATGGTCCTATCAGATGATCAGTGTACCCAAAATAAAGACAAAACAAATGAAGTGCATCACAATTGGAGATGATGGAGGAGTTTCTCTGAGTCACCATATCAAGGCTCAAGGCCTATCATCAACACAACTGAAGATTTATGGATCACTTGGAATTTGCAAAATCTGTCCAGGTTGTACATAACCCTCTCATTTCATTTTGCTCAAGTTTCAGTAGTTTTTATCTTCTTTTCATGCTTGTTCCTTGAGTTTTTAGTAAATTTAATAACCATTTCATAGTTTTGCATAAGTATAATTTTTTTGGAATTTTTTGGAAATTTTTGAAGCATTTTTAGATTTTTTCTAGCATTTTTCTTCCTTTTCAAATGTCATTTTCTTGCCAAGTTGGAGGAATAAAGAAAGCTCTCTGTGGTTTTGAGTGAGGAAATTGGCTTAGACTTGTAGAGAATTTTCTAAGAATTTTTTTGCAAATTTTTTGGATTTTTGGGGATTTTTCTCCAATTTTGAATATTTTCCAAAAAAAAAGGCATGCACATATTTTTCACCCAAAAAAAAAAACCCCGCCGGCCCTGCCTCCCCCCCGTGCCCAAAAAAAATGTTGGTCTTGCCTCCCCCGTGTTTTGGACAGCAACAAGACCTTGGGTATTTGGTATTTTGTAATTGAGCACTCTGTGGGATTTTGTACAGAAGCATTGGATTGTATTGTGCATCACCATTGTATTTTTCTCATTATAATAAATCGACAGAGGCTTTCAGTGTGTATCTTTCTTCTTGTCTTTCCCTTTTCTCCTACAAACACTCAAATCCCTTCTTGTCCAAGAATCACCCAATAAATTTTGAAAGCAACGTGCGCAACTTTTTACCCTTTCATATAGAGGATACCCAAGCACCTTTTTTAGAGGCCATTAGGTCAATCCACCTTTCCCAAGCCTACTTCCCAGGCTTTGATACCAATGCAACAACCTAAGAATTATGACCACCACGTGCTACAATGTAAGGAATTGAACTCACAACCTCTTGGTTAGGAGTGTGATGGGCTAACCACTTGCCCCAAAAGCCATGGCTGAGGACTACTTCCTAATCCTCTCTCTTAAGGCATGGTTCAACCATATCCTACTAGGATTATGTGACGTTCCTTCCCCCTTAGACTGAGCATTGTCCTCAATGCTCAGTCGCGGACCCTTCTAACTCTTGGACCCCTTTTCCATGCATGAGTGCTTCCATCAACCTCAAACTCCAGCACATGGACCAAATTTGGACCTATCCCACCCTACGTGGGTGCCCAAATGCCCATGCACCTTCAGCCAAGACCAGTTTCACACTCACCATGGATAAACACTTTTTCCAAGTGCCCAAGAATGAGGCGTGAACCTCTGTATCTTAGTGCTCACTTTGATGTCCCAAGATTGTCTCCAAATGTGCACAACCAACAAATCCCTGTTTTGTCCTGCAGTGACTTTAGGACAATAACAAAATTTTAAATGGGGGGCCATACATTCACTTTTGCCTACCGCTTCCACTTCACATTTCCCATTGATGGGGATGCTACAAAACTCAACCAAATAAGGCAATCACCCTTCTTTAGTGTGCCATCAATTTCCTTAAAAGAGAACAATTGGGATAACTTAAAATAGGAAATAAATCTCTTATCTAACATGTAGTTGGGAAACTTTGTGAGCATGCCATCGAGCACCTTATGAAGTTGAGATCATTCTCATCTATGCTATGCAATAGATTGAGAACTGAAGATGCAATATACCTTGTATATAACATAAAATCAACCTTTCAATGAGGGAGTGATTTCTCGTGATTTTTTTCTTCATTAAAAGTCCTAAAGGCTCAATAGTAACACTAAAATAAGCACAAAAGTCAAGAAGGGAAATAAGAAAATTCTACTCCACTAAAGATGGATAAAAAATAGAAGAGAGGAAGAAAACAAGATGAAATCCCTTCCCAATAGTAACAATCCTACCTCTAAGAGAAAGAGAAAAGAGGTGGATGCAAACTTTTTGCCTCAATATGAGGTGAACTTTGTAATGAAAAAAAATATACAAGAACAAGAAATTCAAAGTGCATAACTTCAAAATAATAATCTATAATGCAATTTACCTAGGATTGGTCGTCTCTCCTTGAAAATGGATCTAATTACTTTATTAAAAAATCAAAAGATTATACTAAAAGCTATTAGAAGTGAGTAAGATGACACAAATTCACAATATCTTCTACACTAGAAAACTTGCTCATATATACAACTTTAACCAAATAAGACAAATGAGAGAAGATAGAGAATAGAGAAAGAGACAATATATGTGAACGCGTAGCAAGTGCTACTCTAAATTATTTTGAATAATGATGGAATGTATTTATAAAAATAAAAAGAGGCCAAACATTGATGGTCTAGATGAGGTAATTACACCTAAGTTGTAGGAATAATGTATTTTTGTTGGAAAGAGGCAATATAATAAGTCGGTCAAGAATTTTCCAGCTTATGTACTATGTGTAAATATGAACTAGGTTGCATTTATTCAACCAAATAATAAAAAAACATTGAATATGTTCATTTTATTCATGGTTATCTGAATAAACACCGAAAAAAATGAAGATGGATACTTTTTTTATCGAAATGCTTTCGATCAAAAATCCTTTTGATCAAAATTTTTTAAATCGAAAAGCATTTCGATCAAAAGTGCTTTCGATCGAAAAGCAATTGTTGACGCTCAAGGTCAAGGACAAAGCATGGAACCACATCAAGGAAGTGGACACACAAGAAGAATGAGCAAGTAGGGAGCTCCATGAAGCACCTGTCAAATTTTGAGAAGAAATTCCTATAAGCATAGTGATTTTCATCAATAAAAACCATTGTAAATACCATTTTTCATTTTTGCAACTCCGTTTTGTTCAAGCCGAGGAGTCCTCAAGCTTGAGGGGTATTAGAACTATCATCCTACCAATTTTCATAAGTTTTAGACTCCATTTGAGCCCCCAAATAAGCCTTGGAACCTAATTTTTAACTAGGTGGGATACTAGATTTGGGCAGGGCCAAAACCACTCAAAAAACTATAAAAAGGGCTGGAGAACTCATTTTTCAGGTTAGCTTGTTGTAGATTTCAGCTTTGTAAGAGAGCTCTTTTGTAATCGAAGCTTTCCATAGTTCCATTCTTTGCTCTTACCTTGTGCACGTGTGTGTGTATGTGTGTGCATGCTCGTATGCTTTCACTCACGCACTTGTGCACCTCACTTGCTCTTGGTCTTCATACCGGTCCTCACGTCTCCGCAGATTGACATTTATGGGGTGAAGCTCCTCACGTTGCTACTTGTCATTGTGCTAGAGTGACACCAAATTTGGTGCCGTTGTCGGGGAGAGAGCTTGGAGGATGAGTGTGTGACAGTAAGACGTAGAGTAGCGACGTTGGAAGGTAAAAAAATCACCATTTTCAGTTTACTTTCTGAGTTTTTCTTCTCCTTCATCTTCATCATCATCATCATCACCATCTTCTTCCCTCTTCATATTCTCTGATTTTTTCCATTTTCGACTTTATCTTCACCTCATTTTTCACTTGTAGCTGTGAGGAAGAAGTGCAGGAGGACTTGAGAGCTAAAAACGCTGAAGAAACACTCTAGAAACACTCTCAAAACATCAAAAATTTGATTCATAGTATCGTGGCATGAGAGGAACAACGTCTCGTATCGCGAGTGTCGTATCGTGACTTTGGATGGTGACTTTGCATCTACGAGCACTAGGAATGACAAGGAGGACAACAAGGTACACATATCTGCAAGAATTTTTGAATTCGGGTGTCAAAATCTTCAAGTATCGTGTCCGGTTGAGTTTTGGTATCGCGATACCAGAACTCCCGTGTATCGCGATACGTGTTGAGGTATCATATCGTGCATGCCCACTTCAGGTATCGCGATACCATTCTGGTATCGTATCGTCAAGTGTTGGTATTGCGATCGTAGTTGCCCCGGTGGTATCGTATCGTGCCCCTTGTGGTCTCGTATCATCAACCGAGCGGTATCGTATCGCATGTGACAGTGGTATTGTATCGCCACTTGCATAAGTATCGTATCGCGAGCAAAGTTGGTATGGTATTGTCGGCTCGGAATCATATCGCCTCTTGTTTTGGTATCGTATTGTCCGGTCCTTTAGTATCGTATCGTGCAAAGAGTCAGTATCGTATCGTCTGATTCTTTGTATCCTATCACGTCAGGTCAAGTGGTATCGCATCGTGAGGTTGGTATCGTATTGTCCAGTAGGAGGTATCGTATTGTGAGGGCAAGTGGTATTGTATCGTCTTAACCATTGGTATCGTATCGTGAGCTAATCAAGTATCGTATCATGTCAACTAGAGGTATCCTATCGTGGCCATTTCTAGTATCGTATTGTGTGGATAGCGGTATTGTATCGTGGAAGTTGGTATCGCGATCACAGTAGGAAAATATTCTTGGTAACTGAGCATGACAAGCATGCATACACTTGGCAGGGTGAATCAATTTTCCCTCCACTCAGATATAGCATTTCCCATGATATCCAAGGAGCTAGATCATCCAAGGCTCATGAAACCCAAAGGGAAAGAACTAGAGAGAGACCTGAGGTGAGCTTTGCACACACTGTGGGCAGAGATAGATCAAGACATGAGGGTGAAAGAACTGAAAGAGAGAGACATAGAGCACATAGGCATCAAAGAGGCGAACATGATTTCCCATTGTCGAGACCCCGAGAGCACTCAAGGATCCTTAGACCCTCTCAAGTGGTTAAGGCAATGAAGAACTATTTTGACGGGTTCGGAGACCCTTATGATCATGTGGTTGAGTTCAAACAAGTGCTAAGAGCTGAACAGGTTGAGGACTTGTTCACACAGTTTGAGGCATTTGGTTTAACTCTTAAGGGTACTGCCTTAGCTTGGTTTCAACCCCTGAATAGTCGCAACTATCGAGAGATAGCCCAACTACTAGAGGAATTCATTGTAGAATTTTCCAAGAGTGTCATCAGGCATAATACATCATCCTTGATCCATAGCTTTAAGTAGACACCCCAAGAAACAATGCGACTTGCAGGAAGAAGGTTTATACAGTACTTGGAAAGATGCCCTATGCCATAATTACCCACAACAGCCAAACAGGTGGCCTTGTTTTTAGACGGTTTACTCAGCACAAAGTTAAGGTCATACGTGTACTTGAAAGAGCCTAGATCCATAGAAGAGTGTGTGCGCATGTGCACTGACATAGAAGACAACTTGGGTGAGGAGTTAGGACTGTCCAAACTCTATAAAGATTCTGACAGTTCTACTAGTCATACCTCTAGAGCCTCCAATGAGATAGATGAGATAGCTGAGCAGGTTGCCAAGAGGCAAGGAGTTCAAAATAGACAAATGCCAAGGGTCACCTCATTGAAACGATGTTACAACTGTGGAGGAGACCACATGGCTAATGTTTGCCCAATGATGGCTCAGCCCCAAGGAAACCCTAATGCTCTATATTGCACTATTGAGAGAAAATACACGAACCATATGGCTCAAGATTGTCCCTATAATAGGCAGGCTGTTAGACAAAATTATCAGCAACCTTACCAGTAGGGTAGGTATCAGAACCAGTACCAACATCCATATTATAGGCCACAACAACAATATAAACCCCAATACCAGCAGCAATATCAAGCACCAAACTGGCCACAGCCAGTCCTAGGAAACCAACCACCAACTCCTGCCAATGTGATCCTAGTTAAGTATACGATGGCGGAGGAGAACCCTAATAGAGCATTGGTGCCACTAACCCCTTTGGTCTCAGAAAATGACTCTCATGCTCATAATGTAGACTACTCCCATGAAGTTAGTCCACATGCTTATTACATAGAGTCACCTGAGCAAAGAGATTTCTCCATATCAATACCAGACACCACTTATGGAACAAAATTGGGAACCAGAATACTCCAATGTCATGTATACGAATCCCAACCCGAGGTCCCAAGCGGGACAAGTAAGAACACAAGCCCCTAGATGTCCATGTTTTAGATGTTAGGGCAACCATTTCATTTGTGAATGTCCCCACCAACCAGCTCTAGGACAAGGGCAAAACATCACAATACAAGGATTTTGTCCTAAGTGCGGCAAGGAACATCTTCCTGGACAGTGTCCTAGGAATCCCTCTAGTGCACCCAAGGTTACACCCATCAATGTGGTGGGCTTAGTGGCAGATTCAAGTTCAAGTAGCAGTAATGTGGCTCCTGTACAGGCAATTACTAGGGCACAAGCATTAAAACAGGATAAACTAGTTGAGCAGTCAGAGACAAGTGACTCAGGAGAGCCTAGCAAAAGGAAAGCAAGAACATGGAAAGACACCAGGGAGAGAACCAATTTTGGTTATTTTTAGACCTCGTTTAGACCTTCAAATAGCACCTAGAACCTATTTTTTAACTATGCGGATCACTAGATGTGAAACCGGTCAAAATTAGTCTAAAAACTATAAAGAGAGCTAGAGAGCTCATTTTTGAGGTTGGCTTGTATGAGTAGAGAAGAGCTTAGAGCTATTTTGAGCTTGTACTTGAGATGTTGAGTAATAGAATCTATTTTCCTACCTTCCATTGTGTCTTGCTTGTCTCTTACATGTGTGTGTATGTGTGTGTGCATCTCTATGCTTACCTTCACTCTCACTACATCTCGCATTCACGATCTTTATATCACTCCTATCTCTTCCGTCGATTGTGGTTCTTACCATTGTGCTAGAGCAACAGCCTGCTTTTGGCACATTGGACTCAAGTTCTCGGACCTGATCCTTCACATGATTCCATATCTCGGGTTTTACTTTTAGCAGCTCTTCCATGGTAAGATGACACTGAACCTTGGTGTTTTTCACAAAATCAACATTCCATGGAAACACTGAATCTTCATTTCTTACCAATATCATGGGAGCTCTGATCTGAAGAGATTCAGATTCCCATGGGCTTGTGAATTGTGGCAACTCTTGTAAAGAATTAGATTCAAAATCTAAGCTTTCATCTTCTTGTTGCTCTGCTTGGTCTCCATAGATAGATGGAATGCCTTGGGGAAACTGATCATGAAGATCATCAATTTCAAGAATAGGAGGGGAATTATCGTTCTCCTTGGCTGTATTTCTCGCAAGAACTCTTGAGAGTACTACTGAATTGAAAGAGGTGCTCCCTCATCCATGGAATCAGGAACATAAGCTTTCCTTGGCGGTGAGCTTTCTCTTTCAGCAACTGGTTGAGCATGTACCTGTAGAGGCAAAGAAATCTGTGGCTTGTTTACCAATTGCTCTAATCTTGTTGGAGTTAGACGTCTGCGGAAGCACGCGAACAGCACAAGGAAGAAGAAGAAGCTTGGAGCACAACACACAAGACTGAATGTATTACTAGAGAATGTACAAAGATAAGTAGCCCATTAGGGCAATAAGCGTATATACAAGCCGGGGGAAAAAAACCTCCTAAAGAGGGAAAAAAGTGCCCCGGCGGTCCTAGAGTGTTCACACACATCACTACCTAAATATATCAACAAATCCCCCCTGGGAGTGATGCGGTGAACAAGGAGCTGGCACTCATGTATAAGGAAGTGCGGAGCTATGTGGAAATCATTCCACAAAAGGAAGTAAGCCCAAAGCTTTGCGGAAAGCTTCAAACTTCTCCCTAGGCAGAGCCTTCGTGAAAAGGTCTGCAATGTTCTCCTCCGTGGGCACATATGCCAAGCTGATCTCCCCAGCAGAGAACCTCTCCCTGACATAGTGATAATGCACCTCAATGTGCTTAGTGCGAGCATGGAACACAGGGTTCCTCGCAACTGCCAATGTGCTCTGACTGTCAGTGAAGATGGTGGTGGCAGAAGACTGGCCAACACCCAAATCAGCCATAAGGCGTCTGAGCCACACACACTCAACAGTCGTTGTGAAAGCTGCCCTATACTCAGCCTCACAACTGGAAGTGGCCACAGTAGGCTGCTTCTTGCTCAACCAAGATATACATGAGCTACCAAGCATGAAGCAAAAACCACTGGTGGACACACGAGTGTCATAGCAACCAGCCCAATCTGAGTCAGAAAAAGCATGCAAATCTGGCGGTAGTGATCCCCCCTTGGGATAAAACAACCCAAGTAGCCGAGTACCACTCAAGTAGCGAAAGATGCGCTTAACCGC
Organism: Ceratopteris richardii; assembly: GCA_020310875.1. NCBI lineage: Eukaryota > Viridiplantae > Streptophyta > Polypodiopsida > Polypodiales > Pteridaceae > Ceratopteris > Ceratopteris richardii. The sequence continues at coordinate 147,238,800 of CM035434.1, forward strand.
TTTCCAATGTGTGACTCCTGGGCAATGCATAAACCTGCTCATCTGTGAGACAGCAAACTGAATATCTGGCCGAGTAATGCATAAGTAAATCAAGCATCCAACAGCCTGCTGATAGAGAACAGCATCAAATGCATCTCCAGCATCATGAAGACTCAATCGTAAACCTGTCTCCATAGGAGTGGCAATAGGCTTACAGTCTTCAAGGCCAAAACGCTGCAATAATGTGTCAATATATTTCGTTTGACACAAAGCCATTCCACCATCAACTTGCATAAACTGAATGCCCAAATAGTGATGCAAATGCCCCAAATCAGACATCTCAAATGAGGCATGCAAATCAGCCTTGAAATCAGCAATATGCTTCTCAAGAGGACCAGTGAGCAGCATGTCGTCTACATAGACAACAATGATCAGAAGCACATCATTAGCACGCTTAACATATAAGGTGCTTTCAGTTGGACTGTTCTCAAAACCATGTGCAATCAGATAGGCATGTATTTTCTCATACCAAGCACGTGGTGCTTGCTTTAAACCATATAACGCCTTCTTTAACCTGCACACCTGGTTTTCATGCCCTTTCTGCACAAAGCCACGGGGCTGAAAAACATACACTTCTTCATGCAAGTCACCATTCAGAAATGCTGTTTTAATGTCCAACTGATGTACATTCCAACCATGATGGGCTGCAAGTGCACAAATGCTCCGAACAGTAGTCATACGGCATGTAGGTGCAAAGGTCTCATCAAAATCAATGCCTCTTTCCTGCGCATAACCCTTTGCAACAAGCCTAGCCTTATACCTGTCAACTGTACCATCAGGTTTACGCTTCAGCTTGTATACCCACTTAGTGCCAATGGCATTCTTGCTAGGAGGCAAGTCACATAAAGACCATGTACCATTCTTCATTATAGCATCATATTCAGATTGCATAGCAGCCATCCAATTTTCTGAATTTTGTGCTTCATCAAAAGAAACAGGCTCATTCTCATCACAGAGACTAGATGCAGCCATAGCATAGCAATCTGATGCAAAGGAGGTACTATGAGAGCCTGAACGAGTACGATATGACAAAGGTGCATCTAATTTGCTGTCACGCAAAGTCTGCACCAGCCATTTTGGCATAGTTTTTGCCTGTTCAATATCAGCTCTCTCATCAACAAGTGCATCATGTAAATCTGCATCAGAAATGGAATGATCTGCATCATCATATGAAACCTGCAAAGGCTGAGAAGTTGCCTCATTAGGACCAGCGCTAGCCTGTCCACCTGTAAAAAGAGGCATCAAAGTATCATACATGTCTTCGGAGCTAACAGATGTCTCCTTAGTACATGAAAGCAATGGCTGAATAGCATCTTCCACAAAGACAACATCACGGCTAACCAGAATGCGTTTAATCTGTGGATGATACAGACGATAGCCTTTACTTTCAGAACTGTACCCAACAAAAATACATTTTACTGCCTTATCATCCAATTTTCTGCGATGTTGTTCAGGCACTAATGCATATGCCAAACAACCAAAAACACGCAGATGAGCAACAGATGGCTTGCGGTCATGCCAAGCCTCATATGGAGTGATAGACTGCAATGCTTTGGTGGGACACCTGTTCAGTACATATGCTGCACACATGACAGCTTCAAGCCAGAAACTATGTGGTAAAGCCTGACTCTTGACCATGCACCTCGCCATCTCCATGAGTGACCTGTTCTTTCGTTCAGCAACTCCATTCTGTTGAGGTGTATACGGCACTGTACATTGGTGTTTTATCCCACGTTCAGCCAGAAATGCATTAAAATCTGAAGACATATATTCCCCCCCTCGATCAGAACGGAGGGTGCCCATTTTACATGCTGACAGATTTTCAGCCAAAACCAAAAACTGTTTGAAGCACATGAACACTTCGGACTTTGCTTTGAGTGGATATACCCATGCATGCCTGGAAAAATCATCAATGAAAGTCACGAAGTAAAGGTAATTTCCAAAAGAGGGTGTCTGCATAGGACCACAGACATCACTATGTACAAGCTGCAATTTCTGCATAGCCCGAACTGAACCATTATTTTGGAAAGGAAGAACGCTGCATTTTGCCCAAAATACAGCCTTCACAAACATGTTTTCCAGGTGCCTCAAGTTTGGGCAAAGAGGACACCATTTCAGATTTCTGCAGGCGTAACAAGCTAGCAAAATTCAGATGACCAAAGTGTGCATGCCAAAGCTTTGCATCTGACATAGCCTGAGAATCATGAACTGCACATGCCGAATCATTCACAGATCTTTCATAGTCTATGAGCTTATACAGCCCACGACATAAAATGCCAGAAGCAATAATCACATCGCCATTTGAGAGATCATGGACTGTACACCTGTCATCAACGAATTTCACAACCAAGCCAATCTTGGCTAATGCAGAAACTGATAACAGGTTCTTTTTGATCCCTGGCACAAATAAAGCATCTGACAAAGTGAAAGAACTACCATCAGCAGTAGTCAGAATGATCTTACCAACTCCCATAACAAGATAAGAGGAGTTATTGGCGCATGTGACAGTATTCCCTGTAGGGGTAGGCTCGAGTGAAGAGAAGAAACTGCGCTGCGAGGTAATATGTTTGGTCGCCCCACTGTCAAAGTACCAAACATCTGAGTCTACTGCAGACATGCACTGATCATGAGAAGATGGGTCAAAACTGCAGACAGTAGTAAACGCCCATTCTTCTTCCTGCACAAGATTTGCAGACTCTGTTTTTGGTGTAGAGGCCTCTGCAACAACCATTCCAGCCTCTTTCTTCTTTGCCTCTTTAGCAGCCAGTTTTGGACAGTTCTTTATAATATGATCATTTCCTTTACAGTACTTGCAGAACAATTTCTGCTTCTCTGATTTCTTCTCATCTTTATCCTGGTTCTTCGATTGTGCAGCATTTGCAGATTTCTGCTTACTAGTAGAAGAGCTCCATTTTCCTTTGCCCTTCTGACTAGCCAGGAAAGCTTGATCTGCAACACGCATAATGGACCTGTTCTGCCTGGACTGATCTTCCTGCAACAGAACAGAGACTAATTCCTCAAATGACAAGGCATTCGGATTGCCTTTCATCATCAATCGAAGAGTAGAGGCAAAACTCTGATATGAATCAGGAAGGCCATTCAGAACGGTCTGCACAAGTGAGCTATCTGGTATAACCTCATCAGCAAAAATCAATTGTTCCTTCAGGTCTTTGATCTTTGTAAGAAAACTGTCCATCGAATCACCTTCATTCATGTGCTCACTCTCCAACTGTTTTCGGAGGTAAGCAACACGAGCCTCATTCCTAGCCTGGTACAAAGTGGTAAGTGTATCCCAAGCATCCTTTGCTGTTCTGCAAGAGCGAATGTGAGGAATAATGGCACGTTTGACAGACAAAGCTATCAATGCATGTGCCTGGGCATCTCTGCCATCCCATCGAATCTGCTCTGCAGTAGGTGCAACAGAAACAGCAGCACGAACAGGAATCTGCGGAATATCATCTTTGACACCATCTTCATCAGCTCCAATACCTGTATTTGCAGTACCTGTCGTTACAGGTGTAACAGGACGTCTTTCAACACCCTGCACAATGTTCCACAATCCTTTTGCAACCAGTACATGTCGCATCATATAAGCCCATAATGGGTAGTTGGTACCATCCAACTTATCCTCAACAACCAACATACGGAATACATCACTGCTTTCAACCATGGCCGGTGACTAAAATACCTTGATGCAGAAAATTGACTGTATCTCAAAAAGTTGAATAGAACTGCCCACACGAGTTCTGCTAGACCTGTAGCAGACTTCGAGACGCTTAAACTGGCGAACAGAAACTGGTATATACCTTTGGCACAAAAGGACGAAATAGCCTGCACAAGCACTACGATAGTGCGTTCGGAGGCCGAAACGAGCTCAGATCGCGATTTCGGCACCACAGAGCGAAGCAGTTTTGATCTCGGAAACACCCTGAGTATGCTCACCAAATTTTGTGCGAATCTGAGACTGCAAACGGAGGAGTGTCGACGGCGCCCTAGAAGAAGCAACGACCTGCTCTGATACCAATTGTTGGAGTTAGACGTCTGCGGAAGCACGCGAACAGCACAAGGAAGAAGAAGAAGCTTGGAGCACAACACACAAGACTGAATGTATTACTAGAGAATGTACAAAGATAAGTAGCCCATTAGGGCAATAAGCGTATATACAAGCCGGGGGAAAAAAACCTCCTAAAGAGGGAAAAAAGTGCCCCGGCGGTCCTAGAGTGTTCACACACATCACTACCTAAATATATCAACAAATCTTTCTAATAAGCCTTGTAAATGAAAATATGGCTTCACAAAGTTTGTTTGATTGAACGATTGACTGGTCTCAAGCATAGTGTGAGCTATCTCTACCATTTTCATGCACATTTTTGTCCGTTCAATCTCTAAGTCTACTCTAGGATAGCTCTTGTCTAGGTTTGTAGCTGTTGGCCCTTCTTGAAGTCGAGCCTAGTATGCCTTGAACATCATGTCCAAGCCTTGGTTGTGGTTTATTTACAATGGGTAGTGGAGTGGGGTGAGGTGGAGTGAATGAAGCTTCAGCATGCGAGGGCCTTTGAGATGCAATACCTTCTATTTTTGTTTTTGCATCTTTCAAGCTTTCTTCTAATTCTAATAGCTCTTTATTCCACTTATGATTGGTTCTCTCTCAGGTATCCATCCAAGCTCTTATTTTCCTCTTACTAGGCTCTCCATATTCACTTGACTCTGATTGTTCAGCCGGTTTATCCTGTTTCAATGTTTGTGACCTAGTAATTGCCTGTATATGAGCCACATTACTACTACTTGAACTTGAATCCACCACTAAGCCTACCATGTTAATTGGTGTAACCTTGGGCACACTAGAAGGATTCCTCGAACACTCTCTCGGAAGATGTTCCTTGCCACACTCAAGACAAAAGCCTTGTATTGTGATGTTTTGTCCTTGTCCCAGAGTGAGTGAGTGGGGGCATTCACAAATGAAATGGTCACCTTGACATCTAAAACATGGTCCTCTAGGGGCTTGTGGTCTTACTTGTCTTGATTGGGGCCTAGGGTTGGGATTCATGTACATGACATTGGAGTATTCTAGCTCCTAATTTTGTTCCATAGGTGGTGCCTCATATTGATAAGAATAAGCCTCACTATGCTCTGGTGACTCTGTGTAATAAGCTTGTGGGCTATCTTCGTGGCAATAATCAAAACTATGAGCATGAGAGTCATGACTTGAGACTAGTGGGGTTATTGGCACCAATGCTCTATTAGGGTTTTCCTCTACCACTGCATACTTGATTGGAATCACATTGGCAGGAGCTGGTGGTTGGTTTCCTAGGACTAGTTGTGGCCTATATGGTGCCTAATATTGCTGTTGCAGCCTATAATATGGTTGTTGGTATTGATTCTGATACCTACCCTGTGGATAAGCTTGCTGATAATTTTGTCTGACAGCTTGCCTATTGTATGGACAATCTTGAGCCATATGATTTTTGTATTTCCTCTCAATGGTGCAATATAGAGCATTAGGATTTCCTTGGGGTTGAGCCATCATTGGGAAAACATTAGCCATGTGGTCTCCTCCACAATTCTAGCATCACTTCAATGAGGTGACCCTTGGTGCTTGTCTATTTTAAACTCCTAGCTTCTTGGCAACTTGCTTAGCTATCTCATCTATCTCCATGGTCTCATCTATCTCCATGGAGGTTCTAGAAGTATGACTAGTAAAACTGTCTGAATCCTTATAGAGTTTTGACAGTCCTAACTATGCACCCAAATTGTCTTCTATGTCAATACATATCAGCACACACTCTTCTAAGGATCTAGGCTCTTTCAAGTACACATATGATCTCAACTTGGTGCTTAGCAAACCATCTAAAAACAAAGCCACTTGTTTGGCTAGTGTGGGTAACTCTAGAATAGGGCATCTTTCTAAGTACTATCTGAACTGTCTTCCTGCAAGCCGCACTATTTCTTGAGGTGTTTGCTTGAAGCTGTGGATCAATGATGATGTGTTATGCCTGATGCCACTCTTGGAAAATTCTACAATGAATTCCTCTAGCTGTTGACCTATGTTTTGGTAATTGTGACTCTTTAGAGGTTGAAACCAAGCTAAGGTTGTACCGTTGAGGGTCAAACAAAATGCCTCGAACTGGGTGAGCAAGTCCTCAACCTGTTGAGCTCTTAAAACTTGTTTGAAATCGGCCACATGATCATAAGGGTCTCCTAATCCCTCAAAATAATTCTTCATTGCCTTAACCACTTGAGAGGGTCTAAGGGTTCTTGGGTGCTCTCGAGTTCTAAGAAATCGAAAATCATGTTCATCTCTTTGATGCCTATGAGCTCTATGTCTCTCCCTTTCAGGTCTTTCATTTTCAAATCCTGATCAGTCTCTACCCACGGTATGTGCAAAGCTTACCTCAGGTGTCTCTCTCGTTCTTTCCCTCTGGGTTTCATGAGCCTTGGATGATCCTGCTCCTTGGAGGCCATGGGAAACATTAGATCTCGATGGAGGGAAAATCGATTCACCTTGCCACGTGTATGCATGTCTATCATGCTCTATTGCCAATAACATTCTTTTTGATGTGTCATCTAGATAGACAACTTTGTCTGGTATCTCTACGTCCTTGAACTCATAAATGGTGACTATTGGGCTAGGTTGATATGGCTTGAATCTCCAAAAGGATTCCTCCATTTCTCTATTCGCAAATAGTTCTATGCTTTTCTTGGCTTGAGGGATCCAATATGGAGGGATTAATCTAGTCAAGTCTGGCTTACCTCTAGGAGTCTTGGGTTCTCATCCTAGGTCTCCTTGCTCTAGGTCTCCTACCTCGTTCTTGAGAATAACATTTCCAAACTCATCCATCCTATCTGGTAAGTTGGTAACCACATAGAGGGTTCCCTCCTTATCAATGTATGAACCCTCTTCAAACTTGACCACGGGGTGTTCAAGTCCAAAGGGTTGGTCTAGATTTTTGAGTTGGACTATTGATCGTCTCAAGCCATCCTCATAGATGTGAGCACCTAATCCCTTGGTCCTGATATACTCCAATTGTGTCTTATAGGGACCTTCTGATGTCTGTATATAAGCAGTATCTAAGATATGTGTGGGTCTCTCCATGCTAAAAGACATTTCTGAGTCACTTGTTTCAAAACTTAGCACCTAGGGATAACCACTAAGTTGTTGTGCCCACGACCTCACTATGTGGTTGAAACTAGGCTTAGAAGATTTAATGCTTTGTCTATCCTTGCATAGGTGTCTATAATCGATCTTAAGTTCATAAGATTTGTCTACAAGTCCAAAATTTCCCCTTGTATTGCTCAAAATCCTTTGGAACTCCTTAGATTCCTAGTTTCACCTGAGGGTCAACAAACCCAAAATCACAACAAACGGATTCCATATGAGAAAGTTATGATAGTTTGAGATTCTAGGGGTTAAAATAGGGAAACAGGACCTCTCTGGGATCGCTTTAGAACAGGCGATACACGATACTTATGAAGTATCGATGATACTTGGGAGCAGATGATACATGATACTTGCCTTGCCACGATACACAATATCTAAACTACACGATACATGATACTGGGAATTCCACGATACACGATACTTGTCTTTGGATGATACACGACACCTAAGAAGTATTGTGATACACGATATGGATCTTCACAATACTTCGTGGGCAACGATACATGATACACGATACTTGGACTCGTGATATGATACTTGGATTGGTCACGATACACAATACATATGATATATCATGATACACCACCCGACGGTACACGATACACGATACTTGAGGTTGGTGATACTTGGACTTCATGATACACGATACTTGAGCTACCATGATACATGATACCGACCTTCGTGATACTCGATACTTGGGAAGCATCACGATACACACTTAGGTGATACACGATACTCGAAGTCTTGCGATACACGATACCTAGTGATCGATGACACACGATACCTAGGTATTGGTGATACACGATACACGAAGCCTCCCGATACATGATACTTCAGTATCATGATACTCAACCTGATGATACATGATACACATGAGGTATCGTGATACACGGGGAGACGATACATGATACTCGACAAGTATCGCAATACATGAGAGTTCTGGTATCATGATACCTAAACTCAACCAAACATGATACTTGGAGTTTTTGAAGTCCAAATTCAAATTTTTTTGAAAATATGTGTACCTTAGGTTCTCCTTGTCACTCCTATGTGCCTATAGATGCAAAATCTATCTCCAAAACCACGATACCACACTCATGATACTTGGCATAGGTCGTGTCACGTTCGAGACTAGTCACTCCTTTTTTGGGGATATTGAGGTGTATTTCTTTAGTGTTTTAGCTCTGCATCCCTTCTAAGCTTCTTGCTCGCAGCCACAAGTGAAAATTGAGGTGAATATACAGTTGAAAATGAAAAAATATGAGAAGATGAAGGTGGGTGGAGATGGTGATGATGATGAAGATAAAGATGGAGAAAAAATCAGAAACTTAATAGAAAATGATGATTTATTTACCTTCCAACATCGCTACTCTATGTCTTACCATGACACGCTCGTCCTCCAAGCTCTCTCCACGGCAAGGACACCAAATTTGGTGTCACTCTAGCACAATGGCAAGTACCAACGTGAGGAGATTCACCTCATAAATGTCAATCCGTGGAAACGTGAGGACCGTTATGAAGACCGTGAGCGAGTGATGGCACAAGTGCATGAGCGAAAGCACATAAGCATGCACACACATAAGCATGCACACACATACACGCACATGCACACAAAGTTAGAGCAAAGAGTGGAACAATGGAAGATCTTTGATTACAAAAGAACTCTCTTACAAAGCTCAAATATACAACAAGCTCATCCCAAAGATGAGCTCTCTAGCTCTTTTTATAGTTTTTTGAGCAGTTTTGGTCCTATCCAGACCTAGTGTCCAGCCTAGTTAAAAAATAGGTTCCATGGCTTATTTGGCGGCTCAAATAGAGTCTAAAAATTATGAAAATTGGTAGGATGATAGTTCTAATACTCCTCAAGCTCAAGTATTTATCGTCTTCAACAAAATGGAGTTGAAAAAATGAAAAATGGTATTTACAATGGTTCTTAGTGATAAAAATCACTATTTTTATAGGGATTTCTTCTAAAAATTTGACATGTGCTTCTTGGAGCTCCCTACATGCTCCTTCTTGTGTGTCCACGTCCTTGATGCGCTTCCATGCTTTTTCCTTAACCTTGAGGCCCTCGAAAGCAGCCCTATATTCTGCTACCTGAACAACATAACATTATCCATGATTTATCATCACAAGGAGTAGAATTATACAATTAAGGAATAACAATTCTTGGATTACAAAGAAGAATTGATGATCAACAAAAGAAAATTTATGATTTAGAAAATCAAACGAAAAAATCACAAATATCTCTCGAACAGATATGGAAGACTATCAAAGGCATCATCATCTTTTGATCGGTTCACTACTGGTGAATTATTCAATCAAGAAAACGTTGAATAGACAAGTTGTTTTTTGTAATATTTAGAATCATCGCTTTATGATAAAGACATTGTTTTTGCAATTGAATCTAACCAAAGTATTCAAAGTACATCATTTTCTTCATTTTGAATATCACCATCTATTATAGGTACCATATCATCTATTTCTTCCATGTCTAAACCATCATTGTGATCTACATCTAAATCATGATCACTCCATGAATCATTTGTTAAACTTTCATGAGTTTGAAATTCTCCTAAACTTTGTTGTGTTGTTGTAGAAGCTATCTTGGTTGGAGCATGTAACAAATGCATGATACAAAAAATGTACAAATCATTGGCATGTGATACACTTAAGAGATTTCTTTGTTTTGAATGAAGAAAATGGCATGTGATACACTTAAGAGATTTCTTTGTTTTGAATGAAGAAACTCATATGCACTCCAATTATGTCCACAACAACACTTGAAGTTGTTATTGAAAGCACTCTCATGGCTATATGTTGCAACTCCACTGCTTCACCTCTGTACCCTTTCCAACATATAGGAGGTGGATGCTTTTGAATCGCTTCAATGTGTCATAGATCTCGAAAACATCCTTCTTAATTTACATAAGCTACTCTCTTGTGGAATGCATCTTGACCATATGTGCCTCAAAGTAGTAATTGACATGTGGTCTTGAAATTTTCCATGGCTTCTTTGTTTGATGCTTGACCATTGAGTTGAAATGTTGGATCCAAGATGAACGTTGTTCCATGTAAATGAGTATGCATTTGCGTCCATCTTTTCTCTGTGAACAATACATTCTGTGTTTTTTCTCATAATGAAAAATGATTAAAGTCTTTCACTTTTTGAATAGCTTCTGACATAATCCAAATTTCCTATCACAAACTTATCGGTATCAACAATTTGTAAAAGTTCCACAAAAGGTTTAGTGATACTAACATTTTTTTCAAGATTACACCAAAACGTTTGTGACTGTATTAGAGACATACACTTGAAAGCCACAACTCAATAAGAAGGATACTTCTCTACCCATGCCTCCTATCTTTGATCTGCAATCCTTTTTACCAGTGCTAGCTTGGCTTCCAATAATCCACTGAGCATAACATAGGCTGTTGCAAATCGTGTAGCACAAAAGATATGAAGTGCTTTATTGGGAGATTTTGAACAAAAGAGAAAATATGAAAATTGACTCTCTCAGATAAATTTGACAACATGATTTGCATTTAATAAATTCTGATTAATGAAAGATAATCTACCTATCTTTCAATAATAGATTTAGTGTATGAGTTGCACATGGAACCCAAGTAATTCCTTCATATTGTCTTGTATTGCAATTCCAACACTTTGAAAATTAGATGCATTATCAATCACTATCGTAGTCACATTCTTCAGACCACCGACGTGAGATACAACATGTTCATATATCTTTACAAGAAAAGCTTAACTTTTTCTCTTTAAGAGAAGTATCAACGGCTTCCAAAAATATACTTCCCTTTGGACACATAACCATGACATTAATTAATGGCTTCTTTTGACAACTTGTCCATCCATCTAGTGCTATTGTGCATCCATACATGGGTACAAAATCAAGCATTGTTCATTTTAAAATAGCTTCACTACTTTTCTTCACTTTATCTAGATTCTTTGTTCACATTTTATTGTAATCTATCATGGTGAATCCTTTCCATGCAATTGACATTAAAGCATCTTTGAAAATAGGATTACGAATAACATTGAAAGGAATCCCACATGATAAAAGTGTTTGAGTCCATTTAAGATGAAGCTCAAGAAAATCTTGCTTTTGAAAAGCTATAGGTATCGTGTTCTATGATTTAGTATGAATAAAGCATGGTAACACATTATTAGATCCACCATTTTTACTACATTCATAGGGTCCACTCTTTCTTAAAGTAATTGGAGAAAATGGAGTACATGTATCTTGATTACCCTCAAAAATAGTTTGTGATACTTCAATAGAAATATCATGAGGATCATTTTTTTTCATTGATACATCTAATCATTCTTGCTCTACACTTGGACTACTTCAAAAGTACTACGAAGTGCTCATGCTTTTAAATCTTCTTGATGTGATACCTTGAGATTTACATTTGTTTGCATAACTTGCAAAGTGTACCCGTATATCACTATCTCAATTAGAGCATCCTGCCATATTATTACCTGTACTAAAAAGACGCTCTTTTATCCAAGTTGCATTGTCTACATAACGATGTCCACAACATTTGCATTGTATTGTGAAGATTGTTTTACCCTCTTGATGAATAATCACATATGACCATTCTTTTCCGTTTCCCATAATGCTTGCTTTATAAAGACTTTACTTCTACAAAAAGACAACATAAATCAATATCAAATAAGATATACATTCCACTAAATATATATCTTAAATATATACAAAGTACTTTGAATATCTCTTGATGGTTTTAAAATCTATTAATTTATGTATTTATCTATCTATCTGTTTATATTTCTACCTCTTCATATAAACAAATAGATTTTAACTCATAGTCATACGTGCACATACACTTACACATACTATTGTGAAGTAAGAATCAATGTTGAGTCAGACAATCACAATAGATTTTAATTCTCAATCATACACTTAGACATATTATTGTGAAGTAAAAATCAATATTGAGTCAGAAAATTACAATAGATTTTAATTCTCGATCATACACACACATACACTTACACATACTATTGTGGAGTAAGAAACAATGTTGAGTCAACCAATCAAAATAGATTCTAATTCTCAATCATACACACACATACACTTACACATAATATTGTGAAGTAAGAATCAAGGCTGAGTCAGACAATCATAATAGATTTTAAAGTCTTGATCATATGCACACACACTATCACATACTATTGTGAAGTAAGAATCAATGTTGACTCAAATAATCACAATAGATTTTCATTCACAATTATACACTCATATGCACATACACATACTATTGGATGAAACTTTGTTGGATCCCTTTACAATTCAACAGATCTGACAAGGTGTTAATAAGTCTACAAGACAACCATCTAGAGACTGATAGTAAGTGATAGAGGAACACACTTCATCAATTAAGTAATAGAATCCTTAATGAACGAATTCCTAGTAATTCATAAAGAATTAGCTCCCTTTCACCCTCAAGCCAATGGTCAAGCAGAGAGTTCCAATAAAGTGTTATGTTACCTGTTGACAAAGATAGTCAACAATGGAAGGTGAGATTGGGACAAACAATTGCATCATGCAATTTGGGCCTTTCGAGTAGCTTACAAGATGGCCATTGAAACTACTCCATTTAACCTAGTTTATGGACAAAATGCAATCTTACCAATTGACTTTTTGGTACCTACTCTACGTATAGCACAACAATATGAGTGGACATGACATGAACTACCCAAGCAACTCGAGCAAATTGAGAAATGACAAGAAACAAGACTACAAGCAATTGAGGGAATTTATGCTGCTAAACAGAGGCAGAAGGCATATTATGATGCACACATCAAAGAAAAAGGCTTAAAAGAAGGAGATTTAGTCCTTGTATATGCATTGAAACAACATGCCAAGAAATTGCAGCAACATGGATACGGACCATTATTGATCAATAGAATCTCAACGAGCGGAGCGGTGAATCTAGCCACGTTAGATGGGGATATAGTTCCCAACTACATAAGTGGATGTTGAGTGAAACAATATATGGAGCCGTTAACAGACCAGATGTTAGCACGAATCGTAGGAGCATAGAATTGAAAGAAGGAAGAAGAGAGAATTAGAGAAGAGGCACGCTAGGAGACCTTAGAGCATATCAAGAAACAAAAAGAGTGGATATGGCAGAGGGATGAACCATATCTATAGGGAGAGGAACCTATACCCATGGCCAACTACCAAGTCAGTAATGCTAGTAATGAGAGGCTTAGCATCTCCCAACCATACTTAAACTTAGGAATCCGTACCAGAGAGTATCAGCTAGTAGATGCTTTGATTGAATGAGGAACGGCTCTAAGCTATATACGAATGATATTAATTACACATCTTCGAACAACCATAAGTTCCACTAAAGCTTGCATGATAGGAATTGGAGGTCAAGCTATAGAATGTGTTGGAGAAGTCCTAATATCCCTCCACTTATGAAATTCCACGATGGAGCAAAGAGTTTTGGTATGTAAGGATGAAAACCTAATTGAAAATCTTATCCTAGGGCAAGACTGGCTTATTGAGAATGAAGTGAGCATGCATCTAGCACAAGGATACATATCAGCCACGATAGGACATAAGGAAATCTTTAGTTTTCTAGAAGAAAGGGCATCTCAAGTCCATAAGGTCATCAAAACACAAGAAGAGAATGCAAAGGAGGAGAAAGCAAATGAATCAATGAAGAGGATGACCCAAGAATACTGTAATCTAGAATTGCCTACTGTTGGCAGTAGTCAAGGAACTGAAGGATGCACAAGACAAGGAAGCCTACGAAGGGAGTCGGAGCGAAGAGAAAGCACAAGCAGACACAGTAGTCAAAGAAGATCTGGCAAGTAGGCCATTTAAATTTTCCAGGCATCAAAGAGTTGGGCACACAAGAAGAAGGAGCAAGTAGGGAGCTCCAGGAAATGTATGTCAAAATGTTAGAAGAAATCTCTACAAAAATAGTGATTTTCATCACTAAAAACCATTGTAAATACCATTTCATATTTTTGTAGCTCCATTTTGTGCAAGCCAAGGAGTCCTTGAGCTTGAGGAGCTTTAGAAGTACCTACCTATCAGTTTTCACATTTTTTAGACTCCGTTTGAACCTCCAAATAGGGCAGAGAACCTAATTTTTAACTAGGCCGGACACTAGGTCTGGACAAGGCCAAAACCTAGTCAAAAACTATAAATAGAGCTAGAGAGCTCATTTTTGAGGTTAGCTTGTAATTGATTTGAACTTGTATGAGCTTGTTGAAAGTAATCTAAAGAACTCCATTGCTTCTCTCTTTTTGTCTTACCTTGTGTGCACGTGTGTGTGTATGTGTGTGCATGTTTGTGTGCTTCTCACTCATGCACTTGTGCCTTCACTTGCTTGAGGTCATCATACCATCCTCACGTCTTCCCGGATTGACATTAAAGGAGGTGCTACTCATCACTGAGCTACACCAAATTTTGGCGCCGTTGCTGGGGATCGAGCTTTGAGGACGAGCGTGTGATGGTAAGACGTAGAGTCGAGGCGTTGGAGTCATAGGTATTTTCTTCACTTTTATCTATTTTCTTTTGTTTTTATCACCTCTCATCATCCTCACCATCTCCCACATCCATCTCCATCATCGCGAAAAATTTTAGTTTTTGGTCATATCACCCCACCCATACCATTTCCCTCATTTCACTTGTGAGAGAGAGCGAGAGAGCATTTGTGTGCTTGTGATTTTCTGTGTTTTTTGATATTTTCTACAGGAATCAGCATCCCCAACAGCTGCACCAGCTTCAATAGGTAAAAAATTTGACTGTGCAGGTCCCGAGGCGTTTGACCTCTGTCAATCGCGACCGACTGAAAAGTTGACTATTTTGCAAAACAAAGTGTATAACCATGATGTGTAGGCCTAGGGCATCCTAAATGTGTGCTTGAAATTTTAAAATTCCTCAGTTTTTTGTCAATCGCGATTGACCTGTCAATCGCGATCAACAAACCACGACGGATACTTGCCGACTGACCTGTCAATCGCGACCGACAGAGTCAACGTCCGACTGACCACGATCAACTGAACTTACGCATGACAGGTGTCAATCGTAATCGACCCACCAATCGCGATCGACCAGTTAACCGCGACTGACAGCCCCGACGGACCTGTCAATCACGATCGACCCAGTCAACGGTTGCTTGACCACGACGGACAGACCCTCACGACGGACCTGTCAATCGCGATCGACCCATCAATCGTGACCGACAGAGTCAACGACCGACTGACCACGATCGACTGAAAATCTGGGCCACGTGTCAATCGTGATTGACCCCTCAACCGCGACTGACAGCCATGACGGACTTGTCAATCGCGACCGACACGTCGATCGCGATTGATCTATCAATCGCGATTGACAGAGCTTGCGAACACGATTGACGGGCAAATTTGGCTAATTTTTTAGGGCAAAAAAAAAATACTAGGGTTCATCATTGCTTTGTGAGGCCGGTACCCCAAAGCATTTCGAGAAGTCCTGTCTGCCTGTTAACCTGTTTAAAATCCTGATTTAGCCCCAAAACCCTGAATTGACATAACTTCCTCATACGACATCCGTTTGCTGTGATTTTTGTTTTGTTGGAAAGCTCGTGGGGAGTACAACCAAAACTTCCACTAGTTACGGTGAAATTAATATCAGGATTATTAGATAGGGTAATTTGAAGTTGATCATATCCCGGGGTAGGAAAACTAAGTTTCCCTTGGGATTGTTTTCCATAGAGGCAAAAGGCAATTGGGTCTATGAATTACATGCATGAAAGTGATCTGTCCGTCAACTGAATTCAATTCTTGAGCTAATTGTGGACTTTTTCAGGTTCTTTGAGAGCATCAAAGGGTACTTGAAGCAAGAGTAAGTGCGAGCTTGGGAACACGCTTCCTGGGCATACAAGGGCAACCAAGGGAAGAAGATTAAGGTTGGAAATTCTCAACACCCTCCGTCAATCCCTAGCATAGGCTAAGTATGGATAGAGGTTTTGATTAATTAAGGACACGTTAAGAATGACCAAGTCCAAGAACTCTAATCACTCAAGTGCAAGTGTTAGGAGATTACAATTGCGAAACAACCTAAGGGAAAAGAACTTAAATTGAGCGACCACACTCAAAGTACGATAAAATTTAAGTGTTCCTTGCGTCAAAGATTAAATGGAGAAGAAGTGACACCCTAAGGGCAATTAAAAAAGAACAAGTGACTAATACAAAAGAACTTAGCAACGCAAAGTGTACTTGGGAAAATTTGAGATCATTCAATTGGGCATATGAACCTTAGATCAGGACGACACCTAGGGAGAGATAGACAAAGTCTTAGATCTTCAGAGGCTAGTGTCAATCATGCTGCTAGGTCTTGGGCCCAGCAGTTGAGCCATCATTCGTATTACCCTAGGTCTGAGACTAGCGAGTCTGAGATGTCCCACGGTATGGAGAGACCTACAGGAAGCTCCGGAGTGCCATATTTAC
Source organism: Ceratopteris richardii (assembly GCA_020310875.1). Classification (NCBI taxonomy): domain Eukaryota; kingdom Viridiplantae; phylum Streptophyta; class Polypodiopsida; order Polypodiales; family Pteridaceae; genus Ceratopteris; species Ceratopteris richardii. Next base: position 147,255,488 of record CM035434.1, read on the forward strand.
ATAGGGTAGAAGGCCCTTACAAGACGCAACTCGAATACCTTAGGACCAACCGATTAGGTGCTAGCATCTATGAGGACGACCTAGGAAGATCTGTGGTCCAGATAAAAAACCCTGACCAATCCATTGGACTAGAGCACCGAGTTGTCAAGTTTGAAAACGGAGCATACCTAGACAAGGAAGGGACAATATATGTAGTCACTTGTCACCCAGATAGGATAGATGAATTTGGGAATGTGATCTTAGAAGCAAATTTAGGTGACCTGGAGCAAGGAAACATGGGTGTAGAACCTAGAACCCCTGAGGCAAATCTGTTCTCACTAGGATTATCACACCAGAGTGGATTCCCCAAGACAATAAGAGCATAGATCTACTCCTGAACCGAGAGACTGATGAAGCCTTTTTTGAGGTATAGATCTGATCAACCGAATGAGGTAGGAACAATCATGATATATGAATTCAAAGATCCTGATAGTCCTGGCAGAGTGACCAACTTGGATCATGCTTCAGAGAGGGTCTTTGTGGTTACAGAAAATGATAGGCATGCTTACACTTGGAAAGGTGAATTTATTTTCCCCCAACCAAGATCGAATGTGTCCTTTGGTCAGCCAAGAGCTGGAACATCCCAAGCTCATGGAACTCAAAGAGACAGACATAGAGATAGACCGGAGGTAAGCTTTGCCAACCCAGTGGGAAGAGACAGAACGAGAACGGAAACAAATAGAGTGGAACCTGAGGGACTTAGAGCCACAAGGAACCAAAGGAATGCTGATGATTTCCCTCTGCCAAGGCCTAGGGAACACACCAAGATTTTGAGACCGACTCAGTTAGTTAACTCCACGAAGAATTACTTCGATGGCACAGGAGACCCATATGATCATGTGGCCGAGTTTAGGCAAGTCTTGAGAGCTGAACAAGCTGAGGACCTGTTCACGCAATATAATGCCTTTGGTCCAACACTTAGGAACACAACCCTTACGTGGTTTCAACCATTGAATGAGAGACAGTTCAGGGGCATAGACCAACTTTTAGAGGCTTTCATCACCGAATTCTCTAAAAGTGGCATAAGGCATAATACTTCCTCATTGATACACAACTTCAAGCAGACCCCTCAAGAGACTGTGAGACTTGCAGGAAGAAGATTTAGGCAGTATCTTGAGAGATGCCCTGTTCCTGAGTTACCCACACGTGCCAAACAAGTGGCTTTATTCTTGGATGGATTGCTAAGTACAAAGTTGCGATCATATGTGTACTTGAAGGACCCTAGGACCATAGAAGAGTGTGTACGCATGTGCATCGACATCGAGGATAACCTAGGGGAGGAACTAGAGCTTTCAAAAATCTACAAAGATTCCGATAGTGCTTCTAGCCTCTCTTCCTCACAATCCACATCAATTGAGGAACTCACTGAGAAACTAGCTCAAAAACTAAGTGTCTCTAGTAAACAAATCCCAAGCTTTGCCCCAGTAAAGAGGTGCTATACTTGCGGTGGTGACCATATGGCAAGTGTTTGTCCTATTATGGCCCAACCCCAAGTGAATCCTAGTAGCCAGTACTGCACCATACAGCGAAGGTACACCAACCACACCGCACAAGACTGCCCATATAACAAACAAACTGTCAGGCAAAATTACCCTCAGCCATATCCACAAGAGGGTAGATACCAGAATCAGTACCCACCACAACAATACGGCAGACCACAACAATCTTATCAGCCACCGTATCAAGGGCAACAGAGACCTCAACTAGTCCTAGCGCAGCAACCCCCTGCTCCAACAAATGTGATCCCAGTAAAGTATGCAGCTGCTGAGGAAAATTTGAATAGAGCCATAGTCCTAGTGACTCCATTGCTCTCAGAAAGTGACCCGAGTGATCATAGTTTTGATTCCACTCACATTGATAGTCCACAGGCTTACTACATGCAGTCACCTGAACATGGTGAGTCCTACTACAGTGAAGAACCAAGTGAACCGAGTTGGGAGCCAGAGTACACAAATGTAATGTACACAAACCCTAACTCTAGGCCCCAGCCTAGGCAGGTAAGACCCCCATTCCCTAGAGGACCATGCTACAGATGTCAGGGAGATCACCTCATTCGTGATTGCCCCTTACCTCCACCTACACAACCCCAGTCAATGACAATTCAAGGCTTTTGCCAAGATTGCGGGAAGGAGCATCTCTTACGAGACTGCCCAAAGAATCCCAATAATATGCCAAAAATAACTCCAATTAACGTTATTGGGTTAGTTGTAGACTCAACAGGAAGTGTCACTTCCTGTTGAACCGCTGCAAATTTATGTAGGTTTTTTTAGCTTAAAATGTCAGAGTTGATAGACACTTGCAGGTGTTGTTGGGTAGTTTTTGGGCTGTGCATTCAGCCTTTTAGTGTCGTTTTACTCTATATATTGAGCACATACACACCATGTACATTTCTGTGGATACTGCTTATGTACGTCCATGTGATCATTGATATAGTGGTTACATTTGTGCATAACATTAGGGGAAAAAATGAACCCTGCATGGGCCTTTTAGATTAAGGAGTGATTAGCTATGGACCAATGAGAAGAGGGTGCTAGCCACAGTCTAGTCCCTTAATCACATGGACTAGGCATAGGCTTCCCTTGTTTTTGTGTGGTCAAAGAGCTAGAAACCATCTAGAATTGGTGGTTTTTCTTAGAGGATGGTTTTGAGAACCTCGAAATTCATTTAGAGCCATTCGATTCATAGAAGATCTAAGGGCCATGGTTGAATTCAAAAAGTCAAGGCAGAGACATATTTCCACCCTTGGATTAGCTTGAGATTGAATGGATGAGATCCATACAATCATTACAATAGGCGCCTTTTGGAGAGAACCGTTGGATTTTTTGCTTGAATCGAATGGTGCAATTTGAATTCTCTAAATTTTGAGCGTTTAGCTTTGTAGCCCTTAGATCTAGGAATGATACGATGGCTTGGATTCAGCCCAAACATCAAAAAGGCACCTTTAAATGGTAGCCACTAGATGTGCCTCACATTTGACGGTCTGAATGCATCCGAAAAAGAGGCTCAGCCCCATTCACGTGCATCCATGTGATCTAGAATGATCCAACAGCCGAATTTTTCGTAGAGAGATTTCAAAGTTCTTGTCCCCACTCGCATGAGTTCTCTTGTATTCTCTCTCTACATTAAAGTGTACTTTGATATACACCATTGATTCGATCAATCTAAAGGCTCAGAGAGGCATATGAGAGAAAATAGAGGATATTTCATCTACATTATTTTATTATGAAATACCACTAGTGGTCTCATGTGGCTCCTTAAACTCATGGATTAAGCATTTTAATCCCTAAAAATTAGGGATCCTTACAAGGCCCATGCAAGGCTCCCTTTTTCCCCTAATGAAGCCTTTTACATTTGATAAAGAGGGTCATGGTGAGGTTTTGTTAATTGGGAGTATGCAGGTGGAAGAGTAACCCAGCCTCGCCATAGGAGATGTATGATAGTTGTTCATAGGTGCTCGATAAGCCTAGTTGGCTTCTGTTGGGTAACTAATTATATGTAGTGGAGTCAATGGTTCACTATGCAGGAAAACATGTCAGTACTTGCAGTTTTATGATATTTTGAGAGTGGTTATATGCTCATTTTGCAGAGGATACTCTGGCAAAAGTTTTCAGATCTTTGGTTTAGCCAACTATACAGTGGTGAATTTACTTTTTGATACACTTATTCGTTGGTTTTTGGACTCTTCTAGCTCCATTATCATTCTATCCAGTTCTCTACCATCATGGCATTAGAGGTCTCAGGCACATCTGGTGGATCAGGGTCTAGTGCCAGTGGTCTGAGAAGGAGCTATAACTTGTATGGCAAAGAATATTTTGAGATCCGAAAATTTGATGGCACAAACTTTGCTCTATGGAAGAATCAGATTAAAGATATACTGATTCAAAGGAGGCAATGGAAGCTAGTAAATGGGATTTCAAAGAAGCCTTCTCACATGGATGAAGATGATTGGGATGAGTTAGATGAAATGGCCAGGTCTACCATTTGCTTGCACCTGGCAGATAATGTTTACTTTACAGTATTAGACTGTGAAAGAGCATAGGAGCTTTGGAAGAAGTTATGCAATATAAGAAGTTATGAAAAAGAGACGACATCAAATAAAGTGTATTTGATGAGAAAATTATATGACCTTCGCATGAAGGACATAGATAGTTTTGTTGCTCATCTAAATGATTTTGATGCTATATTCTCCTAGTTATAGGCTCAAAAAATGGATATGGATAATGAGATGAAAGTAGTATTGTTGTTATGCACCCTGCCATCATCATGGGATACGTTCTGCACAGCTATTAGCAATAGTGCACCTAGTGGTAAACTCGTCTATGATGACATATTTGGAGCACTCTTGAGTGAGGAGATTCGTAGAAAATCTATGGTTGGCACTCAGAGTGGAGATGCATATAATGTTTGTGATTCTTACCAAGGAAAGAATCAGCAACGTGGCAGGAGCAAGAACAAGGAAAAGAATGATCAACAGAATAAGAGTAGAAGTAAATCAAGGAAGATGGATATGGAATGCTGTCATTGTCATAAGAAAGGACATATGAAGAAAGACTATTGTGCATTAAAGAATGCTAAAGATAAAGGACAGAATGTTGATGGGCATGTTAAACAGTTACCTGCACCACCTATTTTGACTATGAAGATTGAAGAAATTAATGCTATTCTTGATGATGTTGATGTGTTGACACTTGATATTATTATGCCAAATAGGGCACTTATGGCTCATTCTCTTTCCCACACGTGGCTGCTAGATTTTGGTGCTTCTTTCCATGTGACACCACACAAAGAATGGTTCTCTAAATATGCAGCAAACTTTCTTGGTACCATGAGACTTGGTGACTCTTACCAATGTGACGTTGTGGGGATTGGAGATGTGGTTGTGTAGTTCATTGATGGTTCAAAATTTACTATGCATAATGTATGCCATGTACCTCAGTTATCACGTAGTTTGATGTCAGTTGGTCAAATTGATGACCTTGGTTACAAGGTGGTCTTCTATGCTCAGTCCTTTCGTATATCAAAGGGTAATATGGTTATTGCAAAAGGAAGCAAAGTTGGCTCACTTTATCCTTTATTTGTATCATAGAAAGAACACTTGTTAGCTGTTACTGAATAGCCTATGGCTTGTATTTGGCATGGTTGTTTAGGCCATATATCTCTTAGTGGAATGGAAAATCTTTCTCATTCTGGCTACTTACATGTGTTATCTTTCTTTGATTTTTCATTTTGTGAGCATTGTCAATATGGAAAGCAAACCAGAAATATGCATAGAACGCACATTAACTCTTCAATTCAGCCTTTATATCTCGTCCATATAGATGTGTGTGGTCCTATGCCCACTAGGTCCTTAGGTGGTTCTCTTTTTTGTCACTTTCATAGATGATTCTACTAGAAAAGTCTGGGTATATCCTATCAAATTGAAGGATGAGGTATTCCCTACTTTTAGAAAATGGCTTGCTTCAGTTGAGATTGAAAAAGGAACTAAGCTTAAGGCTTTACGTTTAGATAATGGAGGTGAGTATACCTCACATGAATTCAACCTTTTATGTCAGTCTAGAGGGATTCATAGAAAGTTTACATCTCCTTATACCCCAGTACAGAATGGTGTAGCTGAAAGGATGAATAAAACTATTCAAGGATGAATGGTTAGCATGCATAAAGATGTTTGCACATAGGGATGTTCAAGAGAATGTCCATTCACATCAGTTTGCACATATTCCTATTTAGCAACCATTAAGACGTTCTGCACGTGTCTCACATTCACTTGATAGATATGTTCCAGGTTTAGATTTTGTTATGCTAACAGACGTCGGTGAGCCTTCTTGCTAGAAAGAGGCTATGCAGACAGAAGATCATGTCAAGTGGGAGCGTGCCATGAAGAGTGAGTTGTATTCTATTCACAAGAATGGTACTTGGGATTTAGTACCTTTGCCAAAGGGCAAGAAAGCCTTACCATGTAAATGGGTATATCAGCTAAAATTCACATTAGATAGTGCTTCTCCAAAGTATAAATCACGACTTGTTGGAAAGGGTTTTAAGCAACAACATGGTGTTGATTTCGAGGAAATCTTCTCTCCAGTGGTCAAGATGACTACCCTGCGCATGTAGCTTGGATTCATTGCAATGGAGGACTTAGATCTAGTCCAAATGGATGTGAAAACTAATTTCTTGCATGGAGATCTTAAAAATGAGATCTATATGGAACAACCAGAGGGTTATGTAGTTCTTGGCAAGGAAAGTTTAGTTTGTAAGCTCCAGAAGAGCTTCTATGGACTTAAACAGTCCCCTAGACAATGGTACCAAAATTTTGATGCTTTTATGAAGTCTCAAGGCTATTCTTGAAGCAATGAAGATCATTGTCTCTACACAAAGAGATGCTTAGATGGCAACTGTTGAAGATACAACATATATTTCTTGGATCCACTCTATTTTCATCATCATTTGTACCTTTTTCTACATTTCATTCAGTTAATAAAGCACTCTTGTATAGGTGTGTGCGAGTGCCACACTAGAGAATAAGTGGGATTCATTCTCCTTTCAGTTTAGAAATCCCACATACCATGCCTTTTTGCCATTTTGTATATAAAGAGGTCTCCACCTCTTCTTTTGGGAGAGCTTTTATAGAAGTAATGAGATAATGCTAGTTTGTAGTTAGACTCTAGCTCTCTTGTCATCATGATGTGCATGCGTACTTGTTCTCTTCTTGTCTAATGCTTGTGACACGTTGATGTGTGATTACGTCGTGATTATGCTTGTGATTATGATTATGTGCATCATTAGCGATGCTTATGTCATGTCTTCTTGTTGATAACATTGTTAATCGTGCATTGACGAAGTGCTATTACATCTACTGAGTGCTTCTATGCAAACATTTGGGTCTCGTGAGATTCTTCCTGGATTGACAAGTATGAGTTGTGATGCTACAACGTCAACAATTTTTGGCGTCGTTGCCGGGGAGCGTTCTCTTATCACTTATATGATGGTCTATGGCGTGAAAGTGATGTGTACGCAAGCTTTTCATGATGATTTTTGAGTACTTTAATTTTATTACGCTCTTGTGAGCATTTGCGGCTTGCAAGATTTACAATAACTTGTATGAGATGAGCTATTTGTGATGGTAAGAATCTCCATTTTGGATGATTAACCATTTGCATGTAGTGATCCATCAAGATTATGAAAACGATAAATAAAGGAGGATAGATTAGGCCATTGTGTACATTAGCTTACTGATTTTTAAATTTCTTCTTTACCATGTGTGAATAAACGTTTTTTTAGGGGTTCACCAACAAAGAAAAGATGAAGTAATTTTTCCAAATGGAGGGTGCTAACAAGCTTGGAACAAAGACGGTGGGCAGCACAAAAACTTCATAAAGCTCAGAGATGAAGAAAAGGTATGATACTGAGTTCTTTTGGCACAGTACACACGTTTTCTTTTTGGAAACAAAACCAATAGCATGATGCACAGGATGAGAGAACGAGTTGACTCTTGACTATAGTTGCAAGAAAAAGTTATGTATGTTGTTTCTTGGGTGGAACACAAGCAATAAATCATAGGGGATTGTAATAGAAGAAGAGATTCACTAGATTGTAGCTTCGCTCATGCACACAGAAAAACAAATCTCAATAGCTTGAATAGGAGGGAGGTTGAGATGGTAAAAAGATTAAAACTTCTAGTATTAGAAAGCACCTTTAGGTGTAGCTAATACCTATACCGTTATGCGTTGAGTGATGACGAGAGATCCGAAGGTTGATTCCTGAATTGAATGATAGTACGCATTCCTGTAAAAGATCTGCCCATATCAGTGTAGTTGTTTCATTAGACATGCTGATTGAGGCATCCTATCTTGATGAGAATCTCTTGTAGATGGACCAAGAGCTTTGAAACCAGGAAATAACATGCATATCCACAAAAGGGTAGCTCAATTCTTACATTCCTACAAGATATAATAAAACTAAGTAGTTCAGTAAAGGGGCTTCAATATAAAGAGGTACTCGAATCTCTTCTCCATCCTAGAGGCCTGAATCGTTGTAGATGTCTTATCAGCACTTTAATGGGAGAAGTCCTAGAATCAAGACTGGAAGAGGTAATACGAGTACTTGAATCTGGTGCCTACTCACAGCGTTGGGACAATGTGCATTGAGCAGAGAAAAGTGTTCGACTCTCTAAGCATAGCTTTCGAATAAGAACAACATGCATTTTTCATGCTATGACATCTACCACTAGAGGAGGGGATCTTATAGCTCTGCAAAACTTAATTGAGGATCATTAAGAGCTATGCGGATGCAGCTAAAAGACTGTGGAGCATGCTCAAAATGCACTCTAACCCCATATATTATTCATCAAATAGAGGACGTTGCAGATGGAGATACTAGAAATGTAGCAGAAAACAGACATCGATATAGATAGTACTTGTGATAATGCTAGTGTGGGGAAAACTACATGGATGATGCTAAAAGTTACAAAGTCTGGAGGCGAACTGAGCCTGATAAGCATTGGTTATGTCAAGCTGAAAGTATCCTCAGGCTTTAACAGCGGCAGCGCTAAAAGGAGCCAAGTTTATGCCGAGTGATGCACTAGCCATTCGGGCTTCCCAAGGCATGCATGAAAAAGCTTTTACTGCATGATTAGGCAGAAGGGCGGGTTGTGAAAGTGCACGAGATAAGAGATAGGAATGAATGCGGTGAGCTTACATCTAGAGACGGTAGCCATAGATGGTCATAGTAGCTGAAAGGTATAGCAAAAGGCAGGGAGGGAGTGAGAATAGTTTTCAGGTCCATCTTTTAATAAATAAACTGTTAAAGGAACAAGTTTCAACTACAACAATGGAGGAAGCCATCGGAGCCTGGAGGGTACATATTTTAGCTTTAGATCGGCAAACAAGACCACCAAGTATTTTGGAAGGAAACACATAATAACTCTGGATTCTGATTTCCATGACTGTACATCACATATGCTTTCCCAAGAGGGTTAATCATTAGGATGACAAACAGAATAGATTCTCCATCAAGTAAAAGGGAATTGGGTACTCTGCCATGTGCAAAGCTTGGAGAAAGACCGGAGCACGGTAGTGTAAGGTATATGAGAAAGATACAGTAGTATTGATGGCTGCTATGAGTGCAAGGGTACATGTAGCAAGTGCGTAAGGATGCAACAAAGGAAATTCTCGCACTTTACAATGTCGGGGATCAGTTTGTGATACACTCCTAAAATCCTCAAGAAGGAAGTGTAAAGAGACAGAGGAATCTCTGTACACTGAGAGAGAGAGAGAGGATGCCCCTAGAAAATACTTTGAAGATTGGAAGACACAACATACTTCAGGGATGGTAGGCTTAGCCACTTACATCACCACCATGAGTAAATCAACACCATAACATGGAAGGCGCATGGATTCAAGGCAAAAACAAATCATTACAATGGTAGGAAAACTAGTTGTGTTGATTTTAAGAAAGTATGCAGAGACTTAGCAAGCTCATATACAGGCGAAAAAGGTACAGTGTATCCCTATGTGGTTCTGAATACTGATAAGAGTAATCAGAGAAGATCGAAAGGAAACGAATGGGTTGAGTTATTTGTACAGGAAATGTTGAATTCAGCTAGGCTAGATGATGCCAGAAATCGAGCAACCAGAGCATTGGAAGCTTTGAAGAATGCAATGATTTCTCATAGTGGTTCTCTGTTTCAGGAGCTACAAAATGAAAATGTAGTTTTGAGGGAACAAATACATAATTTGGTTAAAGAGAATCATATTCTAAAGAGAGCCGTAGCAATACAACATGAGGGGAATGCTGAAAATTTCCCTCAAGAGATGCAACAAATGAAGCAGACAGTCGTTCAGTACCAAGAAGAAATTCGCACTCTGGAGGTCAATGATATGCTTTAAATCTCCATCTACAAAAAGCACAAGAGGGATTCTTCTACTCCTGGACATTTTTCATCCAGATTTTTTGAAATATCCTTTTCCTGTAACTTTAGGAGAAATATAGCTTTTGTCTCGTCTAGAAAGGTTAATTCATGCCACTTATAAAATTTGATTACTTGAAAAAAAAAACAATTTAACGATGGCCATGGTTTCACTGGTATTTGTGCCCGCACATTGGTAATTAATGTACAACACCTTGCTTGGAATTTTGGCTCAATCTTTGTGCAAGAACTTTTGAACAACCAGTGCAAAATATTGGTAAGATGCAAGCAATCGGCAATTTTGGTAGTTGTGCCAGACAGAACATGAAATATCTTTGGTTCCTAAGAAAGTGGGATGGACACCTGACAAGCGTAGCCGACTTCCCGAATTTGATGGAGCTCCATACGACACATGTTTCATCACAACATAAAGAGAAGAACCATTGCACCACAGCAATTAAATTCTATTGAGAGTAATTAAATTACTGTCAGTCAAAATTGTGTTCAGTGGAAATTGTGCCATGTTACATAAATTAAATTGTTTTCAGCGGAAATTATGCCATGTTAAAGCGTGCCAACTTTCACCTACTCATCCTTAAGCCGCTCTTTCTTTAGTATGCTTATCACATGAATGGCACCAGAGACCTATTGCCTTACTCCATGCGGCACTGTTTTTTTTTTTTGCTTTCCAGTTATGATTTCCTACGAATCATGCGCCGATATGATGGGAGATAGTGGATGGATGGCTTTGCTTGCATATAAATGGATATAAAATCATATTTGAGTAGAGTTGGGAAAACTTGCTTTTAACAAATAATACAAATATTCATACATTTTAGGCACTGTCACTTTTTTAATGTAAAGGCAGGAAAACTCTGAAGCTACATGCATGCCCTCTATCCATGTTAATGTATTAAACATGCATTAGCATTTACGAGATTACATTTATGGGATGGATAAGTGCGTACGTATGTGAAAGACATTGTAATCTGTGTTTTGCGAATGAAGGCAATATATATATGTATGTGTGTATACATGTATGTCCATGGGCCATGGATGTCGGTGTAAGCATAGAACTTGACATGTATGTGAATTTCCATGTGTTTACTCTTCCTAGCTTCGTATGAGTTTGTGAAGTAAAGTTGATAAAGCTAAGAAGAAACGAAGATTTTACAAACCCATGATTTTCAAATCCATGATTCTTTTATGTTGATGAGATCATTTGGGGAATTGTTGGAAATTAATTGACCCGTAAATTTTTTCATTCATAAGGATATTTTCATACATTATTTGAAAAGACTTGGAAAAACTCGTGGGATTTAAGGTGGTTACATTATGATCATACGTGTTGTGTGTTTATGACAAGAGGATAAGAAACATTGAATACTTTGATGCTTGCATTTGTATAATTCAAGGTGTATAATGTCATATGATTTTCTTTATTTATATCTGTGTCATCACAACATTTGTGGGTACTGTTAAACGCTGTTATTCTATCTGTCAGAAGTGCGTTTAATCGATTCTTGGGTTCTTGGGAGTGGAAGGGGTCTGTTAGACAGAGGCCCTATACTTAGTTCCCAAAATAACCACTTACACATAGCAATATTCTGATGCTGAGAGCTCTATCAAGAATTTGTTGTACTTAGATATTACAGTTCACAGTTTAGCTCAGCCACGTGTACCGAATACGCTAGGATGCTATGTTGCATCTGCACATAACTTACTGAAAATACCATAAACAAGAGTAATCGTCAACCTTTACCGAATGGGTACCACAATCCTACCAATGTTTGAAGACACAGAGAATCCAAGTCCAAGTGTTCAGATACACCGTACTGAAGGTTCAGTACGCAACCCAAGAAATCCTACTGTAGCTTAAACTTGCCGTATGAACCTGGACCTCGATACTAAGACAACTTAATACAACCCGGATACCAGAAGCGCTACCACAACTGCATAGACTTTGCCACACACTTGCAGAACCTTCCAAGAAAAGAGACAACACGATATGCGAACTCATTGATACTCACAACCGCAATGGATACCAACAGATAACAGACAAGACGAAACACAGATACACACAAAATACTCAGAAATTAGACAAGATACTCTGAATTAATCAACTCGACACACAGTAACGCTACAGACAAATCACCCAGACAGATAGTCTGGTGATCTCTCGAACGTCACTCAGCATCTCTTTTCATTGCTTTATAAAAGAATACAACGTGTCTGCGTAACAACCTTTTGCACGTGTGAAACAAGATTTCAGTTATACATTTCCAATCTAGCGGCCGCTAACACTCTGGCATGCACGGTGGACTCGAACCCGCTACTGCTCATCTATAATGCCTTCTAAGTATATATTTCGGGCTAATCTAAAGGTGCGGGCGATCTTTTTCTTTAGTGTTTCTAACAATTGTTTGAGTGTGTCCGGTTCTATTAATTGTGCATCTATTCTTACAGAACTTAAGGCTATGGCTTCGGTGAGCAAAATCTATGCTTGTGTTTGCAGAAAAGCTTCTTGTAGGTAGAATTCGTTGGACAAAGCTGCATCTCTGGATGTCTTCATGCCTGCAACTTGCTTTTCCATACTGTTTACTCTTTCTTTTTGATTGTCCAATTGATTTTCCCGGCTCTCGATCTCTTGATTCTGGAACTGGATCGTTCTAGAGTATGCGTCCCTTTCTCTGCGTAAATCTGTTATTACCTTCTGTGTTTGAGCTTCTTTTGACAAATATCGTTTGAGCATATTGTTTACATCAGCTAATTGATCTTTGTATCTTTGTAGTTCTTCCGCTGTCTTCATTGCCAGATTGTGCTGTTCTTGGCCTTTTTGTACCACTTCATCGAGTTGAACTCTGGTCTCTTCTAATAGATTACCTAGGGCTACTCTGGTGGCGTCTTCTTTATCCTGTAGATCTAACTTCAACTGACTGATTTTGGCCTGTGCTTCGCTTAGTAATTTGTCCTTTTGGTTGAGATCTGCCAGTGCGGTATCTCTTTGATCGGCAATTTTCTGTTGTTCTGCAAGGTGGGCTTGGAGATGGGTAATTTGTGTTGGAGTTTATTGACCTCCAAAGTATAGCAGGAAGTAGGTGGAACCCCCTAGGAACAAGTTGACCTTCTCACAAACTTCATCATAGAAAACCAGTCATGCTTGCAGAGCTTACTACTCTCTACTCACTCAAAAGTTTTTAAAACTGTTTTAACCACATATACTAGAGACCAAGAGCTTTCCAATGAGCCAAAGAACACTCAATTTGGATAAATACTCAATGAGCTATGACCTCTGCAATATGCAGCTTTAATGGAGACCTTGAAACAGAGATGAACCTGAGGACATACATCACTTGCAGAGACTACTGCTCTTAACTCACAACTCCAATGAATCTGAGAATTTCCAGAATACAAATAGACTTGGAGAGCTTTCTAACAAGCCAAAGAACACATGATTTGGATACATACACAAGGAGATATGACCTCTGCAAGTTGGATGTTTAATGGAGACCTTCAGCAGGGATAAAAAACAGAGAACACACACTACTTGCAGAGAGTGTTGCTCTCAGCTGACAAATCCAATGATTATGAAAATTGGTACTATGAAAGTAGACAAGAAGAGCTTTCAAATGAGCTATCAAACATGTAATTTGGATATATAATGAGGGAGATACAAGCTCTGCAAGCTCTGCATACAAAAACTAGAGTAGCATAGAGATACTCTCTTGGACATCCCACAAGATCACGACTTTTCTCCTCTTTTTATAGCATGGGAAACTAATTTAAAACCTTCCTAATACATCTAAATTCGTGGTAGACACTTGGATGGAGGTATTACATGACTCAAGTGCTCAAATAAGCAAAGTATTGATGGACTTTGAGAACTAGCCACATCGACCTTCCACTAGGACACCACTGAAGCTCCCTTGTGACTCACTAATTTGACTCACCATGTTCTAGAACTCACGTGGTATTTTTGCTACATTTTATGAATAATATGAGCCTTCTTGAAGTATTTGAAGACTTCCCAAAGGTATTTACATAATTTGAAACTTGTACCCTATATAAAACAAATGTTCGCAACATTCTCCCCCTCAAGTTTCAAAGGGTATTTCCTTCATGCCAAGAATATAGTTGAATCTTTGAAGCTTTGGTCCATCCAAGGATTTGGTGAAGATATCTGCAACTTGATCCTTTGTTCCAACAAAAGAAACCTGCACTTCATTGTTCATGGCCTTCTCTCGAACATAATGATAGTGAACCTCTATATGCTTTGTTCTAGCATGAAAAATAGGATTTGAGGTCATATGAATGCTGCTCAAGTTATCCCCATATATCAGTGGTACATCAACCTGCACATTCAAGTCATGAAACAACTTTTTAAACCACATAACCTCAGTAGTAGCCAATGCTAAACCTCTATACTCAGCCTCTGTAGAAGATAAAGCAACTGTAGGCTGTTTCTTTGAACTCCATGTTAATGTCTTGTTTCCTGCTATTACCACATATCCACTTGTGGATCTTCTGTCATCTTTGCTTCCAGCCCAATCTGCATCACTAAAGACTTTAAGAGTTAGATCAACATCATGACTATAAAATAATCCTTCGTTCATGGTACCTTTCAAATACCTAAGCACTCTTTTCGCTGCATGCATATGAGGTACTCTAGGTTCATGCATAAACTGTGACAATACTCCCACTGCATAACATATATCAGGTCTAGTTTTTGTTGCATAAATCAAAGATCCTACCATGGATCTATATACATTCATATCATGCAACTCATCACCTTCCTTTGCACTCAGCTTTACATTACATTCCATTGGAGTAGAAACAAATTTACATTCTTGCATACCAAACCTTTTCAGCATATCACATATATACTTTCTTTGTATCAACCACATACCTTCATCGCTATACACAATTTAAATCCCAAGAAAGTATTTGAGCAAACCAAGATCTGAAATTTTAAATTCCTTTCCCAAATTACCTTTTATCTCATCAATTGCTTTTGCATCATTCCCTGTAATCAACAAGTCATCCACATAAATGCATACATAGACACACATGCCATCTACATGTTTTACATAAAGTGAAGGATCAGCATGACTCGCTGTGTATCCTTGCAGCATAAGATACTTTACCAACCTTGCATTCCATGCCCTTGGTGCCTGCTTAAGACCATACAATGCCTTCTTTAACCTGCATACATGATTAGGATATTTTGCATCCACATAACCATCTGGTTGTGACATATACACTTCTTCATTTAACTCACCATTAAGAAAGGCATTTTTTATATCAAGTTGATATATATTCCACCTTTTACTTGCAGCTAAAGCCAACAAAGTTCTCATTGTTGCCATATTTGCTACTGGACTAAATGTTTCCTCATAGTCCACACCTTGAGTTTGATTATATCCTTTTGCTACAAGTCTATCCTTATATCTAGACACACTACCATCACTATTTCTTTTAATCTTAAAAACCCACTTGCAACCAATTACCTTTTGCTTTGGTGTACTTGGAACTAAATTCCAAGTCTTGTTATCCTGTAGTGCTTCCATTTCTTCTCTCATTGCTTTCTCCCACTTTTCATCTCCTTTGGCCTCATCATAACATGTGGGTTCATTTTCCTGCTCAACTTTTGTCATAAAAGCATAATGAGTATTCATGAAAGATTCATAAGTATACCTTTGAGGTTGCTTACTTACTCTTGAAGTTCTTCTTACCTCCAATGTAGATGCTCTTCCTTTCTTATTAGGAACCTTTGATGATTCTCCATACTCACATACATCACTAATTTCCTCTCCTTCATCATTAACTTCAATAAGTTTGAGTTTACCTTTACTTTTAACACTTGGAGGTGACTCTTGCCTTAATCTTCCATTGAAAGGTGATCCTCTTTCTTCATCTAGACCACTCCTTTCATCATTTAAACTTCCTGATGGCTGAACTATGCATTCATCTCCTTCAACCACACCTTCTTCATTTTCATCCATGACCTGCAAACAATTCTTATCTGCATACCATGAAAGTGATTCATCAAAGTTTACATCTCTTGACACAACAACCTTATTGGTATGAGGATTATAGCATCTATATCCTCTTTGAGTATCTGCATAACCAATAAATATACATTTTTCTGATTTTGCATCAAGTTTAGATCTCACCTCACTAGGTACATGTACATAACATACACAACCAAATACTTTCAAATGACTTACACTTGTGTAGAGGGACAATCAAGCAAGAAGAAAAGAAGAAGAAAATCAAAGTCCAAAACTATTCATTAAAGAAGAGAAAAAGAACATATCTCTGCACAGAGCCCCGCAGGGGCACGCACCAGGCTACAAAGCTAAACCCCGGGGTCCCGAGTCATGGACTTTTCAAACATCAGAGTAGGACCAAAAGTAAGAAAGGGGTAGAGGCTGAAAAGTTGAAGAGGGTGACTAAGAACATCACATTCCTAGTCACTGGTGGCGTGCGTGGCAACCCGAGTCAACAGGCAAGACAACTACATTAGGCTCTCGAGTGGTAGAGCTTGAATCAAGAAGGCCATCGAATCTGCATGTCTGTTTAACTGCAGACAATACTGACCAAGGGGAGCGTGCAGTGGAAAAGCTGAAGCGCCTCTAAAACGTAATGCAAGATCACGAATCAGACAACACTACCCACGGGATGCGTTCGCGAAGCAAAGTCTGTCAAGGGACGACAGAGACGAAGAGGGGGAGAGTGTTGCAGAGCTAAAGAGCGCGCAAAGCAGAGAAAAAAGACGGGCCCTAAAATTTTTCCGATTTGGACACACTACTTTTGTATCATAACCACTCTTGTATATATTTTCCATTGTAAATGCACTAGAGGAGTCCTCTAGATGCATCCCCACAGAAGATTAGTGAATTACCCATGTACAGTAGTAGGAAGTTAACATTTTAGTGAATAAAGTGCCGGTCTCTTGTGTGAAAGGACCAAACTTAGGGCACTAGTATATAAGTCAAAAGTGACTCATTGTAAAGGACTCCTGGTCATTGTGAAGAAGAGCACTTCTGAAATTTCGAGTTTGCCTCTTTCATGCTGATTTTGATCTTCTTTTTGCTCATGTATGTGTGTGTGATGCTTGAAATGCAAGTGTAGGACTGTTGTCTACCCCTTCCCCCTTGTTTTGAGTGGCTGTAGTGCGTGCGTAAGCTAGGAGAAGCAAAAACGCGGGTGTTAGTAGTTCCCGTAATTCACTGTTTCTGCCATAACTTGCAGCAGAGCGGTCAGAATTGAGTGAAACTACTACCGTTGGATTCGTCTCGGCGAGAGCTTCGAAACGAGTACCCTATTGCCTATGTTCGGAGTTTTGGGCTGGGAGAAAACCTCAAAAAACCAAAACTGCTGAAAAGAGGCTTGCGACAACACTTCCAGTTTTTCAGTAGGTGTGGGTAGTATTAGTCTTTTCTCATGCTTGGATAGCTAACTCACTTCATTTTCCATCACGTGTGCACATGTCTTCATACACTTGGTAAGTCACTCCTTCGGATTGATAATTAAATGTGTGAAAAGAACTCCACTATATGCACTTGTATGGCAATCGAGGTATAGTCTCATTGGTACAAGTCCTTGAGCCATTGCGACTCAAGTACACACGTTTTTGGCGCCGTTGCCGGGGAGTCACTCCACCAAGGTGCCTTCGTGATAGTTAGAGAGCAAGTGTGATCGAATCGTACTTGTAGAGGTGAATTTGTCCATTGACGAGTAGTATTCCATTTCAGCACTTGTCACTTCTCATCCTTGAGGTGTGTGTGATAAGTTTTAGGTTTAAGTGTAGGAGGAAGGAAGAGAAGGAGGAGTTAGAGTTAGGTTAGAAGGAGAGGAAGAGTGAGGAAAAGAGGAGTAGGAGTAGGTCAAAATCCTCAGAAAATCTCCAAAAATTCAAAAATTTTAAGTTCAGTAAAAAAAAGTATAAAAACCAAAAAATTTGGCTCATTTGACACTTCACAGTGTTCTGGTATCGTTTGCAAGCAGCGACCAGTGTCGTGGACTTGGTATCGTGGCATTCAGGCTGTTAAAGCTAGGCTTTGAGCTCACATTGCACTCAATACAGTATCAAGGTAAACATTCTCTCAATTCACCTGCCAAAAACACTTTAAAATTGATCAAACAAGTGATTAAAAATTTGCGCAGTATCGCGGGGGGAAAAAACTGATTTCTCTGTTATCTTTTTGGGTGGTACAGAGGTCTAGGAAGGAAGAGGAGAGTGAGGAGAACAAGGGGGTAAAAAAAGTTTGAGAAAAACCTTACTTTTGGCTTGAGTATCGCGATCGGTTGAGTTTTGGTATCGCGATACCAAAATTCCCTTGTATCGCGACACTCGCCATCAGTGTCGTATCGCTTGATACCTGCTTTGGTATCGCGACACCATTCTGGTATCGCGACACTGAGTCGGTATCGCGACCGCACTCGATCTCTG
The DNA here is from genome assembly GCA_020310875.1 of Ceratopteris richardii. Classification (NCBI taxonomy): domain Eukaryota; kingdom Viridiplantae; phylum Streptophyta; class Polypodiopsida; order Polypodiales; family Pteridaceae; genus Ceratopteris; species Ceratopteris richardii. The sequence goes on from CM035434.1 coordinate 147,273,883, forward strand.
GTATCGTATCGTCCGATACTAATACTTGGTATCGCGACACCATTGTGGTGTCGTATCGCCTAAGTTTCTAGTATCGCGACCTCACTTTACCGAGTGGTATCGTATCGTTTGATACGGTGGTATCACGACACTACCCTGGTATCGCGACACTACTTTAGTATCGCGATCGTGCCCTCACAAGTGTCGTATCGTCAGGTGCTTATCTTGGTATCGCGACACCGTAGTGGTATCGTATCACCAAGAGTAGTATCGCGATCGCTCTTCCTGCGGTAGTATCGTAACGTCTCCTGCCCAGGATCGTATCGCGACACCACATTGAGATCGTATCGCCTCTAACTCTAGTATCGTAACGTCTACTTTGCCGGTATCGTATCGTGGTGTCCCCAGTGGAGTATCGCGACACTATATCTGGTATCGTATCGTCTGGCACTAAAGCCTGGTATCGCGACACCAGACTGATATCGTATCGTTTAGGTGTCTGGTATCGTATCGTTTGGAGCTCTGGTATCGTATCGCCGAGAGCAGTATCGCCAAGTGTGGTATCGCCCAGAATTGAACCCTTCTTTTGGCTAGCAAACTGAATCATTGGTAGAGCTGTCCAAGGTAAATCTAAGCAGCATAAAGAGAGGCCTCAGAGAGTGAATGAACTTGAGGTCAGGAAGAGTTCTAGGTAGTAGAAGGAGTGTCATATCCTCAGTAGGAAGTACAGCCCAGGCTAGTCATCACTCAGCCTACTTAGAAACTTCCAGTGACTCGGAAGAGGAATTACTTATGGCTTCAGAAGACATGCAAGGACCTACACCAACAGGAAACTTCATGACTACTGTTGAAGGAGACTACCGTACCTCCTTACAATATGTGTCCACTAATGCCCAGGAGATTCCAACCTACCTGGATGGCTTAAACAGGTCTGTCGCCAGGATGGCAACTGCCCAAAATGTTACCATCATACCACGACCAGCTGTCAAATACAAGGGAGGTGCTTACATTGACAAAATGGGTCACATTTACATAGTAACTGAAATTCCTGAGAGGATCAATGAAAGAGGAGAGTTTATGGATCCCGACAACTCTGAAGAGTTAGTGTCCACTCCCAGAGGCAGGTCACAAGTATCACGGGTCTTGAGAGGAGACTTGATACCTCAAGACGACTACTTATTGGAAGTCTACATGATTCACGGAGCAGACTTATTGCTTCAAACTGACGTACCTGTTCAAGGAATAGGAGAGAGTCCCATGACATTCTATGAGTTGAAAGACCCAGATGACGAAACTAGACTCACTTACCTAGATAAGAATCAAAGAAGATATTGGCCTGTACGTGTCCTAGACAGGGCTCGACTGAGATATATGGGTGCGCCTGTATTTCCTCAGAGGGAGCAGGCAACTACCTCGCAGAATCCTTTTGGAAATCAACAAGAAACGGAACATACCACATCAGGACAGACCAGTCAAAGAAGTGTGCCCAACCGTACTCATGTACAGTTTGCAACTCCAGGAGTGCACACACACAATCAGACCCACACGGGGATGGGGAACCATTTCCGACCACCGATCAGACCACGACCACCTGTGGGAGGGCAGCCAGGAATGCCTCCATTACGACCAGCTGCCCCAGTCTTCCCTGTAATGCCCAGACCGCCTGAACCAATGAGGAGATTGAGACCAATCCAAGTGGCTAAGTGTATGAGAAATCACTATGATGGACTAGGGGAACCATACGATCATATTGCCGAATTTAAACAAGTTCTAAGAGCAGAACAAGTAGAGGACTTCTTTGTGCAGTATGAGTCTTTTGGACTCACCCTCACAGGAACAGCTCTAACTTGGTTCCAACCTCTAGATCCCAATCAATTTGGAAACATGGAGCAATTCTTTCAAGAATTCATTGGAGAATTTACAAAGAGAGGGATTAAGCACAATTCTGCATCTTTGATCCATAGCTTTAAACAAAACCCTAAGGAAACTGTGAAGACTGCTGCCCGAAGATTCAACCAATACGTAGATAGATGCCCAATGGCTGAGAGACCGACTCAACAAAAGATGATTTCATTATTCCTGGATGGACTCTCTAACGGGACCCTAAGAACCCTAGTGTATGTAAAGAGGCTACAAACATTGAGTGAGTGTCTTCAAGAGTGCATCGACTTGGAAGATAACCTCGCTGAGGACCTCAAAGGTACTACCGACCTCACAAAATCAGAAGACTCGAGAAGCACGGTTATGTCTAATTCTAGTAATGTGGAAGAACTAGCGGAACTATTAGCAAAGAAGCTGGGAGTCCAAGGACAGAGAGCTTACCAATATCCCGCTCAAAGAGTGCCTATGTTGAGGAGGTGTAACTTATGTGGAGGAGAACATCCCACACACTTGTGTGCCAGAGGAGGAGCCGGTGCACAACCAATGTATCCACACAACAGACAGCAACAACAAGGGACTTCTTCATACTGCCACATCGAGCAAAAATATACCACTCACACAACTGAGAACTGTCCCTTTAATAGGCAATCACGACCTGTCAATCCACCCCAATACCGACCTTATGGATACCCACCTAGAGAGCTTGGTAGGGAGATGCCTAGATACAACCCGTATCCGGTAGGAGCACAGAAACAATACGAGCAAGCACCGTATCCACCACCACAACCAGTGTTGGGACCCCAATTGTCACAACCTCAACAAGTTGTACCTGTGAAGTATACTCAACCAGAAGAAAACTTGGAAAGAGCCATAATACCAGCTTCAATAGCGACCAATGTAGAATCAACCAACCAAGGGTATGAACCCCCACCAGGAGAGTACTATCCATATGAAGCCAACATGATGGAATATGAACCAGCATATGACGTGGCCTATTATGGATATGAAGGATTTGATCAGAATTATGGAGCGGAAACTGCAACTTTAATGTACACAATGCCCAAAGCACAACAACCATTGAGACCTCCCATTAGACCACCAGTGCAGAGAGGACCGTGTTATAGATGCGGAGGGGATCACTTCATTCGGGAGTGTCCTCGACCTTACAACCCTCCACCACCCAGGATTTGGGAAGGATATTGTAGTGATTGTGGGAAAGAACATCTTTTTAGAGATTGCCCTAAGAACCCCACTAAAACTCAAGGCACCGCACCAATCAATGTAATTGAGGTCTTAGAAGAATCTGGAAGTGATAAGGAGTACACTGTACCACTGAAAGCTATTACTAGAGCTCAAGCAAAACAACAAAAAGGAAATCAACCAGAAGAAAAACTAGAGAACAATAAAACAGTAGAACCAAACATTCAAATAGTCAAGGATTCGGAGAACTCATGTGAGAATTCCCAAAACACCAAAGTACAAAAATGGAAAGAAAGACGAGAAAAGCTCAAAGAAAAATGGGCAAGAAACAAGAGCCAAGACAGCAAAAAACAAACGAAGGGTTCTAGAAAGCTTAATGAACAAAAAACGCATAAGGAGATCCTTGAAACACCACCAGTTAGCTCAGAGGAAAAGAAGCCAGGATCAATTCTAGCTGACCCAAAACCAGAGGAATTGGACATGTGGCTAAAAGCATACCAAGCTAGAATCACAATGGGACCAAACCTAGAGCAACATGAAAGACTCTACCCTCAAGGGGAATTAGAGAAAGAAAGACTGGCAATATGTAAAAAACTCATAGAAGTAGCACAGGCGACTCTAGAAAAGACAATCCCAATTTTGCCTGAAACAAGGATCGCACAGGAACTATATGAAGAGTGCATCCAACCTAAGGATAAGGGACCTAGTCGGGAAGATGATCAAAATGAACGAATGAAATCTCGAGAAGAACAGGTATCCATAATACCCGACCTAGGGGAAGATTGGTCCAAAGACTTGTGGGATAGAATCAGAGAAGAACAATGGAAAAAGAATGGTGTCGATCCACCACCATTTAATGAAATAGATGTGGAAGACTGTCAACCCCATCCTAACCTCGAGGAGGCCTATGAGGAGATTTCAAGACTTGATAGAGGTAGGGAGGAGACCATAAGCATTTCAACATTGCCTAACTATATGGGGGAGTATGAAGGAGAGTCAGTGGTAATACGAGCACCCACGGTGCCTGGAAAAGGATCAGGAAAAGGAAAGGAGAGTTCTCATAACTTGACAGAGTTAAAGAAAACAAAAGTTCAATGCCAACTAACGGTGGAAGAATTGCTTAGACTGAAACCCCAGTTGTGGAAGCAGATGGCAGATCAATTGAAACCACTACCAAAGAATGGAGGATCAAAAGAAAAGGAACTGGAAAATAAGTCCACAGTACAAGTTCCAGTCGACAAAGTAGGAGAATTCAGTGAAGGAGATGAAGGGAATACTTGTTTACCTGTCATCTACAATGGGTACATGACCAAAGCCATCTTAGACACAGGAGCCAGAGTAGGAATTGCAACGAAGGAAATTTGGGAAAAGTGGGGAAAACCAGCCTTACGACCCACTCGAATGAAGCTCCAATTAGCAGACGGTCATGTGGAGAGACCCCTAGGAATATTGGAAGGAATTAAGTTAACCACGTGTGGAGTGGAATTTGAACACACATTGGCCATATGTAAGTTCGAAAAAGCAAACAATTACGAAATGATATTGGGACGACCATTCATGCGACAGATGCGAGTAGTACAAGATTGGGGCAGAGATTCATTATATCTCCAACATCAAGGGAACACCACCAAGATAAACCTGCACACATTCGCTTATCGGGATGTCCCTCCATTACAATGGAATCCAGTCCACAAAGAGGAAGATGACCTATCCATTCACAGTGCTGGATCAAGTGACCAATCTTGGATGCACGAGGATGCCCAGTTGTGGATGTGCAAAGAAGCTAAGAAGGAGGAGTCCAAAAAACAAATGTGGCCAATCGGGCACCCTAATTATCGATCGGTAGAAGACCCCGATTATATGCCTCAAATTTTTTCAGATGAACTCTTCGAACCACATGGCTGGATGGAAATCCTAGCCACATTAGACGTTTGTGTGAATGAGGAAGTCTTGACGATGAATGACTGTATAGACGAGGAAGGATATGACGTGAACCTCTACATGGTTGTCCTCCAAGAAGTAGAAGCAGGAGAAATTGTAGAGGAAGAAGAGAAAGAAGAATACGAAAGCATAGAAATGGAACCAGAGTTCGACTCTGAAGAACAATATTTAGAAACCATGCAAGAAGAATCAAAAGAAAGACCAACAAAAGTCTTAGCAATCGAAACCATCCCTAGAGAGGACACGAGTAAAGTGGAACCTGAACCAGACCACTTCGAAGTTCCAGGACATTTTAAAAGATACGAAGTAGAGGAAAGAAAAGTAGCCATTCAAATGCCTAAACGAGAGGCCCGGGATGGAGAAGCCTATGATAGCAAGGAACAAACCAAGAAGGTTGTCGTAACGATGGAAGACGGAGAAGAGAGGTGCACGTATATTGGAAAAGATGTATCCGAAGAGGAAGAAGAGGAACTCATACACCTCATCCGAGAATATCGAGATGTATTTGCTTGGACGTACAAAGACCTCAAGGGTGTAGAACCTAGCATATGCGCTCATCGAATTCCTATGACAGCAGATGCAAAACCTTCTAAACAACGCCCTTACACGTATAATGAAGTTTATGCGGCGAAAATAAAGGAAGAAATTGACAAACTACTAGCGGCAGGGTTCATATACGAGATAGAACACACAGAATGGGTATCGCCACTAGTAGTAGTGCCCAAGAAAAACGGAAAGCTAAGGGTGTGTATCAACTTGAAAAAAGTAAATGCAGCAACTATACGAGATAGTTTCCCTTTACCCATCACAGACCATCTTTTGGAAAGAGTTGCCGGCAAGGAGGTCTATAGCTTCTTGGATGGATTCTCTGGTTATAACCAAGTAGCTATCGCAACTGAGGACCAGCATAAAACCGCATTCGCGACTGAATGGGGAATCTACGCATTTAGAGTGATGCCTTTCGGGCTCACAAATGCGCCAGCCACCTTCCAACGACTGATGTGTCATGTTTTCAAAGAATTTCTGAGAAAAAGCATGGAAGTATACGTAGATGATCTGTGCACATACTCAAATCAACGACCAGATCACATACCGGAACTGCGGAAAATATTCAACAAATGTAGGCAGTATAGAGTCTGCTTAAACCCAGAAAAATGTGTCTTCATGGTAAGACAAGGAAAAATACTAGGACACATAGTCTCAAGAAATGGAATATCTACAGATGAGGATAAGATTAAAGTCATATTGGACTTACCAAGACCCAAGAATGCGAAAGAAGTACAAGCCTTTATGGGACATTGTGGATATTACCGTAGGTTCATTCACATGTATGCCATAATAGCTAAACCCTTATACGGTCTATTGACTCAGTTTACTTGGACAGACGAGTGTGAGAAGGCATTCAACGAGCTTAAAAAGAGGCTGAGTACAGCCCCAATTCTAAAATCACCCAATTGGAACAAGCCTTTTCATATTCATGTTGATGCTTCGAACTATGCAATTGGATGTATCCTAGCTCAACCGGCGGATGAAGGAAAGCTTGACCATCCAATCGCTTATGCGAGTAGACAATTAAACCAAGCCGAAAGAAATTACACGACTACAGAAAGAGAAGGCTTAGGAATGGTCTACGCAGTGAAGAAGTTTAGACATTACCTCTTAGCCAACAAGTTCAAATTCTTCATAGACCATCAAGCTTTGTTGTATCTAGTCAATAAGCCTTGCAACACAGGGAGACTAGTACGATGGTTCTTGTTACTAATGGAGTTTGACTTTGAGGTGGTAGTCAAAAAAGGAAACACACATGTGAGAGCAGACCACCTTTCTAGGTTAAAACACGGAGAGCCACCTAGCGGAGTACCCGATGATTTACCAGATGCTTATCTGTTTAATCTAGAAGTATGTCCGAAGTGGGCAGAAAAATTGACCCCTATACTTACGCATGGCCCTCGACATCCAATTAACAGAAATGGCAAAAAAGAAATTCTTCAAACAAGGAATTTACACATTGTTGCTGGAAGCGTATATTATAAGGAACCTAACGGAGTTTTATTGAGATGTGTCGAGGAGGATGAACAGAAGCAACTAATTCAGCAAGCACACATAAACAAGTGGAAAACCCATCAAGGAATGCATGGAACAATACGAGAATTAAAAAGATTAGGCGTGTATTGGCCTGATATGTCCAAGGACGTTCACGAGCATGTAAGTAATTGTGTGGAATGCAAAGAAATTAGCTCAGAGGATCATGTGTCCTTACCTTTTTCTACCATAGCGCCTAATTGGAGTAAATCATTAGTGCAATTCCTCAAAACGAAAGAGCACGAAATAGGAGCTAGTCTAGCAAGAAAGCGATCCTTAGAAGAAATGAGCAAGGATTATGTGATAATGGGGAAACAACTGTTTCGAAGAGGAAAAGACAATCAACTCAGACTATGCGTGCATGAAGGGGAATACCTTCCCATATTAGACATGGCACATGCAGGAGCTGCGGGAGGACATTTTTCAGCAGATAGAATGGTCAAGATGATTCTCTTTGCAGGCTTGTGGTGGCCAACTCTACATATGGATGCGGAGACATATGTGAGAAGTTGCGAAACATGCCAGAGAGCAAAATATCCCATTAGAAGAGATGACATGCCTTTAAGACCAATGGTTTGTGCGAGAGCATTCACCAAGTGGGGAATTGACTTCATAGGACCTATCAACCCACCTGCGAAAGGATCACATGCGGAATACATCATAGTAGCCACCGACTACTTGACAAAGTGGGTAGAAGCGAAAGCTACTCGAAAAAATGATGCTCAAACCACAGCAAAATTTCTCTTTGAGCACATATTCACACGCTTTGGACTACCGATCGAGATAGTGAGTGATCGAGGAACTCACTTCCTAAACGAAGTCATTGAATCGCTAATGAATGAATTTCTAGTGATCCACAAAAAATCAGCCCCGTACCATCCTCAAGCCAACGGACAGGCTGAAAGTTACAACAAAGTACTATGTACTGTTTTGACAAAGATTGTCAATAATGGAAGGTCAGATTGGGACAAACAATTGCATCACGCAATTTGGGCCTTCCGAGTGGCATATAAAACGGCCATTGGAGCTACACCTTTCAACCTAGTGTATGGGCAGAATGCAATTTTGCCAATTGACTTCTTAGTGCCTACATTAAAAGTAGCCCAGCAAAATGAGTGGAGCGGTCATGAATTGTCTCAGCAATTAGATCAAATTGAAAAGCTGCACGAGACTAGATTGCAAGCGGTAGCAGGCATCTATGCTGCTAAACGGAGACAAAAGGCATACTATGACTCACATATTAAAGATAAGGGACTAAAAGAAGGCGACTTAGTCCTAGTATACACCCTAAAACAGCACGCAAAGAAGCTCCAAAAACGCGGATATGGTCCCCTGATCATAAATCGAATCTCCACTAGTGGTGCAGTCAATCTCGCCACACTAGACGGAGACATTCTTCCCAATTACATCAGTGGATGCCGAGTGAAACGATTCATGGATCCTCTGACCGATGAAATGCTAGCTAGATTGTTGGGAGCTCAAAATAGGAAGACGGAAGAAGAACGAATTCGAGAGGAAGCCCGACAAGAAGCCCTAGAACGCATTAGAAAACGCAAGGAGTGGATCAGGCAAAGAGATGAACGTTATCTCCAAGGAGAAGTGCCCATCCCTATGGCAAACTACCAGGTCAAAAATAGTGACGCCACGGGTATATGTAAAACACAACCTTACCTAAACCTAGGGATTGGTTAGACGGAGTATAAATTGATAGACGCATTGATAGACTCAGGAGCAGGCCTTAGCTGCATGCGAAGGAGGATAGTGAACGAATTGCAATTGGAATTGAATCCCACAAAAGCCAAACTAAGAGGAATTGGAGGTCACACCCTAGACTGTATTGGAACAACTAATGTGTCCCTCCACATAGGGAATTCCTCCATGGAACAAAGAGTCCTAGTATGTGAGGATAACGATTTAATGGAAGACTTCATTCTAGGACAAGACTGGATCATTGAAACAGAAGCATGTATCCATCTGGCTCAAGGATATATTTCAGCCACGATAGGGCATAAAGAGGTTTTCAGCTTGCTTGAAGAGAAACCATGTAACCAAGCCATGTCAATACCAAGATCAGAGGAAGTTCAAGAAGCGACGAAAGATAGTAGCGACTGTGCTCAACCCTCAGAAAGCAAATGCATAGAAACTGAAACTTTAATCATTCCGACATCCCCTGTAGTGTCGAAGCTACCCGAAGTAAATGAGAATCAGCCAACCATCGAGGAGACGCTCTATCCTAAACAGGCTCAAGGCCTCCAAAGATCGCACTATTGGAAACCAACAAGCAGATACTCGAACAGACCACCATCCAAATATATGTGGGTACGAAAGGAGCAGGTACAGAGTCAAAAACTGTCTACAAGCGCTTCTAAGGAAACGGACATCACCAAATCATCCATGTGAAGGGTCGGCCACCAGAAGCCCGCAAATAGAATTGCCTTGATCACCCGATCCGGTCCAAAATGTCCTCCTGCTACACCTTGGTGAGCAGTTTCTAAGATCTTCAGATACTCACTTTCATGGACACACAGTCTCAGGTAACCATCCTTACCGCGCTTGTATAGATTATCACCAATGAGTGAATAATCCTGGGCTTCTTGTTCCAAACTCCTTTTTCTAGCTAGAGTCATGTCTGGAGGGAATGTGTTTGTCCTCAAGAATGATACTAGAGGTTCACTCCAATCTGGCCCACAATGGATACTTGATAGAGAGTGGCATGTTCCACAGGTGGTTTAGTGCAACAGATTGGGCATTCCTTGCACAACTTTTGGACATCCGCTTCCATAGTTGGCCAATGCACTCCGAATCTCTTTAGAGTCTGCAACGTTCGTTGCTTTGAATGGTGTTGCTCTAACGCACCTACATGTGCTAATTGCAACCATTTAGCGTACTCATCCTCTTCTACGCAACAAGCCAAGATCCCTTGATCTGTGTGCTTGTACATGCTTCCTGCCATGATATGGTACTTTTGGGCTTTTACTATCTCTCTATTCCGTGTGTTCACCACTGGATGATTAGGCCTGTATGTCAATACTGGTACTATTGGCTTGGCCCACTACGGCACCACTTCCAAATTAAACAAGTAAGCATCAGGAAGGTCATCTGACACTCCTTGTGGGGCTTCTCCAGACGTGAGTCTAGAGAGATGATCTGCTCTCAAGTGAGTCCTCCCTTTTCTTACCACGACCTCAAAATCATATTCCATTAGCAAGAGAAACCATCTTACTAATCTTCCCGTATTGCATGGCTTGTTTACTAGGTATAACAATGCCTGATGATCAGTAAAAAATTTAAACTTATTTGCAAGCAAATAGTGTCTAAATTTCTTGACTGCATATACCATGCCTAATCCTTCGCGCTCTGTAGTGGTGTAATTCCGTTCAGCCGCATTCAATTGTCTACTGGCATAGGCAATTGGAAGATCCATATTACCTTCACCAGTAGGTTGTGCAAGCACACATCCAATGGCATAATTGGATGCATCCACATGAACATGGAATGGCTTATTCCAATCTGGTGTGGTCAAGATTGGTGCTGAACATAATCTTCGTTTAAGTTCCTGGAAGGAATTCTCACATTCATCCGTCCACTCAAAGTTAGTCAGAAGTCCGTACATGGGCTTTGCGATGACCGCATACATGTGGATGAAACGTCGGTAATACCCACAGTGCCCCATGAAAGCTTGTACTTCCTTGACATTCTTTGGTCTAGGTAGCTCTGCTATGGCTCTCACTTTTTCTTCGTCGGTAGATATGCCATTCTTTGACACTATGTGTCCTAGAATCTTGCCTTGCCTTACCATAAAAACGCACTTTTCTGGGTTCAGGCAGACCTGATATTCTCTACATTTGTCAAAGATTTGTCTGAGTTCAGGAATATGGGTTTGTCTAACATTGGAATGAGCACAGAGATCATCAACATAGACTTCTAAACTCTTCCTTAGGAACTCCTTAAACACATGGCACATCAGCCTCTGGAAGGTAGCTGGTGCATTGGTAAGCCCAAATGGCATTACTCTAAAAGCAAAAATGCCCCATTCTGTGGCAAAGGCTGTCTTATGCTGATCCTCTGGAGCTATGGCTACTTGATTGTAGCCCGAGAATCCATCAAGGAAGCTGTACACTTCCTTGCCTGCCACTCTTTCTAACAGATGTTCTGTGATGGGAAGCGGATAGTTATCTCGAATCGTGGCGGCATTAACCTTTTTCAAGTTAATGCACACACGCAGCTTGCCATTCTTCTTGGGCACCACTACGATGGGGGATACCCATTCAGTGTGCTCAATTTCATAGATAAATCCAGCTTCGACCAATCTATCTATCTCTTCCTTGATCTTAGCAGCGTAATTATCATTATATGTATAAGGCTTTTGCTTAGAGGGTTTGGCATCTGAGGTCATGGGGATAGTGTGTGAGCATATGTCAGGGTCAACACCTTTCAAGTCCTTGTAACTCCAAGCGAATACATCTCTGTATTCTCTTAGCAAGGCAATCAATTCGTGCTCTTCTTCCGCTGTTAGGTCATGACCTATGTACGTACATCTCTCCTCTCCTTCTTCTAGGGCCACTACAATTTTCTTGGTAGTTTCTTTGTTACCATAGGCCTCTCCTGCTTGTGCCTCTCGTTTAGGCATTCTTATCATGACTCTCCTGTCATCTATCTCATACTTCTTAAAATTTTCTGGGACCTCAAACAAAGATTCTTCCTCCTCTGGTGAGACTTCTTTCTTCTTTCGTTTCTTTCCTTCTTCCTTCGGGGTCATATGTGTTGCTAATCTTACATCATTTGTAACCTCTCCATGCCTCTGGGGTTGAAATTCTACTTCATGGAAATATTCCTCATCTGATGCAAATGGTGCGTCCATAATGATTGACTCTAGATCGGAGTCACTTGCATCCTCAAATGCATCAGGGCTAGGTTCGCATTCTTCTAGAACTGCCTCTCCCATGATTGGCTCTATGGAGAAGATTGAAATGTCATAGCCATCCTCATCACAGTGAGGTGTCCATTGTTCTTCATTGATGGCTACGTCCATTGTTGCTAAAATTTCCGCCCAGCCATGGGGTTCAAACTCCTCATCTGGAAAGACTATAGGTGCATAGGCTGGGTCTTGAATGGGTCTATGAGTTTCGTTCGCACCTACCTCTCTGGCTTTCTCTCTCTTCTCTTCTTCTACTGCTACCTTGCACATCCATAAGTGAGTATCTTCATGCATCCATGAGGATCCCGACCCTATGGAATGCACCGATTCTGTATCATCTTTGGCTCTATGGATGGGATTCCATTGGATAGGAGGGACATCTCTATGGGAATAATCCTTGAGATTGACTTTGGTTGTAACACCTAAGTGCTGCAGGTACAAAGAATTGGTCCCCCAATCCTGTACCACTTGCAACTGTCGCATGAATGGTCTTCCTAAAATCATCTCATAGGCATGATTTTTGCTGAAGTCACATATGGCAAAGGTATGTTCAAACTCGACACCACAAGTGGTGAGAGTTATTCCTTCTAGCAATCCTAGGGGTCTCTCTATGTGACCATCGGCCATCTGCAATTTCATTCTCGTCGGCCTGAGTGCCGGCTTGCCCCAACGCTTCCATAAGGAGGTGGTGGCAATTGCAACTCCTGCACCTGAGTCCAAAATTGCCTTAGTGGTGTAGTCCTGGTAGGTAATGGGAAGATAGGTGTTCCCTTCTTCACCTTCACACATATCTCCTATCTTATCCAAGGGAATTTCTGGCACTGTCCTATGGGATCCTACCCGGGAATGAGGTTTTGCCACTTCAGTTACTCGACTGGCTACATATTTTCGCACTTCTGGTCTATCCTTAGATAGTTCTTCCAAAGTGAGATCGCGCTGCACCTCGGTGTTCTTTACTACCTCTGAGTTCCTAGGTATGACTGAGCCGTCGTTCCTTACCATGACTGTGGGTGCTCTCATACACGTGGACTTTGCTTCCCATGGGCCCGTGAAGTGGGGTAGCTCTTGTATAGAATTAGACTCAAAGTCCAATCTCTCGTGAGACTGAGTACTCTCATGTTCCCCGTAAATAGATGGGATGTCTTGTGGGAATTGGTCGTGTGCATCATCCACAAGTTCAAAAGGAGGGGCGACCTCACTTTCGTTATCCCATTTGTCTTCTTGAATCTCTCGTAGGAAGTCTGGTGCAAACCGATTCATAGAAGAAGAAGTGTCTGGCTCCGTAGAATTGGGCACATAAGCAACCTGGGAAGGAGGGCTTATTCTATCGTTGGCTCTCTCCTCGTTCCCATAGATGGCTGGAGCACAAGCTTCTTGGGGAGGATTACTTATTCTATTACTTTTCCTAACAGGCTCATACACTCTCTGAGAAGGAATGTAGGTCACCTGTGGAGGTACGTAAGCTTTCGAGGGAGGCTCATGTGACTTTTGGGGGGGAAGATAAGCTTCTTGAGGAGGCACATGGGCTTCCTGAAGAGGCTGGCTTATTCGTTCTCTTTCCCTTTCCTTTCTTTGAGGGGCAGGTTCCTTCTCTGATTGTGCAATTAGCTTCTCTATTCGTTCTAGCAGTCCATTAAAGTGTAACTGCGTCTTGGCTGAACTAGAAATGTTAAATAGGCGGCTGGCCTCAAACATGGTCTGAGCCAATTCCACCATTTTGGCACAAATCTTAGTTCGTTCAAGCTCTAGCTCGGCTCTAGGGTAGCACTTTTCATGATCGGTTATGGTTGGCCCTTCTTGGATCCTGGCCTGATATGCTTTAAGCATCATATTAAGGTCCTCGGGAGTGGGGTCAGCTAGGACTGATCCTACTCTAGGGGGTGGTGGGATTTGATGAGGCGGTGGGGAAAGTGGTGGGTTGGATGGAGGTGGGAGTGGTGGAGGCGGGGTAATGTGAGAGGGAGTTGGAGCTGTGAGTTCAGTTATCCTCGCTTTGGTTTCTCTTATGCTTTCTTCAAGTTCGTTTATCTTTTTTGCCCATTGTCTTTTCATTCTTTCTCGACTATCTTTCCACGCTCTAGCCCTTTTCTTTGTCACGCTCTCGGTTTCACTAGCCTCTGGGCCCTTTTCCTGGCTTGCCTCTTGGTTTTGCTGCAATGCCTGAGCTCTAGTAACCACCTGCACTGGTGCAGTGGAAGTGACACTTCCGGAGGAATCTACAACCAAACCAATCACATTGATAGGAGTGATTTTTGGCATATTATTGGGGTTCTTTGGGCAATCTCGTAAAAGATGCTCTTTTCCACAATCTTGGCAAAAGCCTTGGATCGTCACGGACTGATTCTGTGTAGGTGGAGGTAAGGGACAATCACGAATGAGGTGATCTCCTTGGCATCTGTAGCACGGTCCTCTTGGGAATGGAGGTCTTACTTGCCTAGGTTGAGGCCTAGGGTTGGGGTTTGCATACATGACGTTCGTGTAATCTGACTCCCAACTAGGTTCATTCGGCTCTTCACTATAGTAGGACTCACCATGTTCTGGAGACTGCATGTAGTAAGCCTGGGGGCTATCCACATGGGTAGAATCAAAGCTATGATCACTTGGGTCATTTTCAGAGATCAAGGATGTTACAGGGACTATAGCTCTATTCAGGTTTTCTTCTGCAACAGCATACTTTACTGGAATCACGTTAGCGGGGTTTGGAGGCTGTTGAGCTAACACCGGTTGGGGTCTCTGTTGGGCCTGATATTGTGGTTGGTAGGTTTGTTGGGGTCTAGCATATTGTGGTGGTGGAGGGTACTGGTTCTGGTATCTGCCTTGTTGGTAGGGCTGAGGGTAGGGTTGCCTAACTGCCTGCTTGTTGTATGGGCAATCTTGCGCAGTATGGTTTGTGTACTTCCGTTCTATGGTGCAGTACTGGCTACTAGGGTTAACTTGGGGTTGAGCCATAACGGGACAGACGTTCGCCATATGGTCACCACCGCATGTATAGCACCTTTTCACAGGGGCAAACCTTGGGATTCGTTTGCTAGTTACACCTAATTTCTGAGCTACCTTCTCAGCGAGTTCCTCAATTGATGTAGATTGCGTGGAAGAGTGGCTAGATGCACTATCTGAATCTTTGTAGATTTTGGAAAGCTCTAGCTCTTCTCCTAGGTTATCTTCAATGTCAATGCACATACGTACACACTCTTCTATAGTCCTAGGGTCTTTCAGATACACGTAGGATCTCAATTTTGGACTCAACAATCCGTCAAGGAATAAGGCTACTTGTTTAGGAGATGTGGGTAGCTCCGAAATAGGGCACCTTTCAAGATATTGTCTAAATCTTCTTCCTGCAAGTCTCACAGTCTCTTGAGGGGTTTGCTTGAAGCTGTGAATCAGTGAGGAGGTGTTGTGTCTTATGCCACTCTTGGAGAACTCAATAATAAATGCCTCTAGGAGTTGGTCTATGCTCCTGAACTGGCGCTCGTCCAATGGCTGAAACCATGTAAGTGCCGTATTCCTCAGGGTTAGACCGAAGGCATTGTACTGCGTGAATAGATCCTCAACTTGTTCAGCTCTCAAGACTTGCTTGAACTCCGCCACATGATCATAGGGATCTCCTGTGCCGTCAAAGTAATTCTTCATGGACTTAACTAGCTGGGTGGGTCTCAAAGTTCTTGTGTGCTCTCTAGGCCTCGGCAGAGGGAATCCATCTACATTTCTTTGGTTCCTCTGGGCTCTAAGCATCTCAGGTTCTACCCTATTCGTCTCCGTTCTCGTTCTTTCTCTGCCCACTGGATTGGCAAAACTTACTTCTGGTCTATCTTTACTTCTGTCTCTTTGCATGCCATGAGCCTGGGATGTTCCAGCTCCAGGTTGACCATAGGATACATTTGATCTTGGTTGGGGGAAAATGAATTCGCCCTTCCAAGTGTAAGCATGCCTATCATTTTCTGTCACCATAAAGATCCTCTCCGAAGTGTGGTCTAAGTAGGTCACTCTACCTGGGCTATCTGGATCCTTAAACTCATAGATCATGATTGTTCCTATATCAGTTGGGTGATCCGGTTTATACCTCCAAAAGGCTTCGTCCGTTTCTCGATTGAGAAGCAAATCTATGCACTTGTTATCTTGGGGAACCCACTCAGGTGTGATAATCCTAGTGAGAACAGATTTGCCTCGGGGTGTTCTAGGTTCTACTCCCATATTTCCTTGTTCCAAGTCGCCTAAGTCCGCTTCTGAGATTACATTTCCAAATTCATCTGTCCTATCTGGATGACTGGTGACTACGTATATGGTTCCTTCCTTGTCCAGGTATGCACCGTTTTCAAACTTGACAGCTGGGTGCTCTAGTCCTATGGATTGGTCAGGGTTTTTAATCTGGACCACGGATCTTCCTAGGCCGTCCTCATAGATGCTAGCACCTAATCGGTTGGTCCTAAGGTACTCTAGCTGCGTTTTGTAAGGGCCTTCTACCCTGTACAAGTAAGGCACACCTGAACTTCCCGTAGGTCTGTCCATGCCTTGAGACATCCCTGATTCACTGGTATTCGAGCTAGGGTAATGAGAGTGGTGACTCAACTGCTGGGCCCAAGACCTTGCAGTATGATTGACACTAGCCTCTGAAGACCTAAGGCTTTGTCTCTCTCTTGCTAGGTGTCGTCCTGATCTAAGGTTCATATGCCTAACTGATTAACCCAATTTTTTGCCCAGAGTACAACCTCGTTGCCGATCAATTGGTATCAGTCACTTGATTCTTTTTAGTTATTTCTCGTGTTTAAGGTCTTGTCTGATATTTCGTCGTCAGGAATACTTGAATGTTCTGCGCACTTTCAGGTTGATCGTTCCCGGTTAGGTTCTTTACCTTAAGGTTATCGACAGTACAGAGATTATGTTTTTATCTTGAACTTGAGTTTCTAGGTAGTCTTCAACTTGATAATTGCCTACCGTCGCCCTGGCTTACTCCTACCTCTAATCGTTCTTAGCTTAAGCTAGGGATTGACAAGGGGAGTTGAGAATTTCCAACCTTTTTGTTTCCTGCTTGGTTGCCTTTGAATGCCCAGGAAGTGTGTTCCCAAGCTTGCACTTACACTTGCTCAAAACGCCTTGCGATGCTCTCAATAGATCTGTAATAGTTCCAAAGTTAGCTCAAGACTTAAACTCCAAAGACAGAACCAATGATTTTCATTCAGGTAGCACAAACACAAACTTGTATAGTGATTTTCAAGAAAACAATCCTAAGAACCCCTGACTTTGATCCCCCTTGATATGGTCAACTTCAAAATACACTATCTGAAAATCAACGCATTATCTTTATAAAAAACAGTTGAGGGCGTGTAGTATATGCCACGAGTTTTCCGACAAGCCCAAGAGCTCAAAAAATGGATTTTGTATGGAAAAGTTATGACTGTTCAGGGTTTAGGGGGTTAAAACAGGATTCAAACTGGCTGACAGATCCTAAGATTTTCTCCCAAGGCACAAGTGTAGGAACCTCAAAAATGCTAATGGATTGACTATTGTGCCCCAAAAATTGCCCCAAATTTTGAAATAAAAAACCCTAATTTTTTTGGCCGAAAAGCCTGTCAATCGCGATCGACGGGTCTGTCAATCGCGATTGACAGAGGTGTCCGTCGGGGCTGTCAGTCGCGATTGACAGTGTCAATCGCGATCGACAGAGTCGATCGTGGCTGTCAATCGCGATCGACAGTATCAATCGCGATCAACACGTTTTCCGGATTTTTCGCCGAGATTTCAGTCAATCGGGGTCCTATCAATCGCGATGGACACGTGGCTACGCGCAAAAGTCAATCAATCGTGGAATTTCAGTCAATTGCGATCGACGGTGTCAATCGCGATTGACAGAGGTGTCGGTCGTGGCTGTCGATCGCGATCGACAGTATCAATCGCGATTGACAGGGTCCTACGTGGCAGTCAGTCGATCGTGGAGGTCTGTCGATCGCGATTGACAGGGTCTGTCGGTCGCGATTGACAGGGTCTGTCGGTCGCGATTGACAGAGGCTGTCGGTCGCGATTGACAGAAAACCTCGGAATTTTTCTACTGTTTTTAGTGTTTTAGGATGTGCTCCTTGTGCTTGTTCTAGTGGTGCACTTACTTTTGTGAAAAGCCAAAAATTTCTGTCAGTCGCGATCGACAGAGGCCTGCGACCGCGAGACAGTTTCTTCGAATTTCGTACCTGCGCGCAGCGTGCTGGGGATGATGATGATGGCAGTACCTGCAAGAATCACAACAACATGCAAAAACAGTGCAAGCAATATCGCTCTCTCGCTCTCTCTCACAAGTGGAATGGAGGAAATGAGGTGGAGATGGTGATATGATCAAAACTGAAAATTTTCGCGATGATGGAGATGGAGGTGGGAGATGGTGATGATGATGATGGTGATGAAAATGGTGAAGAAAGTAAAAGAAAATCGATGAGAGTGAAGAAAATACCTACAACTCCAACGCGTCAACTCTACGTCTTACCATCACACGCTCGTCCTCAAAGCTCGATCCCCGGCAACGGCGCCAAAATTTGGTGTAGCTCAGTGATGAGTAGCACCTCCTTTAATGTCAATCCGGGAAGACGTGAGGATGGTATGAAGACCTCGAGCAAGTGGCGGCACAAGTGCGTGAGTGAGAAGCACACAAGCATGCACACACATACACACACACGTGCACACACGGCAAGACAAAGAGAGAGAATCAATGGAGCTTTTTAGATTACTTTCAAAATGCTCAGACAAGTTCGTTTCAATTACAATCTAACTCTCAAAAATGAGCTCTCTAGCTCTTTTTATAGTTTTTGGCTAAGTTTTGGCCCTGTCCAGACCTAGTGTCCGGCCTAGTTAAAAATTAGGTTCCAGGGCTTATTTGAGGGCTCAAACGATATCTAAAAAATACGAAATTTGGCAGGTAGATACTTCTAATGCTCCTCAAGCTCAAGGACTCCTTGGCTTGCACAAAATGGAGCTAAAAAAAGATGAAATGATATTTACAATGGTGCTTAGTGATGATAATCACTTTTAATGGGTGTAGAGGTTTTGAAAGATTAAGGTTGCCTTAGTGCTAAATCTGCGTGAGTGTTCATCAGTGCTTCTTTCTGAAGAAAATTGTTGGCCTACTTGCCGGATCGTCGTTGACTGCCTTGTCTGCTTGTGCTATCTCTTTTCTCGGACTCTCTTCTTGTGCTTCCTTGTCTTGTCAGTCCTTCAGCTCCGGCTCCAACAGTAACTATTTACGATCACTACATGGCTGGGTGGAACAAGAAAAGACTTCGATCTCCGTGTACGCGCGTATCTCAGAGAGCTACCTCGAATTCTGTGGAGTAACCTCCCCAAAAAGTGAGGGGTATCATCAGGAATTAACAGTCAAGCACATTTTCCTCTTGGGAACTAGGAGAGCACTTGTACATATATTAAGAAAAATATTCCAAAAAATTTAATAACCGCTTCGGCTATAAACTAACTTTTTTGTTCTCCTTTTCAGATGAAAATATAAAAATACTTAAAAATGTGAAAAATCCAAGTATTACCTTTCTCACACACACGGGAAAGGGACGACACCGTTCACTCGGAACAATATCGAGCTTATGACAAACAAATAAAGGAGGATTTCTGATAATATATGGCCACTAATTCATGCTCTATATTGAGTGTAGATGGCGTCTACTAGTTCTGAAGCTACACAAGAGGAAGAGGTCCAACTTTTCCCACTCGAGTCCATTACAAAAGCAAGAGGTCACTGGTTCCGGGATGATCAACCAGTGGCGGAGCTAATCTTCATGGC
This sequence comes from Ceratopteris richardii, assembly GCA_020310875.1. Classification (NCBI taxonomy): domain Eukaryota; kingdom Viridiplantae; phylum Streptophyta; class Polypodiopsida; order Polypodiales; family Pteridaceae; genus Ceratopteris; species Ceratopteris richardii. Next base: position 147,293,655 of record CM035434.1, read on the forward strand.
AACAATCAAAATTATGGATACAGATCATTATTTTCCTATCATGTCACATGACTTCAAAACGATCATACAGGGGCTACCTCATATTGAAGATGTATGGACACAAGCAGGCATAGAGGCATTTCTCAAATTGCCTATATATGTTCCAGATTTTCAGAGATGTGCACAGGTAATGAATACCATGCAACCTGCCGCAACAAAAATATCAGTTCCAGAAGCACGTGTCTTAAATAAAGTCGGAGTTTGGAAGACTATCCAATTCACACATGAGTTAATCAATAAAGATTTTGGATGGAATCAAGCAGGAATTACGAGTGTCAAAGAGGAGTGCCATGATCCCAAGAAGAGATCATTTTTGGAGATAAACAGAATTGACATAGAAGATGCTGTTCGATTGGTGCATCAACACTTTTGTTTCCCCAGCATGCATAGATACACGGCTCCACAAAAGATAGTAGTGCAATTACTATCGCATGCCATGCGACAAATAGGAAACAAAATCAATTTGACAGGGTATGTCCAAGAAAGGTTATTTGAAGCTCAGAAGAAATGGGGACAGAAGAAATTTTTGAATGGCAGTTCGGCTCTCACGTTACTGATATATGAAGCTCTAGATATGAAGAATTGTTTGAGAGAGATGCCAACCTCAGAAGGGCTAGCCAAATATGCAAAATCTGCTACGGTCCCTAAGAAAAAGAAAGCAACTGTTATGGTTGAGGAAGTTGGACCAAGCACACAAAAACCCATGAGGGGTACGAAGCGTTTACGGGAAGAGGAAGCCCAAGCTACACCACAATCAAAGAGAACTCATCTCTTACCGAAGATCACGACGGCTCAAATGCCGATTACAAAGAGAGATCTTTCCGCTGCCCTCGAAGAAACACATCAATATATGCAAGGGCAGGTAAATTTAAGCATTCAAGGTCATCATTATAGACAGGCTAGTCAAGAGAAACAACAACGGAGTCCAGAGAAAACACCAAAACAAGCTGGAAGATACAAAGAACTAGGGATCGATGATTCCAGTACAAATACGAACTCCAGCCCTAAAAAAGATACCTTGGATACTGATATACGGACAGAAACACAAGAAGATGAATGGAATGAAATCGATCAAGTGGAAGTGACGCCAAGAAGTCATAAAGAAAAGGAACAGAATGTAGAAGATCACGTTGAACCGGAGCATGTCATTCAATTGAATGACACTACAAAGATAAGCATCAAGGAGGATACAACCAGTGTTACACATGTAAAACCACCTATTAAAGAGGAAGCACAAACTCCAGTAGGTAAGGAAATAGAGGAGTTACAAATCAAAGAACAAACTGTGATCGAGGTGCCAGATGACACACCTCAGGAAAAGCAGGCAAACATGGGGGCTGAGCCAAGGATCCAGCTTCAGATTAGGCAGCCCCATGACAATACATTACATGTAGCTCAGGGAAAAGATGTCACAACCGGCGAAGAACCAAGCATTCCAAAAACATGGCTGAATGTGGATGTCACTCAGCTGAAGCCGGTAGTCAAGCAAATGATTCAAACGGCCATGGACACTCAACAGCAGTTGATGGATATAGATGCCGACTATGATCAGGCAAGAAGAGAAAAGAATCAGTTTCAACTCATGAGTGAGCAGCTATCGGCACAATTGATTGAAGCACGAAAGGAATTGGCAATCAAAAATACAGAGGTGCTGGCAATCAAGCTACAACATGATGCATCCATCGCTCAAAATCAACAGATGCATACACAACTAATAGAGTTGCAAAGATTACATGATGTGAGCGAGGCTGAGAAAGAGAAAATGAAAATGAGAAGCATGTTATTAGAACAACAGCTCAAGTTGTATATGGAAGAGAATGACAGCCTCCGCAACAGAAATAAAGAATTGATGAAGTCTTTATTATATGATCAACCAGTGGTACAACAGGAATCCACGGAACCCAAAGACAAAGAATTAAGAGATCAGATCTCAAAATATGAAGAGCTTCTAAAGCAAGAACAAGCAAAGATAGAGGAATGGAAGAGCAGATACGCCAATGAAACCAGTGAATTGAAGAGTCAATTACAAAAGGTGAATGCCAAACTGATCCAAAGCTACAGTGAAAACATGGATCATGTAGCTGACATTGGTAAAGAATTGCTGGCCACTAAAGAAACACTCAGAGAAGCCATGCAAGAGGTAAAAGAAAAAGATGAATGCATAGCACGATTAAAGACTCAAATGAAAGAGAAAACACCGATCGGGACACCAGTAGTGCCGGCTACGGAAAATCCTACTGACGAGATAGAGGTAAGTCCTCTATCTCACCCGATCTATAATTCTCCACTACATGAGCAGTTGGCCGACATACATGACGAACATCCAATGCCATATACTACAGAAATAAGTCAGAAGGAACGGGCACTAGTGGTGTCCCGGCTAATAGAAAATTTTGAAAATGAAGTGGTCAAAGTGATGAAAGAGGCCAAGATCAAAGATAAAGACCTGGACAAGATTATGAAGCCATTCCATATTCCATACGGACTCTTGAAAGAGAAAACAAGACGTTACATAACGAAGATTACACAGAAGAGTCCAGATGAGCAGCTGAATTTCAAACACGATACATTCATATACACACAAGCAGAGTTTGAAGCTGCACAACCAGTGTGGCGACGGAAATTTTTGGAGAAACATCCCACACTACGGGTGCATTGGCAAGCAGCGCCATATGCATTCCAGGTAAACCCTTCATTTTGTCCAATACCACGCAGAAGGGATACCAGGGATTTTTTTGATTTGCAAAGAAGCGGCACTATAAATAAGCAGTGGCTCAATTATGCTATGCTTCCGAGCCCGCCACATAACTATTTGCCGACGGAAGACTATATGGTCAAAACCATAGAATTTTGGCTACAGAATTATGCGAAAGTACCTGATTTAACTGTAAAAATGACCAACAAAATACTTAGCATGATCCTCACAGTTTTGAAAGTATTCAAGCACGCGGCCTACACCTTTTTGAACTTCATCGGTATTAATCAGGGCACGAAGATCCTCATTTTTTATCTCTCAGTTATGCCTAGCAGACCAACAATTATGGCATATTATTCTAGAATTATGTTCTTGCCAAGTGTATATATGCAGACTTTCGAAGAAGCTTTCTTTATAGGATTTTTTGAGATTGATTCAGAGATTTTTTTGAAAATGTCGTCCAATTAAAATGCCAGATTAGTGGCATAGAACTTAGCTTCTTCGCAGATCACAGACAGCCACCCAATGATGGTGTGAAGGCAGAACAATGGAAACAACTCATGATACGTGAAGCAAATATGCTGAATGACATAGAGCAAAGAGTCTATCAAACATATGCCCGTCGCTTATCAAAGCCTGTCGGGGACGACAGAGTCCAGGAGGGGGGCAGTGTTGAGGGAGAGTCAAGTAAGAAGAAGAAAAGAAGAAGACAACGAAAGAAGCAGCTTCACTAAGTGAAATATCCGAAGATATATCTCTGCAAGAAGCCCCGCAGGGGCACATTACCCATCTCTGCACAGAGCCCCGCAGGGGCACGCATCAAGCAACAAGGCAAAACACCCAGGTCTTGCACGGTGGAAGAAAGCAAACAGGCTCAAAGCAATACAACAGGGTCAGATGTGTGCAACCAGGACAAATCAGAGGACCAAAAGTTAGAAAGGGGTAGAGGCTAAAAAGTTTAAGAGGGTGACTAAGAACAGCACATTCTTAGTCACTAGTGGCGTGCGTGGCAACCCAAGTCAACAGGCAAGACAAATGCAGCAGGCTCTCGAGTAGTAGAGGTTGAATCAAGAAGGCCATCAAATCTGCATGTCTGTTTAACTACAGACAAAACTGACCAAGGGATGCGTGCGAAGAAAAGAAGTAATCAGCCGACGAAAAGCTACAGCCTGTCAAGGGACGACAGAGACGAAGAGGGGGAGAGTGTTGCAGAGCTAAAGAAAGTACAAAGCAGAGAAAAAGACGGGCCCCAAAATTTTTTCGATTTGGACATCATATTTTTGTATCATATTCATTCTTGTAATATATTTCCATTGTAAATGCACCAGAGGAGTCCTCTAGATGCATCCTCACAGAAGATTAGAGATTTACCCATGTAAAATAGTAGGAAATTAGTCTTTTAGTGAATAAAGTGCCGGTCTCTTGTGTGAAAGGACCATTTTTAGGGCACTAGTATATAAGTCAAATGTGACTCTTTGTAAAGAACTTTTTGCCATTGTGAGAATAGAGAGCACAGAAATTCGAATTTGTGTCTTCTTCACTCTGTATCTTCTTCTTCGTGAGCTTGTATGCATGTGTATTGCTTGGAAAGAGTGCTTGTGAGTGTTGTCTATCCATGAAAGTGATTATTTGCTATAGGTAAGGTGTGTGCGAAGTGTAGGAAGTGCTGAAGTGTAGGAAAGTATTCATGCGACTCAGTATTTTGCTCATAACTTGAAGTAGGAGCGTCAAAATTGAGTGAAACCACTGCCATTGGATGCGTCTTCTCGAAAGCTTCGAAACGCATATGCTATTCGCTATATTTGTAGTTCGGAGCTGGGAGAAAAGTCCAAAATACTGACGGCTGCTGCACCAAGTATCGTTTCGCCTTGACCAACAGTTGAAGCTTGTTTGGATAAGTCTTTGCCTCATTTACATTCTTTGAGTAGTTCATTTGCATTGACCATCACATGATTGCATGTCCTCATACACTCGGCTAGGTTTGTATACTCTTTGGATTGATAATTAAAAGCGTGTATCCCCACTATATGCACTTGTGAGGGGATTGAGGTATAGTCTCTTTCTCCGCAAGTCCCTAAGTTGATACTTAGGTCAACACAAACACTAAAGTATAGTGCCATCTCACTCCAAAGGAGTTGTTGAAGCTTAAACCGGAGTTGTGGAAGCATGTAGCAAACCAATTCCCTAAGCTTTCTGTAGCTCAGTGATGAGTAGCACCTCCTTTAATGTCAATCGGGGAAGACGTGAGGATGGTATGAAGACCTCGAGCAAGTGACAGCACAAGTGCGTGAGTGAGAAGCACACCAACATGCACACACATACACACACACGCGCACACACAGCAAGACAAAGAGTGAGAATCAATGGAGTTCTTAGATTACTTTTCAAGAAGCTCTTACAAGTTTGTTTCAATTACAATCTAACCTCAAAAATGAGCTCTCTAGCTCCTTTTATAGTTTTTGACTAGCTTTGGCCCTGTTCAGACCTAGTGTCCGGCCTAGTTAAAAATTAGGTTCCAGGGCTTATTTGAGGGCTCAAACGAGATCTAAAAATTACGAAAATTGGCAGGTAGATACTTCTAAAGCTCCTCAAGCTCAAGGACTCCTTGGCTTGCACAAAATGGAGCTACAAAAATATGAAATGGTATTTACAATGGTGTTTAGTGATGAGAATCACTTTTAATTGGTGTAAGGGTTTTTGAAAAGTTAAAGGGTTGCCTAAGTGCTAGATTTGCGTGAATGCTCATACTTGTTTCTTTATGAGAAAAATTACTGGCCTATTTGCCAGATCTTCTTTGACTGCCATGTCTGCTTGTGCTGTCCCTTCGCTCTGACTCTCTTCGTCTTGTGGCTCCTTCGGTTCCCTGACTGCTGCCAACACCCCCCCCACTCTCGCGTCTGTCGCCCCTGACAGACCCTTGTCTAGATGATTTTTGAACATAGTATTGGACGACATCAGAGGCTAGGTGGTGTTCTTCGAGTCGCAAGCCGCGTGCTAGATCTGTGAGCAATTCATCCCAATTCACAGGTCCGGGAACATCTGGATGAGGCACCCTCAATTGTTCTGAGTAAATAGTTCTCTCCACAGCAAATAATTGGAGGAGATGTGATGGTCTGGGTATAAAGATTTCGGAGTGATATTCCCAGAATCCGGTGATGAACATCTCCTCAAATGTCTGTTTAAAGCAGGCTGGGAGGTATTTGATTCTGGCGTGCCAAGCATATATTACTTCAATTGACGGGGTGGTACTCATATCGTACACTAGATCCTGGTTTCCTGTCACAAAGCCTGCACCTGAGAAGTGAGGGTCCTTGATGTTCTTAAACGTCCTGAAAGTGATCAACATTAATTCAAATATTTTCATACACATCTGGGCCATCACATCAGGATTATTGTGTAGCCGAATACTCCAGTGACGGATTGTAGAAATCATATAGTTGATCGTGGGGGGTCCTCGTGGAGGTGCTAGATAAACATAATTCAACCATTGTGCACAGGCTTTGATGTCTCTGACAGCTATAGTGAATTCAGGCCAGGTGCGTCGTCGAAGAACTGGAATGTAACAAGGATTATATTTAATAAAAAACGGCATATTATTCCAGGTTCGGACCATTTCAGGATACGTTTCCAAAAGCCTGATTCTCCATGTGGGTTGATGGATGGACCCACGCTGAGCACTTTCCGGTATATCATCGGGACCAAATTGTGTAGCAAATGTGGGAGGCTTGCCACATTGCCGTTGAATCTCCGCATTGTAATCGGTTAAAAGTATACAGAATGGCACATATTGGTCATTATTGGTATCGATCCATCTATGGTGAGACATACTTCTGAAGTATTCAGACTTTATGATAGTTTCTTCTAAGTTCGCTAGTGATTGGATTTGAATGGCCACCCGTTCTTCGTGAGTGTTCGCTGTCCTTTCCAGTGTCTGAAGCCACTCGGGTGCTTCCACTTCCAATGTGTCTAGTCCCTCTGAGGTTCGTCGCCCACCTGGCATTGGCATAGGAACATACGGTTCCTCGTACGAATCATCTACCTCAATAGGGACCAACTCTTCTTGCTCTGGTTCTACCACTGGAGATGGCTTCCTCTCGTATGTCAGTAACCTCTTTTGTAACTCTGCTACCTGCTCAGTTAAGGCCTTTACTTCGTCTGAGGTGGAGGTTGATGGGACACTCTTCGGTTGTTCTTCCTGTTCCTTAAGCCTGCTCTGAAGTGTGTCACGCTGTCTTTCCAAGTCATCATGGGCTTCCAGGAGATCTGCATAGCTTTCCAAAATGGTTTTCATCGTCTCCGTTGGAACTGCTTTGAACTGCTCTGGATCTATCTCGTGAGGGGAGCCTTCCATTGCCGCTTCCAGATTCTCTTCATTTTGTTTTTGCAGCCTTTTGTTCTCTTCCAGTGCTGTGGCCATATGTTTCCGTAGTAGCGCCAAGTTGCGTCTGACTCGTAGGTTATCGGCCTGGTATACTTCGAGCAAAGCTTCTAGTTATTTGACACCTGATTCTGTCGATGGTTGGGGTGCCTCCAATAGTGTTTGGTGAGCCTGCTCAAGCGTTGAATAGCGTTGATTCACTTCTGCATTTTCCTCTTGTAGAATGTGAAGTTGCCTTTGTAAGTTCTGATGGTGTGTTGTCAGTTGTTGATACCGGCCGTCCAGAGCTCTGTACTCATTCTGGAGCTGATATACACATTGATTTAATGCTAAAAATATGCTATTTACATTAAATAATGATGGGAGGGGTGAAGATGCAGGGGGAATGGGGGCGGGAAAGGGGTTGTGGATGATGTGGATGCAAGTGGAGATGTGGGTGGAGGGGGTATGGGAGATGAAGGTGGCATGGGGGGAGGGAGCGGTGCTGTGGCAGGTGATGTTTCCATAGTGTCAATTGTTTGAGTGACAGTGTAGATGGGGATCGTGGGTGGAGTGGATGTGACGTCAGTGAAAAGAGTGGTGAAAGTGGGCATGGTGACTCCCCCGAATTGGATTCCCGGAGAGAGTGGGATACCCATGACAATGGTGGTGGTAGTGGACGTGGTGGTGCTAATGTCATGTGGTGGAGTGAATTGTGTAGTGCGAGGTGGGGATGGTGGTGACAGTGGTGCTTCCTGATGTTCGTCTGCTTGCGTTGTCTCTCCTGGTGCTGATACATTGATATGAATTTGTTTCCCGGACCTCCTGGCACGAACGGGAACCCTCTTCTCAAATCTGTGAATGTAGGCCATTGCCTCATGGATGGCCTCATCCAATCCTACTGCGTCGGCATGAAGGTTTATGGACTTAATGAACATCTCGTCCACACCTTCCTCAGCTAGCAATTGATTCATGAGTTTCTTGCCCGATTCCAATGACATCTTATGCTGTTCTTGAACTAGTTGCATGGTTCGGTATAGTCTTTTGATTTGTGCCGAATACGCAGGGGCACTGGCTAGTTCGGAAAGCTCGTCATATTCTTGTTCCTCGTAGGCTTCTTCTTCTTGTTCTGTCTCTTGTTCCTCGACGTCGACTTCTACCACTTCTGGTCGGGTGGGGGCTGCTGTTGTTGTCTAGGGTTGTGGTTCCTGAGCACGTTCTGTTTCCGTCTCGAGATTAGAATCATAGATCAATCGGGCTACTTCTTCATCCGTGAGATCATTGAGAGTAAAACCCTGTGGGAATTCCAGATCTGATGGGACGGGTGGGAATACCAGATTAGGCCCATCTGTGCTCGGTCTTGGTAGCCGAATTGTGAATGGCCTGACGCATCGTGTCTGGGGAGGTGTAATTTCTGGTGTAGTGGTGGCTCCCCTTGGTTGAGCACAGGGTAGTTGTACTCCCCCACTCATCTTCTTTGATGGGGGACCTGCTGCTGATAGTCTTCTTTGGAATTCCTGGGCGCGGGGCCATATGAGTGCCCTCTGAATAGGCACGTCGTAGGCCAGACATCGGTAGATTATCTTGGTTAGAGCGCAACATCCATGAAGCACGTTTTTCTGCTTCTTGTTCCACCTCTGATGGGCTAGGTGGATCTGATCTATGATCCAGTGTGGCACATTGATGGGAAGGCTTTCTGTCTCTGCTAGATACAAGCTGAACCAAATTTTCTTTGGGGGCATTGTGAATCTTTCCTGGGCGGGGAAGGCAAAATGTTGCATGATGGTCCGTAGGTGAAGCGCAATGGTAGGTGTCATCGCTACCATATCCTTCAGCTTATTAAGATCTTTGTGTTTCAATCGACCTAGAACCATTGTTTCCTTCTCTGTGGGGATGTGCATGCCATACATACCCAATGCTTCTCTTACCAGATTGAGGGTCAACTTGAATCTTTTAAGCTCATGACCCGGCAGCAGTGATGGCAACACAAAGGTATTGTCGCCTCCTTTGGCCTTGCTTGGTGTGATGGTACTGATAAGATATGAACATCGTAAGAAATCCGGCTTTGGTAAGTGGGCCCTGAAATAACTGTCCACACACGCTTTGATCCAAACTGATCGCATGACTTCGGCGTTTTGATAGCTTTCAAACTCGCGCGTGAAAAAGTGGTATCGACCCCATTTGCCATTAAATTCCAATTCTGCTTCCTAGAAGTAGGTTCCATCGCCCAATGGTCCCGCGACATCACTGAACCAGTGAGCGTGTTTACCTACTTGAGAAGTGTGCCTTGAGGAGGATCCTGAATGGGGAGCACATGCACAGCTTGAAGTTCTTGCGGCCTTGCGGTGAGATGTGGCTCGAGAAGGAGTGTTTCTATGTCCACAATCTGGGCACCAGATCCGGCTTGAGAACTTGCACCTGCTTCTGCCATGGCCCTGTTTGCTGGTTGGTTCTGTGAGAATATAGAACCACGTGTTAACATCGTAATGGATAGAATAAATCCGTTGTTGTCCCCGTTACAACATTAACATGAGGTAGATGGTGAGTTAGTGGTTAGTAAGTGCACGAAGACAGTGTGTGTAGTTAGTGCTTGGGTAGTCCTAGGAGACTAATGCAGTTAGTAAGTGGGGATGAATTTACAAATTGGGGTCGGGGGGTTTATTACAGGTCTTAGGCTGCCAAATGCAGTGGATGGGTCTTGTTCTTGGTTTCGTAGAGACTCCAAGGAGCTTTATAGTTGTATCGGCTTGAGAATGAGGCTTTTTAGGGACCCATTTGCAAGCGATTATGTTCGTGCTCATGGGCCTTGGTGTGTTCCTGAGTGTTGAAAACGAGTGAATGGTGACTGTGCGAGTGAATGGGTTACGCTGTATAGGTTGTGGCCTCGTCGTAGCTATTTGTGCCCGCAAACAAGCCTTAGGCACCCAAATTTGTCTTGATTGTGGGCTAGCCTTCATCGACTTCTTGGGCACCCAAATAGATTTCACGTTAGTAGAAGAATTTCGGAAAGACTTCTTATTAGTGTCGTGTTGTTGGTTACTAATAAGAGGCTTTGCCCGTGTGGTTGGCGTGAGTGCAACCGGGTGTTCGCCTTTCCGCACCCACACTTGGTTTACTTCCTGAGACATTTTGCTGCGCAGGTACTTTTGATTTCCGGCATAGGTAGTGCTCTGCTTCTTCTGCCTTTGATCCACCTTTGGTTGCTGCCTCCTTTTAGCCTTTGGAAAAGAAGGGAGTTCCGTTGCATCCCTGACTCCTTTTTTGAGAATATCATTCCTCTGCAACACATAGTTTTGGACAAGAACAGCATGGTCATCTTCATGTGTACTCCTGGAAGGACCAAGAGTCTGTGCCTTTCCTAGTTCCTTGAGTGCTCCATTATCTAACTCTACTGTGATTTGACTATGATTGACCCATACCTGAAGAAGTCCACTTCTTAGGTTTAAGTTGACTGCTTGGTCATAAATCCAGTCTTGACCCAAGACAAGAGGTTCAGTGAGATCCTCGTCTTGACACACTAGTACTTTAACTGTCATTGCCTCATCATGAATGTAGAGGGGAAGTTCCACCTCGCCCATGCAAGGGGTTTCCACGCCTCCCAATCCTATGAGATATGCTTCCACAGGATTGACAGTTAACTGCAACTCTTGACAGTAAGACAACCTAACAGCGCTAGTGGCTGCACCTGAGTCAATCAAGGCTTTTACAGTCCTTGCACTCTTTCCTTGTCCGATATCTAAGGTTATGAAAGGACGTCGATCAGTTATCCTATGTGAGCTTGTTTCTGCGACTGCACACATTGCCATATGATATCCTTGATCTGCATAGTCATTTGTTCTAGGCTGATCTCTACCTTGCCTTCGTAATTTCATCCTTCTGATGCGTTCTAAAGCTTCTGCTTGAGCTTCTTCTCTAATTCGCTTTTCTTCCTCTTTGCGTTTCTTAGCAGTGTTGAGTCGGCTGAGCATTTCCTCCGTGAGGGGTTCCTGATACAACTTGACTCTGCAACCGCTAATATAGTTTGGGAGAACATCACCCTCTAATGTGGCTAGTTGTACTGCTCCACTCGTGGAAATCCTATTGATGATCATAGGTCCGTAGCCTCGCTTTTCTAGCTTCCTCGCGTGTTGTTTCAGTGTATAGACTAAGACTAGATCTCCTGCTTTCAACCCTTTATCCTTCACATGGGCATCAAAGTATGCCTTCTGTCTCTTCTTGGCTGCATATATTCCTGCAGCGGCTCTCAGTCTTGTTTCCCCTAATCGTTCAAGGTCAAAAATCCTAGAGGAGAGCTCATGACCTGTCCATTCGTGCTCTTGTGCTACTCTCAATGTAGGAATCAAGAAGTCCAAGGGTAGCACAGCGTTTTGGCCAAATACCATCTGAAAGGGGGTGGCTTGGAGTACCGTTTTGTAGGCAACTCGGTAAGCCCAAACAGCATGGTGTAGCTGTTTGTTCCAATCAGAGCGTTTAGTGTTCACTAATTTCGTCAGTACATTGCATAAGATCTTATTAGTGCTCTCAGCTTGTCCATTAGCTTGAGGGTGATAGGGGGCAGACTTCTTGTGTATTACCAAGAATTCTTGGAGTAGATTTTCAATCACTTCGTTCAAGAAATGAGTGCCTCTATCACTTACAAACTCTATAGGTAGCCCATATCTTGTGAATACATTCTCAAACAAGAATTTAGCAGTTGTCCGAGCGTCATTCTTTGTCGTAGCTTTTACCTCTACCCACTTAGTTAGATAGTCTGTTGCAACAATGATGTATTCCGCATGAGAACCCTTAGCTGGGGGATTAATAGGACCTACGAAGTCTATTCCCCACTTAGAGAATGCACGTCCACCCATCATAGGTTTCAGTGGCATCTCATCTTTGCGTATAGGATACTGAGTCCTCTGACAGACATCACACCGTTTCACATAGGTATGTGCATCCATGTGAAGGGTCGGCCACCAGAAGCCCGCAAATAGTATTGCCTTGATCACCCGATCTGGTCCAAAGTGTCCTCCTGCTACACCTCGGTGAGCAGTTTCCAAGATCTTAAGATATTCACTTTCATGGACACATAGCCTCAGGTAACCATCTTTACCACGCTTGTATAGATTATAACCAATGAGTGAGTAATCCTGGGCTTCTTGTTCTAAACTCCTTTTCCTAGCCAGAGTCATGTCTGATGGGAATGTTTTCGTCCTCAGGAAGGATACTAGTGGTTCACTCCAATCTGGCACTATGGATACTTGATAAAGAGTGGCGTGTTCCACAGGTGGTTTAGTGCAGCAGATTGGGCATTCCTTGCACAACTTTTGGACATCCGCTTCCATAGTTGGCCAATGCACTCCGAGTCTCTTTAGAGTCTGTAAAGTTCGTTGCTTTGAATGGTGTTGCTCTAGTGCACCTACATGTGCTAATTGGAACCATTTAGCGTACTCATCCTCTTCTACGCAACAAGCCAAGATCCCTTGATCTGTGTGCTTGTACATACTTCCTGCCATGATGTGGTACTTTTGGGCTTTTACAACCTCTCTATTCCGTGTGTTTACCACTGGATGGTTAGGCCCGTATGTCAATACTGGTACCAATGGCTTAGCCCACTGTGGCACCACTTCCAAATTAAACAAGTAAGCATCAGGAAGGTCATCTCACACTCCTTGTGGGGCTTCTCCCGATGTGAGCCTAGAGAGATGATCTGCTCTTAAATGAGTCCTCCCTTTTCTTACCACAACCTCAAAATCATATTCCATTAGCAAGAGAAACCATCTCACTAATCTTCCTGTATTGCACGGCTTGTTTACGAGGTATAGCAATGCTTGATGATCCGTAAAAAATTTAAACTTATTTGCAAGCAAATAGTGTCTAAATTTCTTAACTGCATATACCATGCCTAATCCTTCTCGCTCTGAAGTGGTGTAATTCCGTTCAGCCGCATTCAATTGTCTACTGGCATAGGCAATTGGAAGATCCATATTACCTTCGCCAGTAGGTTGTGCGAGCACACATCCAATAGCATAATTGGATGCATCCACATGAACATGGAAAGGCTTATTCCAATCTGGTGTGGTCAAGATTGGTGCTGAACACAATCTTCGTTTGAGCTCTTGGAAGGAATTCTCACATTCATCCGTCCACTCAAAGTTTGTCAGAAGTTCGTACATGGGCTTTGCAATGACAGCATACATGTGTATAAATCATCGGTAATAACCACAATGCCCCATGAAAGCTTGTACTTCCTTGACATTCTTTGGCCTAGGTAGCTCTGCTATAGCTCTCACTTTCTCTTCGTCAATAGATATGCCATTCTTTGACACTATGTGTCCTAGAATCTTGCCTTGCCTGACCATAAAAACGCACTTTTCTGGGTTCAGGCAGACTTGATATTCTCTACACTTGTCAAAGATTTGTCTCAGTTCAGGAATATGGGTTTGTCTAATGTTGGAATGAGCACAAAGATCATCAACATAGACTTCTAAGTTTTTCCTCAGGAACTCTTTAAACACATGGCACATCAGCCTCTGGAAGGTAGCTGGTGCATTGGTAAGCCCAAATGGCATTACTCTAAAGGCAAAAATGCCCCATTCTGTGGCAAAAGCGGTTTTATGCTGATCCTCTGGAGCTATGGCTACTTGATTGTAACCCGAAAATCCATCAAGGAAGCTGTAGACTTCCTTGCCTGCCACTCTTTCTAAGAGATGTTCTGTGATGGGAAGCGGATAGTTATCCCGAATAGTGGCTGCATTGACCTTCTTCAAGTTAATGCATACGCGCAGCTTTCTATTTTTCTTGGGCACCACAACGATGGGGGATACCCATTCAGTGTGCTCAATTTCATAGATAAATCTAGCTTCAACCAGTCTATCTATCTCTTCTTTGATCTTAGCAGTGTAATTATCGTTATATGTATAGGGCTTTTGCTTAGAGGGTTTGGCATCTGAAGTCATGGGGATGGTGTGTGAGCATATGTCAGGGTCAACACCTTTCAAATCCTTGTAACTCCAAGCGAATACATCTCTGTATTCTCTCAGCAAGGCAATTAACGCATGCTCTTCTTCCTCTGTTAGGCCATGGCCTATGTATGTGCATCTCTCCTCTCCTTCTTCTAGGGCCACTACAATTTTCTTGGTGGTTTCTTTGTTATCATAGGCCTCTCCTGATTGTGCCTCTCGTTTAGGCATTCTTATCATGACTCTCCTGTCGTCTATCTCATACTTCTTAAAATTTTCCGGGACCTCAAACAAAGATTCTTCCTCTTCTGGTGAGACTTCTCTCTTCTTTTGTTTCTTTCCTCCTTCCTTTGGGGTCACATGTGTGGCTAATCTTACATCATTTGTAAGCTCTCCATGCCTCTGGGGTTGAAATTCTACTTCGTGGAAGTATTCTTCATCTGATGCAAAAGGTGGGTCCATAATGATTGACTCTAGATCGGAGTCACTTGCATCCTCATATGCATCAGGGCTAGGTTCGCATTCTTCTAGAACTGCCTCTCCCATGATTGGCTCTATGGAGAAGACTGAAATGTCATAGCCATCCTCATCACAGTGAGGAGTCCATTGTTCTTCATTGATGGCTACGTCCATTGTTGCTAAGATTTCTGCCCAACCGTGAGGTTCAAATTCTTCGTCTCGAAAAACTACAGGTGCATAGGTTGGGTCTTGGATTGATCTATGGGTTTCTTTTGCACCTACCTCTCTGGCTTTTTCTCTCTTCTCTTCCTCTACTGCTACCTTGCACATCCATAAGTGGGTGTCTTCATGCATCCAAGAGGATCCTGACCCTATGGAATGCACCGATTCTGTATCATCTTTGGCTCTATGGATGGGATTCCATTGGATAGGAGGGACATCTCTATGAGAGTAATCCTTGAGATTGACTTTGGTCGTAACACCTAAGTGTTGCAGGTACAAAGAATTGGTTCCCCAGTCCTGTACCACTTGCAACTGTCGCATGAATGGTCTTCCCAAAATCATCTCATAGGCATGATTTTTGCTAAAGTCACATATAGCAAATGTATGCTCGAACTCGACACCACAAGTGGTGAGAGTTATTCCTTCTAGCAATCCTAAGGCTCTCTCAATATGACCATCTGCCATCTGCAATTTCATTCTCGTTGGCCTGAGTGCTGGCTTGCCCCAACGCTTCCATAGGGAAGTAGTGGCAATTGCAACTCCTGCACCTGAGTCCAAAATTGCCTTGGTGGTGTACTCCTGGTAGGTGATGGGAAGATAGGTGTTCCCTTCTTCACCTTCACACATATCTCCTATCTTATCCAAGGGTATCTCTGGCACTGTCCTATGTGATCCTACCTGTGTTGGAACATCAAGCTTACACTATGCTTGAGGTGGATTTGATCTACATCAAAGGCTATCGCGTCGAAAGAATATCCGTTGGAGAGTTCTTTTTCATATGCTCATTTATTGTATTTTTTGAGAATATTTTGATGGCTCATTTACCGTTGTAAAAGCCTTGAGTTGTACACATGTAAAGGTACAAATATAGGGCCAGAATCCCACGAAATTTTGGTGGTTGAAGTTACATTCAATCAAGCAATCAATCACCTAAAAGTAGATCAATCAAGATCTTCACTTTTCCTAGATTGTAGGGAAGTGAATTGATTCCCTCCAACAACCATTCCCACCTTCATTTGAATTCAAATTCAAGTTGTAAAAGTCGTGGAACACTCCTAGAGGCTATATAAGGAGTTGAAATCACTTGTACATTACATGGAAGCAATATACATACACTTGTGACCATCATTGTCTTGCTCCTTCAATTTTTGCATCATCTTCTTCGCCAACAGTAATCTTGCAGAGGCTGTTGCTCTCTCCTCCGAGCTCCAAATTGAGTGCAAGAGGACTCATTGGAAAGGTATCAGTGTCTAGTTTATGCCTGTAAATTTTCAAAGCATTTGGTTCAGCAGATTTGGAGAAATCTCAGTTTTTCTGCCTCGGGGTCAATCTCTGCGTATTCCTGAAAAATAGGAAGTACCACCGGTGAATGTCGCATTCATTCCTATAGCATATTTTGCTTATTCCTTATACTTTTGTGCATTCCATACACTCAACCTTATGTGTATCACTCCCATAAAAGGATTTTTTCTAATTGTAATCACGCTGGTCGCTATGGGCATTTGAAGTTCATTGTCTCTTCCATAGATAGTAAGTTTTTGAGCTAGTCGACCTGCGAACCTATCTGTTTTGTATCGACTCATTCTCCTTGATGCTCCAAGGTACATAGTGTGTTTCTTTGCACTTATAGCATGCCTATAAGGTCTATTTGAGTCTCCAAAAGCTCAAGGGCTGGTCTTGTGCCGGTTGGCTTGACCAAACTTCATCGCTTCGAAACACACTTTTCTACCTTCGACAAGCTTCTCCAAGTTCTTTCAGTGGTATCAGAGCTAGTTCAAGATGGGTGACGACTTTCCCTCAATGATCGAGAAGCTTGATCGACACAACTACGGGGCTTGGCAAATCAGAATGGAGGCCTACTTGCAAGGTAGAAATCTTTATGGAATTGAAGCAGGTGATGAAGCTATGCCTATTCCAAGATCCAAAGGAGGACCTACACAAGAGGAGACAGATAAGCTCACACTTTGGTGCGCAAGGGATGCTCAAGCAAGGTCGTACATACTAAACTCTATCTCTGACTTTTTATTACCACATATTAGAGGATGCAAGACATCTCAAGAGACTTGGGATGCCCTGGAGACTTTCTTTTCTGCTAGTACCAAAGCAAGAAAGAGTCATCTTTGGAACGAGTTCAACCAAATGAAGAAGACACCTAAACAAACCATCACAGAGTTTGTTACCAAGGTCAAGGAGGTTGCGGATCAGTTAGCATCCGTTGGAGAGCTGATTGAAGAAGAGGTCATCATGAGGCAAATTCTCAACGGCATTCGAAGTGATAAGCAATGGCAATCCTTCACGACGGCTTACGATCTCATCATGGATGTGCAAACTCTAGACTTCAACATCTTTCTTGGACAACTCTTCAATCAAGAAGCCAACAATAGCATAAAGGAAGGTAACTCTTATCATGGTAATTCAACGAGTGCTCTATATGCAGATGAGAAGGATAAGAAGCAGAAAGGCAAGAAGAAGGAAGAAGACGAAGAAGAGACTTCCCAAGCCAACTTGGCAAGCAAGAGCAAGTGGAAAGGGAAGAAGAAAGGACCAAAGCAAGACAAAGCCAAAGGTCAGAATGTTCAACCTTGTGCCATATGCGATAAGACCAACCACACCACTCAGAACTGCTGGTTCAATGGGAAGACCCAGAAAGGAAGTGGAAGAGGTGGATATGGCGGCAATAGAGGCAGAGGTGGACACAACTTCAACAACAACAATAGAAGCTATAATAGAAGGGACTACAACAATTATTCAGAAGATCAACCACATGAAGACTCATTACTTCTTATGAACCTAAGCCACAAAGAAGGTAAAGAAGATGATCATTTGTTCTACATAGATTCAGGATGCTCGAATCATGTTGCAAGCAAAATGGAATTTTGACAGATGAAGAAAAGGTGAAAGTAATTGCAGACGTACCTAGGCCAAATAACATAAAAGAAGTACAAGCCTTCATGGGTCATTGTGGTTATTACAGATGATTTATACACATGTATGCAATCATAGCCAAGCCTTTGTACTCTCTTTTAACAAAGTTTGAATGGACAGATGAGTGTGAAAATTCATTCAATGAACTTAAATGAAGCTTGTGTTCAACACCTATATTGACAACCCCAGATTGGAGCAAGCCATTCCATGTACATGTGGATGCATCCAACTATGCCATAGGATGTGTGTTGGCACAACCCATGAATGAAGGTAATGTAGATATCCCCATAGCTTATGCGAGCAGACAATTGAATGTAGCAAAAAGAAACTACACCAGTACAGAACATGAAGGATTAGGAATGATCTATGCAGTAAAAAAATTTAGGCATTACTTGTTGGCAAATAAGTTCAAGTTCTTCATGGATCATCAAGCGTTACTGTACTTTGTCAATAAGCCTTGTAATATTGGACGATTGATACAATGGTTTCTATTGCTCATGGAGTATGACTTTGAATTAGTAGTCAAGAAAGGAAAGACACACCTTAGAGCTGACCACCTCTCAAGATTAACTTCCGGAGAAGCTCCTCAAGAAATAGTGGATGAATTACCCGATGCATATTCGTTTAACCTTGAAATAGTACTGGAATGGGCTAAACCTATTGTCCCTATTCTCACTTATGGACCCAAGAATCCTAGGATAAGGATCAAAGAGGGAGAAATCACCAAGTCACAAAGATATCAAATAATAGCTAGAAGTATATATAAACAAGACAATCAGAAGATTCTTTCTTGTTGTGTAGATGAATCAGAACACGCAAATTGGTTGCAATTAGCACATGTGGGTGCATTAAATCAACATCATTCTAAACATCGTACATTGCAGACTCTACATAGACTAGGAGTATATTGGCCTTCTATGGAAGCAGATGTCTACAAGTTGTGCAGAGAATGTCCTATCTGTTGTGACATATCACATGTCTCTCACACTAGAATGGAGTGAACCTTTAGTGACATACTTGAGGACAAAAACATTCCCGCAAGGAATGATCTTAGCACGACAACGAAGACTAGAGCAAGAAGCTCAAGACTATTCACTTATTGGCGACAATCTATACAAACGAGGAAAAGATGGATACCTAAGACAGTGTGTTCATGAGAGAAATTATTTGAGCGTACTAGAGATTACACACCAAGGTGTTGCAAGAGGTCATTTTGGCCCTGATAGGATAATCAAAGCCATACTATTTGCAGGACTATGGTGGCCCACTCTTCATATGGATGCACATACCTATGTTAAGATATGTGATGTGTGCCAAAGAACTCAGTTTCCTACTCTCAGAGATGAAATGCCACTGAAACCCATGATGGGAGGATGTGCATTTTCTAAGTGGGGTATAGACTTTGTAGGACCCATTAACCCCCTTGCAAAAGGTACTCATGCAGAATACATCATAGTTGCAACAAATTATCTTACCAAATGGGTAGAGGCTAAGGCCACGAAAAAGAATGATGCACACACGACTGCAAAATTATTATTCAAAAACGTCTTTACAAGATATGGACTGCCTATAGAGTTAGTGGGCGACCGAGGAAATCACTTTCTAAATCAAGTCACTGAATATTTGTTATAGGATTTTATGGTGATTCACAAGAAATCTGCACCATATCATCCTCACGCTAATGGTCAAGCCGAAAGTACTAACAAGATCCTTTGTAATGTATTGATGAAACTCATGCACAACCAACGTTCTGATTAGGACAAACAGTTACATCATGCTGTTTGGGCATATCAAGTGGCCTACAAGTCTGTACTCAATGCAACTCCCTTTCAGATTATTTTTTGTTAGAATGTTGTGCTCCCTTTGGACTTCTTGATACCCACCTTTAAGGTTGCACAAGAACATCAATGGACTGGCCATGAATTATCATCAAGGATAATGGACTTGGAACGATTAGGAGAAACCAGGCTGAAAGCAGCAACAGGTATATATGCAGCAAAGAAATGACAAAAAGCCTATTTCGACACACATGTGAAGGACAAAGGCTTAAAAGAAGGAGATTTAGTCCTAGTCTATACACTGAAACAACATGCATGGAAACTAGAAAAGCGAGGTTATGGACCTATGATCATGAATAGACTCTCGACAAGTGAAGTAGTACAGTTAGCAACCCTAGAAGGAGAGATAATGCCTAATTACATTAGTGAGATTTATTAGGAACCCCTCACTGAGGATATGCTTAGAAGACTCATGTTGACAAAGAAGTGTAAGGAGGAAGAAAATAGAATACGCACAGAAGCTTAGGCAGAAGCTATAGAACGCATTAAGCGCATGAAGCTAAGAAGACAAGGACTAGGGAGAGAACATTATAACCGTCTGGAAAAAACACCCAGATACCCCATGGCCATGTGTCAAGCAAACTTAGTCAATTACTCATCCTAGCATAATGGAAAGGAGACCATTCATTACAGTCAGGCTAGAGCACGACAACCCTTGCCATGAGCTCAAGGCTTTAATTGACTCAGGTGCTGTGACTAGTGCTATTAAATGGTCCCATTATACCACACTTATTGGCCTAGATTTATGGTACAAAAAGCTGTACTTCCTAATGGGCAAGTTTCACAAGTGTTGGACCTCCCTTCTTTTCCAAAGCAGAGTGTCCAACCGACCTCTCAACCCCAACCACGAAGGAGTCACCCATGATTGAGGAACCCAGACCGACTACCATATCAGATGACACAAAGAAGGCAACATTATCAACACCACAAAAAAGTGGTATGAGACAAATATGGGTGCCAAAAGGATAGAAAGCACTGACAAATTTCAAAAATGCTGACAATGATACGATGAAGTTTCAGTAGAATCAAAGGCAATATTCAACCTCTCCTCAACCTTCTTCGACCTCGATGAAGCTTCGATAGATTTGGATTGCCAAGAAGTACTTGATGAAACAACCCACACCCGTGCAGATATGGGTACCCAAACAATGTATTATAGCTCAACACTCAATCCATGTAGCATATAACCCTCATAAATCTCTTCTACCCTCAACACCACCACATCTAGTATCAGCTTTTGTCTCTCAGTAGAAGCATACCACCCACTCAACAACCCTTAGGAGATGGATACCGAAACGTATCCAGAAGCCCTCTCATGACCAATTGTATAACATTAACCCCATCCCGAATAACCAACTCCCTTGTAATAATTCTATCAGAACTGAACTCTGTATAAAGTCAACAACACTAACCCAACATCACTTGTAATAACATCTCATCAAGCAATTTATGCACCATCTGAAGCATGTAGGTGTCTAAAGACCTGCATTAGTTTTGCAAAAATCATTCCATAAACCACCTCACAAGACTCAGCTACACGGGTTACACATCGGTTATGGAAAGGGATTGCGGTCTCACTTTAATGGGATCATGATTAATTTCCATACTAATGTGCTAATCTTTTGTCGCATATCTTCTCCACATTCGCATCACTCATCATGCAAATAGAAGGACTGTCTGAGGCTGGCCCGAGTGTACCTATGGTCAACTTTGGCGAATTACTAGCTAAGTCACATCCTATGTCACAACCACCTGAATTTCAAGGATTCCCAAGACCAATGCCAATTGATGATCCTCCTAGGGGATACAACAAAAACGTTCACCATAATTCTCATTGGTTCCAAGGCTTAGCAGGACCTTTCACAGATGCAGACTTTATTTTAGATGCCATGCTGACATTTGATAGTATTAAGTGGGGCAAGTATCAATTTTCCTCCAGAGAAATTGAAGTGCTCCAAAATACAGAAGAGTTAAAGCACATTTGGGGTAGAGCAAGATTTACGAAATACTTCAGTGACCCATTATCCAGACCTAATTTTTATAGATGCTACTACTTGGTGACCACACTCACAACCTTTGAGAACAAGGACTTGTCAGGCACTTTCATTCTTCCATCTTTGGTAAATGACCCCCCTTTCAAAAATTTCTATCTTTCAAAAGACCTGATTCAGGCAGCAATTAAGATCCATGGGACTCACACGCCCACAGAGCGCGAAAGGTTGATTCCAGAGCCGATGAAGCATGGTGATGTTGAATTACTCAAACGCACACCACAACAACGTTACAGATCAATCACCTAGACAGACAGTCTGGTGATCCAATTGATCATCATCGAAAGTGTCTATTTCATTGATTTAAATAAAGGTTACAATCATCAATCAGGATTACAACATTTACGCAACGACCTTTCGGTTTGTTAAAATTTGATTTTACAATTGCCAATCCGACGGCTTACACTGGCACGCCCGGTGGACTTGAACCCGCAGGTTTACAAAAAATCTTACGGCTCGTCAACTATACCTTCTAAATACATAGATCTTGCTAGTCTAAAAGTCCGGGAAATTTTCTTCTTCAATGATTCTATCATCTGCTTCAAAATGTCTGGTTCTATAAGCTGGGCATCTGTGCGTACTGAACTTAAAGAAATAACCTGAGTCATCAAAACTTCTACTTGTGTCTATAGAAAAGCTTCTTGTGAATAAAACTCATTCGACAGAGCTACATCACGACTAATTTTCATATCTGCTATCTGCTTATCAATTCGAGACAGTCTTTCTTTTTGAGCATCCAGCTGATTCTCTCTTCTATCTATCTCCTGATTCTGAAATTGGATTGTTTGATAAAAAGCATCACGCTCTCTTCTGATCCCTGTTATCTCTTTCTGCAATTGAGCTTCCATGGTTAATTTGTGTTTAAGAATATTATTTACGTCAGATAAATCAATCTTGGTTCTCTGTAGTTCTTCAGAAGTGTGCTTCGCCAGGTCCGCCATCTCTTGTCCGTGTTGTACCATTTCATCAAGTTGTTGTCTAGTTTCTTCTAATAGATTCCTTAAAGCTACACGTGCATCTTCTTTATCTTGGGCTAATTGTTTTAAATGCATAATTTTGGCATCCGCAACACTTAATAACTCTTCTTTTTCTCGGACTGCTGCCAGTGCCGCATCTCTTTGACTGGTAACTGCTACCTGTTCGGCAATTCTGGCCTGTAACTCCTTAATTTGTTCGTGTAAGGCTTGATTTTCTGCTTTAGCTACTACTAATTCTTCCTGGAGAGGACTAATGTCTGCCTCCAACACATCGACCTTATGCTCGAAATCATCTGATCGTATCAGTGACTTCTTTCATTTGTACTGGTAATTGCTGCGATAAATGGATCAGCATCTGTCCCATAGTTGCAAGCTCAGAAAATACAGGGAGTGAAGGAAGCGAAAGATAAGGATGAGGTTGAGATGAAGAGGTTGTGAGGAGCTGATGGGAATTGGGTGGAGAATAATTTGGTGACGAGGAAGAAGAAGTGGTAGGTTCCTCAGTGACAATGGGTGGAACAGGGACAATGGGTGGAACAGGTGGAGAAGTTAGAAGGACAGAGTTAGTTTTGACTACCTGTTCGATAGTTTGTTGCGTAGTGTTCTCAGGGTTGGCAACTGCAGAATCCACGATCGTAATTAATTCTTCAACAATTGCTTTTAATGATTGGTTGCGCATCTTCCTGCTTTTCCTATTTAGATTGTTGTTTAGATTCTTCTTTAGACAAGCTAGCTTCAGAATCAACAGTATCATCCTGCTCTTGTTGCTGCTTTGGAGATGACTGCGCTGATGAATCATTATGCATTGATGTTGCGGTGTCATGGAAAGTCTCATCTTCATTCCCTTCCTCTTCATTGTTATCTGCTTTATCACCTGTGGTTGAACCCTATACTTCACTGTTAGATGAACTTATTCTGATTCTTTTGCGGCGGAGGAGGTGGAAAATTTCTTCTTCATCCTCTTCATCATCTTCCAGGATTTGCACGGATTCTTCATGGTGTAATACTGGACCTCTAGGTGGTGGTTGTGCTGCTTGGAGTACCGGAAACAGGAAACTTAAGATATGGGGGAGACGGTAAAACCCTTGTTTACTTGTTTAATTATCGCAACGCATGCTCTGTGAATGCGATAGAAATAATATGTGGCAAAGTTTACAGGCTCTCGAGTAGCTAGATCTATCGCGGAGTAAAATGGTCGAGATATTCCATATGTGCACTTTTGCAGGTTCAAGATGGCAACTAAAAATTGTAGAGCCGTGCGTTCAGGATCAGGGCGACAAAGGATTGCATATTCGTTAGAACACTATGTGACCCAGCATTCTCCCTTGCCTCACAAAGAACACACATTTCTCAGGATTTAGACACACTCTATATGTTCTACATTTCTTGAATATATTTTCCAGATCTTTCAAATGATTTTGTCTTTTTAATGAGAAAGTGCAAAGATCATCAACATAGATTTCCATTATGTTTCTAAGAAATTCTTTGAATATATGAGACATCAATCTTTGAAAGGTTGTTGGCGCATTGGTTAAACCAAAAGGCATAACCCTAAATGCAAAAATTCCCCATTCTGTGGAAAAAAGAAATTTTATGTTGGTCTTCCAAAGCTATTGGCACTTGGTTATATCCTGAAAAACTATCCAAAAAACTATAGACCTCCTTACTTGCAACCCTTTCTAAGAGATGGTC
The DNA here is from genome assembly GCA_020310875.1 of Ceratopteris richardii. NCBI lineage: Eukaryota > Viridiplantae > Streptophyta > Polypodiopsida > Polypodiales > Pteridaceae > Ceratopteris > Ceratopteris richardii. The sequence goes on from CM035434.1 coordinate 147,317,851, forward strand.
TGTGATTGGTAATGGATAGCTATCTTTTATAGTTGCTGCCTTAAATTTTTTTAAATTAATACATACCCTGAGTTTCCCATTCTTCTTAGGTACCACAATTATAGGAGATATCCATTCAATATATTCAATTTCATAGATGAAATTGGCAGCCAGCAGTTTGTCAATTTCTTCCTTTATTTTAGTAGAGTACTTGTCATTAAAGGTATAGTGTCTTTGTTTGCTAGGTTTTGCATCAGGAGTAATAGGAATTTTATGTTCACAAATTTTAGGATCAATTCCTTTCAAATCCTTATAATTGTAAGCAAACACATCCCTATAGGTTTTGGCCAATTGCCTCAATGCTTCCTCCTCTTCATTTTTCATGTCATCAAGAATGACAATGTGCCTATCTTCCCCCTCCTCTTGAGTGATCACCACTTTCTTAGTTTGTTCTTCATTGTCGTATGACTCTCCCTTTTTCTTATCCCTCTTTGGTTTTATTTTAAAAGTAATCTGTATTCCACTTCATAGGTCTTGAAATTTGTAGGTACATCAAATTGTTGGTCTTCCTCCCTCATTTTTTTGTTTTTTTTCAGTTTTTTGTTTTTTTTCCATTTCTTTGTGTATACATTTTCTATATATCCTTGTGATTTTGTCCTTTATAACATCTGTAGCCTCCACATCTTCCAAAAATTGTGTTTTTCCAGTATTTAAAATTATTTCTTCCTTCACATCTCCTTCTGTTTTTGATATATTTATCATTTGTATTCCAATATGAAAAACATCATATCCTTCTTCATTTTGGAATTTTACTCTCACATATTCATCCTTGGCCGAGTCCATTGTTGCCAAAATCTTATTCCATCCATTAGGCTCAAATTCTTCATCCTTAAATTTATGTGGTATGTAACTTTCATCTTGTAACCTCTTTCTTCTTGACAATCTTATTTTTTTAGCATCCCCTTTTTATGTATGTGGTTCCTTATCACATTACATTTCCAAATTGATGGTTCTGTGTCATTCTGATCTTCAATCCCAGATTCTTCACTTAATTCTTGATTTTGATGTACTTTGAACCATTTTGAGGGGACATATCACAATATTGCCCATTTCTTAAATTTACTCTAGTTACCCTTCCTTTGCTTTGAAGATATAGGCAATCTTTACCCCAATCTTGCACAATTTGCATTTGTCTCATAAATGGTCTTCCTAGGATAATTTCATATGAGGTAGATTGTGGAAATTCAACTATGGCAAAAGTGTGCTCTATCTCTATCCCACATATTTCCACAATCACCTTTTCCTAAATTCCTAGGCGTTTTTCTATATGTCCGTCTGCAATTTGTAATCTCATTTTAGTAGGTATTAGCTCATTCTGCCCCCATTTCTCCCAAGTTTGTTTAGTCATGATTGCCACTCCAGATCCACTGTCTAATATGGCCTTTGCATGATTATCACCAAATTGTATTCTCAAAGTTGAGTTCCCTTCTTCTCCTTCACAATATCCTCCTATCTTATCAATAGGTATGTACAACAATTCTTCCAATTCTTGTTGTTGTGGATCTAGACTTTTTGACTTCGTTTCCCAATTTTTCACATTATGTTGTATATGAGGATTTTGTTTTACTATCTCTTCCATTGTGGTTTGATATAAAATTGTACAATGTTTGTCTAGACTGATTTGGAAGGTTATTTTTGAATTTTCTTCCTGAGGAGCATGTTTCCTAATTTCTGTTGCATCTGACTCTTCAGTTGTTGTTTGATGATTGTCTATTTCCTCAATCTTGCATTGTGCTTCTTGTATGATTTGTTTACATCTCTGCATTCGCTCATCCTCTATATCTGGTATAGGATATGCCATCACATGATCTAGAGGATTTGGTTCGTCTTGAACTCTTCCTTTATATGCGTTTATCAGAGTCTCCAGACTTTGTGAATTTTTTACCTCTTCCCGAGTCTGTGTATTTTGTTGTTGGCTATTGTTTGGTTGTCCTACATTTTCCTCTTCCAGATTTTTACCCATTCTCATCTTTCTTTCCCATCTTCCTTTTTGTCTATTTTTCTTTTCTTTTGGAAATGGATTTTTCTTATGGTCCTTTGTGTGTGTCTCATTTTTTATTTCTTGTTGTTTAGCTTGAGCTCTTGTTATAGCATTTACAGTTGCTTGATCATGATCACTCAATTCTTCTTGCTCCATTATGTTAACTCTTTTTAATGAAATGTTACTAGATGTGTTCTATTGTTTTTGAGGGTTTCTTGGGCAATCCCTTATTAAATGTTCCCTGCCACAATCCTTACAATAGGCTCCTTCTATTCTTAATGTTGGAGGTTGTGGACCGTCTCTAATGAAATGTTCCCCCCCACATCTATAACAAGTTATCTTTTGGCCTCCTTTGAATTGGGGTTTCTGATTGAACATGTAATTATTAGTTATGTACATGAATGTGGTTGTGTCCATTTCAATTCTCCCATTTCCCAAGTCCAAGGCTTGCAGCTCTAGTTCTCTCTGTTCATATCCTTCCCACTCCTCTTGATATCCTTCACTCAACTAGTAATCAATATCTGGATACATTTCCTTTCTCAAGGGAATGAACCAGGATAATGCAGGTCCAGTTAGGGTTAGACCAAATGCTTCAAATTGCACTTTGTAATCCTCTACTTCTTCTGCCCTAATCAATTGTCTGAATTCTGTGGCATGAGCATGAGGATTAGAATACCCTTCATATTGATTTTTCATGCATTTTGCTACTTGATATGGCCTAAGCATTCTTCCATGGTTTTGCCACTCCTGTCTCCTTCTGATGGGAAAATCATTTATTCCTTCTGCTTCTCTTTCAAAAGGATTTGGAGAAGTGTGTAATCTCCTTTGTTGTTGTTCCGTAGAAGTGTGATTTTCATTTTGTCTCAGCAAGTCTGTTTGCCCTAGGTTTTGTAAGATCTCTTGTCCGCACATTCCCTAAGTCATTAGAATTTTCAGGATCTTGTGAAAAAATGTACACACAATCCTGTCTATCCTCATACCTACCATCCTTAAATTGTGCCACTAGCATTAAATTTAAGGGAATTTCTAAGTTTCTCATCCTAATGAGGAACTTATGCATACCATCTTCATACACATAGGCTCCAAACCTATTAGTGAACATGTACTTGAGGATATTTCTAAAGTCACTAGTTTTCGGTGTTTCATTTATCTCATTTAAATTTTCCATGTTATTTGTCTATCCCAAATCCCTTTGTTGTAATTCACCTGACTCTGACTCTATCTCTTTCCTTTTTAACTCTTGTTTATTAGATATACACAATTTATTACCAGATCTCAAAATCATTCAATTATTCACAATTCTGTGAGAAAATAGAAAAGAAAATCGTGTTTTTTCACGAATCTGTGAAGAGAATCGTGTTTTTCACAATTTTGTGAAGGGAATCGTGTTTTTCACGATTCTGTGAAGAGAATCTTGTTTGTCACGATTCTGTGAAGAGAATCGTGTTTGTCATGATTCAGTGAAGAGAATCATGTTTGTCACGATTCTGTGAAGGGAATCGGGCTTTCCACAACTCTGTGAAGAGAATCGTGTTTGTCACAACTCTGTGAAGGGAATCGTGTTTTTCACGATTCTGTGAAGGGAATCATGTTTTTCACGATTCTGTGAAGGGAATCGTGTTTGTCACGATTTGAATCGTGTTTTTCACAGCTCTATGTCTGTGAAGAGAATCGTGTTTTTCATGATTCTGTGAAGAGAATCGTGTTTTTCACGATTCTGTGAAGGGAATCGTGTTTTTCACGATTCTGTGAAGAGAATCGTGTTTTTCATGACTCTGTGAAGAGAATCGTGTTTTTCACGCTTCTGTGAAGGGAATCATGTTTTTCACAATTCTATGATCTCAGACAATCGTAATTGCTCACAATCGTTAGAAACACGATTTCCTTACGAAAATCATATTCTGGGAATCCCGATTTTGAGTTTGCTCACAGAATCATGATTCTGTGCACATTCTTGTAAATTTTTAGTTTTTGATTTTTTGAGTTCTTATTACACTATTAGAAGCGCATTGTTAAAATATTAACATGCAATAAAGAACTTTCAACAAAAAGGCAATTTTCCTTCAAAGAATTCAAAAAAACGGAAAATCGCGATTATGTGTTTTCAAGAGTTTTCTGTGTTTTTGTGCTTTTATCAAAATTTTGAACTTGAAATTATGCAAAAACTTAATGTGAAGAAGATTACCTTGTTGCTTGATTAACAAATTCCCAAATGCTTTGTGGAAATAGGAAATCGCGATTCTGATAGGTCTCTTCACTCACTCTCTCTCACTCAAATGCCTGATTCTTTGTGAATTTAGTCTTTTATAGGCTTCAGACAATCACGATTGCGAGTGATTTTTGACAATTCTGCATTTTCACTTTCATGAGCCTTATTCTTGTGCAAGTTTATTGTTCCATTCCTAAATTTTGTCCCTTTAAGCAAAATTTTCATGTTTCTCTATTACTAACGAAAATCGCGATTTTGAGTCCAATTCCCAAACATGATTCACTTGATGCTCAATTATTACTAAAATTCTGCTTAGCTCTGATTGTGCAACTATTGAAACCTTAAAATGGCTCACCTCAATACCCTTGGATCATTTTCATTATCTTACTGAAAATCGCGATTCTATGATGAGAATCGTGTTTTTTTTTAACTTTCTGCTTTTCCAGTTTTTTGACTGTTCTCTCCACCTAGCCTTCTCCGATGTTCTCTAGCAACTCCAAATCAGTTGTCACCTGCAATTATACACCACCCAGCTCATTTAAAGAAATTAAAATTTGAAGAAAAAATAGACAACAACTTTACTCTAGATATTTTTTGTTTACCTTTCAATTTCTGGATTTTTCTTTCACTATTCCTCTTTCACCATTCAACACCAGACCTCTTGCAAAACGTCCTTAGTAAAAAGAATTTTGTTTGGAATTTTAATAGATTTTATGAATTTTTTAGTATTTTAAACCCTAAATCAAGGAAAACACTACACTTAGGATTTTCTTGTTTTCAAGATTCATTGATCTTTTATCTCATGGTTGGCTATACTTTTTATGCTTTCCATCTCACAATTGGGAAGTAGAGCTTTTTAAGAAAATATATGTTAAGAAGTTCAAGTATCAATTCATCCAAAGATAAACTCAACACCTCTTTTTTTCAAGTGACTAATCAATCTTTCCTCAAGATTATTACTTACCTTGGATAAACAAATGGAACAATCAATTTGCACATAGCTACTTTACTTGACTTTCCTCATTGCAACTATGTCATCTTTTCCAAGATTTGACAAATTTTGCTAAGTACTTTGTCAAAAAAGCAATCTACTTATGCAAAGATAATCACATTTTTCTTTTCCTTCAGTAAATTAATTCATTTCTTTTTCACACACTTGCACTTTACTCTTAAAAGGTATGAGCAACTATCAATTTGCATAAATTCACAAACTTCTCTATCTCAGGTTAATTCATGCTTTCTTTTCCCAAAAGAAAAGCAAAGAAATCTATCTTTCCAATCTTTTCTTTCTTGATTATAGAGTAGTACCTTTTCAATGTGTTCAAATACCATCAACAATGGAAGATCCAACAAGGTCCAAGACTTCAATGAGGCTTTTGCTTTGTTCCCCGGCAATGGCGCAAAAAAATGTTTGTTGTTAACCTTTGGAGTTGTCCTCTCCAATCATTATAGCACAAAAGATCAACTACACATCTTTAAATTGTCAATCTGGGATGCAAAGACCACAGCCCCTTCTAGTTAATGGAATCCAAGAATAAGAGTTGACATGACTGTTTTTCTAAGGGATTTATGAAGAAGAAAGGAAATAACTAGGGTTTTGATTATCTTGAGTTCTACAAGAGCATTTTCAATATTTTTTGTGCCCAAAGTGTGCCATTTTCACAGTAGAATACAAATATGAAGTCAAATTTACAAAATAGTACCTGTATCACACAGAGAAGACAATCACGATTCTATAAAAACTAAGAATTTCTAATTCCAACTTTGTTCTTCTACACTTCCTTACTCAATATACTGAGAATCACCTCTCTTCATACATCTTACTCAGAAAGACACAAGAAAAGTTCACAAATTCCATGAATCACACAATGAGAAGACTCAAGAAATCATGAAAAAGGTCATGGAAGGAGAAAACACGATTTTCTGTAGGAAAGCTCTTCACATTACTTTGGATAGCATCAAAATAATACAACCAACCCCTTCAAAATAGAAGAAATTATCTTTTATACTTTTTCAAGTGTCCCTTTTTACACTTGAATTTCGGTCCTTTTCACCTTCTATTCTAAAAATATGATATCAAAGAGCTTCAAAAAATTCTAAAAAAAATACATATGATCCTATTTTACATGAGGAAGACTCTTCCTCAATTTTACATCATTTGTATAAATATTTCTACAAATTTTTGACATTTTACAAATAATTTTTCTTCAAGAATTGCTTCCTCTAACACCTGTGAACAACTGGTGTACTCCACACACTACTGACTTCCACCGCCAGATGAACCTCAACCCATAGATTGGGAAAAACTTGAAGCAGATTTAGCAAGAGGTAGTTGCATCTCAGAGCACACCCTCGCTCATGACCTCCTACAAAACTATATCCAATAGACCCCGCAACAAGGTTCTATTGAGGATGCCAGAAGCGAGAGAGAGGGGGTGTTGGCAGTAGCCAAAGGCACAGACGACGAGGAAGTATTTGAAGGCAAATTACAATGAAGTAGTGGGGAGCCAGGAAGATTATTTTTTCAAAGAAATCACTTTTGTAACTAATAGCTCCATTTTGTGCAAGATGACGAGTCCTCGAGCTTGAGGAGATTAGGTAGAATAAGCGTACCAATTTTGGTTATTTTTAGACCTCGTTTGGACCTCTAAATAGTACCTAGAACCTATTTTTTAATTATGCTAGTCACTAGATGTGAAACCGGTCAAAACTAGTCTAGAATCTATAAAAAGAGCTAGAGAGCTCATTTTTGGGGTTGGCTAGTGTGAGCTTAGAGCTATTTTGAGCTTGTAATTGAGATCTTGAGTAATAGAGTCTATTTTCCTATCTTCCATTGTGTCTTTCTTGTCTCTTACATGTGTGTGTGTGTCTGTGTGTGTGCATCTCTATGCTTCTCACCTTCACTCTCACTACATATCGTGTTCATGATCTTCATATCACTCCTATCTCTTCCGCAGATTGACATTAAGGAGGTGGAGCTTCTTAACATGGTGCTTACCATTGTGCTAGAGCAACAGTGTTGGTCAATTTTTTGCCAGCATCATGTTCACTGATAGTTAGAGCGCATTGGCTGTTGTGAGGAACCATGTTAGTGCACCTCAATGTGCTTTGTGCAAGCATGGAACCATGCTCCATGCTCAGAAAAAGCACATTGAGGTGCATTATCATTATGTTAGGGGGAGGTTCAATACTAGAGAGATCAATTTGGCATATGTGCCTACAAAAGATAACATTGCTTATCTTTACACAAAGGCTCTACCTTGGGAGAAGTTTGAAACTTGCGATCAATGTTGCATTGATGCTTCCATGCTCACCACCTCATAGACGGATTCCTTTGATTGCAATTTCTCTTTATCTAAAGTATTGGAACTCGAAAAAAGTAAAAGTGCTAGCCTTTATAAATGGGTGGGGTGCAATAACCTAACACTATGTTTGTGAAATTGTTTATCATGCAATCATTAATATACCCTCTTTGCAAGAGAATGAAGATTACGGCCACCACCATGTGGTAGAGAGATGAATCTCCTCCCAACCTTATGCTTGTATATATAGCTACTCGAATCAATCAGGACCACTAGTGTAGCTAGAGTCCACAAGTGCATGTGCAATCTCCTCCACTCCTTTAATATCTTAATATCCTCCACTCCTTTAATATCTTCCACTAGAGTCTACTAGTGGTTGGAGTGATCTTGACCATTGCTTTAATACGTTCCACTAGTGGTTGGTGTACTTGCCACTTGAGTTAAGTCTCACTGGACTCAAATTAGATCATGTTAACTTAAGTTACAAGGCTCTAGAGCTCCTTGGACAAAAGGATCTCCCCATGCTCCCCATGGAGGTTGAACCTAAGACCTCCTTTTTCACAAACTTAAACTTAACCACTAGGGCAAAAAAGGGACTTGAGTATTTGTAGGGTTTAGTATTTGGTGCCCTATACTACCCTATTTTATATTCGCATTGATGTCTGAGTGATGCTTATCCTAAAGTCTAAACATATCTTGATAGAGTACATTCTATTGGGGGATTCTCTAGCAAAAAGGGACTTGAGTATTTGTAGGAGGCGAAGAAGAGGAAGAATAAGTAAAACACTAGAACTGAAAGCTTTTGTATTATGATTACAATGAAAATTACAGTGGTTGTGTCTAGAATAAGACAAAGTGTTCACTGTGTAGAGTGCTTGAACCCAAAAAGTGCACACACACATAAGTATACAAGATACCAAAAGTCCTTGTGCAGTCCACCTTCTCTATATCAGACCTCCACTTCTCCATTAGCTTACTCTTATACACACCTCGCACTTAAGATTTTAATAGGGTAGGCAGAAGGGTCACCTTCTCTCGATGTGAAACACCTCCTCAATGGTACCTCATTCCACCTTGATTGCCTTCCTCAATGGTTCTCTGCACTCTCTCTTTGCACACTTGATCACCTTCCTTGCACACTTGTCTCTCACTTGCTTCTTTGCGTCGCACTAGTTCAATGTGTCTCTTGCTCTTCTCACCTATTGTAGACTATGCTCTCTGTTGCTTAGTCTAACTCCAATAATGCAATTATCTTTTGGTGAGTGTCGATTCCCCTTACATATGTTGATCCTAACTGATAGTGTATCTTGATGCTCACTTGGATGCCCCAAGAATTTCTAAATGTGTAAAGCCAACGACTCTCTATTTTTTCTTGTAGTGACTAAATGTGTAAATCTGGAGGAGGAAGCTTTTGGAAAAGAATCCTACACTACGGGTACAGTGGGAAGCATCACCATATGTGCTTCAGGTAAACCCATCTTTTTGCCCAGTACCCCGCAGATGCTCTTGGTCACAATTTTGGGAAGGACAATGCCAGGGAAGCATCAATAATCAATGGCTGAATTACCCATTGTTACCTAGTCCGCCTCATAATTACCTACCAACAGAAGAATATATGGTAAAAACAATGGAATTTTTGATTGCCAGATATGCTACAGTCCCGGACTTAGTAGTTAAAATGACCAATAAGATATTCAGTATGCTACTTACTGTAATTCAAGTCTTCCAACATGCAAAATATACCTTTTTGAATTTCATCGGCATTACACAAGGCTCTGAAGCACTCATTTTTTATCTATCTACTATTCCGAGCCGCTTAACACTTATGGCATATTATTCTCGACTTATGTTTTTGCCGTCAACATACATGCAGACATTTGAAGAAGCATTTTTCATCGGCTTCTTCGAAATAGACTCAAATTTTTTTGTTAAAATGACTTCGAACCTTAATGCACGTCTGGTGGCTTATGAGACAAGCTTTTTTGCGGATCATCGACAAGCACCAGAAGATGGCATGAAGTCAACACAGTGGAAGGAATTTATGATATGTCACACTAATTTGCTAAACCAACGAGAGCAAGCAGCCATACAGACCTATACACGCCGACACAAAAAGCCTGTCGGGGACGACAGAGTTCAGGAGGAGGGACATGTGGAAGGGGAATCAAGCAAGAAAAGAAGAAGAAGAAGATCAAAGTCGAAAACGGCTCAATAAAGAACGAAGATCACAATACAGAAGAACCACCCTCTGCCCAAAGCCCCGTAGGGGCATGCATCAGGCAACAACGCGAATCATCCAGGTCCTGAGAATTGGAATTAAAGATCAATCAGAACTAGGATATTTCATGGGAAGGACGGACTAGGGCCAAGAACCATACATGAAGAAGTGCAAGACAATATTTGGCAGGTAGTAATCCTTCCGCTGATAGCGTGCGTTGTCAACAAAGTAATCAAGCTAAGAGCAATACAACAGGGTCAGATGTGTGCAACCAGGACAAATCAGAAGACCAAGAGCTAGAAAGAGGTGACTAAGAACAGCACATTCCCAGTCACTGGTGGCGTGCGTGGCAGACCGACTGAATGCAGCAACCCAGATTTGTGATGTACGGGATATCAAGGGGAAAATAGAAGCAAAGAACTTACATCGGATAAAATAACAAAATTCTCTGACAGACCTTGTTGCCGCTTCAACTGCTGGGAACAAGCTGAAGACAAAAAGTAAAGCCTGCCAAGGGACGATAGAGACAAAGAGGGGGAGAGTGTTGCAGAGTAAAGAAGCACAAGAGAAGAGCCCCAAAATTTTCAAATTAATGAGCATGATTTTTCTTCTTCAAAGTCCTAGAGAATTCCTTCAAGCCATGTAAATGCACTAGAGGAGTCCTCTAGTTGCATAATCCCAACTTGTTGTAAAATATCTCTTGTAAATTAGTAGGAACTTCACTTTTTAGTAATAAAGTGCCGGTCTCTTGTGTGAAAGGACCAAACTTAGGGCACATGTATATAAGTCACTTTGTGACTCTTTGTAGAGACTTTTTGCCATTCTGAAGAAGGAGCTCTCCAAAATTTCGAATTTGCCTCTTTCTTGCATATTTCCATCTTCTCTTTGATCTTGTATGTGTGTGTAATGCTTGGAATGTGTGTGTAGGATTCTTGTCTACCCCTCCGCACTGTTTTCGAGCTACTGTAGTGTGTGTGTTTTCTTGTAGGAGTTGTGGCGTGAGTATAGGTGCTTCCTACCATTCACTATTTTGGCCATAACTTGAAACAAGGTTGTCAAAATCGAGTGAAATGACTTCTAATAGATGCATCTCATCAAGAGCTTCGAAACGAGTACCCTATTGACTATATTCAGAGTGTGAAGCTGGGTGAAATCCTTGATTTACGGAAAGCTGCTATAAGAGATATCTTGGTAGACACTTTCAGTCTTTCAATGAGTTCGAGAGGTGGATTAGTCTTTTCTCATGCATATCAGCTGAACCACTTCATTTTCCATCATGTGTGCACATGTCTTCATACACTTGGTTAGGTCGTTTGATCGGATTGACATATAAGTGTGTGTCAATTTCCCACTATATGCACTTGTGTTGCAAATGAGGTATAGTCTCTTTGGCACAAGTCCTTGAGTCTTCTTGACTTAGGTACACAAATCCATAGATGCATCTTTGAAATAATCATTTTGGTGGGCCATTGTGATGCCTTGTGACCATCGTGATGAGCCCACGCCATCGCAATAGTGTCGCACCATCGCGATTGGCTCACGCCATCGTGAAGGCTCGACTGGACTATCGTGACGGTCTCAGACCATCACGACGGCTCAAGTAGACCATTGCGATGGTCACTGACCATTGCAATGATCTCTCAATCCCATGCCATCGTGATTGGCTCAGGCCATCACGATGCTCCACTCCTACATGTCAATTTAGACCATCACAACAATACAGGTATGCCATCAAGACACTTCAATTTCACACCATCACGATTGGATAAGCCATCGTGATGCCTCGTGACCATCGCAATGGGCTCACACCATCGCGTCCATCCTGTTGACCATTGACCATTGCAACAGGCTCATGTCCGAACTTTTTCATATGAAATCCATTTTTTGAGCTTTAGAGCTCATTGCAAAGCTTATTTCGAATTCTACGTGGGCTCAGTTATTTTTCTTAAAAATAATGTGTTGATATTTAGAAAATATAAATTGAAGTTGACCCTTCTATGGGATTAGGAAAGCAAGGGGGCACTTGAGAATTTTTTCCAAAGGAAAAGGGACCCTCAGAGGTGTATACATCAAAGTGTCTGTTCATTAAGATTGAAGAGCAGTCTAAACATTGGACTTTTGCAGGTCGAGCAAGAGTCATCCAAGGGCATTCAAAACCCCCTCAATCAATTGTTAGCTTAGGTTAAGTGTGTGTAGCATTGTGGATTGATTTAGGACTGAGATAGGAACGCATCAAGTCCAAGAGACTTACTTTTTTCAAGTCCAAGTGTAAGCTAAAAGATTGTAATACAAAAACCCTAAAGCAAAGAACTTAATTTTGTTAGAACGAGAACATAAACGTACAACAAAAAATTGATTCCTGATGCATACATTGGACAAGACAAGAATTTAAAAGAAATAAAAAAGAAAACAAGTGACTACAAACAAAGAAGCACTGGCGATTAGAATGTGTATTGAGTGAGCAAGAAAGATAAATTTATGAACCTTAGATCCGAAAAGCACATAGATAAGTCAGATCGATGAAGTCTTAGATCATTGGAAGCAACTGTAGGAACTATTGCATGTTTCTGGGCACAACAAATGAATAGCTACCCTTACGATTTGGGCTGAGATACCAGGGAGTCAGAAATGGCTTATAGCACGGAGAGACCAGAAGGAGGGTTAAGTGTAGCTTACGTGAAAGACCCGAAGGACTCTACACGACCTAATTAGAATATGTCTGAATTGGCCACTTAGGTGCTCGCATCTATGAGGATGGTTTGAGAAGATCAGTGGTTCAATTGCACAACCTTGACCAAACTATTGGATTGGAACGTCCAGTGGTGAAATTCGAGAGAGATGCATACTTAGATAAAGAAGGAACAATGTATATCATAACAAATCAACCTAATATCACTAATGAGTTTGGTGTAGTAATTCTCGAGATGGAAGCAGGAACCCAAGGGAAAGAACCATTAGGAGATGAACCTAGGACACCTAGAGGCAAATCAATATTGACAAGAATGTTAAAACCAGAATAGATCCCTCAGGATAATAGAAGCATTGAATTGTTCCTAAGTAAGGATGTTGAGGAAGCATTTTGGAGATATAGAACGGAACAACCAAGTGAGATAAGCTCAATTACCATTTACGAATTCAAGGACCCTGATACGTCTGGAAAGGTAGTATACCTGGACAACACTTTAGAACAAGTATTTGTGGTACCTGATCATGCACGACATGCCTATACATGGAGAGGTGAACTAGTGTTTCCCCCACCACGAGTGCATGTGAACACTAGCCATCAAGGTGTTGAGACATCCACAGCCCATGGATCCCAAAGAGAGAAGAACAAAGAGAGGCCAAAAGTGAGTTTCACTCATTCTATAGGGAGAGATAGACCAACCATAGACACTAATAGAATAGAAACACAAAGAGAACCAAGAATACTAGGTGGTAGAGATGACTTTCCTCTACCTAGACCCCATGAACATCCAAGAACACTATGACCTACCCAATTAGTGAAGCCAATGAAAAATTACTTTGAGGAGATAAGAGATCCCTATGACCATGTTGCGGAATTTAAGCAAGTGTTGCGAGCAAAGTAGGTAGAAGACAAGTTCATGCAATACAATGCCTTTGTACTCATATTAAAGAACACGGCTTTAAGCTAGTTCCAACCATTACAACAAAGGCAATTTAGGGATATTCGTCACTTGTTAGAGTCATTCATCACTAAATTCTCTAAAAGTGGAATTAGACATAACACTTCCTCATTAATTCACAGCTTCAAACAACCCCCCCAAGAAACAGTTAGGCTTGCATGACATAGGTTTAGGCAATACATTGAGAGATGCCCAATGGCAGAACTTCCCTCTCAGGCCAAGCAAGTTTCCTTGTTTTTGGACGGCCTCTTGAGCTCTAAACTATGCTCCTATGTATATTTGAAGGAACCCAAAACTCTAGAGCAATGAGTAAGGATATGTATAGACATTGAGGATAATTTAGGAGATGAATTGGAACTTTCAAAGGTCTACAAAGACTCAAATAACTCCTCTTAATCATCCTCAAAACGTTCCAGCTCGATAGAAGACCTAGCAGAGAAAGTGGCCCAAAAACTAGGAGTCTCTAGCAAATAGATGCCTAGGTTAAAAATCAACAAATGTTGTTACACTTTGGTGGTGACCACATGGAAAATGTGAGTCCCAATGTAGCACAACCTCAAGCCAACCCTAGTGGCCAATACTGCAGAATTGAAAGGTGGTACAAGAATCACATAGCACAAGATTGTCCGTACAACACACAAGTTGTAAGACAGAACTACCCACAAGCATACCCTAAACAAGGTAGATATCAAGGTTAGTACAATGCTCAGCCTCATTACTAAAGTCCTCCACAGAACTACCCTTATCAAACTCAGCAAAAACCTCAACCCGTTTTAGCTCAACAACCACCCCCACGAGCCAATCTAATCTCAGTTAAATATGCAGCTGCAGAACAGAACCTCAATAGGGACTTAGTCCCTTCCCTGATCATGGAAAGTGATCCTAATTCAAACAGTTTTGACTCCACCCATGTAGGTAGTCCACCGGCATACTAACAAAGTCTCCAGAACACATGGAAACATATCAATATGATAGTCCACCATTGGAACCTAGTTGGGAGCTGGACTATGCCAATGTAATGTATACTAACCCTAAACCACGGCCCCAGTTGAGACAGCCGAGACCACAGGGCCCTAAAGGACCATGCTTTAGGTGCTAAGGAGATCACTTCATTAAGGATTTCCCACATCCTCTGATAACAAGACACAATATTATAACATCAAAGGTTTTTTGCGAAATGTGGTAAAGAGCAAATCATAAGAGATTGCCCGAAGAGCCTTGTTAATGCCTCGATCAAGTGATCCATTAATGTGATAGGTATTGTGCACACCTTAGATGGATCCACACCGATGTGTACCTATCCAAGCTATAATGAGGGCCCATGCACTGTTACAAAATCAATAACCTAACCCAGATAAAGCAGCTGACACTAGTGAAGTTGGAGAATCTAGTGGTAGAAAAACAAAATCTTGGAAGGATTCATGAGAGAGAATCAAAAGGAAATGGAGTAAAAAGATAAATTAATTGGAAGGAAACCTCAAGGAAACTAGAGCCAAAAATCTTAGAACTAACTCCACAAGAGTCAAATCAGGAAACTCCGAATCAGAGATCAGGATCAGTTTTAGCCGAACCCATACCTGAAAAGCTAGACATGATGTTTTGAGCCTACCACGCAAGGTTGAGAGAAGGAATTCACATAGTTGAATTGAGTAAGAACTATCCAAGAGCGGACTTAGATATTAAGAGAACAAAGCTTTGCATGAAGATGGTGGAATTAGCCCAGACCATGTTTGAAGCCTCTCGATATATCAATTGGACTAATATAGCAAGACCAGAGTTACACTTTCAAGGATTGTTGGAGAGGCTAGAATATTTGATTGTTAGCAACGAGAAGAAGAATTTGCAGAAGGACCCTACCATCGTAGAGACACTGGAAGGTAATGTACCATCACTATCTCAAGTATCGAACACGATCTGTGAAGAAGACCTTTCTTCCATACATAAGTATTCATGAGGGTTTCTAAGAGAAATCCAAGAAGAGAAGTGGAGATCAGAGCAAGAAACCTATCCCCCTATTCAAGAGATAGATGACTTGCAAGAACAAGTTCCCCAAGACATACCTTCTATCTATGATGAGGTAGAGGAAGAGCAACTTAGCGAACCACTAGACTTTGAATATAATTCCTTACAAGAGTTGCCCTAGTTCATAGGACCATGGGAAGCTAAATCTATGAGTATGATAGTGAGGAATGAAGAATCAATAATCCCTAGAAACACGGAAGTGATCAAAAAAACTAAAGTGCAGTGTCATCTCACCTTAGAAGAATTGTTAAAAATTAAGCTAGAGTTGTGGAAGCATGTAGCAAATCAATTCCCAGCGGCCGCTTCCACTTACTCTCAAGAAGGTTCACATAAGAAAGTACCAGAAATACCCATGGAAAGAATTGGAGACATGGGCAAGGGAGAGGAAGGTAATACCTATCTCCCAATAACCCACAAGGGCTATACCACTAAAGCCATCCTAGAATCAGGAGTGGGAAGAGCCATAGCCACCACTGCTTTATAGAAATGTTGGGGTAAGCCAACATTAAGACCCACCAGGATGAAAGTACAAATGGTTGATGGACATATTGAGAAACCATTAGGCTTACTAGAAGGGATATCTCTCACCACTTGTGGTCTAGAATTTGAGCACACTTTTTCCATTTGTAATTTTGGGAAAAATCATGTGTATGAGATGATTTTAGGATGACCATTCATGCGCCAATTGCAAATTGTACAAGATTGGGGAACCAATTCTTTGTACTTGCAACGTTTAGGAGTAACCACCAAAGTTAATCTCAAAGATTATTCCCATCAAGATGTACCCCCAATTCAGTGGAATACCATCCATCGAAAACAAGAAGAAATAGAGTTTCTGCATTCATTAGAATCAGACCATTCATGGTTGCATGAAGACCCTCATTTATGGATGTGTAAAGTGGCCAAACAAGAAGAAGACGATTAGAAGCCAGAAATTTAGTTTTAGAACAACATCCACGAACTCTTCAAAATCCTACTTATGCACCTATAGTGTTTTTCGATGAGGTATTCAAGCCTCGTGATTGGGTAGAGATCTTAGCCACGATGGATATAGCAATAAACAAAGAACAATGGACCCCTCATTGTGATGAGGATGGATATGACATTTCAATCTTTAGGATAGAACCCTTAGAGGAAGATCCCATCCTAGAAGAATGCATGGAATTGGCTCAAGAATCAAATTAGAGTAGTGACAAAGACTTAGAGTCCATTATCATGGGAACCTTCTACTCACTAGAAGAGCAATATCTTTACTTTGTAGAAGCCAATATCCTTGAGATGGACAAGGAAAATCAAACCAAACATTCCAAGTCACTCACAGAGGATACAAAAAGTAAGCATAAGAAGAGAAAGAAATCACTTAAGACTGAAGAAGAAGAAGAAGAACCACTCATGGAAGTACTAGAGAACTTTAAAAAGTATGAAATAGAAGATAGAAGGATCATGGTAAAGATGCCTAAATGAGAAGTAGGCTTTGGAGAAGTATATGATAACCGAGAGCAAACCTAAAAAATAGCAGTCACAATTGAAGAAGGAGAAGAAAAATGCACGTATATAGGGCATGACTTAACGAATGAAGAAGAACTAGCTGAGAAGTTGCCTCATTGGGACCAACACTAGACTGTCCACCTGTAAAAAGAGGCAACAAAGTATCATACATGTCTTTGGAGCTAACAGATGTCTCCTTAGTACATGAAAGCAATGGCTAAATAGCATCTTCCATAAAAACAACATCATGGCTAACCAGAATGTGTTTGGTCTATGGATGATACAGACGATAGCCTTTACTTTCAGAAGTGTACCCAACAAAAATACATTTTACTACTTTATCATCCAATTTTCTACGATGTTGTTCAGGCACTAATGCATATGCTAAACAACCAAAACACGCAGATGAGAAACAGATAGCTTGCGATCATGCCAAGCCTCATATGGAGTGATAGACTGTAGTGCTTTAGTGGGACACATGTTCAGTACATATGTTGCACACATGACAGCCTCAAGCCAAAAACTATGTGGTAAAGCCTGACTCTTGACCATACACCTTGCCATCTCCATGAGTGACATGTTCTTTCGTTCAGCAACTCCATTTTGTTGAGGTGTATATGGCACTATACACTGGTGTTTTATCCCATGTTCAACCAGAAATGCATTAAAATCAGAAGACATATATTCCCCCCCTCGATCTGAACGGAGGGTGCCCATTTTACATGCTGACAGATTTTCAGCCAAAACCAAAAGCTGTTTGAAGCACATGAACACTTCGGACTTTGCCTTCAATGGATATACCCATGCATGACTAGAAAAATCATCAATGAAAGTCATGAAGTAAAGATAATTTCCAAAAGAAGGTGTCTACATAGGACCACACACATCACTATGTACAAGCTGCAATTTCTCAGTAGCCCGAACTGAACCATCTTTTGGAAATGAGGAACGCTGCATTTTGCCCAAAATACAGCCTTCATAAACATGTTTTCCAGGCGCCTCAAGTTTGGGCAAAGAGGACACCATTTTAGATTTCTGCAGGCGTAGCAAACTAGCAAAATTCATATGATCAAAGCGTGCATGCCAAAGCTTTGTATCTGAGTTAGCCTGAGAATCGTGTACTGCACATGCCGAATCATTCACATATCTTTCATAGTCTATGAGCTTATATAGCCCATGACATAAAATGCCAGAAGGAATAATCACATCGCCATTTGACAGATCATGAACTCTACACCTGTCATTAACAAATTTCACAATGAAGCCAATCTTGGCTAATGCAGAAACTGATAACAGGTTCTTCTTGATCCCTGGCACAAATAAAGCATCTGACAAAGTGAAAGAACTACAATCAGAAGTAGTCAAAATGATCTTACCAACTCCCATAACAGGATAAGAGGAGTTGTTGGCACATGTAATAGTATTCCCTGTAGGGGCACGCTCGAGTGAAGAGAAGAAATTGCGCTTCGAGGTAATATGTTTGGTCCCCCATTGTCAAAGTACCAAACATCTGAGTCTATTGCAGACATGCACTACTCATGAGAAGATGGGTCAAAACTGTAAACAGTAGTAAACGCCCATTCTTCTTCTTGCACAAGATTAGCAGACTCGATTTTTGGTGTAGATTCTGTAACAACCATTCCAGCCTCTTTCTTCTTTGCCTCTTTTGCAGCGAGTTTTGGACAGTTCTTTATGATATGATCATTCCCTTTACAATACTTACAAAACAATTTTTTCTTTTCTGATTTTTTCTCATCTTTGTCTTGGTTCTTCGAATGTCCAGCATTTGCAGATTTCTGTTTACTAGTAGAAGAGTTCCATTTTCCTTTGCTCTTCTGACTAGCCAGGAAAGCTTGATCTGCAATACGCATAATGGACTTGTTCTGCCTCGACTGGTCTTCTTGCAATAGAATAGAGACTAACTCCTCCAATGACAAGGCATTTGGGTTGCCTTTCATCATTAACTGAAGAGTAGAAGCAAAACTCTGATATGAATCAGGAAGACCATTCAGAACGGTCTGCACAAGTGAGCTATCTAGTATAACCTCATCAGTAGAAATCAATTGTTCCTTCAAGTCTTTGATCTTTGTTAGGAAACTATCCATAGAATCATCTTCATTCATGTGTTCACTCTCCAAGTGTTTTCGGAGGTAAGCAACACAAGCCTCATTCCTAGCTTGGTACAATGTGGTAAGTGTATCCCAAGCATCCTTAGCTGTTTTGCAAGAGCGAATATGAGGAATAATGGCCCGTTTGATAGACAACGCTATCAATGCATGTGCCTAGGCATC
This sequence comes from Ceratopteris richardii, assembly GCA_020310875.1. NCBI lineage: Eukaryota > Viridiplantae > Streptophyta > Polypodiopsida > Polypodiales > Pteridaceae > Ceratopteris > Ceratopteris richardii. Next base: position 147,337,045 of record CM035434.1, read on the forward strand.
TCTGCCATCCCAACGAATCTGCTCTGCAGTAGGTGCGACAGAAATTATAGCACAAACAGGAATATGCAAAATACCATAATCTTAGACACCTTCTGCATCAGCCACAGTACCTGTAGTTGTAATAGTTGCAGGTGTGATAGGATGTTTTTAGACACCCTACACAATGTTCCAGAGTCCTTTTGCAACCAACACATGTCGCATCATATAAGCCCATAACAGGTAGTTGGTACCATCCACCTTATGCTCAACAGCCAATATACGAAATACATCAATGCTTTCAGCCATGGCCGGTGAATAAAATACCTTGATGCAGAAAATTGACTGTATCTCAAAAAGTTGAACAGAACTGCCGAGACGAATTCCTCTACACCTGTAGTAGACTTTGAGACGCTTATACTGGCGAACAGAAATTGGTATATACCTTTGGCACAAAAAGACGAAATAGCCTGCACAAGCACTGTGATAATGCGTTCGGAGGCCGAAACTAGCTCAGATCGCTATTTCATGTGAATCTGAGACTGCAAACGGAGGAGTGTCGATGGCACCCTAGATGAAGCGACGACCTGCTCTGATACCAATTTTTGGAGTTAGACGTCTGCGGAAACACGCGAACAATACAAGGAAGAAGAAGAAGCTTGGTGCACAACATACAATACTGAATGTATTACTAGAGAATGTACAAAGATAAGTGGCCCATTAGGGCAATAGGCGTATATACAAGCCGGGCGAAAAAACCTCCTAAAGAGGGAAAAAAGTGCCCCGACGGTCCTAGTGTGTTCACACACATCACTACCTAAATATATCAACAATTAGAACAAGGCAACACCCACTATGCGCTTAGGGCTTTGATTGATTCAGGTGCTATGACTAGTGAGATTGGATGGTCTTATTATAAGGACTCAGGACTAAAAATGCAGCCAATTGAGGCATACCTCATAGGGCTAGGAGGCATGGAAACCCCTTGCATGGGTAAGGTGAACCTTCCTATCCTCATACAGGAGATGACCTTGACTGTGAAACTCCTAGTGTGCCATGACTGACATGATCGAAGATTAATCCTTGGCCAAGACTAGTTATACAATCACTCAATTGACTTAAATCTTAGGAAATGCTCCCTATAGATCAAAACCTTAGGCCAGCAGCAAGTGATACTGCTTGACTTCCCTAATGGCACCCCGCCTAAGGAATGTAACCCCAGACCATATGAAATGATTGCAAAGGAGGATCAAAAGATCTTTGGAAAAATCCGTTAGATAAGCACGCGCCATCCAAAGTCAACCCATGAGGCCTTGGCGATGGATAGTTGCCAGTCTGGAGGATTTCAGGAGATCGTCCCTTTGTCTTCCTTTCCAGAGGAAGGGGACTACATCATCGGTCAGGTGGACTACATCATCGGTCAGGTGGACTACATCAACACACAAATGGGCACCATAGCCTCTGGTGACCCTTCCTCCACACTTCCTGCAGACCATCCTAGATTTTTTGTATAGAATGCCTCCCTTCCTGATGGGAAGGTCACGCAAGTGTTGGACCTCCCTTCTTTTCCAAAGCAAAGCATCAACCAAACCTCTCAACCATGACCTCCAAGAAGTCGACCATAGCTTAGGAACCCCAACCAACAACCCTGCCAGACAACCCAAAAGAGGAAGAAGTATTAGCAAATCAAGGCAAGTGCCACAAACCAAGTATGGGTGCCAAAAAGTCAGAAAGCACCAACATTTTTCAACAATGCAAACAGCAACAAGAAGTCAAGGTAGAAGCAGATGTTCCATCCGATGTCCCCTCGACCTTCTTCTCCATCAATGATAACCAGACAGATTTGGATTGCCAAGAAGTATTTAACAAACCAGCCCACACCCATGTAGATTTGGGTACTCAAGAATTGTATTTTAGCTCAAAACCCAAGCCATGTAATATACATCCCTTCAACATCACCCCACCCATCGACACCACTACTGTCCGATTCACCTTTGGTACCTCAGTAGAAGAACACCACCCACACACCAACTCTTAGGAAATGGATGCCAAAATGTGTCTAGAAGTCGGTACACCATCCTTTGTATGATATAACACCTATCCCGACTAACCCTTACCCTTGTAATAATTCACCCACAACTAAACCTTGTATAAATCCACACTAACCCACCATCAACTGTAATGAAATCTCATCAAAAGCAATTTATGCGCTATCTAAAGCATGTAGTGTCTAGTGATGTGCACTATTTTATGAGAAATCACTCCATAAACCACCTCATGACACTCAGCTATAGGGGTTACTGTGTACCTAAGAACTAACTTAGGGACTTGTGGAGAAAGAGACTATACCTCAATCCCCCTCAAGTGCATATAGTGGGGATTCACGCTTTAATTATCAATCCGATGAGTATCAAAACCTAGCCGAGTGTATGAAGACATGCATTCAAATGACAATCAATGCAAATGTGTTTCTCAAAGAGTGAAAACAAGGCAAAGACTAAACCAAACAAGGTTCAACTGTCAGTCATGGTGTCGTGATACTTGAAACAGTAGCCAACAGTAAATTGATCTTTTCTCTCAGCTCCGAACTCCAAATATAGCAAATAGCATATGCGTTTCGAAGCTCTCAAGAAGACGCATCCAATGGCAGTATTTTCACTCAATTTTGACACTTCTACTTCAAGTTATGAGTAAAATACAGAGTCACGGGAATGACCTGCCTACACTTCAACACTTCCTACACTTCACACACACCTTAACTACCGCAAACAAGCACTTTCATGGATAGACAATACTTGCTAATACTCTTTCCAAGCAACACACATGCACACCAGCTCACAAAGAAGATGATACAAAGAGGAGAAGACACAAATTCGAATTTATGTGCTCTTGATTCTCACAATGGAAAAAAGTCTCTACAAAGAGTCACAATTTGACTTATATACATGTGCCCTAAAAATGGTCCTTTCATACAAGAGACCGGCACTTTATTCACTAAAAGACTAATTTCCTACTAATTTACATGGGTAAGCTTCTAATCTTCTGTGGGTATGCATCTAGAGGACTCCTCTAGTGCATTTACATCGGAAAATATATTACAAGAATGGTTATAATACAAAAATTGGGTGTCCAAATCGGAAAAATTTTGGGGCCCTTCTTTTTCTCTGCCTTTGTGCTCTCTTTGCTCTACAACACTCTCCCCCTCTTTGTCTCTGTCGTCCCTTGACAGGCTTTACTTCTTGTCTTCAGCTTGTTTAAGAGGTCTGAATACACGCACCCAGTGGTCAAAGAAGCGGTAAGGATTGTCAGAGAATTTGTTATTTTATCCGATGTAAGTCCTTTGCCTCTGTTTTCCCCTTGATATCCCGTACATCACAAATTTGGGTTGCTGCATTCAGTTGGGTTGCCACGCACACCACCAGTGACCTCTTTCTAGCTTTTGGTCCTCTGATTTGTCCTGGTTGCACACATCTGACCCTGTTGTATTGTTCTGAGCCTGTTTACTTTGTTGTCAACGCACGCTGTCAGCGGAAGGATTATTACCTGCCAATTATCTTTTTGCACTTCATGGATACTTTCCTGCCCCTGGTTCCTCCTTCCACCTACGTGCTTTTTCCTTGATATGTGCCCCTGCGGGGCTTTGTGCAGAGATGGGTGTTGCACCCCTGCGAGGCTTCCTACAGAGATGTGTCTTCAAATATTATCGTTTAATGAAGCTTCTTTCTTTGTCTTCTTCTTTTCTTCTTTTTGCTTGATTCTCCCTCAACACTACCCCCCTCCTGAACTCTGTCGTCCCCGACAGGCTTTGAGAGTTGACGGGAGTATATTCTATACACTTTTTGCTCTGTTTCATTAAGCAGATTGGCTTCACGTATCATTAGCTGCTTCCACTGTTCTACTTTTACACCGTCATGTGGTGGTTGTCTATGATCGGCGAAGAAGCTAAGCTCATATGCCACTAGTCTGGCATTTAAGTTGGATGACATCTTTAAAAAGATCTTTGAATCGATTTCAAAAAACCCTGTGAAAAACGCTTCTTCGAACATTTGCATATAGGTACTCGGCAAAAACATCAATCTAGAATAATATGCCATTATTGTTGGTCGGCTAGGCATAGACAAGTCAAAAACAAGAATATATGTGCCTTGATTAATGCCAATGAAGTTCAAAAATGTATATGCCGCATGTTTAAAGACCTTTAACACTGTAAGTATCATACTGAGTATTTTATTGGTCATCTTGATAGTTAAATCGGGTACTGTTGCATAATTCTGCAGCCAAAATTCAATGGTTTTAATCATGTAATCCTCCATAGGTAGATAGTTATGCGGTGGACTTGGAAGTAGTGGATATTTTAGCCACTGTTTATGGATCACACCAATCTTTTGCATTTCCAAAAATTCTCTTGCTTCTCTTCGATGTGGTGTTGGACAAAAAGAAGGATTTACCTGTAATAAGTAAGGTGCTTCTTGCCAGTGCACCTGCAATGTAGGATGTTTCTCCAAAAATTTTCTTCTCCAAACAGGCTGTGCTGCTTCAAATTCTTCTTGCGTGTAGTTGAACGTGTCATTTTCGAACTGTAGCTGTTCGTCTGGATTTTTCTGTGTGATCTTCTTTATGTATTGTCTTGTTTTCTCTTTCAATAGTCCATACGAAATGTTGAAAGGCTTCATGATCGTCTCCAAGTCTTTACCTTTAATCCTTGCTTCTTTCATGACTTTGATGACTTCATTTTCAAAATTTTCTGTCAACTGGGACACCAATAGTGCCCGTTCCCTCTGACCTATTTCTGCAGTGTATGGCATTGGATGATCATCATGTGGTTCTGCCATCTGCTCTTTTATTGGAGAATTATAGATCGGGGGAGATAGAGGACGTACCTCTACCTCGTCAGTAGGATTTTCTTTTGTCGGCTCTACTGGTGTCCCGATTGGTGTTGGCTCTGTTACTTTCATGTTTAATTTTGTAAGCTAGTCAGTCTTTTCTTTTATTTCTTGCATTGCTGCTCGGAGTGCTTCTTTTGTCGCAAGCAACTCATTGCCGATTTCTGCTACCTGATCCATGTTTTCACTATAACTTACGGCAAGTTTGCCATTGGTCGTATTCAGTTGCTTCTTGAGCTCATTGGTATCTTTCATGTATTTATGTTCCCATTCTGCTCTCAATGCTTGCTCTTGCTTCAACAATTCTGCATATTTCTCCATCTGACTTTGCAAGTCCTTCTGATCATCGACGGATGTCTCCTGTTTGTCTATAGGCTGGTCATATAGCAATGCCTTCATTAATTCTTTATTGCAGCTGCGTAAGCTATTGTTTTCTTCCATGTATACTTTTAGTTGTGTTTCGAGCAGATTACTTCTAGATTTCATCCGCTCTTTGTCTGATTCACTGGCTTCATGCAGTCTTTGTAATTCTTTTAGTTATGTCTGTAGCTGATGATGCTGGTTCACCAATGTATCACATTCTGTTTTGACTGCGAGTAACTCCCTTTCTTTGTCGGCAGTCTCTTTCTGGGCCTGGATGAGCTGAGCGGATAGTTGTTCACTCATGATTTGAAACTGATTCTTTTCCCTCATGGCCTTGTCATAATCTGCATCTCTATCCATCATTTGTTGTTGTGTATCAATGGCCATCTGGATCATTTGCTTGACAACCGGTTTCAATTGAGTTACATCCACATTTAACCATGTGGTAGGGATGCTAGGTTCTCCTCCTGTTGTCACATCTTTCCCTTGTGCCACGTGTAACGTAGTATCATGGGGCTACCTAATATGAAGTTGGATTCTTGGCTCAGCCTCCATGTGGTCAATTTTACCTTGCGGTGTATCATCAGGCACTTCAATCACAGTTGGCTCTTTGTTTTGTAGTAAGCCTGAGTCTTGGTTCACTGGAGTTTGTATTTCCTCTTTGATAGGTGGTTTGGCATCTGTATTAGTTATTGGAGCTTCTTTGATGCTGACCATTGATGTTTCATTCAATTGAATTACGTGCACTATCCCAGTGGATTCTTCTATGTTCTTTACTTGTGCATGTTGGTTGTCAAGTGTGACTTCGACTTGATAGATCTCTGTCCAATTCTCATTGTGTGTTTCTATTTGTATATCCGTATCCACGGTGTCCTTCTCACGGCTTGATTCCTCATTAGAGCTTGAATCTTCTAAACCTAATTCTTTATATCTGGCCACTTGTTCAGGGTTCTCTTCTTTATCTTTCTGTCGCCTTTCTTTGCTTGCCTGTCTGTAATGGTGACCTTGGATATTTAAATTTACTTGCCCCTACATAAACTAATGTGTTTCTTCGAGGGCAGCAGAGAGATCTCTTTTAGTAATTGGTTTTTGGGTCCCAAGAATCTTTGGCAATGTGTGTGTCCTCTTTGATTGGGGTGTAGCCTGGGCTTCTTCCTCCCTAAGGCGCTTTGTACCCCTCATGGGTTTCTTTGAACTGGTTCCTACTTCTTCAATAGAGATGGTTGTTTTCTTTTTCCTTGGAACCGTCGCTGACTTGGCATATTTGGCTAACTCTGTTGAGGTTGGCATCACGTGCAAGCAGTTCTTCATATCCAGTGCCTCATAAATAAGTAGGGTCAAGGCCGAACTACCATTCAAAAACTTTTTCTGACCCCACTTCTTCTTTGCTTCAAATAGACGTCCTTGAACATAGGGAGTCATATTTACTTGATTTCTGACTTGCCCCATAGCATGTGAGAGCAGTTGCACCACGATCTTTTGAGGTGTTGTATATCTATGCATGCTTGGAAAACAAAAGTGTTGGTGCACTAAGCGAACAGCATCTTCAATGTCAATTCTGTTGATGTCCAAAAAGGATCTCTTTTTCGGATCATGACATTCATCTTTGACATTCATGATTCCCTCTTGATTCCACTTGAAAGCTCTATTAATCAACTCATGAGTGAATTGAACCGTTTTCCATGTACCCACTTTATCCAGTACTTGTGCCTCAGGAACTGACATCTTATTCGATGCAGGCTGAAGTGTATTCATCACTTGCGTACACCTCTAGAAATCTGGTAGATAAATAGGTAGTCTGAGAAATGCATCCATTCCTGCTTGTGTCCAGACATCTATCATGCTCGGTAATCCTTGTACGATAGTCTTGAAATCTTGTGACATGATAGGGAAGTAGTGATCCCTGTCCATGATTTTGATAGTGGCCATGAAAATGAGATCCGATACTGGTTGGTCATCCAGAAACCAATGGCCTCTTGCTTTTGTTATAGATTCCAAGGTAAGAAGCTAGACCACTTCCTCTTGTGTCGCTTCGGAATTAATAGATGCCATCTGCACTCAATATAGAGTATGAATCAGTGGCAAGATATTATCAGAAATCCTCCTTCATTTGTCTTTTGTAAGATTGACATTGCTCCGCATGAATGGTGTCGTCCCTTCCCCGTGGGTGTGAGAAAGGTGATACCTAGGTTTTTTTTACCTATTTTGAGGTATTTTTATGTTTTTGTCTGAAAGAGAAATAGAAAAGTTAGTTCATAGCTGAAGCGGTTATTAATTTTTTTAGTAATTTTCTTTAGATTATGTACAAGTGCTCTCCTATTTTCCAAGAGGAAAATGTGCTTCACTATCCTGAAATAGAAGAATATTGTGCCGAATGTGTGGCCTTGTAATGTGTCCCTATCATGCATACTTTGGATTCTGGTAACTCCCCATGTGTGCAACTTGAATTACTTGGTTGATGCATACAGCTAGTTCTGCTTTTCGGCATCCAGATCTGCTTCATCTTGTTGGAACAGATTGTATTCCTAACATTTCTGAAGAATATGGTGTTTCTCATGTTGTACGTCTGCTTTATCTGATTTTTGAGTCTTGAGATAGTTTTTGAAACAAATGTAGATTCCTGCTCCGTCCTGCAGCTTTTTATCTTCTGTCGTTTTGCCTTTAGACCATACTGATTCTCCTTGTGCCTTGACTCGTCCTTCTTGGTGATTGTCATTTGATTACATGACTTGGGAATCCATATTTGTGTGCGGGCTGGTTGGGCAGCTATCACCTTCTTCGGAATCCATACTTTAGCAGTTCTTTGTGGAAATGAACATCCAGAGCAATTTTCATACTAGTTCTATGGGTTCTTCTGCTGTAACAAGTAGTTCCTTTGTTGAAGATATGTAGCCATTTGGTCTTTCCTTATCCAGGCTTGTCGAGTGTAAGGAATGGGGTATGTTCTAATAGGTGCCGACTTGTGATTACCTGGAGAACAAGTCTCTCTTGTGCGTGGTTCTTCGCTAAGGCTGTTTTCAGATAGAATGACACTCTTGTGACTTGCTAGATTAGAAGATGGTGTGCAAGCAGAATTCAGTGTATCCTCACATGAAGTACTCGATGAAGGGGTTTCCATAGTGCAAGTGAACATGCATTCATCACTGTGTTCATTTGAATGAGCTCGCGGGTCTATATCCTTGGCTTTGAGTGGTCGTTCGTCTAACATGTTGAATACCTCTCGATGTCCTATCTTGGCTGAGATGTATCCTAAGGCCAATTGAATAGTCACTTCATATTTGTATATCCAATCTTGGCCTAACATGAGGTCTTCTAGTAAGTCCTGATCATGACACACTAAGAGTCTCTGTTCCATCGTGTTGTTTCCAAGATGTAGAGGTAAGGTAACCTCACCTATACATTGAGTAATTTTTCCTCCTATTCCTATCAGTTGTGCCTTAGATGTGCGTAATTCCTCCTTGAGTTTTTGAGTCAATGAAAATTTGATACAACTTATGGCAGCTCTTGTGTCAACGAGAGCATCCACTAAGTGGTATTCTTTTTTTCCGTCCCCCAAATTCAAATATGGTTGCATCCTTTGTTGACCTAGGTTTTCAATGGCTCTAAAATTAGCCATTGGGATGAGTTCCTCTCCTAAGCAATATCTCTCATCTCTATCTTGATGGGGGAAGTATCTCAACCCCTAAGCAACGACGAAGCGCGAATGACCTCCACAGGTATCCTTCTTTGACCTCTGCACACCAAAAGTGCTCTTACTCAGAGCTTATGCAGAGAACTCCAGTGAGCTTTTGTAGACCTATAGTAGACACCAAGATCTTTCCAACAAAACAAATTTTACTTCAAATGGATGCTTACACAAAGAGAAACAATGTCTACAACATGAGCTAGTTGAATGCTCACAACTGCTAGTCAAGCAGAGACCTCACTTCACTCCAGCAAGCTTTTCTCAGAGATTATACAGAGAATGAATCTCAAGCTTGGGTCAACTTTAGAGCATTCTAATAGCTACCCAATGACACCAAAATCATAGCAAATGGATAAATAGAGAAGGAGAACCACCAATTACAACAGAGAGCAAAATATTTCCAATAGAGCCTACACACAGAGAGAGATATCAATCAAAAAACTTCACTAAAATGAATGTTACTCCCAGATTACTCAGAGAATGCTCCAGAGAACTTGTGAGCATAAAATAGACTCTAATAGCTATCCAATGAGACAAGGATTACATCAAATGGATACAATATGAGGGAGAACCAATGCTAACAACTCAGAGGTAGAGAGTTGCAACACTGCCTGCGCACATACATAGATATGCCTACTAAAAGAAAACAAACAAGCAAGCAAGGGGCTTGCTTATCATAACTCCAGCACTTAGTCCTCACTTTACATGAGCTAAAACTCCAAGAAGATGGCCCAAAAGAAGTCGGGATACATGCTCCTTTTATAGTGAGAAGTGTGCCCCTAAAATCTAGGAACTACCTTTCCAAATCAGCCTCCTAACTTGGAGAATTTAGTTGAGATGAATTGAGGAGTGGTTGAGTGACTTTTCTTGATGGAATCTCGTGGCTTTTGGCTTCCTTTGATTGCTCCACATGTCCATAAAATATTCCCCACGAATTTGTAGCTTGAAGCTTGACTTTTAACACTCCCCCTCAAGCTTCAATTCTTCATCCTCATCCAAGCTCCTTCATGTTGATGCTTTGCTTGAATTTTGAAATCTTCATTCAATCCAAAGCCTTTGTAAACATGTCGGCAACTTGGTCCTTGGTACCAATATGATGTACTGAAACTTCCTTCGATATCACCTTTTCCCTTATGAAGTGATAGTGCACTTCAATATGCTTGGTTCTAGCATGATAGACAGGATTCGATGCTAGATGAATGCTACTCATATTGTCACAAAAAATTGGATATGTGTCAACCTGCAAATTAAGCTCCATAAATAACTTCTTAATCCACATTAGCTCACATGTGACTTGATCCAAAGCTCTATACTCAGCCTCGGTGGAAGATAATGCCACCGTGGGTTGCTTCTTTGAAATCCATGAGATGATCTTGCTACTTAGCATGACTAGGTAACCACTTGTACTTCTTCTACCCTCCTTGGAACCGGCCCAATCCGCATCAGAATAAGCTTTGACCTGCATATCATCATCAAATGAATAGAACAATCCTTCATTTATAGTGGCCTTGAGATATCGTAACATTCTTCTTGCAGCTTGCAAGTGTGTAGTCCTTGGACTATGCATAAATTGTGATAACACTCCAACTCCATATGCTATGTCAGGCCTAGTTATTGATGCATAATTGAAAGAGCCTACAATAGAGTGATAAAAAGTTACATCCTCTAATGGCTCTCCATCAATGGAGCTTAGCTTTACATTAACTTCCATGGGATTTGAAATAGGCTTGCAATGTAGCATCCCAAACCTCTCAAGTAGGTCTAGAATATACTTCTTTTGTATGAGCATAATACCTTCTTCTTTGTATACAACTTCAATGCCAAGGAAATACCTAAGATCTCCAAGATCAGATATCTTAAACTCCTTTCCAATCTTTGCCTTGATCTCCTCAATGCCCTTTGTATCATTACCTGTAATGATAAGATCATATACATACACACACATGTAGACTACAAGTTCCTCTTTGTTTGATGAAGAGAGATGGATCCGCCTTGCATTGATTGTAACCACATTTGATCAGTCCACCAATCTTTGGTTCCAAGCCCTTGGAGCTTGCTTTAGGCCATACAGTGCCTTCTTCAACCTACAAACATGATGTGGAAACTTTTTATGATCAAAACCTAGTGGTTGCTCCATGTATACCTCTTCTTCCAAGTCTCCATTGAGAAAGGCATTCTTGATATCCAATTGGAAAAGCTTCCATCCTTTGGTAGCAGCCATTGCAATGAGTGTCCTAATGGTGCTCATCTTTGCCACGGGGCTGAATGTCTCTTCAAAGTCCACTCCATAGGTTTGTGCAAAACCATTGGCCACCAATCTTGCTTTGAACCTAGAAATAGATCCATCTGAATTCCTCTTTACTTTATACACCCACTTATTACCTATTACCTTCATGTTCTCCTTCTTGGGCACTAGAGTCCATGTTTGATTTTCCTCAAGTGCGTCGATCTCTTCTTGCATTGCCTCTTTCCATTCGGTGTACCTGCTTGCATCTTCATAGCAATCGGGCTCATGATCTTCTACTACTTTGTTCATATATGCATAATGTGTTGCCATGTATGAATCATAAGTAAACCTTTGAGTTGGATACTTAACTCTAGAATACTTCCTTTCTTCACCTTTTGGAGGAATAAACCTCCTTTGCCTTGGGAACTTGATCTCTTTCTTTGACGTAGCTTCTTTCTCCATCATGTGTCCTTCATCATCTTCAACTTCATTACCTTCTTCATCCAACTCCACCAATGTTGCTTTGCCTTTGTTGATTGATTGTGCTTCATAGCTTGATGAAGATCTCCCCCTCCATGGTGAGTTCATGCTTGAACTATCTTCATTGATGGAACACCTTGGGCCGCTTAGCTCTAGGTCGATTTGTTCTTCATCATGTCCATGCTTTTCTTCTTCATAGTCCTGCATACAATCATACTTCTTATACCAAGGGAGTAGCTCATCAAATGCTACATCCCTTGATATCCTCAAGTCCTTTGTGTTTGGGTTGAAGCACCTGAATATCCTAGAAATACACACTTTTCTGCCTTTGGTTGTAGCTTGTGCCTCAATTCACTTGGCGCATGTACATAACAAGTACATCCAAATATCTTCAAGTGGGAAAGATCAGGTTTCTTACCATAATAGGCTTGATATGGTGTCAAGCCATGGATCCCTAAGGTAGGAGCCTTATTCATTAGATACACGGCGGTATTTGCTACATCACTCCAAAACATGTTAGGTACATTCATCTCATTAAGCATTGCTCTAGCGATCTCAGCAATGTATCTATTCTTTCTCTCTGCTACTCCATTTTGTTGGGGTGTGTATCTGCATGTTACTTGCCTCTTGATGCCTTGATCCATTAAAAAATCACAAAACTCATTGGAGAAATATTCTCCCCCTCCATCCGACCTTAGCTTCTTGATATATGTACCTGTTTCCTTTTCTACCATTGCCTTGAATGCTTTGAAACATGTAAACACATCTGATTTGTTTTTGATGAAATAAACCGAAACCATCCTTGTGCAATCATCTATAAAAGTGACAAAGTACTTGTTACCTCCAATGGATTGCTCTTTGGTTGGCCCCCACACATTTGTATGTATCAACTCCAATGGATGTTGGCTTATGTAGCCACTCTTCTTGAATGGAAGTCTCGCTTGCTTCCCTAGTTGACAAGATTCACATAAATGCTTCATACCTTGTCCTTGGAAGTTGGGAAGACCTTCAACCAGCCTCTTGAATTTCATTTCCTTCATTCTTTGTATGTTGATGTGACCTATCCTCTTGTGCCACAAGTCCAACTCCGAAATCCTCTTGTTTCCATATGTCAAGTAGACATGTTGAGTGGAATGAGAATTTACCTCCAGAGTGAAGAGTCTCCCTTGCTTCTTTCCTCTTGCTATGACCTTGTAACCTTGCTTAGGGTTCTCCACAAAGCATCCACCTTTGTTGAACCTTACTTGATAGCCTCTTTCAACCATTTGCCCAACGGACACCAAGTTCTTTGTGATAGTAGGTACATGCAAGACACCCTTGAGACATCTTCCTTCCTCCTTGTCATCCAAAGCTACATCTCCAACATGGGAGATCTCATGGGCTGTATCATCACCTGTTTCTACATGTCCTTTACCTTTGGGAACATGTAGATTAGTAAACCAAGAAGCATTGCAACTCATATGGTTGCTACATCCACTATCAATATACCAAGTGTTATCTACTTTGCTTGAATTCCCATTCATGTGCATCATCAAGAGATTTTCATTTTTTGAACTTGTGGAAGCATAATTACCTTGGCCTTTGTATGAAGAACTTTGATTATAGCTCCTTTGGTTTCCTCCTTGGTAGCAATCTCTAGCATAGTGGCCAAACTTGCCACATATGTAACATCCTTCACCATCTTGATTCCTGTTTTGTTGATGTCGTCCTCCTCTTCCTCTTGTTCTTCTTCTCCCTCTTTGTGATGAGGTGCCTTGGTCATGTCCTTGATTGCTTGAGTGGCCTTGCCTTCCTCCAAACCTTCCTTTGCCCCTTCCTTGTCCTTGTCTTCCTTTGCCCCTTTGATTACCTGCATAGAAAACTTGTGCATCCTTGCTTTTAGTTGAACTTCCACCTATGTTCATTTCTTCGGTGACCATGAGAGCAACCAATTGCTCAAAATCGGGAAGATTATCCCTTACATAAACTGAAGTGGTAAAAGGTTTCCACTTCTCATCATCTCTCAAACCATTGAGAGTATAAGCCACAAGATCATCGTCATCTACGTGGCTTCCAATGGATCCCAATGCATCTGATAACTCCTTGACCTTAAGTATGTAGTCATTTATGCTACTCCCTGAGCTCTTCCTAAGGTTGTTGAGCTCATTCTTGAGTTGGATCTTCCTTGCTTTGGTGCTTGTTGAATAAATCCTTTCAAGTGTCTCCCATACCTTCATGCTTGAATCCAAGTCTTGGATATGGCCGATCATGCTATTGCTAATGTGTTGGGAAAGGATAAAGATAAACCTCTTGTCTCTTTCATTATATTCCCTAAAGGCCCTTCTCTAGTCATTGGTTGGATTTTCATCCAACCTAGGTCTTGGCTCACTTCCACTAATCAATCCCCAAAGGCCCTTACCCATAAGGTAGTTGGAGACCCTAAATCTCCATGGTTGATAGTTCCCCTTTTCTAGCTTTTCAATTTGAGTGTTGAAGTCTCCCATATCTAGTCTTCGATACTTGAACTAGCCCTTGGCTAATGCTCCAATGTGTGTAAAATGAAAATGAGGCTTTGAGGTTACCTCAATCCAAAGCTTTCCTTAGATGGACACCTTGTGCTCTTGAAAATTTGAGTAGAATAGCTCCCCCTTGATGTGAGCTACCTCCAAGAAGATTTTGTTGATGCAAATCTTCAACCACCAACTCCAAGAGGTCTTCTTTCTTGTATGTGATACCTCCAAGATGCCCAAATGCTCTGATACCACTGATGGGGGAAGTATCTCAACCCCTAAGCAACGGCGAAGCGCGAATGACCTCCACAGGTATCCTTCTTTGACCTCTGCACACCAAAAGTGCTCTTACTCAGAGATTATGCAGAGAACTCCAGTGAGCTTTTGTAGAACTCTAGTAGACACCAAGAGCTTTCCAACAAAATAAATTTTACTTCAAATGGATGCTTACACAAAGAGAAACAATGTCTACAACATGAGCTAGTTGAATGCTCACAACTGCTAATCAAGCAGAGACCTCACCACTCCAGCAAGCTTTTCTCAGAGATTATGAATCTCAAGCTTGGGTCAACTTTAGAGCACTCTAATAGCTACCCAATGACACCAAAATCATAGCAAATGGATAAATAGAGAAGGAGAACCAGCCATTACAACAGAGAGCAAAATATATCCAATAGAGCCTACACAGAGAGAGAGATATCAATCACACAACTTCACTAAAATGAATGTTACTCCCAGATTACTCAGAGAATGCTCTAGAGAACTTGTGAGCATAAAAAAGACTCTAATAGCTATCCAATGAGACAAGAATTACATCAAATGGATACAATATGAGGGAGAACCAATGCTAACAACTCAGAGGTAGAGAGTTGCAACACTGCCTGCGCACACACATAGATATGCCTACTAAAAGAAAACAAACAAGCAAGCAAGGGGCTAGCTTAAGCAAGGGGCTTGCTTATCATAACTCCAGCACTTAGTCCTCACTTTACATGATCTAAAACTCCAAGAAGATGGCCGAAAAGAAGTCGGGATACATGCTCCTTTTATATTGAGAAGTGTGCCCCTAAAATCTAGGAACTACCTTTCCAAATCAGCCTCCTAACTTGGAGGATTTAGTTGAGATGAATTGGGGAGTGGTTGAGTGACTATTCTTGATGGAATCTCGTGGCTTTTGGCTTCCTTTGATTTCTCCACATGTCCATAAAAGATTCCCCACGAATTTGTAGCTTGAAGCTTGACTTTTAACATATCTCTCATCCACTCTTTCCGTTCCTTGATTCGTTCTAGTGCTTCCTGTCTGGTTTCTTCTCGTATCCTTTCTTCCTCGATGCGTCTATTTTTACCCATTATCAATCGTGACATTATTTCTTCAGTTAATGGCTCTAAGTATTTTTTTACTCGACATCCACTGATATAATTTGGCAATACTTCTCCATCTAGAGTTGCTAAATTGATGGCTCCACTGCTGGATATGCGATTGATGATTAATGGCCCATATCCTCTTTTCTGCAATTTCTTTGCGTGTTGTTTCAGGGTATATACCAAAACTAAATCTCCTTCCTTCAAATTTTTGTCTTTAACATGAGCATCAAAATATGCCTTCTGTCGCCTTTTAGCAGCATAAATCCCTGCTACTGCTTGTAACCTAGTTTCATGTAACTTCTCTATTTGATCCAAATGATCTGAGAGTTCATGTCCTGTCCACTCGTAGGTTGTTGCTACTCTGAGAGTGGGTATTAAGAAATCAATTGGCAAAATAGCATTTTGTCCATACACTAAGTTAAAAGGAGTAGTTCCTATGGCGGTCTTGTAAGCTACTCTGAATGCCCATAAAGCGTGATGTAATTGTTTATCCCAATCAGATCTACCATTGTTCACAATTTTAGTGAGAACTGTGCATAAGATTTCATTTGAACTTCCAGCTTGTCCATTGGCTTGTGGGTGATAAGGGGCTGATTTCTTATGAATTACCAAGAATTCATTCAGTAAGGCTTCTATCACTTCATTCACAAAATGCGTACCTCTATCACTCACAATTTCTATTGGTAGTCCAAATCTAGTGAAAATGTTCTCGAAGAGAAACTTGGCCGTAGTTCTTGCGTCATTTTTCTTGGTTGCTTTGGCTTCAACCCATTTGGTCAGATAGTCTGTGGCTACAATTATGTATTCGGCATGGGATCCTCTAGCTGGTGGGCTAATAGGTCATATGAAGTCTATTCCCCATTTTGTGAAAGCTCTGGCACTCATCATGGGTTTTAGTGGCATTTCATCTCTTCTAATAGGATATTTTGTTCGTTGACATGTATCACACCATTGAACATATGTAGTTGCATCCTGATGTAAAGTTGGCCACCACATTTCTGCAAAGAGAATCATTTTTGCAGTTTTATCTGTAGAAAAATGTCCTCCTGTAGCTCCTGTATGTGCCATCTCTAAAACGGCAAGATACTCGTCTTCATGAATGCACATTCGCAAATGATTATCTCTTCCTCGTTTAAAGAGTTGTTTTCCAATAAGAGCATACTCCTTGCTTTGTTCTTCAAGTGCTCGTTTTCTTGCTAAAGTGGCTCCTTCTGGGTACTCTTGGGTCTTCAAGAATTTCACCAGAGGCATGCTGCATCTTGGTGCTACAGTGGAGTAGCATAGAGTGGAGTTCTCTTCTGGATTCCGTTCTTGACAGGTTGGGCAGGCTGATACATGGTTATGCGCATCCCTCTGCATGGTTGGCCAATATATGCCCAATCTCTTTAGCGTTTGCCATGTCCCATTCGCATTTAGATGAGTTTTCCATTGATTTACATGTGCTTTTTGAAGCCACACTTCTTGTTCCTCTTCTTCTACGCATCTCATGAGTAATCCACTTGAGTCTTGGTGATACAAACTTCCAGCAATGAAATGAAGATTTTTAATCTTCCATAGGTCTTGAGTTTGGTTTGGTGTGATCCCATCTTTAGGTCCATGCGTGAGTATTGGGATCAACTTTTCTGCCCATTGGGGACATACTTCGAGGTTGAACAGGTACGTGTCAGGCAGATCATCCGATACTCCTATGGGTGGTTCTCCATGTGTCATTCTTGATAGGTGATCCGCTCTTATGTGGGTATTTCCTTTCTTGACTACTACTTCAAAATCAAATTCCATCAACAATAGAAACCATCGTACTAGTCGTCCCGTATTACAAAGCTTATTGACTAAGTACAGTAGGGCTTGATGATCAATGAAGAATTTGAATTTGTTTGCCAATAAGTAGTGTCGAAACTTCTTTACTGCATACACCATCCCTAGGCCTTCTCTTTCAGTCGTGGTATAATTGCGTTCTGCTTGATTCAATTGTCTACTGCCATAGGCTATAGGGTTATCTTGCTTTCCTATATCTACAGGTTGAGCTAGGATGCAACCAATGGCAAACTTGGAAGCATCTACATGAATGTGAAAGGGCTTGTTCCAATTAGGTACTCGAAGGATTGGGGCTGAACTCAATCGACTCTTTAATTCATTAAAGGCCTTTTCACATTCTTCAGTCCAGTTAAACTGAGTCAATAATGCATAAAGAGGTCTATCAATTATGGCATACATATGTATAAATCTTCGGTAGTAATCGCAATGTCCCATAAATGCTTGCACTTCTTTAGCGGTCTTTGGTCTCGGTAAATGTAGAATTACTTTGATTTTGTCTTCATCAGTTGAAATTCCATTTTTAGAGACAATATGTCCTAATATCTTTCCTTGTCGAACCATGAAGACGCATTTTTCTGGTGAGGCATACTCTATATTGTCAACATTTGGCAAAGATCTTTCCTAATTTAGGGATATGCTCTGATCGTATAGCTGAATAAGTGCATAAATCATCCACGTATACCTCCATACTCTTTCTCAGGAACTCTTTGAATACATGGCACATCAATCTTTGGAAAGTGGTTGGGGCATTGGTTAGGCCGAAAGGCATAACCCTAAAGGCGTACACTCCCCATTCAGTTGCAAAGGCTATTTTATGTTGGTCCTCAGGAGCAATGGCTACCTGATTATACCCTGAAAAGCCGTCTAAGAAACTATAAACTTCCTTCCCTGCCACTCTTTCCAAAAGATGATCCATGATGGGCAATGGGTAACTATCTCTTATGGTGGCGGCATTTACTTTTTTCAAATTTATGCATACTCTTAACTTACCATTCTTTCTCGGTACGACCACCAAAGGTGACACCCATTCCGTGTGTTCAATCTCATATATGAACCCAGCATCTAACAGTTTATCTATCTCTTCTTTAATCTTTGCTGAGTAAACATCGTTATATGTGTATGGTCTTTGTTTGGAAGGTTTAGCTTTAGATGTCATAGGGATTCTATGTGCACATATAGATGGATCTACTCCTTTCAAATCCTTATATGTCCAGGCAAAGACATCCCTGTATTCCCTTATGAGGTGAATTAACTCTTGTTCTTCCTCCATAGAGACATCTTGACCTATAAAAGTACATCGCTCTTCTCCTTCCTCTAAGGTTACTAATATTTTTTTGGTCTGTTCTTTATTGTCGTATGCTATTCCTGGCTGTGCTTCTCGTTTTGGCATTTGAATAGCTATTTTTCTCTCTTCTACTTCATATTTTTTGAAGTGGGCGGGCACTTCAAATTGGTCTTGAGGCTTGTTTCCTTCGTCATTTTTTGCTTTATCTAATCCAAGCTCCTCTTACTGTGTTGGTTCTTGATTTATTTCATTAGCTATGACACTTACTTCTTGATTTCCTTTTTCTATTTCCATTTGCTCTTGCTCCATTTCAATGCTCTCATAGTCCTCCTTCCATTCCTTTTCTATCACTTCCCCTTCTTCAGCCTCTTGAAGAACTACCACGTATAGACTAACGTCAGATCCTTCCTCATCAATGCATTCATTCATGGTTATCACTTCTTCGTTTACAGACACATTGAGAGTAGCTAAAATCTCCATCCAACCATGAGGTTCAAATTCTTCATCTAAGAATATTTGAGGCATATAGGCTGGATCTTGTACTGATCTAGCAACTCCTTGCCTTTGCTGCCATCCTTTCCTCCTATCCTCTTCCTTTTTCACAGTTTGGCATATCCATAGATGAGTGTCTTCGTTCATCCATGATTGATCACTTGAACCTATACTATGAATCAACTAATTATCTTCCTCCTTATGAATCTGATTCCATTGTAAGGGGGGAACATCTTGATATGTATATGTGTGGAGATTTATTCTTGTGGTGGTTCCTTCATGCTGTAGGTATATAGCATCTTTTCCCCAATCTTGCACTACCTTTAGTTGTCTCATGAAAGGTCTTCCAAGTATCATTTCATAATTGCTAGGCCTTTCAAATTGACAAATCACTAAGGTGTGCTCGAATTCAACTCCGCAAGTGGTAAAAACTACTTGTTCCAATAATCCCAAGGGTCGTTCAGTGTGTCCATCTGCCATTTGTATCTTCATGCGTGTTGGTCTTAAAGCTGGTTTTCCCCATTTTTCCCAGATTTCTTTAGTAGCAATTCCTACTCCAGCTCCAGAATCTAAGATGGCTTTAGTGGTGTAACCTCTATAGGTAATTGGAACGCACGTGTTTCCTTCATCTCCCTCACTAAAATCTCCAACCTTATCGACTGGGATTTTGACTGTGTTTACTTCATCAGACATCTCCTTCTCGTCCTCCTTGATCTCCAATTGACTGGTTAATTTCTCCTTCAAATGCGGTTTGACCTTCAACAGTTCTTCCAATGTCAAAGTGCAAGGGATTTTTATCTTTCTAAGCTGTTGTATGATATCTGATGTTTGGACTGATGGGTTCAGTTCTTTATTTCTCATTGAGGGAATGCGGTATAATTCTGAATTATGTTCGTACTCTCTTGTGTAATTTGGCAAAACCTTTACACTATCATTTTCTTTGTTACTTGGATCAATTGGTATTATTTCTTCTGAATTCAGTTCAGGTATGGAGTCTTCAATTTCACCTTCTGCTTCTAGCTCCTCAAAGGGTGGTTCTATTCCTTCCACTTTCTTCCATCGGTCTTCTTGGACTCTTGCCCACAAATCTTTAAGCCATTCTCCGTCTACTTCTGGGACAATGGATCCTTCCCTTTTATCCTCATAGTAATTTCCACTATGTGTCTTACCTACTTCGGGTTTCTCGGGTTCCTTAGGGATGACACACTCTTGGAATTCTTTTTCAGGAATTCGTGAACTAGGTAGTCGAAGGACAGGTTTTTCTAAGGTCTATTGGGCTACTTCAATTAATTTTTTGCATATCTCCAACCTTTCCTTCTCTAAGTCTCCTCGAGGATATTCTCTTTCATGTTGTTCGATGGTAGGTCCTGCTCTTATTCGTGCCTTGTACGCCTGAATCCACATGGCTAATTCTTCAGGCATGGGATCTGCTAAAACTGATCCTACCTCTTCTTTTTTTGACTTTCCTTTCTGAATTTCTTCTTCCTCTTCTTGTTTCTCTTATGGATTTTGTTCGCTCTTTTCATTTTCCTTCTTTTGTTGTAGTTTCTTTTCCTTAATCCTATTTCTACGGTTCTTCCATCTCTATGTTTATTTACTTGTAACACTTTTCTCAGGCTCTTCCGAGTCTTCAACTATTTGAGGTGTAGGTATGTTCCTTTCTCTGTCACCTTGATCATTTTCTTTAGTTTTGTCTAGGGTCTCTTTAACTTTGGCTCTAGTTATTGCTTTCAACGGTACACTGTACTCCTTATCACTCCCTGATGACTCTATCACTTCTATCACATTAATCTGCACATTAGAGTTAACTTTGTTGGGGTTCTTGGGGCAATCTCTAAAAAGGTGTTCTTTACCACAATCGCTACAGTATCCTTCCCAGACTCGCTGTGGTGGTGGTGGGTTTGGCAGCGTACATTCTCTGATATAATGATCACCTCTGCATCTATAACATGGTCCTCTAGGTACAGGCGGTCTGTTCATAGGTCGGGGGGGTATGGACGCTCTCGGAGCTGTGTACATCAATGACACATAGTCCTGCTCATATCCGTAGGAACTATCTAGCACTTCCATGCCATAGGTATATGGTTCGTACATTTTTCCATATTCTATCATAGAGCTCTCATAACTGGGATAGTTTCCTTGACTATGGTCATAAGATGAGTCATATGGTTCATTACTAGGCAATGGTGTGGTTGCGACTATTCCTCTCTCTAGGTTTTCTTCAGGTTGAGCCATTTTCACTGGGACAACATTCTGGGGGTGGGGCGGTTGTTGTCCTAACACCGGTTGTGGTTGATTGTAACTTTGATAAGCATATGGTCGTGGTACAGGTGCCTGCTGCTGATATGTGGGATATCTAAAGGCTTCACCTCCTTGATCTCTTTGAGGGTATCCGTAAGGTCTCATGAGCGGTTGTATTGGTCTTGCTTGCCTATTGTAAGGACAATTTTCTGTGCTGTGATTTGTGTATTTTTGTTCTATGCTACAATATTGTAGAGGGCCTGGAACGGGTGGTCTATTGTAAGCATAGGCAGGTGGTGGGACTATTCCCCTAGTGCACAAATGAGAGGGATGATCACCTCCACAATGCATACATCTTCTAAGCATGGGCACTCTCATTAGGTTGTTGGGGTAGTTCCTCTGTCCTTGGACGTTCAGCTTCTTTGCTACTAGGTCGGCTATTTCCTCAACATTGTTCTTAGGGTTTGATGTGCTGCTTGCTGAATCTTCACTCTTCATACTACCTTGAGGTATTTTCAGATCCTCCGCTAGATTGTCCTCTAGGTCAATACATTCTTTCATGCATTCTTGCAAGGTTTGAACTCTCTTCACGTACACTAGAGATCTTAATGATCCATTCAATAATCCTTCCAAAAATAATGACACCATTTTGTTTTGGGTGGGTCTCTCTTCCACTGGGCACCTATCCACATACTGCTTGAATCTTCTTACTGCCAATCTCACTGATTCCGTAGGAGCTTGCTTAAAACTATGAATCAACGATGACGAGTTGTTTTTAATTCCAGACTTAGTGAATTCCTCAATCATTTCTTGATAGACTTGTTCCATATTTTGAAAATTGTTAGGATATAATGGCTGGAACCAAGCTAAAGTTGTGTCTATCAAAGTTAGACCAAAAGACTCATATTGGATCAAAAAATATTCTACTTGTTCGGCTCTGATTACTTGCTTGAATTCAGCTATATGATTGTAAGGTTCACTAGAGCCATCATAGTGATTTCTCATGCATTTGGCCACTTGAATTGGCCTTAATCTTCTTCCTGCTTCAAACGGTCTAGGCATCACAGGGAAAACAGGTCTCCCTATCGGTATACCAAGTCCTCTTGCTACAGGTGGTCTAACTGGGGCAGGAATTCCATTCCATGGGTCAAGAGGTGGTTGAGGCCGATAGTGGGGGTTATTTGCAGGCATAGCAACATGTACGTGTGGTCTGACCGGAATATGTGTTTGTTGTGTTTGTCCTGACTCTTGGAATGAATTATTTTGAGAGGTTCCATGTGGGTTTTGTGAAGTAGTGGCTTGATCCCTCGGGGGAAACACAAGAATGTTCTGATATTTCAACCCGGCTCTTTCTGACTCTATTAGGGGCCAATACCTTCTCTGGTTTTTGTACAAATACGTGATGATGGTGGGGAAGTCAGGATCTTGTAACTCATAGACAGTCACTGGGTTAGGGGCTGCTTCCCATAATGAAGAGTGGGCTCTAAGGAGATTCTCCATTCCATTGATCAAGTATACATCCATCAGGGAGTCATCTTGAGGAACTAGGTCTCCTCTCCAAACCCTAACAACAGTAGATCTCCCTCTAGGTGTGGTCACTTGCTCTTCATTTCCGTCTTCATTAAGGTTTGGAGCAGTGTTTTCTTCCCCAAGTTCATTGATATTTTCAGGATGTTCTGTAACAACATACTGGATATCCCTTTTATCCATATACAATCCTCCTACATACTTAACTGCTGGCCTAGGCACTATGTAAGTATCTGAAACTTTCTTCAGCCTAGCCACCGATCTGTTTAGACCATCTAGGTAGACAGGTATCTCATGTTGATTGGTGGTCACATATTCTAAAGATGTCCGATATTCTCCCTCAATAATTGAAATCATGCCAATCATTGGTACAGTGTTTTGCATATCCTTTGAAGCCATAGGAATTTCTTCCTCTGACTCACTAGAGGTTTCCGAATAATGTGAACAGCTACTTGGTTCGGCTACACTTCCTACAGAAGAGATCACACTTCTTCGACTTCCTAGGGTTCTCCCAGATCTCAGGTTCATCCACTTAAAAGCTCTGATCAGCCCTTGCCAACCTCTGGCTTCTAGAGCTCTTCACTATGGATCAAAATTCTAGAAAAAATTGGTTGGGACAGGAATAACTGTGAGTCCTCAAGTCACGATACTTGACCTCCAAAAAAGTTCACGATACTTGACCTTTGACTCAGATAATACAGGATATCTCCCAGACACAATACACGATACTTCACGAGAGACGATATTCGATACTTGATTAATCACGATACTCGATATACGATACTTGAGAAAACACGATACACGATACTTGTGTGGTATCACGATCGGGGATCACACGATACTCGATACTTGGGAAGTATCGAGATCAGGGATCACACGATACTCGATACTTGGGAAGTATCGCGATCAGGGATCACACGATACCCGATACTTGGGAAGTATCACGATCAGGGATCACATGATACTCGATACTTGAGAAGTATCGCGATCAGGGATCACACGATACTCGATACTTGGGAAGTATCGCGATCAGGGATCACACGATACTCGATACTTGGGAAGTATTGAGATCAGGGATCACACAATACTCGATACTTGAGAAGTATCGCAATCAGGGATCACACGATACTCGATACTTGGGAAGTATCGCGATACTCAACCACAGGAGATCACGATACTTGTCAGGTATCGCAATACTCGACCGCGGGAGAACACGATACTTGACACTTTTTGGTTTTTTGCCAGTGTTTTTTTTATTTTGGGTTCATACACATGTTCTCAGAGTACATTTACCCTCCCCTCTTAGCCTGAATCAGAAGAATACTTCTTCTCTACCCCTGTGTGGCCTTCACGATACTTCACGCAGATTGTTTTTTTCTGAAATGCTTAATTTATGTGATAAGGATGAGAGAATGATATATGTGCTTACCATTTTGTGGCTCTTATACTTTTGAATTTTCCTACTCACTGAAAAAAAACAACAAGACAAAGACTGAAAGCTACTCTAATTACTTAACCTATTCCCTTACTCCTCCTACTCTACTCACTCCACTCACTTCCCTAGACTAATAACTCACTACACACACTTCAAGAGTGAGAAGTAGTAAGTGCGGATGAATGTGACTTACCAAAGAAGAGAAAATCACTACTCCTCCTCTCGCTTCAATGCAAAAAGCTACTTACCATCACACGAATGCCTCGATTTGATTCGACACTCCCCGGCAACGGCGCCAAAGAACATGTGTACCTAAGAACTAACTTAGGGACTTGTGGAGAAAGAGACTATACCTTAATCCCCCTCAAGTGCATATAGTGGGGATTCACGCTTTAATTATCAATCCGATGAGTATCAAAACCTAGCCGAGTGTATGAAGACATGCATTCAAATGACGATCAATGCAAATGTGTTTCTCAAAGAGTGCAAACAAGGCAAAGACTAAACCAAACAAGGTTCAATTGTCAGTCATGGTGTCGCGATACTTGGAACAATAGCCAACAGTGAATTGAGCTTTTCTCTCAGCTCTGAACTCCAAATATAGAAAAATAGCATATGCATTTCGAAGCTCTCAAGAAGAAACATCCAATGGCAGTACTTTCACTCAATTCTGATGCTTCTACTTCAAGTTATGAGCAAAATACTGAGTCGTGGGAATGACCTTCCTACACTTCTGCACTTCCTACACTTCACACACACCTTAACTACCGCAAACAAGCACTTTCATGGATAGACAACACCTCTTAACACTCTTTCCAAGCAACACACATGCACACCAGCTCACAAAGAAGATGATACAGAGAGGAGAAGACACAAGTTCGAATTTCTATGCTCTTGATTCTCACAATGGCAAAAAGTCTCTACAAAGAGTCACAATTTGACTTATATACATGTGCCCTAAAAATGGTCCTTTCATACAAGAGACCGGCACTTTATTCACTAAAAGACTAATTTCCTACTAATTTACATGGGTAAGCTTCTAATCTTTTGTGGGTATGCATCTAGAGGACTCCTCTAGTGCATTTACATCAGAAAATATATTACAAGAATGGTTATAATACAAAAATTGGGTGTCCAAATCGGAAAAATTTTGGGGCCCTTCTTTTTCTCTGCCTTTGTGCTCTCTTTGCTCTGCAACAGTTACACATTGGCTATGGAAAGGGATTGCGGTCTCACTTTATTGGGATCATAATTAATTTCGATACTAGTGTGGTATCCTTTTGTAGCAGATCATCTTCACACTTATTTTGATCATCATGCAAGCTGAAGGAACTTCCGAGGCTGGCCCTAGTGCGCCTGTAGTCAATTTTGGTAATTTCTTAGCTGAGTCTTACCCCACATTGCAACCACTAGAATTTCAAGGTTTCACAAGACCGATGCCTATCGATGAGCCTCCTCTAGGACGTGCTAAAAAAATCCATAGCAACTCACACTGGTTCCAAGGTCTAGCAGGACCCCTAGCAGACGGAAACTACATCTACAATGCTATGCTTCATTTTGATGGTAACACATGGGGCAGATACCATTTTTTCTCATGTGAGTTTGAAGACTTTCAGAACTCAGAGGAGCTACAACATATTTGGGTTATGGCTGGTTTCATCGAGTACTTTAGTGACCCTTTGCCAAAACGTGATTTCTATCAATGTTATTGTTTGGTCACCACTCTTGAAGCCCTTGAGAGAAAGGAATCACTTAGAACTTTCATCTTGCCCTCTCTAGTGAATAATCCCCCATATAAGAAATTTTACCTCTCAAAGGACCTCATTCGAGTTGCACTTAAGATCCATGGGCACACCAACAGAAAGAGAAAGGCTCATTCCCGAGCCTATGAAAGGAGGTGACATTTTGAAGTGCGCAGACATTTTGGCCATTACATCATAATTATCAAAACCCTTATGGATTTGCATGTAGCATTTCACTTTCCCTGCACATGATCGCTTTATTATTCCGCAGAAACGTATCTAGTTCGGCTTATATCTAGCAAACACAGGACCTCAAACTATAGATCTCACTAGTTGGATTATAGATCAACTATACTTAGCACAACGCAGATGGGAATGAAAGCACATCATCCACGGATGTTGTGCACTCATGAGACTAGTCTACATGTTTTTGGCCTAGGACTTACCTATCGAACGCGCTATGACCAGTAAGGAATTGAAAAGATTCAAAGGAACCACCAAGAAGTCATAGAAATCTAGCAAAAGTAGGGCAGGCAAGTGCATGAGAGGTTCAATCTCATGCCTACAAGTCTGAGAGTCAGCTTCGCCACAACTATCCCCTCAACAATCTCTGAAAAAACCCCCTGATCCTGTACCACAGATACACATTTACCTATCATGCCCTATAATCACCGAAGGCACCACCAATGCAGTGATTCCCTCGAAGGCCTCCATTCAAGCAGCTATTACGGAAGCTGGAGAGATTCCCACCTCCATTGGTGCAGATGCATTTACTTTTCCCATACCTAATCTAGAGACAGAGCCCACTAACACTACATTTGACTTCGAAATGCATGATGCATTTTCTAGTGAATTTCAATTTTCAAAAGGGCAATTTTTCTCTCAAGAATACAAACAACCTAGCTATTCTACTACATCCCCTGACCAACCACAAGAACATGTAGTGTCCAAATCAGATGCTGAAGATAGGACATTGACTGACGATGAAGACAGTGATGATGAAGCTAGTCAAACTAGTTTTGACTCACAAGAAGATGATCAACAGGAACAACAACAACAACAACCAATGGAAGCTCAAGGAGATACGAGCACCCACAAAGATGACACATTCAAATCCACTACCTATACATTGGCCATCTAGAAATTATATTGCAATATGCAAGCCATATGGGCGCGCCGACAGTTATCAGAAGAGAAAATTCAAGAAATACTAGAGCAAGAACTCGCTAGCGGAGGATTTGAATACTCTTTCATCCAAGGTTTTAAGGAACTTTTCAAGTCTCTAGGAACTATCGAAGCACTTCATTTTTTGAAAGAGAAAACATTTACCACAGTTCAATCCTCGATGAATACTTCTGATGTCCAAACGAGGCCAATACATTCAAGTGCCCACAGATGCCCAGTCCTCTCATCCCTCTGAAGAAGCATGATTTATACCTAAACACCCATCTGAATCACCTATGGCAGAAGCTACAATCATCATCCACTCCCCACCCTGACCAGCAACCTCCATACAGGCCACAACCATTGAAATCACCTCCACTTCCCCCGAAACTCTTCCTTCCCCTGTACACCCTAGCTCACCTCATGTATCCTCATTCATAGTAAGTGATGTAGTAGAAGCCATAGCACCTCTAGTCACTCAAGCTATACACAAAACCTTTATCCCTATTACCTCAAACCTAATTCCCCCTAGTCCATTTACCCCATCCTTTCCTCCATTTACCCTTCCCTCAAGACCTCTTTTCCCCTTCTCTCCACCGATGACCTTCTCACCAATATCCCCTCCCACCCCTACTATCTCATGTCTACTTTCTCCTCTACATCAAGTCATCCACGAAACTCAATAGGACATATATTCCTCCTCCTTTGTGAATCTCGTGTTTACACCCACTCATGCACCCACCATCACACCACTATTCATGGTTAATGCACTACATGCCAAGTCCAGTGACATGGACATTTCACCACCTACAACACCACTACTCACATCCACTATTTCACCACCACATCTCGACACATCACAATTCTCCACGGTCACCACAACATGCACCCTCCCATTCCCCTTTCCCTTCTCCTCTACATCTATA
The DNA here is from genome assembly GCA_020310875.1 of Ceratopteris richardii. Taxonomy (NCBI): domain Eukaryota; kingdom Viridiplantae; phylum Streptophyta; class Polypodiopsida; order Polypodiales; family Pteridaceae; genus Ceratopteris; species Ceratopteris richardii. Next base: position 147,365,140 of record CM035434.1, read on the forward strand.
CCCACACTAGCATCATCTTCACACATCGCACTGTTGTTATTATCACCCACCATTGACACCACATTTCACCAAATGTTTGCATGCATGAATCAAGTCAGAGACAAATTTGCATCTCTCGGAAGCAACTACTAGGCATTGTAGTAGAGCTCTACACAATTACAGGTGTAGTTAAATTCTTTGAACCTTGAGAACGCTTCCCTAAATGCATGCAATCAGGAACTACGTGAGGCTTACCACTCATTAGAGTTAGAACCGGAACAAAAGACTAAAGAAGCCCTCATAGAGGTATAAAATCTTTTACATGGTCAAACCATATGGAACACCACACTAACACAAAATATGGGACTGTTAAGATACCATCTCGCAACTGCCAAAGAAGAGAACCAAAGGCTACAAGATCAAAATCATAAGAACTTTGAAGCTCTGATGCATCAAACTTATGAAACATTAAGTCCCAATAGGTTCAAAGCGGTCCCCTCGAAGACCATGCAAGTATTATTGGATGATCACGCATGATTACGTGATGACTATGACAAAATCAATGAAGAATATCAGAAGCTATAGGAAGATCACAAAGCCTTACTACTAAAGGAACCTGCACAACCAAAAAATGTCCTTGAAGCCACCACCCCCGAAATAATAGAAGAACTCACTACTTTATGGACATGTGTACTTGATCTTCAAGCTGAGGTAGCAGCTCACTCAGAACCCCCAAGGCAAGATCCCTTGACAAAGATTCCTATCGAAGAAGAAACTATTTCTATACCAGTGGAGGATACATACGAAGAAGCATACGAACCATAACCAGTCCCATGTTGATGTGTCACGATAGAAGGGCAAGACACATTCGAACTTCCTATCCTTGCATGGCTCAAGTCTGTTGAAGAGCTAGGTAAATCTCACTCCGCATGCGTAGAGGCATAGCTCCATGCTATGGCCATGATCGAGGAACAAATTTTACAATCACCCTCTTTCGCTCAACTAGCATCCCGTAGGTATATCTCCATTAATGAACTTCAGTACAAACCCTACTTCCTATACATTTCCAAATACCAATTAGCTATTGAAAAGGAAACCGGGAAGAAACCAACTCATGCCACCTAGTTTGAGCTTGAAGACCTACCCCTTGAAGCGAAGAAAGGGAAAATCTTTCAACCGAACTGGTGTATGGAGCTATTACACACTTGAAATGATGCACACTTGGACAAAAGCACCACTGCACCTAAAGTACAATCCATGCTAGGGTCCAATGCCATGACACCGCTCTTGGAAGGCATTTGCGATCAAGGTTCAAAATAACAAGCAATGCCAGGATTGGCTAAACTAACCCTATCTAGCACTATCGTGTGGACCTCCAATCATTGGATACATGATGGCGACCATCCATCACTGGCTAGCCTACCTACACCACATGGATGATGTCGTCGCATATATGACCATTAAGATTTTTGATATGATGCAAATGGTTTTTAAGATCTTTCGTCACGTCAAAGCACCACATGTCAAAATTTGGGGCTTTGAGCATGGCAACCAAGACCTCACATATGGCATGAGCACCACACCATCGCTCCTGCCATGCTATGCATGGCACTACCGCATCAAGTATTTACCTGCATGTTATAAGATGACTTTTGAAGAAATGCTCACGACGGGTTTTTGGGAATACCATTCTGAAGTCTTCATCAGCTGGCCTACCCATCTCCTTTAGTTTTTCACTTGAGAGAAACTTGTATATTCAACACACTACCAACTTCCACCTCTCGACGAACCTCATGTGATAGACTGGGAAAAAGTAGAAGCTGATCTCACATGAGGCATTCCAATCGCAAAGCACACCCTCGCACAAGACCTCTTGTGAAACTACATTATGCAGACCCCACAACAAGGATTTTTCGGGGATGATAGATGCGAGAGGGAGGGGGGTGTTCGCAGTAGCCAAAGGCATCGATGCAAAGGAAGCATGTAGAGCTGGACTAGAAAGAGTTGCTAGAAGCTAGACATTCATTTTTTTCAAAGAAATATACTTGATATAACTTTTCAAAACACCAAACAGTGATTTTCATCACTTTTGTAAGATATGTATCATAAAACACCCACTTTTGTAATTACTAGCTCCATTTTGTGCAAGCCAAGGAGTCCTCGAGCTTGAGGAGCTTAGGTAGAATGATCATACCAATTTTGGCTTTTAGATCTCGTTTAGACCTCCACATGAAGCCAAGAACCTATTTTTTAACTATGTTGGACACTAGATGTGAAACCGGTCAAAACTAGTCTAGAATCTATAAAAAGATATAGAGAGCTCATATTTAGGTGAGCTTGTATGAGTTGAGAAGAGCTTAGAACTAGTTTGAGCTTGTGATAGTGTTCTTGAGCAATAGAGTTTATTTTCTACCTTCCACTGTGTCTTTCTTGTCTCTTCCATGTGTGTGTATGTATGTGTGCATTTCTATGCTTCTCACCTTCACTCTCACTACTTCATGTGTTCACGATCTTCATATCACTCCTATCTCTTCTACAGATTGACATTAAGGAGGTGGAGCTTCTTAACATGGTACTTACCATTGTGCTAGAGCAACATGTGACTTACATGGAGAAGTGCATGTATTTCAACCTCATGGTTTTGTGCAAAAAGGGCATGAAAACAAAGTGTGTATATTGAAAAAGGTATTATATGGTTTGAAGCAAGCACCATGTGCTTGGTATGAAAAGACACATGCCTACTTGATTGCACTTGGTTTTGAGAACAGTCCAACTAAGAGTGCCTTAAATGTTAGGTGTCAAGATGATGTACTTCTAATCATTATTATGTATGTTGATGTCATGTTGCTTGCTGGTCTAAATGAGAATCATATTGTTGAATTTAAGGATGATTTGCATGCCTCTTTTGAGATGTCTTTTGGGAATATGCATCATTATTTGGGCATTCAATTTGTGCAAGATGATAGAGGAATAGCTTTATGTCAAACAAAATATATTGACACATTATTATAGCATTTTGGCCTTGAAGATTTCAAATCTATTACCACTCTTATGGAAAATAGGTTTATAATTGAGTCTTCATGATGTTGTAGATGCATTTGTTGCTATTCTCTATCAATAGGCTATTGGTTGCTTGAATTACTTATGCATAACTCACCAGGATATTCAATATTCTATCTCTCAGATGAGCACGTTTATGCATTGCCTAGGTTTCAAGCATTGGAAGGCAGTTAAGCGCATCCTTTGCTACTTGAGTAGTACCCAACTACTTGGATTTTTTTTTATCCAGGGGAGATCATTGCCACTAGATTTACATGCTTTTTTTTACTTTGATTTGGCTAGTCGCTATGAAACTTATGTGTCCAGTAGCATAATTGCTTCATGCTTGGTAGCTCATGCATATCTTGGTTGAGCAAGAAGCATCCTACTATGGCCACTTATAGTTGTGAGGCAGAGTATAGGGCAACTTTCCCAGCGACTATTGAGTGTGTGTGCTCAGATGCCTTTTGCCTAATTTGGGTGTTTGTTGGTAGTAGTCAAAGGCACAGATGATGAGGAAGTATGTGAAGGAAAATTATAACGAAGTAGTGGGGAGCCAGGCAAATTATTTTTTCAAAGAAATATTTTTTATAATACTTTTCAAAACTCTCAACAGTGATTTTCATCACTCTTCTATCATATGTAACATAGAACAACCACCTTTGTAGCTCCATTTTGTGCAAGCGGAGGAGTCCTTGAGCTTGAGGAGCTTGGGTAGAACAAGCTTACAAATTTTGGTTATTTTTAGACCTCGTTTGGACCTCTAAATAGTACCTAGAACCTATTTTTTAACTATGCCGGTCACTAGATGTGAAACCGGTCAAAACTAGTCTAGAATCTATAAAAAGAGCTAGAGAACTTATTTTTGGGGTTGGCTAGTGTGAGCTTAGAGATATTTTGAGCTTGTAATTGAGATCTTGAGTAATAGAGTATATTTCCCTATCTTTCATTGTGTCTTTCTTGTCTCTTACATGTGTGTGTATGTGTGTGTCCATCTCTATGCTTCTCACCTTCACTCTCACTACATCTCACGTTCATGATCTTCATATCACTCCTATCTCTTCTGCGGATTGACATTAAGGAGGTGGATCTTCTTAACGTGGTTCTTACCATTGTGCTAGAGCAACACCAAATTTAGGGCGGTTGCCGAGGATCGAGTCTAGGACAAATGTGTGATGGTAAGAATATAGCAAGAAGTGGCCTTGGAAGGTAAAAATTTCAATTTTTGTTGTTGTTTTTAAGTAGATTTTTGTGTTTTTCATCTCCTCTACACTCCTTCTTCACCACTGCATCATCTTCTCCCACTCTGGAAAAATCAAAAAATTCACCATATCCACCAATCCTCCTCATTTCCTCTCATTTGGGCATGCGAGAGAGAGAGAGCTTTTGTGCATGTGTGTTTTTGAGTTTTCTTGCAGGTATAGTGCTCGAGAGAAGTAGGAAAGCTTCCAAAAGGTGAGAAATCCACTTTTTGTCAGAATCTGACGTAGGTGTCAGACCATCGCGATGGTCTGAGAAAGTCGGAATTTTTGGTAAGTGAGGTCACCATGGCCGTATGCTCATAATCTCCTAGTACAAGATCTTGTCTAGTTATTTCTTGTATCTAGATCATCTCCCTAAAGGGAGTTCTTGTAACTCAGAGATCTTGCTTCAAACCTATCAGTCCTGGGTTCTAGGATGTCTTGTATCATCTCTTGTCTAGTTCTTCATACCTATCAGTCCTGGGTTTTGGGACGTCTTGTAACATTTAGTATCATTTTCCCTACATGGGTGTTCTTGTAACCAGAAGTGTATTTCCGAAATCTTTTCTATTGTAGTCAAACATCACAATCTAGTGCTCCTCTGAGATTTTGGCAAGTCTACCTCCATCAACTCTAGGCACCATGGATATTATTCGTGAAGAAATGTTTTCTCCGCTTAAAGTTATTCAATAACAAGTTCAAGAGATACGAGAAAACTAACAAAGTATTTAGCAATAGAATATTCAAGATGTAATCACAAAACTTCAAGGGAAAATCCGAGAGCTGCAGATCATTGTAAGTCAATCTTCTTCAAGTACCCCCATGACAATTAACATGAAGAAAAGTCCAAAAGTGAGCATGTCTGAGAAATTTGATGGGACAAGATCAAAGTTTTGAGGGTTTGTGCAACAAGTGAAGCTATTCATAAGGATGCAATCAAACAAGTACCCAAATGATGCTTCTCAAGTAGGACTCATAGGAACTCTATTATGTGGTACTGCTCTTTCATAGTTTGCACCTATCCTTGAGAAGGATATGGATATTTTGCATGATTTCAAGGCCTTTATTCGAGAGAGTTCACATCTTTATTGGAGATACCAATTGTTCACGTGTTGCTGAAACAAAGCTAACGAAGCTACATCAAGGAAATAGGCCTGCGTTTACCTATGCATTAGAATTCAGACAAATCATTTGTGATCTCACATGGCACAAGGCTTATTTTATCAACCAATTTCAATGGGGCTTATGTGATGATGTCAAGGACCTCATGTTAACCATACCCAAGGTAAATACCTTGAATGAATTCATGACTCGAGCAATCGATTGTGACAATAGGTTGTTTGACAGAAAGCAAGAGAAGAAGATTTTTGTTCATGATCGAGAATACAAGTTTACCTGAATTCCTCAACAACATATGTTGGAAGAATCTCAACCAGAACCCATGCAATTGGATAACACTATGGTCAGACGACTTACACCAAAGGAAAGAAAACATCGAAAAGACAATGGGTTATGCTTTTATTGTGAAGATCATGATCATATGGTATTCAAATGTCTTAAGAAAAAGAAGCAAGTTGGAATCATGAATTCTATAATCACCATCCCCCATCAAGATCATCATCAGAATCAAAAGAGTACTGCCCATCATGAGGATCATGACCTTGATTATGTACCTACATATACTACAAAACCTTTTCAATTTCATCATGGATATCCATCATCATCATGTTCTAGTACCACATATCAAGAACTCTATAAAGACCAAGAGCTATGAAGATTCAAGTTCTAGAAGATCTCATAGTCACATAACCGCTCCTCATGGAACTCATTGTGTGAGGGGGAGGTGATGTCATGGACACAAAAGAAACCATCCTAAACCTCAAATTCTATGTGACTTTACATATCTCATGATTGGTTCAGAGTTTGGAGGAACTAATGCTTCCATTACATCCGAAGCATGTCAAAACCCCAAGATCGACTCTCTATTTGTTGAATTATGTCACCCGGAGGTCTTGTCTCCAGTTAATGATATCATCAATGACATCATCAACTCGTAATTGCCCTTGGAAAACCTATATAAGGATGGGTTGGCCACCTATATTCTCAATCTTGCCAATACCAGTCTTGGGAGCTCAAGGAGTCATGACTGCCAAGTAAGTACTCTCCAAGTTCCAGTTTTAATTCTTGTCTTGTTCCTTGTTCTAATCTTGTCTAATCTAGTCCTTGGACATCTAGTCTTGTCCTCATAATCTCGTAGTACGAGATCTTTTCTAGTTATTTCTTGTATCTAGATCATCTCCTTGAAGGGAGTTCTTATAACCCAAAGATCGTGCTTCAAACCTATCAGTCCCAGATTGTGGGATGTCTTATATCGTGGGATGTCTCTTCTCTAGCCATTCATACCTATCAGTCTCGGGTTGTGGGACGTATTGTATCAGTTACGTATTCTTGTATCATTTTTACTACGCGGTTATTCTTGTAATCAGAAGTGTATTTTTGAAATCTTGTATATTGTGGTCAGAGAGCACAATCTGGTGCTCCCCTGATAGGTTACACCCATGCATGCCTAGAAAAATCATCAATAAAAGTCATGAATCCAAGGTGGTTCCCAAAAGAAGGTGTCTGCATAGGACCATAGACATCACTATGAACAAGGTGCAATTTATGATCACCTCAAACTAAACCATCTTTAGGGAAGGAAGAATGATGCATTCTGCCCAAAATACAGCCTTCAAAGACATTTTTACAATCTCATCCGAGATAGCATGACAATCATGCTGAATTATTCACAGATTTTGCATTGTTTATAATTTTATAAGTTCCGCAACATAAAATGCTAGAAGCAATAATAACATCACCATTTGATAGATCATGAATTGTACATATGTCATCAAAAAATTTAACAACCAAGCCAATCTTGGCTAATGATGAAACTGACAATAGATTTTTCTTGATCCTAGACACAAACAAAGCATTTGAGAATGTGAAAGAAGTACCATTAGCAATAGTCAAAATGATCTTACCAACTCCCATTACAAGATAAGAGGATTTGTTTGTGCATGTAATAGTATTCCTTGTAGGGGAAGTTTCAAGTGAACTGAAAAAGTTGCATTGCAAGGTAATATGTTTAATTGCCCCATTATCAAATTACGAAACATCTCAATCTAGTATAGACATACACTACTCATGAGAAGATGGTCCATAGTTACATACAGTAGTGAATGCCCACTCTTCATTTTGCACAAGATTAGCACATTTTGTTTTAGGTGTAGAGGCCTCTACAACAACCATTCCAGCCTCTTTCTTATCTGCCTATTTTGCAATCAGTTTTGGATAACTCTTTATGACATTATCATTTTGTCTATAGTATTTGAAAAAGTGTTTCTGCTTTTCTGTTTTCTTCTCATCTTTTTCTTCCTTCTAATTTCTACTTACTAGTAGATGATCTCCATTTACCTTTTCCCTTCTGACTAGCTAATCTTCATCTGCGACACACATAATGGACCTATTTTGGATGTACTTATCTTCCTACAAAAAAACAGAGATTAAATCCTCAAATGTTAAGGTGTTCTGGTTGTCTTTCATCATCAATAAAAGAGTATAAGAAAAACTCTAATATGAATCTAGAAGACCATTAAGAATAGTTTGCACAAATGAACTATCTAGTAAGACTTCATCAACAGAATTCAACTACTCCTTCAAATCTTTGATCTTTGTCAAAAGATTATCCATGGAATCTCGGTCTCTCATCTACTCACTCTCCAACTATTTTCGGAGGTAAGCAACATGAGCCTCATTCCATGCCTCATATAAAGTGGTAAGTGTATCCCAAGCATCCTTTGTTGTTTTGCAAGAGCAAGTGTGAGGGATAATGACACATTCGACAGACAAAGCTATTAATTCATATGCATGAGCATGTCTGCCATACCAAGGAAGTTTCTTTGTAGTAGGAACCATAGCATGAACACAAACTTGAACATTTTCATCTTCAACAATATCTGCATCACCTTCTATGATTGTATTTGTAGGTGTAGTAGGACATTTTTCAACATCCTGCACAATATTCCATAGTACTCTTGCTACCAATACATGATACATCATATATCCCCATAATGGGTAATTAGTACCATCCAATCTATCCTCAATGGCCAACATACAAAATACATTATTGCTTTTAGCCATGGCCAAACTAAAATACCCTAATGCAAAAAAATAACTATATCTCAAAAAATTGAACAAAACTACCCTAGATATGCTAAATGTATAACACACTTCAAGGCACTTGTACTAGCGAACCAAAACCTGTATATGTGTTTGGCACAAACGGACAAAATTACCCACATAGGCAATGCGATAGTGCATTCAAAGGTTGGAATGAACACAGATTAAAATTTTGATGCCAAAAAGCAAAGATGTTTTGAGCTCCTAATAATCACCCTAAGTATGCTCACCAATTTTTGTGTGAATCTAAGACTATGACTGGAGGGGTGTCGACGACACCCTAGATGAAGTGGTGACCTACTCTAATACTGGTTGTTGGAGTCTGAGGCATGCAAAAGCATGCGAACAACACAAGGAAGAAAAAGAAGAATCTTGGAGCACAACACACTATACTGAATTTATTACAAAGTGAATGTACAAAGATAAGTAACCCATTAGGGTTACAGGTGTATATACAACCCGGGGAGAAAAAACCTCCTAACAAGGGAAAAAAGTGCCCAGGTAGTCTAAGTGTGTTCACACACATCACTACCAAAATATATCAATAACATCAAGGGCTTCTAACACTAACCTCTCATAGGAAGTAGTGTTGAATGTATCCCCATCCCTTAATGTGAGTAGCTATGTCCTTACTTCCTACATCTAATCCATCATGCACATGTCTTGAAAGAGAAACGGTTCTTTGTAATGCACATGCTACTACTGGTGGACTAGGTATGAATGATGCAATGGATGATATTGGCATTGAAACAAACATGAATGCACTAGTACTACTCGTTGACATAATGTAGCTCATCGACTCCATCACAAACATGCACATACTTAACCTCTTGAGTTCCTAGTGTTAAGTGATGTGTGCTAAAATCAAAAGGAAATACACAAAATTCACAAGAAATACTCTGATGTATTTTTCTTTGACATAGACTCGATTCTAGCTCAAGGTCCTAGAATTATGACATGCCGATCACCAAATGTGTCCTTCACTTGCTTGAAGAGATTTGGGAGATGTTGGAGTGCATAAAGTTCACCGCTTGATGAGAAAAGAACCTTCCTTGTGTTCACTTGAAACCTCAAATGAAATTCTTGGAATATTTGAAGAAGTTAAAGAAAGAAGCTACTTCACTTTGGAAGATTTGGATCAAAAATACAATTACACCCCAAACATCAATTCCTCCGTCATCAACACAATAAATAAGAAAATATGGAGTAGAAGATCAAGTGTTATAGTGGAAAATTTAAGTTTCTACTCTGCTAGACTATCCACAATCTTGCTCCAAGAAGATGAAGATTATTTTGTGAACAAGATTATGTTCACAACAAGATCTCCATGAAAGCTTGGATACTAAATGCAATAATTTTCCTCCTATCTAGCTAACATCTTGGGGCCCTTGGCGTAATCCAAAAATGGCCCTCAATTGATATTGAACTCCATCAAAATATTGAGAAAGTTTCGTGAACTCCGATTGGACATTGGACAAATGTCCAAAGCCCTGCTTCTAACTCTTGCCCCTCATTAGAAATAGTGCGGATTGTATCCCCTTCCAATGTGGTACCCTCAATGTTTGTAACTATGTCCTTAGCTCCTACTTCCAATGCATCATGCAGTTGACTTGAAAATGAAATGTTTTGTGGCAATGCACGTGCAACTACTAGTGGACTAAGCATGAATGATGTAATGAATCATAGAGACACTGAAAAAAACATGTATGTGCTAATACTACCTCTTGATGTAACATGGCTCGCCTCCATCACACACGAACCATACTTAATCTTTACAATTTCTAGCGTTAAGTGGTGTTGATATATTTAGGTAGTGATGTGTGTGAACACACTAGGACCGCCAAGGCACTTTTTTCCCTCTTTAAGAGGTTTTTTTCCCCTGGCTTGTATATACGCCTCTTGCCCTAATGGGCTACTTATCTTTTGTACATTCTCTAGTAATACATTCAGTATTGTGTGTTGTGCTCCAAGCTTCTTCTTCTTCGTTGTGTTGTTCGCGTGCTTCCGCAGATGTCTAACTCCAACAATTGGTATCAGAGCAGGTCGTCGCTTCATCTAGGGTGCCATCGACACTCCTCTGTTTGCAATCTCAAAATTGCATGAATTTTGGTGAGCATACTTAACATGTTTTCGAGATCAAAACCGCTTCGCTTTGTGGTGCCAAAATCGCGATCTGAGCCCATTTTAGCCTTCGAAAGCACTATCGCAATGCTTGTGTAGGCTATTTCATCTTTTTGTGCCAAAGGTATATACCAGTTTTTGTTCGCCAGTATAAGCGTCTCGAAGTCTGCTACAGGTCTAATGGAATTTGTATGGGTAGTTCTGTTCAACTTTTTGAGATACAATCAATTTTCTGCATCAAGGTATTTTAGTCATTGGCCATGGCTGAAAGTAGTGATGTATTCCTTATGTTGGTTGTTGAGGATAAGTTGGATGCTACCAACTACCCGTTATGGGCTTATATGATGCGACATGTGTTGGTTGCAAAAGGACTGTGGAACATTGTGCAGGGTTTCGAAAAATGTCCTATCACACCTGCAACTATTACAACTGCAGGTATTGAAGCTGATGCAAAAGGCGTCGAAGATGGTGATATTCTGCATATTCCTGTTCGTGCTACGGTTTTTGCTGCACCTACTACAGAGCAGATTCATTGGGATGGCAGAGATGCCCAATCACATGCATTGATAGCTTTGTCTGTCAAACATGCCATTATTCCTCATATTCGCTCTTGCTGAATAGCTAAGGATGCTTGGGATACACTTACCACATTGTACCAAGCGAGGAATGAGGCTCGTGTTGCTTAAATCCAAAAACAGTTGGAGAGTGAGCACATCAATGAAGGTGATTCTATGGACAGTTTCCTAACAAAGATCAAAGACTTGAAGGAACAGTTGATTTCTACTAATGAGGTTATACTAGATAGCTCACTTGTGCATACCGTTTTGAATGGTCTTCCTGATTCATATCAGAGTTTTGCTTCTACTCTTTGGTTGATGATGAAAGGCAATCCAAATGCCTTGTCATTTGAGGAGTTATTCTCTGTTTTGTTGCAAGAAGATCAGTCCAGGCAGAACAGGTCCATTATGCATGTTGCAGATCAAGCTTTCCTGGCTAGTCAGAAGGGCAAAGGAACATGGAGCTCTTCTACTAGTAAGCAGAAATCTGCAAATGCTGCACATTCGAAGAACCAAGACAAAGATGAGAAAAAAATCAGAAAAGCAAAAATTCTTTTGTAAGTACTATAAAGGGAATGATCATATCATAAAGAATTATTCAAAACTGGCTGCAAAAGAGGCAAAGAAGAAAGAGGCTGGAATCGTTGTTCCAGAAGCCTCTACACCAAAAACGAAGTCTACTAATCTTGTGCAGGAAGCAGAATGGGCATTTACTACTGTTTGCAGTTTTGACCCATCTTCTCATGAGCAGTGCATGTCTGCAGTAGACTCAGATGTTTGGTACTTTGACAATGGGGAGAACAAACATATTACCTCACAGCACAGTTTCTTCTCTTCACTCGAGCCTGCCCGTACAGGGAATATTGTTACATGTGCCAACAACTCCTCTTATCATGTTATGGGAGTTGCTAAGATCATTTTTACCATTGTTGATGGTAGTTCTTTCACGTTGTCAGATGCTTTATTTGTGCCAGGGATCAACAAGAACCTGTTATCAGTTTCTGCATTAGCCAAGATTGGCTTGGTTATGAAATTTGTTGATGACAGGTGTACAGTTCATGATCTGTCAAATGGGGATGTGATTATTGCTTCTGGCATTTTATGTCGTGGGTTGTTTGGCATGCACGCTTTGATCATCTAAATTTTGCTAGTTTGCTACGTCGGCAAAAATCTGAAATGGTGTCCTCTTTGCCCAAACTTGAGGCACCTGGAAAACATGTTTGTGAAGGCTGTATTTTGGGCAAAATGCAACATTCATCCTTTCCAAAAGATGGTTCAGTTGGGGCTACTAAAAAATTGCAGCTTGTACATAGTGATGCATGTGGTCCTATGCAGACACCTTCTTTTGGGAATTATCTTTACTTCGTGACTTTCATCGATGATTTTTCCAGGCATGCATGGGTATATCCATTGAAGTCAAAGTCCGAAGTGTTCATGTGCTTCAAACAGTTTTTGGTTTTGGCTGAAAATCTATCAGCATGTAAAATGGGCACCCTTCGTTTTGATCGAGGGGGGGAATATATGTCTTCTGATTTTAATGCATTTCTAGCTGAACATGGGATAAAACACCAGTGTACAATGCCATATACACCTCAATAGAATGGATTTGCTGAATGAAAGAACAGGTCACGCATGGAGATGGCAAGGAGTATGGTCAAGACTCAGGCTTTACCACATAGTTTCTGGCTTGAGGCTATCATGTGTGCAGCATATGTACGGAACAGGTGTCCCACCAAAGCGTTGTAGTCTATCACTCCATATGAGGCTTGGCATGATTGTAAGCCATCTGTTGCTCATCTGCATGTTTTTCGTTGTTTGGCATATGCATTAGTGCCTGAACAACATCGTAGAGAATTGGATGATAAAGCCATAAAATGTATTTTTGTTGGGTACAGTTCTGAAAGTAAAGGCTATCATCTATATCATCCACAGACTAAACACATTCTAGTTAGACGTGATGTTGTTTTTGTGGAAGATGCTATTCAGCCAATGCTATCATGTACTAAGGAGACATCTGTTAGCTCCAAAGACATGTATGATACTTTGCTTCCTCTTTTCGCAGGTGGATAGTCTAGTGCTGGTCCCAATGAGGCAACTTGTCAGCCTTTGCAGGTTTCATGTGATGATGTAGACCATTCCATTTCTGATGTAGATTTACATAATGCACTAGTTGATGAGAGAGTTGATATTGAGCAGGAAAAAACTATGCCAAAATGGTTGGTGTAGACTTTGCATGACAGCAAATTAGATGCACCTTTGTCATATCGTACTCGTTCAGGCTCTCATAGTGCCTCTTTTGCATTAGATTGCTATGCTATGGCTACATCTAGTCTCTGTGATGAGAATGCGCCTGTTTTGTTTGATGAAGCACAAAATTCAGAAAATTGGATGGCTGCTATGCAATCTGAATATGATGCTATAATGAAGAATGGTACTTGGTCTTTATGTGACTTGCCTCCTCGCAAGAAGGCCATTGGCACTAAGTGGGTATACAAGCTGAAGCGTAAACCGGATGGTACAGTTGACAGGTATAAGGCTAGGCTTGTTGCAAAGGGTTATGCACAGGAAAGAGGCTTTGATTTTGATGAGACCTTTGCACCTACATGTCATATGACTACTGTTTGGAGCATCTGTGCACTTGCAGCTTATCATGGTTGGAATGTACATCAGTTGGACATTAAAACATCATTTTTGAATGGTGGATTGCATCAACAAGTGTATGTTGTTCAGCCCCGTGGATTTGGGCAGAAAGGGCATGAAAACCATGTGTGCACATTGAAGAAGGCATTATATGGTTTAAAGCAAGCACCACGTGCTTGGTATGAGAAGATACATGCCTATCTGATTGCACATGGTTTTGACAACAGTCCAACTGAAAGCACCTTATATGTTAAGCGTGCTAATGATGTGCTTCTGATCATTTTTGTCTATGTTGATGACATGCTGCTCACTGGTCCTATTGAAGAGCATATTGCTGATTTTAAGGCTGATTTGCATGCCTCATTTGAGATGTCTGATTTGAGGCATTTGCATCACTATTTGGGCATTCAATTTATGCAAGTTGATGGTGGAATGGCGTTGTGTCAAACGAAATATATTGACACATTATTGCAGCATTTTGGCCTTGAAGATTGTAAGCCTGTTGCCACTGCAATGGAGACATGTTTACGATTGAGTCTTCATGATGCTGGAGATGCATTTGATGATGTTCTCTATCAGCGGGCTGTTGGATGCTTGATTTACTTATGCATTACTCGGCTAGATATTCAGTTTGTTGTCTCACATATGAGCAGGTTTATGCATTGCCCAAGAGTCACGCATTGGCAGGCAGTTAAACACATCTTTCGCTATTTGAGTGGTACTCAGCTACTTGGGTTGTTTTATCCCAAGGGGGGATCACTACCGCTAGATTAGCATGCTTTCTCTGACTCTGATTGGGTTGGTTGCTATGACACTCGTGTGTCCACTAGTGGCTTTTGCTTCATGCTTGGTAGCTCATGTATATCTTGGTTGAGCAAGAAGCAGCCTACTGTGGCCACTTCCAGTTGTGAGGCTGAGTATAGGGTAGCTTTCACAGCTACTATTGAGTGTGTGTGGCTCAGACACCTTATGGCTGATTTGGGTGTTGGTCAGACTTTTGCCACCACCATCTTCACTGACAGTCAAAGCACATTGGCAGTTGTGAGGAACCTTGTGTTCCATGCTCGCACTAAGCACGTTGAGGTGCATTATCACTATGTCAGGGAGAGGTTCTCTACTGGGCAGATCAGCTTGGCATATGTGCCCATGCAGGAGAACATTGCAGACCTTTTCGTGCCTAGGGAGAAGTTTGAAGCTTTCTGCAAAGCTTTGGCCTTACTTCCTTTTGTGGAGTGATTTTCACATAGCTTGGCACTTCCTTATACATGAGTGCCAGCTCCTTGTTCACCGCATCACTCCTAGGGGGATTTGTTGATATATTTAGGTAGTGATGTGTGAGAACACACTAGGACCGCTGGGGCACTTTTTTCCCTCTTTAGGAGGTCTTTTCCCCCGGCTTGTATATATGCCTATTTCCCTAATGGGCTACTTATCTTTTGTACATTCTCTAGTAATACATTCAGTATTGTGTGTTGTGCTCCAAGCTTCTTCTTCTTCCTTGTGTTGTTCACGTGCTTCCGCAGACGTCTAACTCCAACAAGTGGTACATGCGAAAATCAAAAAGGAATGCATAAAACTCACAAGAAATACTTTCCCAACATAATTTGCTTTGATGTAGACTCAATTCTAGCTTAGAGAACTAGAATTATGATGTGGCAATCACCAAGCACCATCTTTCACTTCCTTGAAGAGCTCCAAGGGTTGTTAAGTGCAGTGCACTTTGAAGACAAAAGAATCTTATTTTTGCTCACTTGAAGCCTTTAAAGTTCTCCCTATCGGTCATTGGAGAGGTTGAAGAAGATTGGAGTATGAACTTCAAGCTTGGAAGCACTTAGTAAGGCTAAAAAAGAATCCTTATCTTCTATAACATGGATGAAAGGATATAAGAGAACTTGTGGATTGCTCTCAGGCTCCAAAATGTGTAAAAATGAAGCACTCAGGCTCATCCCATGTACAAAAATTGAAGCATTTAGGCTCCAATCAAAGAAGCAAAGATGGCTTTATATGCATGGGTTGAGAGGTAAGGAAGGGGGTCAAATGATCTCATATGTTGCTGGAGTAGGACTCAAAGGCATCTATATAATGAGGACCTTCACTTGGCTCCTTCAAACTCAAGGGGAAGAGAGCAATGAAGCTCTTACTCCTTGTCCTTCTCCATAGGTGCAAATGAGTATGGGCAGGCTCTCTATAGGAATGGGCAACCATTAGGCAAGTATGCTTTCAAAAGTTAGGAGCCTTCAAGCGGGCGGATGGGTAGGTGTCCAAAAAAATTCCTTTATTTTTAATTCAAACTTCTTTGCAACAATAGCTACACACGGCTATTGCAAAGAGATCCGAAGAAGCTTCTCCACGATTGTTGGTGAAGAAATAGTCAAAACTCCTCCATAAAGATCACAGTCTAGCTTCAAGAAGATGATGCTCATACCAAGATCTCCATGAAGGTTCTAATACCAATGCAATAGAGTCTCCACAAATGTGAGCTCATGATTGAATGCCTTCTCTCTTCCCAACCAAGCCTTGTATATACAGCTATTGAGGACTCAATCACTTTGATTCTAAGACACACTTTAAAAGAGAAACTTTACTTGAGAACCACCCTTTACAAAAGTAGCTTTATTTGAGAACCACTCTTTTTTTAATCAATCCACACCATCTTTTTGTGGATTGATTCTCCAACATCCTTTATCTAAAAAGGTGCTAGTTAGAAAGGATGGTCCATAATGCTCTGGCTCATGGAGCTCTTCAAAAAAACCTTGCACCTTGAAATACTTGAACCCAAGACCTCCTCCTTACTCCCGTAAAGACTTAACCACTAATCTAGGTGGATTCCTTGTCTTAGAAAGCATGTGAACCTTTTCTTAAGTCTATTCCCGAGATCTTTGGCCAAACATTCAAGTGACCAAACAGTGTCCAAATTCAAATCTATCTAAACCATCAAAACACTCATATCATAACCATCACTTTATAGCAGTAAGTGAATATAGATACCTACTATTGGGAAGTTACACTCATAATAAGGTTGATGGATGATCACATATATCTTGATTGATTGCAATGAGACACAATGGTAATGACACCAAAAGGGCAATCATGTAATGGCATTTAGGACCTTGGTTGATTACACTTATTTGAAGAGGAGAAATCACACTTCTTTAGATCAATTTATCTCATTTATATAAGTTGATTGCACACCATTGTGGTGCCAATCACACATCATGCACATGTATTCTTGATCGATTTCACACATTTAATTAAGGGCAATTGTACCTTTGCCTCAATGTCGGTTACACATCTTTGAAGATGATTTCTACCCAATGTGAAAGTGATTATGCATCTTAAGGGGGAAGGAGGGTAATTGCACACACATTAGTATGACTATAGGAATTAATTTATAATTGCACCTTTCTAAGATATGTACACCCATCATTGCATTGATTTTATTTACCACAAGACGTGATTGCACCTATTTTCACAAGAGACAAGTACATATGCTTGAGGATGATCCCTTCTTTTTTAGGAGGAATTATTGCCAAGGCCTAGTCTCCCTTGCTTGAATTAATAAAAAAGCACACTAATACAGTGAAGGGGCATAGATCCCATGGGATCCCTTGAATCCCACAAAGTAGGGGAGGGATTTGACATGGCCCATAAATGGCAAACCCACTAAGTTTTAGATCAAGTTACAGAGGAGGTTAATGATGTTTTCATCACTCACATGGGCAGCCCATTTACCTTTGATGTTGCTATTTTCCAAGACCAAGACCCCATGGTGTTTGAAGGGAGGGAACTTCTTACAATTATGGATTCTCTTGCCAAGCAGGGCAAGGGTCTTAAAAATCGACCATTCTTTTGGATTTTCATCAAAATTTTTTACACATCTTTGTTTCAAAATCTTCCATAGACCTTCCCCTTTGATGAAGTTCCACAAGGTAGAGGAGCAAACAATTGCTTGTTTGCAACTGATTTGATTTTGTGTCAAAACTCCAGTCAGCACTTGCCAAACTGAGTGGCTCTTGAGGCAAGAAAAGAAACGGTGGGTAATATCTTCTCTACCCCCACAAAAGCACTTACACCATTGGGTGCCCAAAAAACAAATTTATTTTTAGCATTGGTCCAAATTCCCTGGTGGAGAATTTTCCACATAAGAAGTGCTTTTTTGTTCTCAATGAGAGGGTGCCACAGGTTCGAGAACTTTAAACTACCATTTGATGCTAGACCAAGCAAGACACCACCTCATGTTAAGGATGTTATGCATGTTCAAGTGTTTCTTGAAGCTCAACGCTTTATCCAATTTGTGGTCATTTTTCCATCTTAAACCCTCAACATTTGGTTGATCACACCCAAGGATGTGCAACAATGAGTTCCCCTAGGAATTGATTATGGATCTTAATAGGCACCAATCTTCTCTTCATGGTCAATTCTTATCGTCGGGTCTATATCCTTGAAAGTAATCAAGCATTTTCTTTCTTGATTCCAAAGATGTTTCCATAAATGAAATCCTTTATTCCATAGCTTCTTTGCCCTGCGGCAGTCATCTAAGTCAGTCTCTTTGATTCCCCTTATAGGAAACCAAATAGAATTGTTTTGTCTAATCCCAATAGCCAATTTCTAGTTCCTCATTTACTTTGATGTACGGCTTCATTCTGTTCCAACTCTCCACAAGGAGCATCTTAAGTATGACCCTCTAGGAGTCACCAAAAGAGGGGAAAACAAAGTGAGAAATCCAAGTCCCTTCCATATAGGAAAACCCACAAAAGTTAGCAAAGATGTGTTTCTCAAAATCAATTTAGCCCATGACGCTTCTTATTTGCACCACATTTTGATCAAATGGTTGACATAATGATCAATTCCACACCTCAAAACAAGTCAATAGTGCATATTTGAATAGATTGATTACACATCTCCTTGTATAGATGATTGCATATTGATTGAAGGATAATATTGGATTAGAGTAGATCACCTTCAAGTTACTATCCAAGGGTCTGAAAAATGATTTTTGGTTCTACTAATTTGATCATAGAGTGTGATGATTTTTGGGAAACCAATTGAAGGTGATTTGAGAATTCTTGCCTAATACAATCCAACAACCTATTGCAAATATCATAGAATTAAAAATCAGATAGTGAAGTAAGTGGTGTGAATATCGTTGGGTGTGTGTAGAAGTGCAAGAGACACACGAGAAGCACACACAAGGAGCACAAATGCAACAAGATGCATGGAGAAGATGGATGGCTGGAATAGCTTACTCTAATGATGATGATCAAAATTGAAGTAAGAGCTCAATAATATCTCTAAGTACAAAGTACCACCACATATGAGTGAATCATATATGTGGTAACACGGGGAAAAAACCTCTAGCCCACACTAAGAATAAAAAGTGCCCATGTATAGGGAAAAGGTTGACATTGAAGTATTTTGTTGGTGATGCACAAGAGTGCCCTCTCCTTCTTGAGAGCTCCATGATGATATCCTTGGAGTAGAAAAAACCAAGCTCCAAGCACTGCACACGGTACTCCGTACAGAGGTTGCAGATACGCAAAAAAACACAATACACAGGGAGCATGAACACGGACTTCTTAGGTGTTACTAATGTGGTCAAAGATCCACTCTGTCGTTGACCAGGCCACTATAAGTTTTATTAAAGAACATATACAAAAGTGCCTAGTGGCCATTTTGGTCTTTCACATGGACACTAATGGTGAGAATCTTCCCACTAAAGGCCAATATGGCCAAAGTGACTATGGGAAAAAAATGAAGAGTGATAAAGAATACCTGAGTGTAAGTATACAAGCTATACCTCCCACCTGATGGGCATGTTACATAGTATACAAGTGACTTTGTAAGATCATGAATAAAGTAACCCCCATCAAGTGACAATAGTGTCGAAAGTTATCTTGTGGTAGAGCTTTAGTCAAAGCATCTACAGCATTATCTTGAGTATGAACCTTCTCAAGAATAATGCACTCAGTGGCTAAGCAATGTCTAATGAAGTGATACCTCACCTCAATGTGCTTGGACTTTGCATGATAGACCAAATTCTTAGCCAAAGCAATGGCACTCTAACTATCACTGAGCAAATGAGGCACATGTTGAGGTAGACCCATATCACAAGAAAGATGAGAAATCCACAATGGTTCCTTACATGCCTCACTTACTACAACATACTCTGCTTCTACAGTGGAAATAGCTATATGTCTTGATGATGAGATCTACAAGAGATAGCACCTCCAGCAAATTGAAAAAATGTACCTTCATGTAGACTTACAATTGTCTACACAACCAGCATAATCAAAATCTGTGTAACCAATAATGGATGCTTTCCCTCTACCTAAGCATAAACACTTGTCCTTAGTACCACTCAGATATCTCAAAATCATCTTGACTACTTCTCAATGCTTCTTGCCAGGATTAGACATATATATGCTCACAACTCCCACTACAATTGCAATGCTTGGTCTTATAGCTACCATAGCATTCATTAGACTACCAACAGTAGACTGATAAGGAATTTTGGTCATGAGTTCCCCTTTCCTCATCTAATTTGGGGAAATCATCTTTGCTCAATTTTGTTGAGATATCAAGCTCAACATGTGATGATCCAGGTTGACACGTACCAATTTTTCGTTTCTCTGACGTGTATAGTGGTCATGTCCGTATATGTCAGGGATACTTCATTGAGCTTTATTAGATTTATCTAACGAGAGTGATCGCACATTTGTTCCTTGCGAGCTCACTCATTCGTGGACATTAGGTTTTTCCTTATGTACTGATCTTTATATATTGCACTTGTATTCTTGTTTTTTAGGTCATTCTTGTACATTCCTTTTTATGTAATAGAAGAAGAAGAAGAAGAAGAAGATCATTCTTCCTTGCCTCAATTTGTGTTTGTGATTCTCCTTGAGAGTGAGAGTGTGTGCTTGAGCTCGCTTCTTTATCTCCCTCCTCGTGACATGGTATCAGAGCCAGCGTGGCTATAGAGTGCTCATGGAGAAGGTGTTGGAGCCGGAGCTGAAGGACTGACAAGACAAGGAAGCACAAGAAGAGAGTCCGAGAAAAGAGATAGCACAAGCACACAAGGCAGTCAATGACGATCCGGCAAGTAGGCCAACAATTTTCTTCAGAAAGAAGCACTGATGAACATTCACGCAGATTTAGCACTAAGGCAACCTTAATCTTTCAAAACCTCTACACCCATTAAAAGTGATTATCATCACTAAGCACCATTGTAAATATCATTTCATCTTTTTGTAGCTCCATTTTGTGCAAGCCAAGGAGTCCTTGAGCTTGAGGAGCATTAGAAGTATCTACCTGCCAAATTTCGTATTTTTTAGATATCGTTTGAGCCCTCAAATAAGCCCTGGAACCTAATTTTTAACTAGGCCGGACACTAGGTCTGGACAGGGCCAAAACTTAGCCAAAAACTATAAAAAGAGCTAGAGAGCTCATTTTTGAGGTTAGATTGTAATTGAAACAAACTTGTAAGAGCTTTTGAAAGTAATCTAAAGAACTCCATGGATTCTCTCTCTTTGTCTTGCCGTGTGTGCGCGTGTGTGTGTATGTGTGTGCATGCTTGTGTGCTTCTCACTCACGCACTTGTGCCGCCACTTGCTTGAGGTCTTCATACCATCCTCACGTCTTCCCGGATTGACATTAAAGGAGGTGCTACTCATCACTGAGCTACACCAAATTTTGGCGCCGTTGCCGGGGATCGAGCTTTGAGGACGAGCGTGTGATGGTAAGACGTAGAGTTGACGCGTTGGAGTTGTAGGTATTTTCTTCACTCTCATCGATTTTCTTTTACTTTCTTCACCATTTTCATCACCATCATCATCATCACCATCTCCCACCTCCATCTCCATCATCGCGAAAATTTTCAGTTTTGATCATATCACCATCTCCACCTCATTTCCTCCATTCCACTTGTGAGAGAGAGCGAGAGAGCGATATTGCTTGCACTGTTTTTGCATGTTGTTGTGATTCTTGCAGGTACTGCCATCATCATCATCCCCAGCACGCTGCGCGCAGGTACGAAATTCGAAGAAACTGTCTCGCGGTCGCAGGCCTCTGTCGATCGCGACTGACAGAAATTTTTGGCTTTTCACAAAAGTAAGTGCACCACTAGAACAAGCACAAGGAGCACATCCTAAAACACTAAAAACAGTAGAAAAATTCCGAGGTTTTCTGTCAATCGCGACCGACAGCCTCTGTCAATCGCGACCGACAGACCCTGTCAATCGCGACCGACAGACCCTGTCAATCGCGACCGACAGACCCTGTCAATCGCGACCGACAGACCTCCACGATCGACTGACTTCCACGTAGGACCCTGTCAATCGCGATTGATACCGTCGATCGCGATCGACAGCCACGACCGACACCTCTGTCAATTGCGATTGACACCGTCGATCGCGATTGACTGAAATTCCATGATTGATTGACTTTTGCGCGTAGCCACGTGTCCATCGCGACTGATAGGACCCCGATTGACTGAAATCTCGGCGAAAAATCCGGAAAACGTGTCGATCGCGATTGATACTGTCGATCGCGATTGACAGCCACGATTGACTCTGTCGATCGCGATTGACACTGTCAATCACGACTGACAGCCACGACGGACACCTCTGTCAATCGCGATTGACAGACCTGTCGACCGCGATTGACAGGCTTTTCGGCCAAAAAAATTAGGGTTTTTTATTTCAAAATTTGGGGCAATTTTTGGGGCACAATAGTCAATCCATTAGCATTTTTGAGGTTCCTACACTTGTGTCTTGGGAGAAAATCTTAGGATCTGTCAGCCAGTTTGAATCCTGTTTTAACCCCCTAAACCCTGAACAATCATAACTTTTCCATACGAAATCCATTTTTTGAGCATCGCAAGGCGTTTTGAGCAAGTGTAAGTGCAAGCTTGGGAACACACTTCCTGGGCATTCAAAGGCAACCAAGCAGGAAACAAAAAGGTTGGAAATTCTCAACTCCCCTTGTCAATCCCTAGCTTAAGCTAAGAACGATTAGAGGTAGGAGTAAACCAGGGCGATGGTAGGCAATTATCAAGTTGAAGACTACCTAGAAACTCAAGTTCAAGATAAAAACATAATCTCTGTACTGTCGATAACCTTAAGGTAAAGAACCTAACCGGGAACGATCAACCTGAAAGTGCGCAGAACATTCAAGTATTCCTGACGACGAAATATCAGACAAGACCTTAAACACGAGAAATAACTAAAAAGAATCAAATGACTGATACCAATTGATCGGCAACGAGGTTGTACTCTGGGCAAAAAATTGGGTTAATCAGTTAGGCATATGAACCTTAGATCAGGACGACACCTAGCAAGAGAGAGACAAAGCCTTAGGTCTTCAGAGGCTAGTGTCAATCATACTGCAAGGTCTTGGGCCCAGCAGTTGAGTCACCACTCTCATTACCCTAGCTCGGATACCAGTGAATCAGGGATGTCTCAAGGCATGGACAGACCTACGGGAAGTTCAGGTGTGCCTTACCTGTACAGGGTAGAAGGCCCTTACAAAACGCAGCTAGAGTACCTTAGGACCAACCGATTAGGTGCTAGCATCTATGAGGACGGCCTAGGAAGATCCGTGGTCCAGATTAAAAACCCTGACCAATCCATAGGACTAGAGCACCCAGCTGTCAAGTTTGAAAACAGTGCATACCTGGACAAGGAAGGAACCATATACGTAGTCACCAGTCATCCAGATAGGACAGATGAATTTGGAAATGTAATCTCAGAAGCGGACTTAGGCGACTTGGAACAAGGAAATATGGGAGTAGAACCTAGAACACCCCGAGGCAAATCTGTTCTCACTAGGATTATCACACCTGAGTGGGTTCCCCAAGATAACAAGTGCATAGATTTGCTTCTCAACCGAGAAACTGACGAAGCCTTTTGGAGGTATAAACCGGATCACCCAACTGATATAGGAACAATCATGATCTATGAGTTTAAGGATCCTGATAGCCCAGGCAGAGTGACCTACTTAGATCACACCTCTGAGAGGATCTTTGTGGTGACAGAAAATGATAAGCATGCTTACACTTGGAAGGGTGAATTTATTTTTCCCCAACCAAGACCAAATGTATCCTATGGTCATCCTGGGGCTGGAACTTCCCAAGCTCATGGTACGCAACGCGACAGAAGCAGAGATAGACCAGAAGTAAGTTTTGCCAACCCAGTAGGCAGAGAAAGAACGAGGACGGAGACGAATAGGGTAGAACCTGAGATGCTTAGAGCCCACAGGAACCAAAGAAATGTAGATGGATTCCCTCTGCCGAGGCCTAGAGAGCACGCAAGAACCTTGAGACCTACCCAGCTAGTTAAGTCCATGAAGAATTACTTTGACGGCACAGGAGATCCCTATGATCATGTGGCGGAGTTCAAGCAAGTCTTGAGAGCGGAACAAGTGGAGGATCTGTTCACGCAGTACAATGCCTTCGGTCTAACCCTTAGGAATACGGCACTTACATGGTTTCAGCCATTGGATGAGCGCCAGTTCAGGAGCATAGACCAACTCCTAGAGGCATTCATTGTAGAGTTCTCTAAGAGCGGCATAAGACACAATACATCCTCATTGATTCACAGCTTCAAACAGACCCCCCAAGAGACTGTCAGATTGGCCGGAAGGAGATTTAGACAATATCTTGAAAGGTGCCCTATTTCGGAGCTACCCACATCCGCTAAACAAGTAGCCTTATTCCTTGATGGATTGTTGAGTACGAAATTGAGATCCTATGTGTATCTGAAGGACCCTAGGACCATAGAAGAATGTGTACGCATGTGCATTGACATTGAAGATAACCTAGGGGAAGAGCTAGAGCTTTCCAAAATCTACAAAGATTCAGATAGTGCATCTAGCCACTCTTCCACGCAATCTACATCAATTGAGGAACTCGCTGAGAAGGTAGCTCAGAAATTAGGTGTAACTAGCAAACAAATCCCAAGGTTTGCCCCTGTGAAAAGGTGCTATACATGCGGTGGTGACCATATGGCGAACGTCTGTCCCGTTATGGCTCAACCCCAAGTTAACCCTAGTAGCCAGTACTGCACCATAGAACGGAAGTACACAAACCATACTGCGCAAGATTGCCCATACAACAAGCAGGCAGTTAGGCAACCCTACCCTCAGCCCTACCAACAAGGCAGATACCAGAACCAGTACCCTCCACCACCACAATATGCTAGACCCCAACAAACCTACCAACCACAATATCAGGCCCAACAGAGACCCCAACCGGTGTTAGCTCAACAGCCTCCAAACCCCGCTAACGTGATTCCAGTAAAGTATGCTGTTGCAGAAGAAAACCTGAATAGGGCCATAGTACCAGTAACCCCATTGATCTCAGAAAGTGACCCGAGTGACCATAGCTTTGATTCTACACATGTCGATAGTCCCCAGGCTTACTACATGCAGTCTCCAGAACATGGTGAGTCCTACTATAGTGAAGAACCGAGTGAACCTAGTTGGGAGTCAGACTACACAAATGTCATGTATGCAAACCCCAACCCTAGGCCTCAACCTAGGCAGGTACGACCACCATTTCCTAGAGGACCATGCTACCGATGTCAGGGAGATCACTTCATTCGTGATTGTCCCTTACCTCCACCTACACAAAATCAGTCCGTGACGATCCAAGGCTTTTGCCAAGATTGCGGAAAAGAGCATCTTTTACGAGATTGCCCAAAGAACCCCAATAATATGCCAAAAATCACTCCTATCAATGTGATTGGTTTGGTTGTAGATTCCTCCGGAAATGTCACTTCCACTGCACCAGTGCAGGTAGTCACTAGAGCTCAGGCATTGCAGCAAAACCAAGAGGCAAGCCAGGAAAAGGGCCCAGAGGTTAGTGAAACCGAGAGTGTGACAAAGAAAAGGACTAGAGCATGGAAAGATAGTCGAGAAAGAATGAAAAGACAATGGGCTAAAAAGATGAGTGAACTGGAGGAAAGCATAAGAGAAACCAAAGCGAGGATAACTGAACTCACAGCTCAAACTCCCTCCCACATTACCCCGCCCCCACCACTCCCATCTCCATCCAACCCACCACCTTCCCCACCGCCTCATCAAATCCCACCACCCCCTAGAGTAGGATCAGTCCTAGCAGATCCCACTCCCGAAGACCTTAATATGATGCTTAAAGCATATCAGGCCAGAATCCAAGAAGGGCCAACCATAACCGATCATGAAAAGTGCTACCCTAGAGCCGAGCTAGAGCTTGAACGAACTAAAATTTGTGCTAAGATGGTGGAATTGGCTCAAGCCATGTTCGAAGCCAGCCGCCTCTTTAATATCTCTAGCTCAGCTAAGACGCAGTTACACTTTAATGGACTGCTAGAACGAATAGAGAAGCTAATTGCACAATCAGAGAAGGAACCTGCCCCTCAAAGAAAGGAAAGGGCAAGAGAACGGATAAGCCAGCCTCTTCAGGAAGCCTATGTGCCTCCTCAAGAAGCTTATCTTCCCCCCCAAAAGTCACATGAGCCTCCCTCGAAAGCTTACGTACCTCCACAGGTGACCTACATTCCTTCTCAGAGAGCGTATGAGCCTGTTAGGAAAAGTAATAGAATAAGTAATCCTCCCCAAGAAGCTTGTGCTCCAGCCATCTATGGGAACGAGGAGAGAGCCAACGATAGAATAAGCCCTCCTTCCCAGGTTGCTTATGTGCCCAATTCTACGGAGCCAGACACTTCTTCTTCTATGAATCGGTTTGCACCAGATTTCCTACGAGAGATTCAAGAAGACAAATGGGATAACGAAAGTGAAGTCGCCCCTCCCTTTGAACTTGTGGATGATGCACACGACCAGTTCCCACAAGACATCCCATCTATTTACGGGGAACATGAGAGTACTCAGTCTCATGAGAGATTGGACTTTGAGTCTAATTCCATACAAGAGCTACCCCACTTCACAGGCCCATGGGAAGCAAAGTCCACATGTATGAGAGCACCCACAGTCATGGTAAGGAACGACGACTCAGTCATACCTAGGAACACGGAGATAGTAAAGAACACCAAGGTGCAGCGCGATATCACTTTGGAAGAACTGCCTAAGGATAGACCAAAAGCGCGGAAATATGTAGCTAGTCAAGTAACTGAAGTTGCAAAACCACGTTCCAGGGTAGGATCCCATAGGACAGTGCCAGGAATTCCCTTGGATAAGATAGGAGATATGTGTGAAGGCGAAGAAGGGAACACCTATCTTCCCATCACCTACCAAGAGTACACCACCAAGGCAATTTTAGACTCAGGTGCAGGAGTTGCAATTGCCACTACTTCCCTTTGGAAGCGTTGGGGCAAGCCAGCACTCAGGCCAACGAGAATGAAATTGCAGATGGCCGATGGTCATATTGAGAGACCCCTAGGATTGCTCGAAGGAATAACTCTCACCACTTGTGGTGTCGAGTTTGAGCATAGTTTTGCTATATGTGACTTCAGCAAAAATCATGCCTATGAGATGATTTTGGAAAGACCATTTATGCGACAGTTGCAAGTGGTACAGGATTGGGGAACCAATTCTTTGTACCTGCAGCACTTAGGTGTTACGACCAAAGTCAATCTCAAAGATTACTCTCATAGGGATGTACCTCCTATCCAGTGGAATCCCATCCATAGAGCCAAAGATGATACAGAATCGGTGCATTCCATAGGGTCTGGATCCTCATGGATGCATGAAGATACTCACTTATGGATGTGCAAGGTAGCAGTAGAGGAAGAGAAGAGAGAGAAAGCCAGAGAGGTAGGTGCGAAAGAGACCCATAGATCAATCCAAGACCCAGCCTATGCACCTGTAGTTTTTCCAGACGAAGAATTTGAACCTCACGGTTGGGCAGAAATCTTAGCAACAATGGACGTAGCCATCAATGAAGAACAATGGACACCTCACTGTGATGAGGATGGCTATGACATTTCAATCTTCTCCATAGAGCCAATCATGGGAGAGGGAGTTCTAGAAGAATGCGAACCTAGCCCTGATGCATTTGAGGATGCAAGTGACTCCGATCTAGAGTCAATCATTATGGACCCACCATTTGCATCAGACGAAGAATACCTCCATGAAGTAGAATTTCAACCCCAAAGGCATGGAGAGCTTACAAACGATGTAAGATTAGCAACACATGTGAGCCCAAAGGAAGAAGGAAAGAAACGAAAGAAGAGAGAAGTCTCACCAGAAGAGGAAGAATCTTTGTTTGAGGTCCCAGAAAATTTTAAGAAGTATGAGATAGATGACAGGAGAGTCATGATTAGAATGCCTAAACGAGAGGCACAATCAGGAGAGGCCTATGATAACAAAGAAACCACCAAGAAAATAGTAGTGGCCCTAGAAGAAGGAGAGGAGAGATGCACGTACATAGGCCATGACCTAACAGAAGAAGAAGAGCACGAATTGATTGCCTTGCTAAGAGAATATAGAGATGTATTCGCTTGGAGTTACAAGGATTTGAAAGGCGTTGACCCCGATATATGCTCACACACTATTCCCATGACCTCAGATGCTAAACCCTCTAAGCAAAAGCCTTATACATATAACGATAATTACGTTGCTAAGATCAAAGAAGAGATAGATAGACTGGTTGAAGCTGGATTTATCTATGAAATTGAGCACACTGAATGGGTATCCCCCATCGTAGTGGTGCCCAAGAAGAATGGCAAACTGCGTGTGTGCATTAACTTGAAAAAGGTTAATGCAGCCACAATTCGAGATAACTATCCGCTTCCCATAACAGAACATCTCTTAGAAAGAGTGGTAGGCAAGGAAGTGTACAGCTTCCTTGATGGGTTTTCGGGCTACAACCAAGTAGCCATAGCTCCAGAAGACCAGCATAAGACTGCTTTTGCCACAGAGTGGGGCATTTTTGCTTTTAGAGTAATGCCATTTGGGCTTACCAATGCACCAACTACCTTCTAGAGGCTGATGTGCCATGTGTTTAAGGAGTTCCTGAGGAAGAGTTTAGAAGTCTATGTTGATGATCTTTGTGCTCATTCCAATGTTAGACAAAACCATATTCCTGAACTCAGACAAATCTTTGACAAATGTAGAGAATATCAAGTCTGCCTGAACCCAGAAAAGTGTGTTTTTATGGTCAGGCAAGGCAAGATTCTAGGACACATAGTGTCAAAGAATGGCATATCTACTGACGAAGAAAAGGTGCGAGCCATAGCAGAGCTACCTAGGCCAAAGAATGTCAAGGAAGTACAAGCTTTCATGGGGCACTGTGGTTATTACCGACGATTTATACACATGTATGCTGTCATTGCAAAGCCCATGTACGGACTTCTGACAAACTTTGAGTGGACGAATGAATGTGAGAATTCCTTCCAAGAGCTTAAACGAAGATTATGTTCAGCACCAATCTTGACCACACCAGATTGGAATAAGCCATTCCATGTTCATGTGGATGCATCCAATTATGCCATTGGATGTGTGCTTGCACAACCTACTGGTGAAGGTAATATGGATCTTCCAATTGCCTATGCCAGTAGACAATTGAATGCGGCTGAACGGAATTACACCACTACAGAGCGAGAAGGATTAGGCATGGTATATGCAGTTAAGAAATTTAGACACTATTTTCTTGCAAATAAGCTTAAATTTTTTACTGATCATCAGGCATTGTTATATCTCGTAAACAAGCCATGCAATACAGGAAGATTAGTGAGATGGTTTCTCTTGCTAATGGAATATGATTTTGAAGTTGTGGTAAGGAAAGGTAGGACTCATTTGAGAGCTGATCATCTCTCTAGGCTCACATCGGGAGAAGCCCCACAAGGAGTGTCAGATGACCTTCCTGATGCTTACTTGTTTAATTTGGAAGTTGTACCGCAGTGGGCTAAGCCATTGGTACCAGTATTGACATACGGGCCTAATCATCCAGTGATAAACACTCGGAATAGAGAAGTTGTAAAAGCCCAAAAGTACCACATCATGGCAGGAAGCATGTACAAGCACACAGATCAAGGGATCTTGGCTTGTTGCGTAGAAGAGGATGAATACGCTAAATGGTTGCAATTAGCACATGTAGGTGTGTTAGAGCAACACTACTCAAAGCAGCGAACTTTACAGACCCTCAAGAGACTCGGAGTACATTGGCCAACTATGGAAGCTGATGTCCAAAAGTTGTGTAAGGAATGCCCAATCTGTTGCACTAAGCCACCTGTGGAACACGCCACTCTTTATCAAGTATCCATTGTACCAGATTGGAGCGAACC
Organism: Ceratopteris richardii; assembly: GCA_020310875.1. NCBI lineage: Eukaryota > Viridiplantae > Streptophyta > Polypodiopsida > Polypodiales > Pteridaceae > Ceratopteris > Ceratopteris richardii. The sequence goes on from CM035434.1 coordinate 147,395,155, forward strand.
TCTCGTATCCTTCCTGAGGACAAACACATTCCCTCCAGACATGACTCTGGCTAGGAAAAGGAGTTTAGAACAAGAAGCCCAGGATTACTCACTCATCGGTAATCATCTATATAAGCGCGGTAAAGATGGTTACCTGAGATTGTGTGTCCATGAAAGTGAGTATCTTAAGATCTTAGAAACTGCTCACCAAGGTGTAGCAGGAGGACATTTTGGACCGGATCGGGTGATCAAGGCAATTCTATTTGCGGGCTTCTGGTGGCCGACCCTTCACATGGATGCACATACCTATGTGAAACGGTGCGATGTATGTCAGAGGACTCAGTATCCTATACGCAAAGATGAGATGCCACTGAAACCTATGATGGGTGGACGTGCATTCTCTAAGTGGGGAATAGACTTCGTAGGTCCTATTAATCCCCCAGCTAAGGGTTCTCATGCGGAATACATCATTGTTGCGACAGATTATCTCACCAAGTGGGTAGAGGTAAAGGCTACGACAAAGAACGATGCTCAAACAACTGCCAAATTCTTGTTTGAGAATGTATTCACAAGATACGGGCTACCTATAGAGCTTGTAAGTGATAGAGGCACTCATTTCTTGAATGAAGTGATTGAAAATCTACTCCAAGAATTCTTGGTAATACACAAGAAGTCTGCCCCTTATCACCCTCAAGCTAATGGACAAGCTGAGAGCACTAATAAGATCTTATGCAATGTACTGGCGAAATTAGTGAACACTAAACGCTCTGATTGGGACAAACAACTACACCATGCTGTTTGGGCATACCGAGTTGCCTACAAAACGGTACTCCAAGCCACCCCCTTTCAGATGGTATTCGGTCAAAACGCTGTGCTACCCTTGGATTTCCTGATTCCTACGTTGAAAGTAGCACAAGAGCACGAATGGACAGGCCATGAACTCTCCTCTAGGATTTTTGACCTTGAACGATTAGGAGAAACACGACTGAGAGCCGCTGCAGGAATATATGCAGCCAAGAAGAGACAGAAGGCATACTTTGATGCCCACGTAAAGGATAAGGGTTTGAAAGCAGGAGATCTAGTTTTAGTCTATACACTGAAACAACACGCAAGGAAGCTAGAAAAGAGAGGCTACGGACCTATGATCATCGATAGGATCTCCACAAGTGGAGCAGTACAACTGGCCACATTAGAGGGTGATGTTCTCCCTAACTATATTAGTGGTTGCAGAGTCAAGTTGTATCAGGAACCCCTCACGGAGGAAATGCTCAGCCGACTCAACACTGCTAAGAAACGCAAAGAGGAAGAAAAGCGAGTTCGAGAAGAAGCTCAAGCAGAAGCTTTAGAACGCATCAGAAGGATGAAGTTACGAAGGCAAGGTAGAGATCAGCCTAGAGTGAATGAATATGCAGGCCAAGGATATCCCATGGCCATGTGTGAAGTTGCAGGAACAAGCTCGCATAGAATAATTGATAGACGTCCTTTCATAACCATAGATATAGGACAAGGAAAGAGTGCAAGGACCGTAAGAGCCTTGATTGACTCAGGTGCAGCCACTAGTGCTGTTAGAGTGTCTTACTGCCAAGAATTACAGTTGACTGTCAATCCTGTGGAAGCATATCTCATAGGATTGGGAGGCGTGGAAACCCCTTGCATGGGCGAGGTGGAACTTCCCCTCTACATTCACGATGAGGCAATGACAGTTAAAGTACTAGTGTGTCAAGATGAGGATCTCACGGAGCCTCTCGTCTTGGGTCAAGATTGGATCTATGACCAAGCGGTCAATCTAAACCTAAGAAGTGGACTTCTCCAGGTTTGGGTCAATCATAGTCGAGTTACAGTAGAATTAGACAATGGAGCACTCAAGGAACTAGGAAAGGCACAGACTCCTGGTCCTTCCAAGGGTACACATGAAGATGGCCATGCTGTTCTTGTTCAAAACCCTGTGCTGCAGAGGAATGATATTTGCAAAAAAGGAGTCAGGGATGCAACGGAACTCCCTTCTTTTCCACAGGCCAGAAGAAGGCAGCAACCAAAGGTGGATCAAAGGCAGAAGAAGCAGAGTACTACCTATGTCCGAGATCAAAAGTACCTGCGCAGCAGAATGTCCCAGAAAATAAACCAGGTGTGGGTGCGGAGAGGCGAACAACCGGTTGCACCACCGTCAACTACACGGGCAAAGCCTCTTATTAGTAACCAACAACACCACGCTAATAAGAAGTCTTTCAGAAATTTTTCTGCTAAAGTAAAATCTATTTGGGTGCCCAAGAAGTCGATGAAGGCAAGCCCACAATCAAGACAAATTTGGGTGCCTAAGGCTTGCTTGAAGGCACAAGTAGCTACGCCAAGGCCACAACCTATGCAGCATGACGCAGCTACGCATACTGCCAGTATTCACTCGTTCTCAACACTCAAGAACACACCAAGACCCAAGAGCGCGCATGTAATCAATTGTAAATGGGTCCCTAAAAAGCCTCATTTTCAAACCGCGCCATCGAGAAAGCTCTCTAGAGTCTCTACGAAACCGAAAGCAAAGCCCATCCACTGCATTTGGCAGCCTAAGAACTGTAATAAACCCCCCGACCCCAATTTGTAAATTCATTCCCACTTACTAACTTCATTAGTCTCCTAGGACTACCCAAGCATTAACTACACACACATGCACCGAACACTTACTAACCCATTATTCGCTCCCGACCCGCATGTTAATATTGTGATGGGAACAACAACGGTCCTTCCTTGTCCTGTACAATATTAACACATGTTTGTATATTCTCACAGAGGCAGCCAGCAAGAAGTAAAATGGCTGATACAGTAGGAACTAGCTCCCAGGCAGGCACCAGCCCACAAGTGGTAGACATCGAAAGCCTTCCAGTTGAGGAAGAATTAAAGGAAAGACCAGCGGCATTACGGGCATTGCACGCCATACCAATTCAGAATCCTCCGCAGGGTCACACAATGCCGGTGGGCAAAACCTCACATTGGTTCAGTGACGTTGCTGGCCCCCTGGGTGAAGGCACGTATATGTGGGAGTCCGAAGTCGAATTCAACGGACGATGGGGCAGATACCATTTCTTTACCAGGGAGTTTGAAAGGCTACAGAATAACGAAGGACTGAAGCCGATCTGGAAGAAGGCAGGGCTTTATGACTACTTCAAGTCCCAACTACCAAAGCCAGATTTCCTAAGATGCTCATATCTAATTAGTACCCTCACCCCCAGCAAAGACAAGAAAGGATACAGCTCCTTTGTGCTCCCATCACTCACAAGGGGCAACGAGCTGAAGCGTTTCCGCTTAACTATCAATCTGGTAAGAGAAGCACTCGACATGCAGGGTATGCACATTCCGACAGGTATAAGAAGCAAAGATCTGTATTGTATGGTTGCTGTGCACTCACAAGAATTGTCTACAGATGTCTCGCCTATGATGTATCGGTGCAAAGGGCTCTGATCTGGTCCAGAGCTCAGGAATTTCAACGCAGATTGTCAGCTGTAGGGCCTCCCTCAAAGAAGATGCGAGGCACTGTCCCGATGCCTTGTGCACAAGCTCGCGGGGCAACTCTGACGCCTGAGACAACCCCAAGACTCCCCCGACGAGTGCAACCGTTTACTATCAGGCTACCCAGGCACAGCACAGATGGCCCCAATCTTGTATTTCCACCAGTACCGACTGATCTGGAGTTCCCGCATGGGTTCACTCTAGAGGACTTAACTGACGAAGAAGTTGCAAGAATCATAGAAGCTGTAAATGCAGAAGTTGAAGAAGAGCAAGCCAGTGGACAGCAAACTGCCCCAGACCAAGCACAGCCCAACCAACCAGACGTAGTCAACGTGGACACTGAAGAAGAAGCTCATGGGGAGACACAGGGCGGACATTCAGAACCCGAAGAACAAGAGTATGATCCAGAAGCCCTACAAGTACTGGAAGGTGCCCCCGCCTACACTAGCGCATTAAAGAAGCTTTACGAAACAATGAACCGAGTTCAAGAGCAACACAGGCTCTCATTAGCTGCAGGTAAAGCTCTCATGAACCAGATTCTAGAGGAGGAAGGTGTGGACGAGCAATACCGTGCCACCTTGGAAATGATATCAGATGCTTTAGGAGTACCGGAAACTGTGCACACAGCACTTGTGCACTCACGAAGAACAGAGAGAAGATATGGAAGACGCCCCCCACGATCGGGAAAACAAATGAATGTATTAGGATCAGGACCACAAGCCACCCCCACAACCACTGGCATGGCACACACAGTTCACGACACCGAGGAAGTCCACACATCGAGTGCACCCCCATCACCTCCCTTGCCACCTTCTCCCCCACATCGACCTCAATCACCTCCCTCTACCACTGTAACCTCCACTGTCACCACCTCTGAAACCACTACACACACCAACGCACAATCCATCAGCCAACCCACACACTCTACTCCCACTGAAAACATAAGTCTAACTACAGCCACTGTACACCTCACCACCCCGAGCACACTTCCTAGAAGTTCACAATTACACACACCTCTGTACACATTCACAACCCTCACCGCTACCACAATCCCCATGTTCACAGTCACTCCCATCACGAACCCCACTTTCATGGAGGTATCACCCACCTCTGCACCTCTCCCATCCCCCATTTACCCACACTCTCCCATTCCCCCACCTCCCCTCTCACCCATCCCCAGTACTGCATTCACAACCCCCTTTCCCTTTCCCTACCCCTCTGCATTCAATACTATTCCTCTCGGTAACCTATTTAATAATATGCATCAATGCATGGCCCAACTCCAGCAACATTACCAACACTTGGACGACCAACATACAAGGCTCTTCCAACGCCACGAGGATCTCCAAGCAAGATGTAGGGATCTTGAAGAGCAGAAGCAGCAACTAGAACAGCAGCACGTGACATTACAGGAGCAATACGCACAATTAGAAGCCAACCCACCTCAAACAGATGATGACGAACGACGACATATGGACGAGCTGCTCCATTCTCAGATCACGGAAAACCTGAAACTTCGACGAAACTTGGGCCTCCTCCGAAAACACATGTCGACCGCGTTAGAAGAGAATAAGAGATTACAGAAACAGAACGAAGAAAACCTGGAAGCGGCCATGGAGGGTTCCCCACAAGAGATTGACCCAGAACGATTCAAGGCGATACCCTCTGAGAATATGCAGGTGGTGTTAGAAACTCATGCAGACTTAATGGAGGCCCATGCCGCTTTAGAAAAAGAAAGAGATGAGTTACGAAGACAATTGGCCACTCGACAAACAGAACCCAGCCCGAGCATAACCGCAGAAGAAACAGCTGAAGAGGTCAGTAAACTCCGGGCCGAACTTGAGGAATTACGCAGCAAGGTTATGCAATATGAGCGTCAGCCCTCCCCTCTGGTAGACCCCGAGCCTGACGACCTGGTGCCAATTGAGGTAGAAGAAACATTTGAGGATCCCTATGTCCCGATGCCAACACCCGGAGGTAAGCGCACAGAACAGGGCATGGACACAATTGAGATCGAGGCACCGGAATGGATGCAAAAGTTAGAGAAAGTAGCCACGACGCATGATGACAGGGTGGCCGTCCAAATCGCATTGATGTCAAAATTGGAAGAGGTGGTAATAAAATCTGATTATTTCCAGAATCTTTCACACCATAGGTGGATCGGGCCATCGGATGATCTGTATGTACCTTTTTGCGTACTGATGGCGGATTATAATGCGGAGATCAAGCGCCACACCTCAAGGGAACCCACCTCTGCCACCCAATTTGCACCCGATGACATCCCAGAGAGTGCCAAGCAAGGACATATCCGGCAACCAACATGGAGAATTCGACTGCTCGAAACCTATCCGGAAATGGTAAGAACGTGGAACAACATGCCATTGTACATCAAATATAATCCATGTTATTGCCCTGTGTTCCGAAGGAGATCCTGGCCGGAGTACACACATACAGTGCTGACGATTAAAGGATGCGAGAAGTGGCTAAATTACGTGTACTTCGCACCCCCTAAAGGCGCACCCACAATTGGCTATATGATTTCAACGATCCGGCATTGGGGGGCCCGTTTCAAGAATGTTCCTGATATCATGACTCAGATGTGCCTGAAAATTTTCGAACTTATGCTGGTCACCTTCAGGACCTTCAAAAATGTCAAGGAACCGCATCTCTCAGCACTAGGATTTAATGAAGGGAACCAGGATCTTGTATACGACATGAGCACAACTCCATCGATCAATGTTGTGTATGCATGGCACGCTCGCATCAAATATCTACCGGCCTGTTTCAAACAAACGTTCGAAGAGATGTTTGTCACGGGATTCTGGGAATATCATTCCGAGATATTCATTCCCAGACCATCCCATCTCTTGCAGTTGTTTGCAGTGGAACAAGCTCTCCACTCCGAAAAGCTACGTATGCCACATCCAGAGGTTCCTGGGCCGGTAGACTGGGATGCTCTTCTGACAGATTTGGCCAAAGGGTTGCGAATTGCCGAACATCATTTAGCGCAGGACGTCGTCGAATACTACATCCAAAAAACCTCTCAACAAGGGTCTGTCAGGGACGACAGACGCGAGAGAGGGGGGGGTGTTGGAGCCGGAGCTGAAGGACTGACAAGACAAGGAAGCACAAGAAGAGAGTCCGAGAAAAGAGATAGCACAAGCAGACAAGGCAGTCAACGACGATCCGGCAAGTAGGCCAACAATTTTCTTCAGAAAGAAGCACTGATGAACATTCACGCAGATTTAGCACTAAGGCAACCTTAATCTTTCAAAACCTCTACACCCATTAAAAGTGATTATCATCACTAAGCACCATTGTAAATATCATTTCATCTTTTTGTAGCTCCATTTTGTGCAAGCCAAGGAGTCCTTGAGCTTGAGGAGCATTAGAAGTATCTACCTGCCAAATTTCGTATTTTTTAGATATCGTTTGAGCCCTCAAATAAGCCCTGGAATCTAATTTTTAACTAGGCTGGACACTAGGTCTGGACAGGGCCAAAACTTAGCCAAAAACTATAAAAAGAGCTAGAGAGCTCATTTTTGAGGTTAGATTGTAATTGAAACAAACTTGTAAGAGCTTTTGAAAGTAATCTAAAGAACTCCATGGATTCTCTCTCTTTGTCTTGCCGTGTGTGCGCGTGTGTGTGTATGTGTGTGCATGCTTGTGTGCTTCTCACTCACGCACTTGTGCCGCCACTTGCTTGAGGTCTTCATACCATCCTCACGTCTTCCCGGATTGACATTAAAGGAGGTGCTACTCATCACTGAGCTACAGAAGGCGACAGTGAACAGTACGCGACAAGGTGTAGAGAAAATGTGATTAACAAACGACCTCCATTTGCTACAAAAATCGGTGGTAAGGTAGAAGACCCTAAAATATTTTTGGGTGTTACCCTTTTCGTTTTTGTCAGATCAAAGTTTCGGAGCCATCTCGACTTCCATTTCAAGCCCACAAGGTGGGGCTCATAGAAAAACTAGGTCAGTTTCAGAAACTATAACTTGCATTGTGTTTGGAAACACTCATATATTCTAGATCCAAAATTTCAAGCAATTCCGTGTATTGTTGATACACGAAAACTATGTTTTTTTTAGATCGAACTATCACATCATAGTGCGATAGTGTTCAAGCAGAAGTGATGCTTGTAGTGTTTTGCAGTGTTGTGAATTGCTGCAAAAATGGAAAATGCAGATGGAATGAGTCAGATTATGAGCGATAAGCTAGACAAGAACAAATTCCATGCTTGGAGATTCAGAATGACAAATTTCCTGATGGGAAAAGACTACTGGAAGTACATCGAAGGAGAGGATGAAAATGCTTCGCAGTTAACAGAAAGGAATCGGACTATAGAACAGTTAAGACCATATGAGGAATGGAATCAAGGAGCACGAAAGGTAATGTACTGGCTATCTGTTAGCATACAAGATAGCATGATTGGACACATATAGGATGCCAAGACTCCAAAAGAGGATTGGAATAGTTTTCTCACATTGTATGAGACCAATACAAAGGCACGGAAATAGCAATTCAAGAACGAGCTTCATACATTGGAGAAGAAGAGCATGTCGGTAAGTGACTACACCTTGAAAATCAAAAGCATATGTGATTCACTTGCATCTATTGGTGTGAATGTAGATGATGATGATAAGGTGGAAGTGTTTCTTCATGTTTTAGGAGCTGCATATAAGCAGTTCAAGACTTCTATAAAGACCAGGGAAAATATTCCAAATTTTGTTGATCTGGTATCTATGCTGATTATTGAAGAAAAGAATCTTGGTGAGGATTCAAACTCTCAAGGAAAATCTAGTTTTGAGCACGTATTCTACTTTAGTGTAGAAAATGCTAAAAAATCAAGTGTAGAATCTCAAGTTTTGAGTGGACCAGATGCATCACCAAGCAATAGTTCCAACTCAAATCCATGGAGTGGAAGATTGCGTGGAAATTTCAATCCAAAAAATTCATCAAAAACATCCAAGAAAGGTAAAGAAAAGCTTTCTGCAGGTCATAAAACATGTGCAGGCTTTGAAGACATTGATGGAGATTCAAGCGGTTCAAAAAAGAGTCTTGATGAGGAACTTGGATTGCCCTCTTTGAAGACTCCAGGAGTAAGAAGGGCACATGCAGATGATACAAAGAGAAGTGACCCAGGACTAAGAAGATCTGGGAGGATGCAGAATTCAGTGCAAAAATTGACATATGATAGTTATATGGCTCTTCATTGTGCCTACATGACAAAGGTAATACAAGATGTTGAACCTTCTTGCTTTGAAGATGCAATTGGAATTCTAGATTGGGAAAAAGCTATGGATGAGGAGATGGCTACACTTTATGGAAATGATACATGGAAGCTGGTTCCATTACCGCAAGGAGAGAAACCCATAGGCTGCAAATGGGTTTACAAGGTAAAGCATAATGTTGATGGTAGCATAAGCATGTGTAAAGCACGATTGGTAGCTAAAGGATATGCACAGACATATGGCATTGATTATGAGGAAACATTCAACCTTGTAGCTAAAATGTCTACTGTCAAAACACTTGTTGCATTAGCTACAGCAAAAGGATGGACTTTGCATCAAATGGATGTGAAGAATGCTTTCATACATGGAGAGTTACAGGAAGAAGTATATATGGACCAGCCACAAGGATATGAAGATTCAAAGCATCCAAAATATGTTTGCAGGTTGCAAAAGGCTTTGTATGGGCTAAAGCAAGCCCCTCGTGCATGGCATGCAAGGATTGTTGATTACTTAACCAGCATTGGGTTTTCTATGTGTGATGCAGATCACTCACTATATGCAAGGAAGGCTGATGATGGCATCACTATTGTGGCTATTTACGTTGATGACTTGATTGTAGGTGGTGATAATGAAGGAAGCATCAAAGAGGTAAAGCAACTTCTTATGCAAGAATTTGACATGAAAGATCTTAGTGTATTGTGTTATTTCTTGGGCATTGAGTTTATACATACAAAAACAGGTATATGGATGTCACAAAGGCAATATGTTGCAAAATTATGGTATGGCTAATTGTAAGCCAATTTCTATGCCATTAGATCAGAATTTGAAGTTGATACTACATCAGGTGAAGCATCGAAAAATGCTACTATGTACAGGAAAATTGTGGGAAGTCTTATATATCTCACAATTACAAGGCCTGATCTAAGTTATACTATTGGACTTGAAAGTCAATTTATGTAGGTTCCCAAGAAGCCATATTTGGATGCTTTGAGGTGCACTCTACGTTATGTGAATGCTTTCACAAGGAAGGAGATAAGGAAGAGAGCTTACACACACACTCTCACTCTCAAGGAGAAGCACACACACAGATTGAGGCAAGGAAGAATAATCTTCTTCTTCTTCTTCTTCTTCTTCTTCTTCTTCTTCTTCTTCTTCTTCTTCTTCTTCTTCTTCTTCTTCTTCTTCTTCTATTACATAAAAGGAATGTACAAGAATGACCTAAAAACAAGAATACAAGTGCAATATATAAAGATCAGTACATAAGGAAAAACCTAATGTCCGCAAATGAGTGAGTTGGCAAGAACCAAATGTGCCATCACTATCGATAGATAAATCTAATAAAGCTCAATGAAGTATCCCTTACATATACTGGTGTGACCACTATACATGTCACAGAAATGAAAAACTAGTATGTGTCATCCTCTATCATCACATGTTGAGCTTGATATCTCAACACTCCCCCTCAAGCTCAATGCCATATCCTATAATCCAAGCATCTCCCGAAATTTCTTCAACTTCTCAGCTCCAAGTGCTTTTGTGAAAATATCAGCAACCTGCTCATCTATTCTCACATAAACAAGATCAATATCACCTGCGAATGCCTTCTCTCTGATGAAGTGATAATGTACCTCAATATGCTTTGTTCTAGCATGGAAAACAAGGTTCCGTGCTAATTGTATGCTACTAAGATTATCACAATAGATAGTGATAGGCTTTTGCACTTCCACACCTAAATCTACAAGTAACATCTCCAGCCATGATGCCTCACATGTTGTCATTGCAGAACCTCTATACTCAGCCTCTGTACTCGACAAAGCAATAGTGGGTTGCTTCTTACTGCTCCAAATAATAGCTGCACCTCCAAGTGAGAAAAGAAAGCCACTAGTAGATCTTCTATCTGGAGTACTACCAGCCCAATCTCCATCAGTGTATCCATGAACCTGAAAATCTACACCAGCTTCATAAAACAATGCATAATCCAAAGTCACACTCACATAACATAGAGTGCACCTCTTTGTAATTGTGAGATATATAAGACTTCCCACAATTTTCCTGTACATAGTAGCATTTTCCAATGCTTCACCTGATGTAGTATCCAATTTCAAATTCTGATCTAATGGCATAGAAATTGGCTTACAATCAGCCATACCATACTTTTGCATCATATTCAAGGCATATTGCCTTTGCGCCATCCATATACCTATTTCTCTATGTATAAACTTGATGCCCAAGAAATAGCACAGCATACCAAGATCTTTCATGTCGAATTCCTGCATAAGAAGTTTCTTTACCTCTTTGATGCTTTCTTCATTATCACCACCTACAATCAGGTCATCAACGTAAATAGCCACAATAGTGATGCCATCATCAACCTTCCTTGCATATAGTGAGTGATCTACATCACACATAGAGAACCCAATGTTGGTTAAGTAATCAGCAATCCTTGCATGCCATGCACAAGGGGCTTGCTGCAGCCCATACAAAGCCTTTTGCAACCTACAAACATATTCTGGATGCTTTCAATCTTCATATCCTTGTGGCTGGTCCATATATACTTCTTCATGTAACTCACCATGTAAGAAAGCATTCTTCACATCCATCTGATGCAAAGTCCATCCTTTTGTTGTAGCTAATGCAACAAGTGTTCTGACAGTAGGCATTTTAGCTACAGGGCTGAATGTTTCCTCATAATCAATGCCATATGTCTGTGCATAACATTTAGCTACCAATCGTGCTTTATACCTGCTTATGCTACCATCAGCATTATGCTTTACCTTGTAAACCCATTTGCAGTCTATGGGTTTCTTTCCTTGTGGCAATGGAACCAGCTTCCATGTATCATTTCCATAAAGTGCAGCCATTTCCTCATCCATAGCTTTTTCCCAATCTGCATTACCAATTGCATCTTCAAAACAAGAAGGTTCAACATCTTGTATTACCTTTGTCATGTAAGTACAATGGCAGGCCATGTAACTATCATATGTCAACAATCGTTGCACTGAATTACGCATCCTCCCAGATCTTCTTGGTCGTGGGTCACTTCTCCTTGTATCATCTGCATGTGCCCTTCTTACTCCTGGAGTCTTCACAGAGGGCAATCCAAGTTCCTCATCAACACTCTTTTCTGAACCACTTGAATCTCCATCAACATCTTCAAAACCTTCACATGTTTTACTACCAACAGAAAGCTTTTCTTTACCTTTCTTGGATGTATTTGATGAATTTGTTGGACTGAAATTTCCATGCAATCTTCCACTCCATGGATTTGAGTTGGAACTATTGCTTGGTGATGCATCTTGTCCACTCAAAACTTGAGATTTTGCACTTGATTTTTCAGCATTTTCTTTTTCATTTGGTTCAAGATTCATTCCTTCTTTGGCATCTACATAGAAGCTTGACATTTCATCAAATACCACATATCTGCTCACCTTCACCTGTCGTGTGAGTAGGTTATAACGTTTGCAGCCCTTTTGCTCAAGGGAGTATCCAATGAAGACACATTTTTTTGCTTTCGGATCAAGCTTCGTCCTCAACTCATCTAGAACATGTGCATATGCAATACAGCCAAAAACTTTTAGATGTGATAAGTTTGGCTTTTTACCTGTAAACTTCTCTTCAGGTGTAACTTGATGTACAGCAGCATTCAAAGTTTTGTTCATGATGTATACAGCAGTATGCACAGCTTCTGCCCAATAACAATGAGGCACATTTTCTCAGCCATCAAGGCTCTTGCTATTTCTGAAATATGTCTATTTTTGCATTCAGCAACGCCATTCTATTGTGGTGTGTACCTGCATGAAAACTGATGCCAAATTCCATGATTTTTTAGAAAACTTCTGAACTTATTTGACATGTATTCACCTCCTCTATCAGATCTTAATGTCTCAATGTACTTCCCTGTCTGCTTTTCCACCATAGCTTTAAAATTCTGGAAGTGAGTGAACACCTTGCTCTTCTCTTTCATGAAATATACCCATACTTTGTGTGTATGGTCATCAATGAAAGTAACATAAAGCCTACAACCACCCATAGATGTGGTCTTTTTTGGACCCCAAACATCTATATGTACTACTTCTAGTACATTCTCACTAACATGCTTGTCATGTGGAAATGATGATCTTGACTGTTTACCAAATTGACATGCTACACATACCTTTTGCATTTCTGCAACTTTGAAATTTGGTAGTCCATGGACAATCTCCTTTGACTGCATCAGTTTTAGCCTTTGCAAGTTTGCATGTCCAATCCTTTTGTGCCATATCTCTATATCTACAATAACTCCTGCACCTTTTGCAAACATGGCTGCATTCATTTTAGGAATCTTCACATTTAAGGTGAACATCCTACCCACTTTGTTTCCTTTGGCAACCAATCGTCCATCATGCTTGTACTCTTCTAAATATAATCCATCAGCATTGAACCTGACTTGTAATCCTTGGTCAACCATTTGTCCAACAAAAACTAGATTCTTTGTTATTTTGGAACATGCAACACATCAGCAAGATGTTTTACCTTCCCGTCCTCCATAGACAATGCTATGTTTCCTGTATGCTCAATAGGATGTGATGTATCATAACCTATTTCAACATATCCAGGAACTGGCATTTTTTGCAAACTACTAAACCATTCTACATGACTGGTCATGTGATTTGAAGCACCTGAATCAGCATACCAAACATTATCATTCGATTTTGAAACACTAGTAGACATCGTATTCATCATGTGATGTTGAACCATAAACAACTTCTCAAAATCATCTGCACTTGTGGATGCATAGTTGTTTTGCTTCCTTCTGTTATTTTGATTCTTCAACCTGCGATCACATTCAAAGTGTCCAGGTTTACCACGATTCTAGCATCCTTTACTATCATTACTTGAATCATTTCTTTGGAAATTTCTGCAACCTCTTTGGCTCCCCCTACCTCGAAACTGTCCTCTTCCTCCTATATGATTCTGTTGTTGACCTTGGTCTTGGTTACTGTTTCCTCTTCCACTTCCAAAACCTCTACCTCTGCCTCTTCCTCTACCAGAGTAGAATACTTGCTCAGAACTAGGCTTTCCATGGGAGTTTGAATCCTCACCAAGATTCTTTTCTTCAATAATCAGCATAGATACCACATCAGCAAAATTCAGAATATTTTCCCTCGTCTGTATGGAAGTTATGAACTGCTTATATGTAGCTCCTAAAACACGAAGCACACTTCCACCTTATCATCATCATCATCTAGATCCACGCCAATAGATGCAAGTGACTCACATATGCTTTTGATTTTTAGAGTGTAGTCACTTATCGACATGCTCTTCTTTTCCAATGTATGCAGCTCATTCTTGAGTTGCAATTTCCGTGCCTTTGTATTAGTCTCATACAAAGTGACCAAACTGTTCCAAGCCTCTTTTGGAGTCTTGGCATCGTGTATGTGTCCAATCATGCTATCATGTATGCTAACAGATAGCCAATACATTACCTTTCATGCTCCTTGATTCCATTCCTCATATGTTCTTAACTAGTCTGCAGTCCGATTCCTTTCTGGTAACTACGGAGCATTTTCATTCTCTCCTTCAGTGTACTTCCAGTAACCTTTTCCCATCAAGAAATTTGTCATTCTGCATCTCCAAGCATGGAAGTTATTCTTGTCTAGCTTATCGCTCATAAGCTGACTCATTCCATCTGTGTTTGCCATTTCTGCAACAATTCGCAACACTGCAAAACACTACAAGCAGCACTTCTGCTTGAACACTGTCGCACTATGACGTGACAGTTTGATCTCAAAAAAACACAGTTTTCGTGTATCAACAGTACATGGAATCGCTTGAAATTTTGGATCTAGAATATATGAGTGTCTTCGAACACAATGCAAGTTACAGTTTTTGAAACTAACCTAGTTTTTCTATGGGCCCCATCTTGCGGGCTCCAACGGAGGTCGAGATGGCTCCGAAACTTCGATTTGACGCCGATTTTCATAGAAAACAGAGGCCGTTTGTGAAATTGTGTTTTCTCCACACCTTGCCATGTAGTCTTCACCGTCCCCTTGTCCGCGAGCTCTCTACAGCCACGTTGGCTCTGATATCATGTCACGAGGAAGAAGATAAGGAAGAGAGCTCACACACACACTCTCACTCTCAAGGAGAAGCACACACACAGATTGAGGCAAGGAAGAATAATCTTCTTCTTCTTCTTCTATTACATAAAAGTAATGTACAAGAATGACCAAAAAACAAGAATACAACAAGTGCAATATATAAAGATCAATACATAAGGAAAAACCTAATGTCTACGAATGAGTGAGTTGGCAAGAACCAAATGTGCCATCACTCTCGGTAGATAAATCTAATAAAGCTCAATGAAGTATCCCTAACATATATCGTCGTGACCACTATACATGTCAAAGAAACAAAAAACTGGTACGTGTCATGCTGGATCATCACATGTTGAGCTTGATATCTCAACAAGTGCTACTTTGGATTATGCATTGTTTTATGAGGCTGGTGTAGATTTCTAGGTTTATGGATACACTGATGCATATTGGGCTGGTAGCAGTCCAGATAGAAGATCTACTAGTTGTATTCTATTCTCACTTGGGAGTGCAGCTGTTACATGGAGTAGCAAGAAGCAACCCACTGTTGCTTTGTCGAGTACAGAGGTTGAGTATAGAGGTGTTGCAATGGCAGCATGTGAGGCATCATGGCTAGAAATGCTACTTGTAGATTTAGGTGTGGAAGTGGGAAAGCCTATCACTATTTATTGTGATAATCTTAGCAGCATACAGTTAGCAAGGAATCCTATTTTTCATGCTAGAACAAAGCATATCGAGGTACATTATCACTTCATCAGAGAGAGAAGGTATTAGTAGGCGATATTGATCTTGTTTATGTGAGAACAGATGAGCAGGTTGCTGATTTTTTCACCAAATCACTTGGAGCTGAGAAGTTGAAGAAGTTTCGGGAGATGCTTGGATTACAGGATATGGCATTGAGCTTGACGGGGAGTGTGTACCTAAGTCACAATTTCTTAGGGACTTGTGTCAAAGAGACTAAATCTCATTTGCCACACAAGTGCGTATAGTGGTGGATTGACACACGCTTAATTATCAATCCGAAGAAGTGACCTAACCAAGTGTATGAGGATGTGTGCGCACTAATGGATAATGAAATGGTTTAGCTAAAATGCATGAGAAAAGACTAAACTACCTCTCCAACTCACTTAATCTCTAAAAGTGTGTTGCGATACCACTTACAGTAGTAAATACAAATTCAAATGTTTCTCCCAGCTTCAAACTCCAAATATGGCCAATAGTAGTCCTTTTCGAAGCTCTCGATGAGACGCATCTATTGCTAGTATTTTCACTTGAATCTGACAACCATTCTTCAAGTTATGACTAAAACAGTGAATGGTGGAAAAAACACACACTCACTCCACAACTCGTCCTTGCTCACACACACACTACAGTAGCTCAAAAGTGATGGGGAGGGGTAGATAACAGTCCTACACACTCATTCCAAGCTTCACACACACACAAAGGATCATGGAGAAGATAAAAATGTGCGAGGAAGAAGCAAATTCGAAATTCTGAAGCTCTTCTTCTTCACAATGTGTTGGCATACAAAGCAACAAAGGAGTCATGCACAATACGGCAACAAGGCCAGATCATTTTTCCCATAGATTATGTACAACTCAAGTGATTTTAATCACTACACAAACATTGTAAATCCCGTTTTTGGTAGATTAGACTCCATTTTGTGCAAGCCGAGGAGTCCTCGAGCTTGAGGAGTATTAGAAGTACCCTCGTACCAATTTTCATAATTTTTAGACTTCATTTGAGCCCTCAAATAAGCCCTGGAACCTAATTTTTAACTAGGCCGGACACTAGGTCTGGACAGGGCCAAAAGCTAGTCAAAAACTATAAAAAGAGCTAGAGAGCTCATTTTTGAGGTAGATTGTAATTGAAACAAACTTGTAAGAGTTTTTGAAAGTAATCTAAAGAACTCCATTGATTCTCCCTCTTTGTCTTGTCGTATGTGCGCGTGTGTGTGTATGTGTGTGCATGCTTGTGTGCTTCTCACTCACGCACTTGTGCAGCCACTTTCTCGAGGTCTTCATACCATCCTCACGTCTTCCCGGATTGACATTAAAGGAGGTGCTACTCATCACTGAGCTACACCAAATTTTGGCGCCGTTGCCGGGGATCGAGCTTTGAGGACGAGCGTGTGATGGTAAGACGTAGAGTTGACGCGTTGGAGTGGTAGGTATTTTCTTCACTCTCATCGAATTTCTTTTACTTTCTTCACCATCTTCATCACCATCATCATCATCACCATCTCCCACCTCCATCTCCATCATCGCGAAAATTTCAGTTTTTTTACTATATCCCCATATCCACCTCATTTCCCTCATTTCACTTGTGAGAGAGAGCGAGAGAGCGAATTTGCATGCGCTGTTTTTGCATGTTTCTTGAGCTATTTTGCAGGTTTTTGCTGTACCATCATCCCCAGTAGTGTGCGCAGGTACGACAGGCTCTGCACAGGTCCCGGGACGACAACCTCTGTCTATCGCGACAGACACTGTCTATCGAGACAGACAGAAAATCTTAACATTTTGTGAATGCATGATTAGCACTGTAACCTACACCTTGAGGGCACTCTAGATCACTAGAAGTTTTTCAAAAATTTGCGTTTTTTCAGTCTATCGCGACAGACAGAAATCCGCGCCAGACACCGTCTATCGCGACAGACACCGTCTATCGCGACAGACACCGTCTATCGCGACAGACAGAATTTCACGACAGACACCGTCTATCGCGACAGACACCGTCTATCGCGACAGACAGAATTTCACGACAGATAGCGTCTATCGCGACAGACACAGTCTATCGCGACAGACAGAATTTCACGACAGATAGCGTCTATCGCGACAGACACCGTCTATCGCGACAGACAGAATTTCGCGACAGATACTGTCTATCGCGACAGACACCGTCTATCGCGATAGACAGCCCCCACGATAGATTGTGTCTATCGCGACAGACACCGTCTATCGCGACAGACAGCCCCCACGATAGATTGTGTCTATCGCGACAGACACCGTCTATCGCGACAGACAGCCCCCACGATAGATTGTGTCTATCGCGACAGACACCGTCTATCGCGATAGACAGGCATTTTCGGCAAAAAATTAAGGAGTGAATTTTTGGAAATTTAGGCTAAATTTTGGGCATATTTGCACTTTCATATACTCACATACTTACGAAGGCCTTAGAAAATGCATTAAAACCCCCGAAAGGTTCTGTTTGTCTAGTTAACCCCTAAACCCTGAACGGTCATAACTTTTTCATACGAAATCCATTTTCTGAGCTCTAGGGCTTGTCGGAAAGCTCGTGACATATACTACACGCCCTCAACTGTTTTTTATAAGAATAACGCGTTGATTTTCAGATAGGATCTTTGGAAGTTGACCCACAGAGGGGTAGAAACACCGAGGGAGCTCTAGAGGAAATTTCTAGCAATACATAAGGGGGAACAAAGTGTCTGAAATAATTTGTCTGTCAAGTGAAAGGTCTACTTAAAGCTAATCTTGGGACTTATGCAGGCCTATTGAGAAGCAATTGAGAGTATCCAAGCAAGGGTGTTGCGCACGCTTGAGAATCAACTTCTCGAGCACTAAAGAGCAAGGTTCGGCAAGAAAGGTCGGAATATTCTCAACTCCTCTTCGTCAATTCCTAGCTTAGGTTAAGAACGATTAGAAGTAGGAGTAAGTCAGGGCGACGATAGGCCACTATCAAGTTGAAGACTACCTAAAAACTCAAGTTCAAGCTAAAAACTTAATCTCTGTACTGTCGACAACATAAAGGAAAGAACCTAACGTGGAACGATCAACCTGAAAGTACGAAGAACATTCAAGTATTCCTGACGACGAAATATCAGATAAGACCTTAAACACAAGAAATAACTAAAAAGAATCAAGTGACTTGTACCAATTGATCGGCAACGAGGTTGTACTCTGGGCAAAGAATTGGGCTACTTAGATAGGCATATGAACCTTAGATCAGGACGACACCTAGTAAGAGAGAGACAAAGCCTTAGGTCTTCAGAGGCTAGTGTCAATCACACTGCAAGGTCTTGGGCTCAACAGTTGAGTCACCACTCTCATTACCCTAGCTCTGATACCAGTGAATCGGAGATGTCTCAAGGCATGGACAGACCTACGGGAAGTTCAGGGGTGCCTTATTTGTACAGGGTAGAAGGCCCTTACAAAACACAGCTGGAATATCTTAGGACCAACCGATTAGGTGCTAGCATCTATGAGGACGGCCTAGGAAGATCCGTGGTCCAGATAAAAAACCCTGACCAATCCATAGGACTAGAGCACCCAGCTGTCAAGTTTGAAAACGGTGCATACCTGGACAAGGAAGGAACCATATACGTAGTCACCAGTCATCCAGATAGGACAGATGAATTTGGAAATGTAATTTCAGAAGCGGACTTAGGTGACTTGGAACAAGGAAACATGGGAGTGGAACCTAGAACCCCTCGAGGTAAATCAGTTCTCACTAGGATTATCACGCTTGAGTGGGTCCCCCAAGATAACAAGTGCATAGATTTGCTTCTCAATCGAGAAACGGACGAAGCCTTTTGGAGGTATAAACCGGATCACCCAACTGATATAGGAACAATCATGATCTATGAGTTTAAGGATCCAGATAGCCCAGGTAGAGTGACCTACTTAGACCACACTTCGGAGAGGATCTTTGTGGTGACAGGCAATGATAGGCATGCTTACACTTGGAAGGGCGAATTCATTTTCCCCCAACCAAGATCAAATGTATCCTATGGTCAACCTGGAGCTGGAACATCCCAGGCTCATGGTATGCAAAGAGACAGAAGTAAAGATAGACCAGAAGTAAGTTTTGCCAATCCAGTGGGCAGAGAAAGAACGAGAACGGAGACGAATAGGGTAGAACCTGAGATGCTTAGAGCCCATAGGAACCAAAGAAATGTAGATGGATTCCCTCTGCCGAGGCCTAGAGAGCACACAAGAACTTTGAGACCCACCCAGCTAGTTAAGTCCATGAAGAATTACTTTGACGGCACAGGAGATCCCTATGATCATGTGGCGGAGTTCAAGCAAGTCTTGAGAGCTGAACAAGTTGAGGATCTATTCACGCAGTACAATGCCTTCGGTCTAACCCTGAGGAATACGGCACTTACATGGTTTCAGCCATTGGAGGAGCGCCAGTTCAGAAGCATAGACCAACTCCTAGAGGCATTTATTATTGAGTTCTCCAAGAGTGGCATAAGACACAACACCTCCTCACTGATTCACAGCTTCAAGCAAACCCCTCAAGAGACTGTGAGACTTGCAGGAAGAGGATTTAGACAATATCTTGAAAGGTGCCCTATTTCGGAGCTACCCACATCTGCTAAACAAGTAGCCTTATTCCTTGACGGATTGTTGAGTCCAAAATTGAGATCCTACGTGTATCTGAAAGACCCTAGGACTATAGAAGAGTGTGTACGTATGTGCATTGACATTGAAGATAACCTAGGAGAAGAGCTAGAGCTGTCCAAAATTTACAGAGATTCAGATAGTGCATCTAGTCAATCTTCCACACAAGCCACATCAATTGAGGAACTTGCCAAAAAGTAGCTCAGAAATTAGGTGTAACTAGCAAACAAATCCCAGGGTTTGCCCCTGTGAAGAGATGCTATACATGCGGTGGTGACCATATGGCGAATGTCTGCCCTATTATGGCTCAACCCCAAGTAAACCCTAGTAGCCAGTACTGCACCATAGAACGGAGATACACCAACCACACCGCACAAGATTGCCCATACAACAAGCAGGCGGTTAGGCAACCCTACCCTCAGCCCTACCAACAAGGCAGATACCAGAACCAGTACCCTCCACAACCATATGGCAGGCCACAACAAAATTTCCAACCTCAATATCAAAACCAACAAAGGCCTCAACCTGTGCTAGCACAACAACCCCCAGCCCCAGCTAATGTGATTCCGGTAAAGTATACTGCTGCAAAATAAAAAGAGAACAAAAGCTTGGAGAGATAGCCGCGAACGCATGAAAAGGCAATGGGCAAAGAAAATGAGTGAACTTGAGGAAAGTCTACGAGAAACCAAGGCTAAAATCATAGAGATCACATCTCAACCGCACTCTCACACCATCCCCATCACTCTCCATCCCTCCACCCTCTAAGACACCCCACGTAACCCACCCACCACCCCAAACAGGATCAGTATTAGCTGATCCCACTCCCGAAGACATAGACATGATGCTTAAGGCATATCAGGCCAGAATCCAAGAAGGGCCAACCGTCACGGATCATGACAAGTGCTATCCTAGAGCTGACCTAGAGATAGAAAGAACCAAACTGTGCGCGAAAATGGTCGCACTGGCTCAGACTATGTTTGAAGCCAGTCGCCTTTTCAATTACTCGGGCTCAGCCAAAACGCAATTACACTTGGATGGATTCCTAGAGAAATTAGAGAGAATAATTGCAAGATCTGCCAAGGACGAAAAAAATCAAGAGGGAGAGAAATCAAGCAAAAACATGAACCATTACCCTTTGGAAGTTTATGCGGCCAATTCCACTAAACCAGACAACTTCCCCCCCTTAGAAGAAATAGAGAGTCTAATTGCACAGTCAGAAAAGGAACCTACCCCTCAAAGAAAGGAAAGGGCAAGAGAACGGATAAGCCAGCCTCTTCAGGAAGCCCATGTGCCTCCTCAAGAAGCTTATTTTCCCTCCCAAAAGGCACATGAGCCTCCCTCGGAAGCTCACGTACCTCCACAGCCTGCCTACACTCCTTCTCAGGGAGTGTATGAGCCTGTCCGGAAAAGTAATAGAATGAGTAACCCTCCCCAGGGAGCTTGCGCTCCAGCCATTTACGAGAGCAAGGAGAGAGCCAACGATAGAATAAGCCCTCCTTCTCAGGTTGCTTATGCGCCTAATTCTACGGAGCCAGACACTTCTTCTTCTATGAATCGGTTTGCACCAGACTTCCTACGAGAGATTCAAGAAGACAAATGGGATAACAAAAGTGAAGTCGCCCCTCCCTTTGAACTTGTGGATGATGCACACGACCAATTCCCACAAGACATCCCATCCATTTACGGGGAACATGAGAGTACTCAGTCTCATGAGAGATTGGACTTTGAGTCTAATTCCATACAGGAGCTACCCCACTTCACAGGTCCATGGGAAGCAAAGTCCACATGTATGAGAGCACCCACAGTCATGGTAAGGAACGACGACTCAGTCATACCTAGGAATACAGAGGTAGTGAAGAACACTAACGTGCAGTGTAATCTCAAGTTAGAAGAGCTACTCAAGGTTAGACCTGAATTATGGAAACATGTAGCCAAACAAGTACCAGAGATAGCAAAATCTCGTTCCCAGGTAGGATCCCATAGGACAGTGCCAGAAATTCCCTTGGATAAGATAGGAGATATGTGTGAAGGTGAAGAAGGGAACACCTATCTTCCCATCACCTACCAGGAATACACCACCAAGGCGATTTTGGACTCAGGTGCAGGAGTTGCAATTGCCACCACCTCCTTATGGAAGCGTTGGGGCAAGCCAGCACTCAGGCCAACGAGGATGAAATTGCAAATGGCCGATGGTCACATAGAGAGACCCTTAGGATTGCTAGAAGGAATAACTCTCACCACTTGTGGTGTCGAGTTTGAGCATAGTTTTGCTATATGTGACTTCAGCAAAAATCATGCCTATGAGATGATTTTGGGAAGACCATTCATGCGACAGTTGCAAGTGGTACAGGATTGGGGAACCAATTCTTTGTACCTGCAGCACTTGGGTGTTACAACCAAAGTTAATCTCAAGGATTACTCTCATAGAGATGTCCCTCCTATCCAGTGGAATCCCATCCATAGAGCCAAAGATGATACAGAATCGGTGCATTCCATAGGGTCTGGATCCTCATGGATGCATGAAGACACCCACTTATGGATGTGCAAGGTAGCAGTAGAAGAAGAGAAGAGAGAGAAAGCCAGAGAGGTAGGTGCGAAGGAAACCCATAGATCAATCCAAGACCCAGCCTATGCACCTGTAGTTTTTCCAGACGAAGAATTTGAACCTCACGGTTGGGCAGAAATCTTAGCAACAATGGACGTAGCCATCAACGAGGAACAATGGACACCTCACTGTGATGAGGATGGCTATGATATTTCAGTCTTCTCCATAGAGCCTATCATGGGAGAGGCAGTTCTAGAAGAATGCGAACCTAGCCCTGAGGCATTTGAGGATGCAAGTGACTCCGATCTAGAGTCAATCATTATGGACCCACCATTTGCATCAGATGAAGAATACTTCCATGAAGTAGAATTTCAACCCCAGAGGCATGGAGAGGTTGCAACTAATGTAAGATTAGCAACACATGTGACCCCGAAGGAAGAAGGAAAGAAACGAAAGAAGAGAGAAGACTCACCAGAAGAGGAAGAATCTTTGTTTGAGGTCCCCGAAAATTTTAAGAAGTATGAGATAGATGACAGGAGAGTCATGATAAGAATGCCTAAACGGGAGGCACAATCAGGAGAGGCCTATGATAACAAAGAAACCACCAAGAAAATAGTAGTGGCCCTAGAAGAAGGAGAGGAGAGATGTACGTATATAGGCCATGACCTGACAGAAGAAGAAGAGCACGAATTGATTGCCTTGCTAAGAGAATACAGAGATGTATTCGCTTGGAGTTACAAGGACTTGAAAGGTGTTGACCCTGACATATGCTCACACACTATCCCCATGACTTCAGATGCCAAACCCTCTAAGCAAAAGCCTTATACATATAATGATAATTACGCTGCTAAGATCAAGGAAGAGATAGATAGATTGGTCGAAGCTGGATTTATCTATGAAATTGAGCACACTGAATGGGTATCCCCCATCGTAGTGGTGCCCAAGAAGAATGGCAAGCTGCGTGTGTGCATTAACTTGAAAAAGGTTAATGCCGCCACGATTCGAGATAACTATCCGCTTCCCATCACAGAACATCTCTTAGAAAGAGTGGCAGGCAAGGAAGTGTACAGCTTCCTTGATGGATTTTCGGGCTACAATCAAGTAGCCATAGCTCCAGAGGATCAGCATAAGACAGCCTTTGCCACAGAATGGGGCATTTTTGCTTTTAGAGTAATGCCATTTGGGCTTACCAATGCACCAGCTACCTTCCAGAGGCTGATGTGCCATGTGTTTAAGGAGTTCCTGAGGAAGAGTTTAGAAGTCTATGTTGATGATCTTTGTGCTCATTCCAATGTTAGAAAAACCCATATTCCTGAACTCAGACAAATCTTTGACAAATGTAGAGAATATCAAGTCTGCCTGAACCCAGAAAAGTGTGTGTTTAGGGTAAGGCAAGGTAAGATTCTAGGACACATAGTGTCAAAGAATGGCATATCTACTGACGAAGAGAAAGTGAGAGCCATAGCAGAGCTACCTAGGCCAAAGAATGTCAAGGAAGTACAAGCTTTCATGGGGCACTGTGGTTATTACCGACGATTTATACACATGTACGCTGTCATTGCAAAGCCCATGTACGGACTTCTGACAAAGTTTGAGTGGACGGATGAATGTGAGAATTCCTTCCAGGAGCTTAAACGAAGATTGTGTTCAGCACCAATCTTGACCACACCAAATTGGAATAAGCCATTCCATGTTCATGTGGATGCATCCAATTATGCTATTGGATGTGTGCTTGCACAACCCACTGGTGAAGGTAATATGGATCTTCCAATTGCCTATGCCAGTAGACAATTGAATGCGGCTGAACGGAATTACACCACTACAGAGCGCGAAGGATTAGGAATGGTATATGCAGTCAAGAAATTTAGACACTGAGATGGTTTCTCTTGCTCATGGAATATGACTTTGAAGTTGTGGTAAGGAAAGGTAGGACTCACTTGAGAGCAGATCACCTCTCTAGGCTCACATCAGGAGAAGCCCCACAAGGAGTGTCAGATGACCTTCCTGATGCTTACTTGTTTAATTTGGAAGTTATACCGCAGTGGGCTAAGCCATTGGTACCAGTATTGACCTACGGGCCTAATCATCCAGTCGTAAACACACGGAATAGAGAGGTTGTAAAAGCCCAGAAGTACCACATCATGGCAGGAAGCATGTACAAGCACACGGATCAAGGGATCTTGGCTTGTTGTGTAGAAGAGGATGAGTACGCTAAATGGTTGCAATTAGCACATGTAGGTGCGTTAGAGCAACACCATTCAAAGCAACGAACGTTGCAGACTCTAAAGAGATTCGGAGTGCATTGGCCAACTATGGAAGCGGATGTCCAAAAGTTGTGCAAGGAATGCCCAATCTGTTGCACTAAACCACCAGTGGAACATACCACTCTTTATCAAGTATCCATTGTGCCAGATTGGAGCGAACCACTAGTATCATTCCTGAGGACAAACACATTCCCTCCAGACATGACTCTGGCTAGGAAAAGGAGTTTAGAACAAGAAGCCCTGGATTACTCACTCATTGGTGATAATCTATACAAACGCGGTAAGGATGGTTACCTGAGACTATGTGTCCACGAAAGTGAATATCTGAAGATCTTGGAAACTGCTCACCAAGGTGTAGCAGGAGGACACTTTGGACCAGATCGGGTGATCAAGGCGATATTATTTGCAGGCTTTTGGTGGCCTACCCTTCACATGGATGCACATACCTATGTGAAACGGTGTGATGTCTGTCAGAGGACTCAGTATCCCATACGCAAAGATGAGATGCCACTGAAACCTATGATGGGTGGACGTGCATTCTCTAAGTGGGGAATAGACTTTGTAGGTCCTATTAATCCCCCAGCTAAGGGTTCTCATGCGGAATACATCATTGTTGCGACAGATTATCTCACCAAGTGGGTAGAGGTAAAGGCTACGACAAAGAACGATGCTCAAACAACTACCAAATTCTTATTTGAGAATGTATTCACGAGATACGGATTACCTATAGAGCTTGTAAGTGATAGAGGCACTCATTTCTTGAACGAAGTGATTGAAAATCTACTCCAAGAATTCTTGGTAATACACAAGAAGTCTGCCCCTTATCACCCTCAAGCTAATGGACAAGCTGAGAGCACTAATAAGATTTTATGCAATGTACTGACGAAACTAGTGAACACTAAACGCTCTGATTGGGACAAACAGCTACACCATGCTGTTTGGGCGTACCGAGTTGCCTATAAAACAGTACTCCAAGCCACCCCCTTCCAGATGGTATTCGGCCAAAACGCTGTGCTACCCTTGGACTTCCTGATCCCTACATTGAGAGTAGCACAAGAGCACGAATGGACAGGTCATGAGCTCTCCTCTAGGATCTTTGACCTTGAACGATTAGGAGAAACAAGACTGAGAGCCGCTGCAGGGATATATGCAGCCAAGAAGAGACAGAAGGCATACTTTGATGCCCACGTGAAGGATAAAGGTTTGAAAGCAGGAGATCTAGTCTTAGTCTATACACTAAAACAACACGCGAGGAAGCTAGAAAAGAGAGGCTACGGACCTATGATCATCACTAGGATCTCCATGAGCGGAGCAGTACAATTGGCCACATTAGAAGGTGATGTTCTCCCAAATTATATTAGCGGTTGCAGAGTCAAGTTATATCAAGAACCCCTCACGGAGGAAATGCTCAGTCGACTCAACACTGCTAAGAAACGCAAAGAGGAAGAAAAGCGAGTTCGAGAAGAAGCTCAAGCTGAAGCTTTAGAACGCATCAGAAGGATGAAATTACGAAGGCAAGGCAGAGATCAGCCTGGAGCGAATGACTATGCAGACCAAGGATTTCCCATAGCCATGTGTGAAGTTGCAGGGACAAGCTCGCATAGGATAATTGATAGACGTCCTTTCGTAACCTTAGATATAGGACAAGGAAAGAGTGCAAGGACCGTAAGAGCCTTGATTGACTGAGGTGCAGCCACTAGTGCTGTTAAATTGTCTTACTGCCAAGAATTACAATTGACTGTTAATCCTGTGGAAGCATATCTTATAGGATTGGGAGGAGTGGAAACCCCTTGCATGGGCGAGGCGGAACTTCCCCTTTACATTCATGATGAGGCAATGACAGTTAAAGTACTGGTGTGTCAAGATGAGGATCTCACTGAACCTCTAGTCTTGGGTCAAGATTGGATCTATGACCAAGCAATTAACTTAAACCTAAGAAGTGGACTTCTCCAGGTTTGGGTCAATCATAGTCGAGTTACAGTAGAATTAGACAATGGAGCACTCAAGGAACTAGGAAAGGCACAGACTCCTGGTCCTTCCAGGGGTACACATGAAGATGACCATGCTGTTCTTGTTCAAAACCCTGTGTTGCAGAGGAATGATATTTGCAAAAAAGGAGTCAGGGATGCAACGGAACTCCCTTCTTTTCCAAAGGCCAGAAGGAGGCAGCAACCAAAGGCGGATCACAAGCAGAAGAAGCAGAGTACTACCTATGTCCGAGATCAAAAGTACCTGCGCAGCAGAATGTCCCAGAAAATAAACCAGGTGTGGGTGCGGAAAGGCGAACGACCGGGTGCACCACCGTCAACTACACAGGCAAAGCCTCTTATTAGTAACCAACAACACGACGCTAATAAGAAGTCTGTCAGAAATTCTTCTGCTAAAGTAAAATCTATTTGGGTGCCCAAGAAGTCGATGAAGGCAAGCCCACAATCTAGACAAATTTGGGTGCCTAAGGCTTGCTTGAGGGCACAAGTAGTTACGCCAAGGCCACAACCTATGCAGCATAACCCATCTACGAGTACAACCAGTATTCCCTCGTGCTCAACACTTAGGAACACACCAAGACCCATGAGCATGCATGTAATCACTTATATGTGGGTCCCTAAAAGGCCCCATTCCCAAACAGCGACACCGACACAGCTCTCTAGAGTCTCTACGAAACCGAAAGCAAAGCCCATCCACTGCATTTGGCAGTCTAAGCCCTGTAATAAACCCCCCGACCCCAATTTGTAAATTCACCCCACTTACTCACGGCATTAGTCTCCTAGGAATACACAAACATTAACTACACTCACTGTCTTCGTGCACTTACTAACCACTAACTCACCATCTACCTCATGTTAATGTTGTAACAGGGACAACAACGGATTTATTCTGTCCATTACGATTTTAACACATGATTCTATATTCTCACAGAATCAGAAGGCAAGAAGAAAAATGGCAGAAGTGACAGGTTCGGGCTCACAAGTAGGGATACTTACTGCAGGAATTGATGTGGATAGCCTACCTGTGGACGTGCCCCCGACTGAACGACCAGTGGAGATGCAACACCTTCAGCAAATCCCGGTGCCAGACCCACCTACAGGGATCACGGAAAGAGTCCATGCCAATTCTCATTGGTTCAATGGCATGCCCGGTCCATTAGGAGAGGCCAAGTATATCTGGGAGTCTAAATGCGAGTATGACAGATCATGGGTGCGATTCCAATTTTTCTCCAAAGAGTTCGAGACTTTACAGAACACCGAAGATCTCCAGACCATATGGCAACGAGCAGGGTTGGCGGAATATTTTGAAGCCCCACTACCTAAACCCGATCTCCTCCAATGTTACTATTTGGTCTCCACATTACAAGCTAATGAAGATAAGGACCAACCCGGATCATTTGTTCTCCCCTCATTGCTGGGCAACAACGAGTTAAAGAGGTTTGAACTTACTGTGGAGTTGGTAAGCGACGCTTTAAATATGCATGGCACGCATGTGCCCTCAGAAAAGGATGCTCTCGTTCCCACCAATATGAAGGACAGGAAACTAGTGAAGCTGAAAGACATGGCAGCACTCACCCCAAATGTGTCCATCCCCCTCCGCATGTGCATGCAACATTTTGCCTTCCCCGGCCAAGACCGATTCACGCAACCACACAAGAAGATCTGGTTTGCTCTCTACTTGGCGGAAGCAGGTGCGTTACCTATTAAGCTACCAGTGTGGATTATAGATCAGTTGTATGAAGCAAACAAACGGGCTTCTAGGAAATTAGTGGTGAACGGATGCTGTGCGATCACACGCATTATTTACCGATGCCTAGCATATGATGTTCCCATTGAACGTGCCTTAACTTGGGCACAATTACAAATGTTTAAAAGGCTCAAGACGTCCACACATCAGTCCAAGCGTATGAGGGGCGCGATCCCTTGTGTCCAGACAAGGGAAGTCCTGACTACTCCTGAGGCATCACCACTAAGAGAGGGCACTGTACCTCCCTTTACCATTAGGATTCCCAGGTCGGAATCTGACACTACGACACAACCTACCCCATCGGCTCCTCCTGTTACACCTGAATTCGAATTTGCTGCCACTGGAGAGGCTGAAGGACTGGACCCCCAGGATTTCGAAGCATTCCTACAAAGCACACAATTCTCTGATGTGGAATTTTATTCAGAGGCAGAGGAGCAGGGCACATCCTCACGAAGAAGAAGAAAGTCTACAGACGGTAGACATGTCCATTGGAGTGACGCTCAGCAAAGTCAACAACACGGACACCCGGAAGAAGAAAAAGCATATGAAGAAGAGATCACTGAAGCCCCAGCATATACAGCAGAACTCCGAAGGCTGTATCAGATTATGGAAAGAGTGCGATCGCAGCAGTTACTCACTGAACAGAGCAGCAGAGTACTTATGACTCAGTTGTTGGAAGAAGCGGGAATTGACTCAGAGTACAGGGAAGGTCTCTTATTGATGGCAGAAACATATGGAGTTGTAGAAGCTGTGCGCACTGCCATTCAGAGGCCTTCAGTTCAATATGACCCACGAAGGTTCCAGACACGACCTCGCTCAGGTAAAAATATCCAAATCCCCGTTACAGTTGCAGAAGAGCCAACTACTACACCAACCTCCCAAACAGCTAGTCAACAGCACCCCGCCACCCATGAGGCGTCCACCGAACCACTACCACCTACTCCCCCACCATCACCTCCTCGAACAGAGACAGTGGAAATCCCATCGACCACTCAACCCACTGACCCAACCTTCATCTTTCGTACTCCCATCTCTAGTGCCACCCTATTCTCTACCACTGATAATCCAATCTTCGAAGCAAACCCCAACCCTACACAATCCGCTGAACCCCTCCTAGAGCCTGCCCTAGGGCAACCATCCCCAACGCCCTCAGCCACGGGTCATCCTGACCCTAGATCCACATTCATGGGCTTCCCTGCTACCACGCAACCCTTTCAACCCTCCTCAAATTTACGACCTCAACCCCCGACATCCCTCTCTCCATTCCTACAATCCCTCCATGACTTCCTTGCTAGGGCTTTTCAACGAGGCTCTCAACCATGCCCTGTCGTTTCAGCTCCCCACCCCACTTCACATCTATTCACCACTTCCACACACACACCACCTACCATACCAATGTATATGGCAGGCCCCACACTAACACCCACTCCTGAAGGTATGGACATTTCACCACCCACGGCACCTCCACCCACGGTTTCACCTCCTCCCGTTCCCCCTCCACCAATTTCACCCACACACACAACTTCCGTAGACACATCATTCACTGTCTCCCTTTCCCAATTCCCTTCCCATGCATCTCCCACGATAAACAACCCACACTCATCTATAGGAAATGCATTGGACACCATGTTGGCTTGTATATCAAATTTAAGAACAGATTACATTCAGCTCCAGCAACAAAACGAACGCCTGCAAGAGCACTCAGCGACACTACAGCACCGCCTTGCGGCACTAGAACAGGAGAACGCTCGCCTCCACACACAGTTCCAAACCCTCCAAGAAGCCCATAACATATTGGAGGTACAGTTACAGAACGTAGATCAGGAAGCGGTGCAGGTGGTAGAAGGTCACCTACGGACACAGCTGGAACGCAACTCTAAACTTCAGCAAAATATGGCACTACTCAAACGACATCTTGCGGCTGCTCAGGAAGAGAACAGACGTCTGCAAATACAAAATCAAGAGAACCTGGAGGCAGCTATTGAGAGCACACCGGGGGCACCCATCAGCCCATCCAAGTTTCAAGCAGTGACCCCCGATAATATCAAGATTATATTGGAAGATTATGCCATGCTGCTCGAAGCACATGATAAGCTATCAGAGGAGCTAGGACAACTGAAGCAGGAACACCAACAAGGACCAACAGCTGCCCCTCCAACCACCCCCTCTGCGGCTTCGCTTCTCAACGCAGAGGCCATAAAAGATCTCCAGGAACAGGTAACTGAATTGCAAACACGTCTACTGCAATATGAGAGACCATCTTCCCCTCCGGAGGCTCCCACGGACGAAGAAGTTGTGCAAATTCCTGTGGAACAAACATTTGATGAAGAATATGATCCGCAACCATTCCCAGGAGGCCAACAAACCGAAGAAGCGCAGGACACGTTCGAGGCACCACGGCCGCCATGGTTACGACAAGTGGAGGAAATAGGGACTTCGCATGAAGAGCGCACCGTAGTGCAAAATCAGGCCATGAGGGTCATAGAGGAGACTGTGTTACAATCAGCTTACTTCAAGAACTTGTCATCGAGACGCCTGATTCTCTCATCGGAACTCCAATACAGGCCGTATTATATTATCTTGGCTGATTATAATGCAGAAATACAAAGAGTCACGGGTCAGATTCCTACTTTTGCGACCCAATTTCAACCCGAAGACCTTCCTCCAGAGGTGCGAAAAGGCAAGATTCGTCAACCAACATGGCGGCAGAAACTTTTAGAGACCTATCCAGAAATGCTACGCACATGGAACAACACGCCGTTGCACCTCCTGTACAACCCATGCTACGGTCCAGTCCCCCGCCGCAGGTCGTGGAAGGCATTTAATATCAAGGTACAAAACAATGCGCAATGCAAGGAATGGCTGAACTACCCATACATCGCGCCACCACAAGGACCACCATCGGTAGCATATATGATGGGAACCATTCGCCACTGGATGCCGCGCTTGAAGCCCATGCCAGATGTAGCAGCGCAAATGATGCTTAAAATCTTAGATATGATGCAAGTAGTGCTGAAGACCTTTAGAAATGCAGCCGCACCACAGGTACGTCTTCCGAGGTTTAGCAATGGAAATTACGACTTGGTGTATGACATGAGCACCACCCCCAGTATCCGTGTGGCTTACGCTTGGCATGCGCGCATCAAATACCTCCCCGCCTGCTACAAACAGACCTTTGAAGAAATGTTCAGATCAGGGTTCTGGGAGTATCACTCGGAGATTTTCGCACCAAAGCCGACACATCTGCTTCAACTGTTTGCTTGTGAACAAGCAATGTATTCAGAGTACTACACCACCCCGCAACCAGAGACCCCCGGTGCAATAAATTGGGAGGCATTGGAAGCCGATCTAGCAAGAGGCTTAAGGATAGGAGAACATGAACTGGCCACCAATGTCATCCAATATTACATCGACCACCCGCGAGAACAAAGGTCTGTCAGGGGCGACAGACGCTAGGAAGGGGGGAGTGTTGGCATACAAAGCAACAAAGGAGTCATGCACAATACGGCAACAAGGCCAGATCATTTTTCCCACAGATTATGTACAACTCAAGTGATTTTAATCACTACACAAACATTGTAAATCCCGTTTTTGGTAGATTAGACTCCATTTTGTGCAAGCCGAGGAGTCCTCGAGCTTGAGGAGTATTAGAAGTACCCTCGTACCAATTTTCATAATTTTTAGACTTCGTTTGAGCCCTCAAATAAGCCCTGGAACCTAATTTTTAACTAGGCCGGACACTAGGTCTGGACAGGGCCTAGCACCTCCTTTAATGTCAATCCGGGAAGACGTGAGGATGGTATGAAGACCTCGAGCAAGTGGCGGCACAAGTGCGTGAGTGAGAAGCACACAAGCATGCACACACATACACACACACGCGCACACACGGCAAGACAAAGAGAGAGAATCAATGGAGTTCTTTAGATTACTTTCAAAAACTCTTACAAGTTTGTTTCAATTACAATCTACCTCAAAAATGAGCTCTCTAGCTCTTTTTATAGTTTTTGACTAGCTTTTGGCCCTGTCCAGACCTAGTGTCCGGCCTAGTTAAAAATTAGGTTCCAGGGCTTATTTGAGGGCTCAAACGAAGTCTAAAAATTATGAAAATTGGTACGAGGGTACTTCTAATACTCCTCAAGCTCGAGGACTCCTCGGCTTGCACAAAATGGAGTCTAATCTACCAAAAACGGGATTTACAATGTTTGTGTAGTGATTAAAATCACTTGAGTTGTACATAATCTATGGGAAAAATGATCTGGCCTTGTTGCCGTATTGTGCATGACTCCTTTGTTGCTTTGTATGCCAACACAATGGCAAAAAGTCTTTACAAAGAGTCACAAAGTGACTTATATACATGTGCCTTAAAAATGGTCTTTTCACACAAGTGACCGGCACTTTATTGACTAAGCTCTAATTTCCTACTATTTTACAAGAGATATATTACAATGATTTGGGATTATGCATCTAGAGGACTCCTCTAGTGCATTTACATAGCTTGAAGTGAATCTTCTAGGATTTTGAAGAAGAAAAATATGCCCATTAATTTGAAAATTTTGGGCTCCTCTTTTGTGCCTCTTAGCTCTGCAACATTCTCCCCCTCTTTGTCTCTGTCATCCCTTGACAGGCTTTTTCTTCTCGTTAGTAGCTTGTCTAAGGCTTCTGAATACACGCACCCAGTGGTCGAAGAAGCGATAAGGACTGTCAGAAAATTTGTTACTTTATCTGAAGTTAGTCCTTTGCTTGTATGAGCCCCTTGGTATTCCCTATATCACAAATCTGGGTTGTTGTATTAAATCGGGCTGCCATGCACGCCATCAGTGGGTAAGATTGTGATGTTCTTAGTCACCCTCTTCAACTTTTCAGCCTCTGCCTCTTTCTAGCTTTTGGTCTTCTCATATGTCTTTGTCTTCACACATCTGACCATGTTGTATTGTTTGTAGCCTGTTTACTTTCTTCCTCTGCATGCCTTAATTTGTTGACCTCTACTCTCTTTTAAGAGAGTGTTACATTTTAAAGGTCCTATTCTTGAATCTTCTTTGTGACACTCTAGGACCTGTTCCATTTCTTCTCATCGTACGCATCCAGTGGATGAGGAGGCAACTAGGACCTTCAGTCAATTGGTTATCTTATCCGATGAAGAGTCCTTCGTGTGTTGTCTCTCTCCTCGACTTATTTCACTTCACCGCTTGCTCCTAGTGGATGAGGAAGCTATGTGCAACCTCCCATGAAATGTCATGGTTGTTATCTTTCTTTAATCTCAATCTTCAGGACCTAGTTTTTTGCTGTTGTCGCTTGATGTGTGTCCCTGCGGGGCTTTGGGCAAAGAGTTGATATTTTCCTTTATAATCTTCATTCCTTACTGAGCAGTTTTATTCTTTGATTTTCTTCGTCTTCTCTTTTTTCTTGATTCCCCTTCCACATGTCCCTCCTTGGTGTAGCTCAAGTGTAAGCACCACCTCCTTTACTTGTCAATCCACGGAAACGTGAGGACCGGTATGAAGACCACGAGCAAGTGAAGGCACAAGTGTGTGAGTGAAAGCACACAAACATGCACACACATACACACACACGTGCACAAGGTAAGATCAAAGAGAGGAACAATGGAAAGCTTCGATTGCAAAAGATTTCTCTTACAAAAGCTCTATTCTCTAACAAGCTAACCTCAAAAATGAGCTCTCTAGCTCGTTTTATAGTTTTTTTGACTAGTTTTGGCCCTGTCCAAACCTAGTGTCCGGCCTGTCAAAAATTAGGTTTCAGGGCTTATTTGAGGGCTCAAACGAAGTCTAAAAATTATGAAAATTGGTAGGATGATAGTTCTAATACTCTTCAAGCTCAAGGACTCCTCGGCTTGAACAAAATGGAGTTACAAAAATAGAAAATGGTATTTACAATGGTTTTTAGTGATGAAAATCACTATTTTTGTAGTGGATTCTTCTGAAAAATTGACATACACTTCTTGGAGCTCCCTACTTGCTCTCTCTTCTTCTATGTCCACTTTTTTTATGTGCTTCCATGTTTTATGCTTGACCTTGAGTTCCAACACTCCCCCCCCTCTCGATTTTGCTTCCCTGACAGACCCTTGTTGTAATGGTTGTTCCAGGTAGTGCTTTGAGACGTAGTGTACATGTAGAAACGAGATCCTTCTTTCTTCCAAATGTGGCAAATCGATTGACCATTTCTTCATTTGTTTCTTTGGGCTTGTGCAAGTGGTAGTCCCGTGATATGTGCTTCATCCTTGGATTCCAGCATGAATGTGTCGTTGTGAGTCTCCATTGATGGCCTCTAGATCTTCCAGGTGATGTTCATAGGAGTCATGCCAAGTACCCGTATCCCCTAATGGATGATGGATAAGTATGTTCGTGCATGGGTTGAGGAAAATATGTGCCTTGTGCATGGCCTTATAAGGTGTCCCTATGCATGCTTACTTGGAAAATGCATTGGAAGAAGTATGGTGCAAAAATTGGGGGTCTTGAGCTAAGTGCTCAAGGGTATGCCGACGAAAAGGTTTCCTAATCTATCATGATTATGGTGTTGCCAAAGTAAAGATACTTACCATGGTGAAGGGTCGATCGATGTTTATCTCTTCGTGTTGTACACCTGGCATTTGTGATGGAACATTGTCGATGAATGTCCCTGTTGATGGTCCACTAATGAAATTGTTTTGTGAGTGCCGGGTTTTGTCTCCTCTTTTCAAAGCAACGTTTGCCAAATACTGAGAATTGAATTTCTTTATATTCTTTGACAAACAACATTGGGTAACTCTTGCAGATATCTCCCTGGATGCTCTCGTATATGCATTAGTTAAGCATCACTCAAGTTGCGGACCTTCAAGCTCTTCACTGCTACCATGGTAAGAGGAAACTATATTTGTGGATGCCATGTTCATGCCAAGTTCTTGACATCTATCAGATAAGGCAACAATTATATCATTTGCTAGCGGAGATACACTTCTATCCAAGCTGATAAATGCCTTGTAATCAACAGTTCCACCTTCAACTCAGCATGGCTCATTCATGTTTCATGAGCGAAACCTGGGAACAAGTTCTGTCTCTCTGTTTTTTTCTTCTGCTCCCTTTTTTTTCTCTTTTTTTTTTTTTGGAGCGATGTCACAAAACAAGAAGACAGATGTTAGTATGAGTAACAATAGTTGAAGTATATCAATGTGCTCTTGTGCATGGGACTCTCAAGTGTGTATATGCACGGCCATGTAATGTGACCCTATATTAATGCATACTTTGGAAATGCATGACCTGAATGGTGCAAAAGACTGGGTTGTGCAAGGAGCACATGGTTGTCGCTCGTCGAGGCTTTCAATGTTATTTGCGGATGTTGATGCCATTTGTCGTGGAGGTATCCATTGGATCTCGAGATGACAACTAATCCATCCTCCTTATGGGGATCCATTTGAGAACGATCTGTGACTATGTAGTGAGCGCCTTTGGCATATTCATCCTTGGCTGGTTTCTTGACTGTTGTGTCCCTTGTGGTTGGCACTTTGGTTTTGTAGGGGCCGCTCATGCTTTTGGTTTCCAAACCCATAGCTTTGTGGCTGGTCGCCTGACTCGCGTTGGAGAGGTTAGTTGGTCCACTTTTGTTCTTGGTGTTTGGTTCTGACCTTTGCCTCGCCTTGGCTTCTTTGTTGAGACTTTTTGCGTATGGGAGAGCATAGGTTGTTGCGGACGTAAGAGCTTCCTAGGTACCCACATGTGTAATCGCCCTTGTTGAGCTACAACTAATTTCTTAAGCACCCAAATTTGTCGAAAATCTTGTGGTTGAGCTTGTCCAAGCTTCTTCCTTCATCGTCTGGCCTGGTTGGATTGCCTGGATGGGGTTTGTAAGGGCAAGGCTGGAGGTTGCTCTCCTTTGCGTACCCAGATCTGCATCATGCCCAGAACTGCTTCCTTGTTGAATGGCGTCTTTCTATTTGCTATAGCAGTTGTCTTGAATTGTTGTGTTTGCTTCTTAGGTTGAACTATTGGGGATGCTTTACTCTTTGAAAAAGAAGGAGGGTTTTCTTGCCTTTTCGATTGTCCTTCCATGATTGAGTCTATCTGGATCATAGAGCTTTTGACACAAACAACATCTTGTTCATGAAGATTAGTCTTAGACGAACTAAGAGAGTGTGTGGTGCCATGATATGTGAGCATGTAGTTCCCTAATTCTATTGTAATGCATTGTTCATGTACCCAAACTTGAAGAATTTGACTTCTTAGGTTTAAGTTAACTGCATGGTCATAGATCCAATCTTGACCCAAGACAAGTGGTTCTGTAAGGTTCTCATCTTGACACACTAGTGCTTTGACTTTCATTGGAACATCTTGAAGGTAGATGGGAAGTTCCACCTCGCCCAAACAAGGGGTTTCCACACCTCCCAATCCTATGAGATAAGCTTCTATGGGATTGATGTTCAACTGCAAATCTTGGCAATAGGACAATCTAACTGCACTACTTGTTGCACCTGAGTCAATCAATGCTTTCACAGTCCTTGCACCCTTTCCTTGTCATATCTCTATGGTCACAAAGGGACGGCGGTCAATGACTTGAGATGTAATTATGCCTGACTTTTGGCACATATCCATGTGATATTTTGGGGCTTTTGAGGCGACATCTAGGCCTAGTCGCCTTAACTTATTTCGCCTAATACGCTCTTTGGCCTCTGCCTGTGCTTCTTCTCTCACCCTTAACTCTTCTTCTTTTCACTTCTTAGCAGTGTTGAGTCTCATTAGCATATCCTCAGTAAGAGGTTCTTGATATATCTTGACTCTACATCCACTAATATAGTTTGGCAAAATATCTCCTTCTAAAGTGGCCAACTGAACTGCACCGCTAGTGGAAATTCTATTAATGATCATGGGTCCGTATCCTCTTTTTTCCAACTTACGGGCATGCTGCTTTAGCGTATAAACCAGCACTAGGTCTCCCTCTTTCAATCATTTATCTTTGATGTGTGCATCAAAGTATGCCTTTTGTCTTTTCTTTGCAGCATAGATGCCTGCCGCCGCGCGTAGCCTTGTCTCACCTAAGCGTTCTAGATCAAAGATCCTAGAGGACAATTCATGTCCATTCCACTCATACTCTTGTGCTACTTTTAAAGCGGGGATTAAGAAATCTAATGGTAGCACATCATTCTATCCGAAGACCATCTAAAATGGGGTGGCGTTGAGTACCGTTTTGTAGGCAACTTGATAAGCCCAAACACCATGATGAAGTTGTTTGTCCCAATCAAAGCGTTTATTATTTACTAGTTTTGTCAATACGTTACAGAGGATATTATTGGTGCTATCGACTTGTATGTTAGCTTGTGGGTGATAAGGGGCAGACTTCTTATGTATCACTAAGAATTCTTGGAGAAGATTTTCAATAACCTCATTCAAGAAGTGTGTGCCTATATCGCTCACTAACTCTATTGGTAGCCCATATCTTGTGAACACATTCTCGAATAAGAACTTAGCTGTAATATGAGCATCATTCTTTGTTGTGGCTTTCACTTTGACCCACTTTGTAAGGTAATATGTGGCTACAATAATATACTCTGCATGGGAGTTTCTAGCTGGGGGGTTAATAGGACCTATGAAGTTTATGCTCCACTTCGAAAATGCACGCCCTCCCATCATTGGCCTCAAAGGCATCTCATCTTTTCTAATTGGATATTGTGCACGTTGGCATGTGTCACATTTCTTCACATAGGTATGAGCATCCATATGAAGAGTGGGCCACCAAAGTCCTGAGAATAGAATGGTCTTGATTACTCAATCAGGACCAAAGTGTCCACCTGTGACACCATTGTGTGCAGTTTCTAAGACTTTCAAATAGTCTGATTCATGAACACACAATCTTAAGTAACCATCTTTGCCTCTTTGGTATAGTTGTCTCCTAGTAAGGCATAACCTTGAGCCTCTTGCTCCATGCTTCGTCTTCTTGCTAGACTAGCCTCTTTGGGTAATCTTCCCGATCTCATAAACTCTACCAATGGAGCACTCCAATCAGGAATTAATGACACTTGATAAAGGGTGGCATGCTCCACTGGTGGTCTCTCTCTGCACATTGGACAATTCTTAATCAACTCATGTGTTTCTTTGTCCATGCTAGGCCAATACACTCCTAAACATTTCAGATTTTGTAATATGCGTTGTTTAGAATAATGATTTCCTAGCAATCCTTCATGAGCTTGTTGCAACCAACTACTATGTTCATTGTCCTCAACACAACAAGCTAATACACCCTCAGTACCTTGTTTGTACATGCTTCCTGCCAATATGTGATATTTTTGTAATTTTACAATTTCTTCTTGTGATGTTTGCACATTCTTATTTGCAGGACCGAAGGTGAGGACTGGTACCAACTTATTTGCCCATTTAGGAACAACTTCCAAATTGAACAGATAAGCATCAGGTAGTTCATCAGACACTCCTTGCGGTGACTCTCATGAAGTAATGCGAGAAAGGTGATCTACCCGGAGGTGGGTTCTACCTTTTCTAACAACAACTTCAAAGTCATATTCCATTAGTAAGAGAAACCATCTTACTAAACGCCCTGTATTGCAAGGTTTATTGACCAAATATACCAAAGCTTGATGATCAGTGAAAAACTTGAACTTATTGGCCAATAGATAGTGCCTAAACTTCTTCACGGCATATACCATGCCTAAGCCCTCTCGCTCAGTTGTGGTATAGTTTCGTTCCGCTGCGGTTAGCTGTCTGCTAGCATATGCTATGGGTAAATCTAAATTTCCTTCACCGGTGGGTTGTGCTAGCACACATCCTATGGCGTGATTGGATGCATCCACATGGACATGGAATGGTTTATTCCAATTAGGAGTGGTCAGTATTGGTGTTGTGCACAAATGTTTCTTCAGTTCATTGAAAGAATTCTCGCATTCATCGTTCCACTCAAAATTTGTCAACAAACCATAAAGAGGTTTAGCTATGATCGTGTACATGTGGATAAACCTACGATAATATCCACAATGGCCCATAAAGCTTGTACCTCTTTAACATTCCTTGGCCTTGCCAGCTCCGCTATGGCTCGTACCTTATCTTCATCTGTTGAGATTCCATTCTTAGAAACAATATGACCTAAGATTTTACCTTGACGCACCATGAACACACACTTTTCTGGGTTTAGACACACTCGATATTCTCTACACTTGTTGAACACTTGTCTGAGCTCAGGGATGTGAAATCTTCTTTCTTGGGAATGAGCACATAAATCATCCACATACACTTCTAGGCTCTTTCGCAAGAACTCTCTGAAGACATGACACATGAGCTTTTGGAATGTTGCAGGTGCATTGGTGAGCCCAAATGGCATCACACGAAATGCGAAGATTCCCCACTCTGTGGCAAAAGTTGTTTTGTGTTGATCTTCTGGGGCAATGGCTACTTGATTGTAACCTGAAAATCCATCAAGGAAGCTATACACTTCCTTGCCTGCAACACGCTCCAATAGGTGTTCCGTGATTGGAAGTGGATAACTGTCTCTGATCGTAGCGGCATTAACTTTTTTAAGGTTAATACACACTCGCAACTTTCCATTCTTCTTGGGCACCACTACAATGGGGGACACCCATTCAGTATGCTCAATCTCATAGATGAATCTAGCTTCAATCAGCCTATCAATTTCTTCTTTTATTTTGGTTGCATATGTATCATTATATGTGTAGGGCTTCTGTTTGGTGGGCTTGGCATCAGAAGTCATGGGGATAGTATGAGAGAAAATTCTTGGATCTACCCCTTTCAAGTCTCTATAGTGCCATGCAAACACATTCCTATATTCCCTTAATAGCACTACGAGCTCCATTTCTTCTCTTGCACTTAGGTCATCTCCTATATATGTGCATCTGTCTTCGTTCTCTTCAATGGTCACTACAATTTTCTTGGTCTTTTCTTTATTATCATATGATTCTCCTATGATGGCCTCTCTCTTAGGCATTTGTACCAAAATTATGTGGTCGTCAACTTCATATTTCTTGAAGTTTTTTGGTACTTCAAACAATGATTCATCCTCTTCTTGTTTCACTGCTTTTCTTTTCTTTTTCTTTTGACTGCTCTCACTTCCATCCTTTGAATTTACGGTTTTAATACTTGTGAGAGGTTCTTCTTCTTTCTGGGTGAACACTCCTATATCTTCTAGATAGTGTTGCTCTGTGTTAAAGCAACTATCCATCACAATGGACTCTATATGATCGTCATTCTCTTCTTCTTCTATGACATCATTAGGGTCACATTCTTCTAGCAAGGGCTGACACATGAACACTGAAATATCATAACCCTCCTCATCACAATGAGGTGTCCATTGTTCTTCATTGACAGCAATGTCCATGGTGGCTAAGATTTCTGGCCAGCCATGAGGCTCAAATTCCTCATCCGGAAAGATCATCGGTGTGTAGGCTAGGTCTCTAACTGGTCTATCTCCTCGTGAAGTTCCTTCTTCTCTCGCCTTCAAGCGTTTTTCCTCTTCCTCTGCAACCTTGCACATCCACAAATGATTATCTTCATGCAACCAGGATGGATCAGGTGAACTTCTCGAATGCACAGAGATAGAATCTTCTTTTGCTTTGTGGATAGGATTCCATTGTAGGGGTGGTACATCTCTGAAGATGTAATCCTTCAAAATGACCTTGGTGGTGACCCCTAAGTGTTGCAAGTACAAGGAGTTGGTTCCCCAATCCTGTACTATTTGCAATTGTCGTAGGAAGGGTCTTCCTAGGATCATCTCATAGACGTTATTTTTCTCAAAGTCACATATAGCAAATATATGTTCAAACTCTACCCCACAGGTGGTTAGAGTTATCCCTTCTAGCAATCCTAGAGGTCTTTCAAAATGACCGTCAGCCATTTGAAGCTTCATTCTAGTTGGTCTTAATGTGGGTTGTCCCCATTCCTTCCACAAGGAGGTGGTTGCAATAGCAACACCAGCACCTGAATCTATGATTGCTTTGGTTGTGTAACCTTGGTAGGTGATTGGAAGATAAGTATTACCTTCTTCACCCTCACACATGTCTCCTATTTTATCGAGAGGTATCTCTGGAACTTTTTGCTTAGATCCTGTTTTTGGCATATTGGAATCAAGTTCTAGAACATGATCCTTCACATGGTTCCATAGCTCAGGTTTTGCTTTGAGCAGCTCTTCTACAGTGAGATGACACTGAACCTTAGTGTTCTTCACGACATCGGTGTTCCTTGGAACCACTGAGTCTTCATTTCTTACCAATATTGTGTGAGCTCTGATCTGAAGAGACTCAGATTCCCATGGGCCTGGAAATTCAGGCAGTTCTTCTAAGGTATTAGATTCAAAATCTAACCTTTCGTCTTCTTGTTGTTCTACTTCATCTCCGTAAATAGATGGAATGTCTTGGGGAAATTGATCATGAAGATCATCAATCTCATGAATAGGAGGGAAATTACCCTTCTCCTTGGCCCATTTCTCTTGTATTTCCCGCAAGAACTCTTGAGAGTGCTCCTGAATTGAAGGAGGTATTCCAACATCTATGGAATTCGGAACATACGCTCCCTTTGGTGGTGAGCTTCTTCTCTCAATAATTGGTTGAGCCTGTGGAGGTAAAGAAACTTGTGGTTTGTTTACCGACTGCTCTAATCTTTCTAGTAAGCCCTGGAAATGCAAATCCGGTTTGACAGAGTTTGTCTGATTGAACTTTTGACTAGTCTCAAGTATAGATTGAGCTTGTTCTACCATTTTCATGCACATTTTCATCCATTCAATCTCTAAATCTGCTCTAGGGTAACTCTTGTCTAGGTTTGCAGCTGTAGGCCCTTCTTGAAGTCAAGCCTGGTAGGCTTTGAACATCATGTCCAAGCCTTTTGGGATTGGATCTGCAAGAGCAGACCCTGGTTGCGGCCTTTTTACAATGGGTGGTGGGGTGGGATGAGATGGAATGGATGGAGTTTCGGCATGCAAGGGGTTTTGAGATGCAATGTCATCTTTTTTTCGCTTCTTTCAGGCTTTCTTCTAGTTCGGATAGCTTTTTATTCCACTTGCGATTGGCCTTCTCTCTAGTATCCTTCCATGTTCTTGTTTTCCTCTTACTAGGCTCTCCTGATTCACTCGACTCTGATTGTTCAGCTGGCTTATCCTGTTTTAAGGCTTGTGCCCTAGTGACTGCTTGTACAGGAGCCACATTACTGCTACTAGCACTTGAATCCGCCACTAAGCCTACCACATTAATGGGTGTAATCTTGGGTGCACTGGAGAGGTTTCTTGGGCAATCTCTAGGGAGATGGTCTTTGCCACAATCAGGACAAAAAGCTTGTATTGTGATAGCATGTCCTTGACTCGGAGATGGTGGGTGGGGACAATCACGAATGAAATGGTCACCTTGACATCTGAAACAAGATCCTCTAGGGGCTTGTGGTCTCATTTGTCTCAATTGGGGCCTAGGGTTAGGATTTGTGTACATGACATTGGAGTATTCTGGCTCCCAATTTTGCTCCATAGGTGGTGCCTCATATTGATATGAGTAAATCTCACTATGCTCCGGCGACTCAATGTAATAAGCATGTGGACTACCTTCATGGGAGTAGTCTGAACTATGAGCATGAGAGTCATTATCTGGTATCAATGGGGTTAGTGGCACCAATGCTCTATTTGGATTTTCCTCTCCCACAGCATACTTGATTGGAATCACGTTGGCAGGAGCTGGAGGTTGGTTTCCCAAGACTGGTTGTGGCCTATATTGTGCTTGATATTGTTGTTGTGGTCAATAATATGGCTGTTGGTATTGGTTCTGATACCTACCTTGTTGGTAAGGTTGTTGATAAGTTTGTCTAACAGTCTGCCTATTGTATGGACAATCTTGAGCCTTTGTGTATTTTCTCTCAATAGTGCAATATGGAGAATTCCTTTCTCTCATGTTCTGGTTGTGCATTGGGCATATGTTAGTCATGTGGTCCCCTCCGCAGGTATAACATTGGTTCAATGAGGTGACTCTTTGTGTTTGTCTATTTTGGACTCCCAGCTTCTTGGCAACTTGCTCAGCTATCTCATCTATTTCTGTGGAGATTTTTGAAGTATGACTAGTAGAACTATCAGAATCCTTATAGAGTTTGGACAATCTTAACTCCTCACCCAAGTTATCTTCTATGTCAATGCAGGTCCGCACACACTCTTCTATGGATCTAGGCTCTTTCAAGTACACATATGATCTTAACTTTGTGCTCAGTAAGCCATCTAAGAACAAAGCCACTTGTTTGGCTGGTGTGGGTAACTCTAGAGCAGGGCATCTTTCTAGGTACTGTCTGAACCTTCTACCTGCTAGTCGCACTGTTTCTTGGGGCTTGAAACTGTGGATCAAGGATGATGTGTTATGCCTGATACCACTCTTGGAAAATTCTACAATGAAGTCGTCTAGCAGATGACCTATATCGTGATAGTTGCGACTACTCAGTGGTTGAAACCAAGCTAGGGTAGTGCCCTTAAGAGTCAAACCAAATGCCTCGTACTGGTTGAACAAATCCTCAACTTGTTCAGCTCTTAATACTTGTTTGAACTCGGCCACATGATCATAAGGATCTCCTGTCCCGTCAAAGTAATTCTTCATTGCCTTGATCACTTGAGTGGGTCTAAGGGTTCTTGGGTGCTCTCGGGGTCTAGGCAATGGAAAATCATGTTCATCTCTGTGTTGCCTATGTGCTTGATGTCTTTCTCTTTGAGATCTTCCATTTTCAAATCCTGATCTATTTATGCCCACAGTGTGTGCATAACTTACCTCAGGTCTCTCTCTATTTCTTTCTCTCTAGGCTTCATGAGCTTGGGATGATCCTACTCCTTGGAGGCCATGGGACACATTGGATCTTGGTGGATGGAAAATCAATTCACTCTTCCAAGTATATGTATGTCTATCATGTTCTGTTACCAAGAACATTTTCTCTGATGTGTTATCCAGGTAGACAACTTTGCCTGGTATCTCTGGATCCTTGAACTCGTAGATGATGACTATACTCAATTGGCTAGGTTGATCTGGCTTGAATCTCCAAAAGGCTTCCTCTATTTCTCTATTCAAGAAT
The DNA here is from genome assembly GCA_020310875.1 of Ceratopteris richardii. Lineage (NCBI taxonomy): Eukaryota > Viridiplantae > Streptophyta > Polypodiopsida > Polypodiales > Pteridaceae > Ceratopteris > Ceratopteris richardii. The sequence continues at coordinate 147,439,875 of CM035434.1, forward strand.
AGTTCTATGCTTTTGTTGTCTTGAGGGATCCAATCTGGAGTGATCACTCTGGTCAAAATTGACTTGCCTCTAGGACTATGGGGTCCTTGTCCTACATTTCCTTGTTCTAGGTCTCCTATCTCATTCTTAGAAATGATATTTGCAAACTCATCGGTCCTATCTGGTAGGTTGGTGACCACATACATGGTTCCTTCCTTATCAATGTATGAACCTTCTTTGAACTTGACCACCGGGTGTTCAAGGGTTGATCTAGATTTTTGAGTTGGACCACTCATCGCCTCAAGCCATCCTCATAGATGCGAGCACCTAATCGGTTGGTCCGAATATATGCCAATTGTGTCTTATAGGGACCTTCTGGTGTTTGTAGATGGGCAGTTCCTGAGCCACCTGCCGGTTTCCCCATGCTAAAAGACATTTCTGAGTTACTTGTGTCTGAACTTAGTACGTGAGGATAACCACTTAGTTGTTGTGCCCAAGACTTAGCTCTATAATTGACACTAGCCTCAGAAGATCTAATGCTTTGTCTATCCTTGCCTAGGTGTCTACCAGATCTCAGGTTAATAAGCTTTGGCTAAGAGTCCAAAATTTCCCCTTGGTATGGTTCAAAAATACTTTGGAGTTCCCTTGGGTTCCTAGTCTCAAAAAATGGACTTTGGATGAAAAAGTTATGTCAAATCAAGCTCCTGGAGGTCAAAACAGGGAAACAGGCACTTATGGAAAAATCACGATTTTGTGTGAAAATCGCGATTTTGTGAAACCAAGAGAATCGCGATCCTGTGAAACCAAGAGAATTGTGATGCTATGAAACAAAGAGAATCGTGTTTTTGAGAATCGCGATTTTGTCTCAGAGAATCGTGTTTGATCATAATCGTGTTTTTGGCTGAAAATCGTGATTTGTGAGAATCGTGATTTGTGAGAATCGCGATTTTGAGCACATCCAGAGAATTGTGTTTTTGAAAAAATTAGAGAATTGCGATTCTGAGAATGACGACAGAATCGTGTTGCTTTCAGAAATCTTTTAGGCGGAAAATAGAAAATCACGATTTTCAAAAAAATTTGAATTTTTCACAGAATCGTGATTTTCATCACAGAATCGTGTTTTTTGGTGGGAACTTTGAATTTCTGAGCACCGAGCAATGGCGAGCTCCGTATGTTCATGAAAAAACACAAGCACTTGCTCTCTCTTGAACTTCCTAACTCCTTCCCACACAATAATGTATGAAAAGTGGTATGAAAATGGTGAAAATGCACTAAAAAACAAGAAATTTCTATGAAGATGAAGAGGGAAGAAGATGGAGATGGTGATGATGATGAAGATGAAGAAGAAAAATTAGAAAATGAACAAAAATGACAGTTTTTTTACCTTCCAACGTCGCAAATCTACGATCTTACCATCACAACGCTCATCCTCGAAGCTCTCTCCGGCAATGGCGCCAAAATTTGGTGTAGCTCAAACGTAAGCACCACCTCCTTTACTTGTCAATCTCCGGAGATGTGAGGACTGGTATGAAGACCACGAGCAAGTGAAGGCACAAGTGCGTGAGTGAAAGCACACAAACATGCACACACATACACACACACGCGCACAAGGTAAGATCAAAGAGCGGAACAATGGAAAGCTTCGATTACAAAAGAGTTCTCTTACAAAAGCTCTATTCTCTAACAAGCTAACCTCAAAAATGAGCTCTCTAGCTCTTTTTATAGTTTTTTTAATTAGTTTTGGCCCTGTCCAGACCTAGTGTCCAGCCTAGTTAAAAATTAGGTTCTAGGGCTTATTTGAGGGCTCAAACGAAGTCTAAAAACTATGAAAATTGGTAGGATGATAGTTCTAATATCCTCAAGCTCAAGGACTCCTCGTCTTGAACAAAATGGAGTTACAAAAATAGAAAATGGTATTTACAATGGTTTTTAGTGATGAACATCACTATTTTTGTAGGGGATTCTTCTGAAAATTTGACATACACTTCTTGGAGCTCCCTACTTGCTCTCTCTTCTTCTATGTCCACTTCTTTGATGTGCTTCCATGTTTTATGCTTGACCTTGAGTTCCAACACTCCTCCTGAACTCTGTCATCCCTGACACGCTTTCTGTGGCGACGTGAGTATGTCTGGATGACTTGCTGCTCTCGTTGATTAAGCAGATTTGCATGACATAACATGAATTCTTTCCATTGGCTTGACTTGACCCCGTCTTCTGGTGCCTGTCTATGATATGCAAAGAAACTCAATTGGTAGGCCACCATTATGGCATTAAGATTTGAAGACATTTTTATAAAAATTTTGGAGTCTATTTTAAAAAATCTAATGAAAAATGCTTCTTCAAATGCTTGCATGTAAGTACTTGGCAAAAACATAAGCCGTGAGTATATGTCCATAAGCGTTAAGCGGCTCGGTATAGTTGAGAGATCAAAAATGAGGGCATCTGACCCCTGATTAATGCCGATGAAGTTCAAAAAGGTATATTGGGCATGCTAGAACACTTTGATAACTGTAAGTAACATGCTCAAAATCTTATTAGTCATCTTGATGGCTAGATCTGGTACAGTTGCATAGCGTCCGATCCAAAATTCGATGGTCTTGATCATGTATTCCTCTGTCAATAGATAACCACGAGGTGGACTTGGTAGTAGTGGATAGTTGAGCCACTGATTATTGATGTTTCCTTGGCGCTGTTCTTCCCAAAATTGCGTCCAAGAGCATCTTTTGGGTACTGGGCAAAAATATGGATTTACCTAAAGTAGATACGGTGATGATTCCCAGTGTACCCTTAGGGTCGGATTCTTCTCCCAAAATTTCCTCCTCCATATGGGATCAGTTTTGTCGAATACCTCTTGTGTGTAGGTGAATGTTTGCATGCTAAACTAGAGGTTACTATCTGGCTCTTTATTTGTTGTGTTCTTTATATATTGTTGTGTTTGCTCTTTAAGTAAACCATATGGTACATTGAATGGTCTCATTACCTGTTCTAGATTTTTTCTTTTGATCTTTGCTTCCTTCATGACCTTTACCACTTGATCTTCAAAATCTTCTGTAAGTTGGGACACCAGTAGTGCCCGCTCGTTCCAGCTTAGTTCTCCAATATCTTGATGATGTCTTTCAGAGTGGATCTCTAGTTCCTCCCTTATCGGTGAATGATGTAAGGGGGGAGAGAGAGGACATATCTCAGTCTCCCCAGTAGCCGTTGTGGAGTGTGGAACTACTGGTGTCTCCTCTATTACCTTCTGTTCTAGTTGATCTTGTAATTGCTTGATTAATTTATCTTTGTCTTTAATTATTTCGGCGGCCTTCAAAATCGTTTCTTTGTTTTTGAGGAGCTCCTCTCCAATGACCGCGAGTTGATCAACATCTTCTTTGCATTGCTCAAAGTATTTATTCTCTGCAACCTTCCACTTCTTTCTCAGTTCTGCTGTGTCATCCATATACCTTTTCTCCCACTCTGCAATGATGGCTTGCTCCTGCTTGAGCTGATCTTCATACTTTGCTATCTTTTCTTCCAATGCTCATGTGTCCTTGTCTGTCCCATCAGGAGCTTCTATCGTTTGATTATATAGAAGTGTTGTCATCAGCTCCTTGTTTTTGTTTCATAAATTATCTACTTCATCCATGTATAGTTTAATTTGTGTTTCAAGGATCTTGCTTCTATTGTTCATTTTGGCCTTTTCAGCTTCGCTAGTCTCATATTTACTTTGTAACTCTTGTAATTGGTCTTTTAGTTTTTGATTTTCTGTTTGTAGTGTGTTGCATTGTTGCTTGGCTTCTTGGATTGCTATCTCTTTCTCTACTATGCTCTTTTGTGCTTGAATCAACTAGGCAGAGATATTCTCATCCATCTCTTGGAATTGACATTTTTCTCGCATTGCCCTGTCATAGTCAGCATCAACCTCAAGGATTAATTGTTGAGTGTCCATGGCAGTTTGTATCATGTGTTGTATCACTGGCTTGAGCTGAGTGACATCCACATTTAACCAAGTTTTTGGGATGCTTCAAGCTTCCCCTGTTCGTACATCCTTTCCTTGCTCCACGTGTAAGGTCTCGTTATGCGGTTGCCTAATTTGAAGTTGTACTTCTTGTTCTTTTCTTTTTTCTTCCTTATTAATGACCTTCGTGGCACTCCCTTGAAATGTGACATCCATGGGAGATGGTTCTACCACTACCCTTATTGGTGTAAATGGTTCTGATCCTTCAACTGTATTTTCCACTTGTTCTTCCTTGGGATTCTTGAATAAGACTTCTCTCGCAAGCAGAGTCTCTTGGATTTGAATATTAGAAGCTTCATTCAATTTAATAACATGTACCCATTCTTGGGAAGCTTCCTTCCTCGTCGTATCTTGGCTAGAGTTGATGGGCGCAAGCAGAGTCTCTTGGATTTGAATATTAGAAGCTTCATTCAATTTAATAACATGTACCCATTCTTGGGAAGCTTCCTTCCTCGTCGTATCTTGGCTAGAGTTGATGGGCGTTTGAACTGCCTTCATTCCTTCCACTTCTACATTCTTGTTCACTTCATTTAACTCCTCCCATTGTCCATCATCCTTGGAATCACTTTGAATGTCCACATTCAACATGGAGGTGTCTGGTTCTAAGATTTGATGATGAGCTTGAATTTATTAAACCCAATTCCCTGTATCTGTGGACCTTGATCAACCTTTTTCTTTGTTCTAAATCTTGATGGGCTTGCTAGTAATGGTGCCCTTGGACAGATAGATTGACTTGACCTTCCGTGAACTGGTGTGTGGCTTCCATTGCTTTGGCCAACTCTTCTCAGTGATAGGTTGACGGTCTTCAAGTCTCGTCCTTGGAAGTACATGTGCCCTTTTGGTGGTTGGAACTTCTGCTTATGCTTGCATCATTTCCCTTAGTCTCTTGGTACCTCTCATTCTAGGTTGGGAGCTTATTTCTGCTTCATCAATGACCTTGGCTCCCTTCTTCCTCCTAGGGACTGTCACAACCTTTGCATATTTGGTCGTGGTGTCAGATGATGACATCTCTCTTAAATGTTCTCTAATGCCCAATGCATGATATATCAATATAGTTAAGGCAACACTTCCATTCAAAAACTTTTTGTGATTCCACTGCTTCTTTGCCTCAAATAGCCATTCTTGAATATACGAAGTCATATTGACATGATTCCCAATTTGTTTAATAGCATGTGACAGCATTTGTACTACGATCTTTTGTGGAGCAGTGTACCTATGCATGTTAGGAAAGCAGAAGTGCTGATGCATGAGTCTTACTTCCTCTTCAATATCTATGTGATTAATGTCGTTGAATGTTCGGGTCTTTGCGTTTTTCATTTTTATTCTTGAAAAGAAAACAAGAATTAGTGTAGCCGAAGCATTTATTTATTTACATAGTAGGTCCATTCCTATGTAAGTAGAAGCTATGACCTGTCCCCAAGCAGGGAATGTGCACCACTAATTTTGTTATGTACCTCTTGTGCTAAATGCAAGGCCTTGTAATTTGGCCCTATCATGCATACTTTAGGTGCATTTAATGCTTCATGTGTGCAACTGGAATCTTTTAGGTCTTGGTGTTCCGGTGTTTGCTGCTTCTTTGGTTTCCAAATCCATGTTGTTTCTGAAGTTTGACGCTTAGTCTTCTTGTCATTTTGTTGTGTCCCATGTGCTTCTTCTTTCTTCTCTATTGTCTGAGTTGTTGGATTCCTACTTCTTCGGTATCTGTGGCGAGTCTCGCTTGGCTTTATGGTGTTGTTGTGTTGATATAGTGTTTCTTCGTGCTTGTCTATCTCTTGAGTGGCCACTTGTCTGACGTTCTTTGGAATCCACATTTGTTGCCATGTTCTTTGGGCTTCTATCAATGACTTTGGAAGCCATACTCTCAGAAGTCGCTTTGGTTCTAATTTTGGTGAAGAAGAACCTTTGTCCACCCTTGTCTTCCTATAATGAACTACGTGTACTGGTGTTGCCTCTGCTAATTCCTTCACTCGATCCTTGTGAACCCACTTTAGGGTGGCATTTCTTGATTGCGAGAAGCTGACAGTGAGTGTCCATGCTAATGATCTCCTTCTTTCATAGAAGGCTTTGGGAGCATTGTCCTCCTCGGTACCCTTCTGTTCATCATTCAAGTAGGTTGAATCTACTTTCTCTTTGGATGCATCGGGATTTGAAGTCCTTTCTTCCTTCACAACTTCTTCTGATTGGTTTGTTATGGAAACATTTGCCATGTACTCTTCTACAATTTGTATGATGTCCTGTCTATGAGAGGGTCTCTCTTCTAATAGACTAAAGATTCCCTTGTGCCCTATTTTGGCTGAAATGTATCCTTGAGTTAGGTGGATGCTCACCTCATTCTCAATGATCAAGTCTTGTCCTACGATCAAGTTCTCTATTAGATCCTCATCTCTGCACATTAGAACTCGTTGCTCCATAGTTGAATTTCCTAGGTGGAGGGATACTGTAGCTTCTCTAATGCATTCTATAACTTGACCTCCAACACCTATCATGTGGGATTTGGTAGATGTTACATTCGTTTGAAGATGTGTGATGATTGTACTTTGTATGCAACTGAGTGCTGCTCTTGAATCTATCAAGGCAACTATTAGCTGGTACTCTATCGTTCCAATTCCTAGATTTAAGTACGGCTAGGACATGCTGATAATGATTGTGTTGGAATTATGAACCTGATAGTTAGCCATGGGAATAGGTTCTTCTCCTTGTAGATACCGTTCATCTCTTTGCCTTATCCACTCTTTCTGTTTCTTGATACGCTCTAGGGCTTCTTGTCATGCTTCCTCTCTAATTCACTCTTCCTCTCTCTTCCTATTTTGTGCACCTACAAGGCATGCTAACATTTGGTCTGTCAATGGCTCTGTAGCTCAGTGATGAGTAGCACCTCCTTTAATGTCAATCCGGGAAGACGTGAGGATGGTATGATGACCTCGAGCAAGTGAAGGCACAAGTGCGTGGGTGAGAAGCACACAAACATGCACACACATACACACACACGCGCACACATAGCAAGAACAAAGAGGAAGACAATGGAGTTCTTTTCGATTACTTTCAAAGTGCTCATACAAGTCCAATTCAATTACAAGCTACCCCCAAAAATGAGCTCTCTAGCTCTATTTATAGTTTTTCACTAGCTTTTGGCCCTGTCTAGACCTAGTGTCCGGCCTAGTTAAAAATTAGGTTCTAGGGCCTATTTGGAGGTTCAAACGGAGTCTAAAAAATGTGAAAACTGATAGGTGGGTACTTCTAAAGCTCCTCGAGCTCAAGGACTCCTTGGCTTGCACAAAATGGAGCTACAAAAATATGAAATGGTATTTACAATGGTTTTTAGTGATGAAAATCACTATTTTTGTAGGGATTTCTTCTAACATTTTGACATACATTTCCTGGAGCTCCCTACTTGCTCCTTCTTGTGTGTCCAACTCTTTGATGCATGAAAAATTTAAATGGCCTACTTGCCAGATCTTCTTTGACTACTGTGTCTGCTTGTGCTTTCTCTTCGCTCTGACTCCCTTCGTAGGCTTCCTTGTCTTGTGAGTCCTTCAGTTCCTTGACAACTGCCAACACCCCCCCCCCCTCTCTCGCGTCTGTCGTCTCTGGCAGACCCTTGTCTAGCTGTGTGTTGGGCATAATATTGAAGCACATCGGAAGCGAGGTGGTGTTCTTCTAATCGTAGTCCCCATGCTAGGTCTGTTAACAATGCATCCCAATCCACTGGACCTGGGACGTCTGGATGGGGCACCCGCAATTGCTCTGAGTGGATGGTCCTCTCCACAGCAAATAGTTGGAGGAGATGTGAGGGCTTGGGTACAAATATTTCTGAGTGATATTCCCAGAACCCTGTGATGAACATCTCCTCGAAGGTCTGTTTGAAGCATGCTGGGAGGTATTTTATTCTTGCGTGCCAGGCATATACTACCTTTATTGAGGGGGTAGTGCTCATGTCATATACCAGATCTTGGTTGCCTGCAGTGAAGCCAACTCCTGAAAAGTGGGGATCCTTGATATTCTTGAATGTCCTGAATGTGATGAGCATTAATTCGAAGATCTTCATGCACATCTGTGCCACCACATCAGGTGTGTTCCGTAGTCGAATGCTCCAGTGACGGATTGTAGAAATCATGTAAGCAACAGTAGGAGGTCCTTGTGGAGGTGCTAGATATACATAATTTAACCACTTAGCACAACCTTTGACGTTCTTTACCGCAATGGTAAATTCGGGCCAGGTGCGTCTGTGGAAGACTGGAACATAACAGGGATTGTATTTAATAAAGAGTGGCATGTTAGTCCAAGTACGAACCATCTCTGGATAGGTCTCAAGAAGATGGATCCTCCAGGTGGGTTGATGAATGGATCCTTTTTTAGCACTCTCTGGGATATCATCGGGCCCAAATTGTGTGGCGAAGGTTGGAGCCTTGCCACATCGTCGTTGAATCTCTGCGTTGTAATCTGCCAGGAGTACGCAGTATGGCACATATTGATCGTCGTTGGTGCCTATCCATCTATGATGAGACATACTGCAGAAATACTCTGACTTTATGATGGTGTCTTCTAATTTGGCCATTGATTGGATTTGGATTGCCACTCGATCTTCATGGGTTTTCGCTGTCTTTTCGAGTGTCTGGAGCCATTCGGGTACTTCGACTTCCAAGGTGTCCATTCCTTCTTAGGTTTGCTGACCTCCTGGCATCGGCATAGGAACATATGGTTCCTCATACAATTCGTCTATCTCAATGGGTACCAATTCATATGGCTCTGGTTCTACAACTGGAGAGGGTTGTCTTTCATATTCTAGTAACTTCTTCTGCAATTCTGCCACCTGCTCTGTTAATGCCTTTACTTCCTCTGAAGTCATAGTTGTTTCTATGACTTTGGGTTGTGCCTCCTGTTCCCTGAGCTGGCGGCGTAGCGCATCCCGTTCCTTTTCCAAATCGTCATGTGCTTTTAATAGATCTGCATAGCTTTCCAAGATTGTCTTCATTGTGTCTGAGGGGACTGCTTTGAATTGTTTTGGGTCGATTTCGTGGGGAGAGCCTTCCATGGCAGCTTCCAGGTTTTCTTCGTTTTGCTTCTGTAGACGCTTGTTTTCTTCAAGGGCGGTAGCCATGTATTTTCTGAGTAGAGTCAAATTACGCCGGACTCTTAGATTATCTGCTTGGTAGACTTCTAGTAAAGCTTCGAGTTGTTTGACTCCTGGCACTTGTGATGGTTGGGGTGTCTCCAAGAGGGTTTGATGAGCTTGCTCGAGTGTGGTCTAACGTTGATTGAGGTCTGCATTTTCTTCTTCTATAATTGTAAGCTGTTTCTGTAGTTGTTGATGATTCGTAGTCAGTTGATGATGACGGTCTTCGAGAGCTTGATACTCACTCTGAAGTTGATACACACATTGATGTAATGCCATGAATATACTATTTACATTAAATGATGTAGGGAAAGATGAAGATGCAGGGGGAATGGGGAAGGGAAAGGGAGTTGTGAATGTTGTGGAGTCAAGTGGTGAGGTAGGTGGAGGGGGTATGGGAGATTGAGGCTGTGTGGGGGGAGGGAGTGGTGTTGTGGCTGGTGATGTTTCCATTGTGTCAAACGTGTGTGTGACTGTGTAGATGGGAATAGTGGGTGGGGTGGATGTGATATTTGTGAAGAGTGTTGTGAAAGTGGGCATGGTAACTCCTCCGAATTGGATGCCGGGAGAGAGAGGAATTCCCATGACGAATGTGGTAATGGCAGAAATAGGCGTGGTAGTGCCAGGTGGTGAGGTGACTTGTGTAGTGAGAGGTGAGGTGGGTGGTGAGAGTGGTTCCGCCTGATGTTCTTCTGTTTGTGTGTTACCTCCTGGTTCTGATACATTCATGTGGATTTGTTTGCCAGATCGCATGGGGCGAGTAGGCACTCGTTTCTCAAATCGATGAATATAAGCCATGGCTGCATGAACAGCCTCATCTAAACCTACCGCGTCAGCGTGCAGGTTCATTGATTCAATAAACATGTCATCCACACCTTCCTCGGCTAACATTTGGCTCATGATCATCTTTCCTGTCTCGAGCGACATTTTGTGTTGTTCTTGGACTCGCTTCATGGTTTCTTATAATCTTTTTATTTGGGCTGAGTATGTCAAGGCACTTGCTAGTTCTGAAAGTTCTTCATATTCTTGATCATACTCCTCATTTTCTTCTTCTTCTTCTTCTTCTATCTCTTCTTCATCCTCTTCTACTTCTACGACTCCCGGTTGGGTCGGGGCTGAAGTTGTAGTCCTGGGTTGTTGTCCTTGGGTCTGCTCTGCTTCTGTCTCCAGGTTAGACTCATTGATCAAACGGGCAATTTCTTCATCTGTCAAATCAACAAGGGTGTAACCTTGTGGGAACTCCAAGTCCGATGGAATCGGAAGGAACACCAGATTGGGTCCTTCGGCACTTGATCTGGGCAGGCAAATGGTAAATGGTCGAAATAATAACTTAGCTGCGGTTTGAGCATCGTTCTTCGTGGTGGCTTTTACCTCTACCCACTTGGTTAAATAGTCTGTGGCCACAATGATATATTCAGCATGTGAACCCTTGGCTGGGGGATTAATAGGACCTACAAAGTCTATTCCCCACTTAGAGAATGCACGTCCACCCATCATAGGTTTTAAAGGCATCTCATCTTTGCGTATAGGATACTGAGTTTGCTGACAAATGTCACACCCTTTCACATAGGTATGTGCATCCATGTGAAGGGTCGGACACCAAAAACCCACAAATAGTATTGCCTTGATCATCCGATCTGGTCCAAAGTGTCCTCCTACTACACCTTGGTGAGCAGTCTCCAAGATCTTAAGATATTCACTCTCATGGACACATAATCTAAGGTAACCATCTTTACCACGCTTGTATAGATTATCACCAATGAGTGAGTAATCTAGGGCTTCTTGTTTTAGACTTCTTTGTCTGGCCAATGTCATATCTTGAGGGAATGTCTTCGTCCTCAGAAAGGTTACTAATGGTTCACTTCAATCTGGCACTATGGAAACTTGATAAAGAGTGGCATGTTCCACAGGTGGTTTAGTGCAACAGATCGGACATTCCTTGCACAACTTTTGGACATCAGCTTCCATAGTAGGCCAATGCACTCCGAATCTCCTAAGTGTCTATAAAGTTCTTTGCTTTGAGTAGTGTTGCTCTAATGCACCTACATGTGCTAATTGCAACCATTTTGCGTACTCTTCCTCTTCCACACAACGAGCCAATATCCCTTGATCTGTCTGTTTGTACATGCTTCCTGCCATGATATGGTACTTCTGGGCTTTTACTACCTCTCTACCTTGAGTGTTTATGACTGGGTGATTAGGCTTGTATGTCAATACTGGCACTAATGGCTTAGCCCACTGAGGTACAACTTCCAAATTAAATAAGTAAGCATCAGGAAGGTCATTGATACTCCTTGTGGGGCTTCTCCAGATGTGAGCCTAGAGAGATGGTCTGCTCTCAAGTGAGTCTTCCCTTTCCTCACCACAACTTCAAAGTCGTATTCCATTAGTAAGAGAAACCATCTTACTAATCTACCTGTATTGCATGGCTTGTTTACCAGGTACAACAGTGCTTGATGATCAGTAAAAAAATTTAAACTTATTTGCAAGCAAATAGTGTCTAAACTTTTTAACTGCATATACCATGCCTAATCCCTCTCGTTCAATGGTGGTATAATTTCGTTCAGTTGCATTCAACTGTCTACTAGTATAGGCAATTGGAAGATCCATATTACCTTCGCTCGTAGGTTGTGCGAGTACAAATCCAATCGCATAATTGGATGCATCCACGTGAACATGAAATGGCTTATTCCAATCTGGTGTGGTCAAGATTGGTGCTGAACACAATCTTCTTTTGAGCTCATTGAAGGAGTCCTCACATTCATTAGTCCACTCAAAGTTAGTCAAAAGTCCATACAGAGGCTTGGCAATGATGGCGTACATGTGTATAAAGCGTCGGTAATAGCCACAATGCCCCATGAAAGCTTGTACTTCCTTGACGTTCTTTGGCCTAGGTAACTCGGCTATGGCTCTTACTTTCTCTTCATCGGTGGATATGCCATTCTTTGACACTATGTGTCTTAGAATCTTGCCTTGCGTGACCATGAAAACACACTTTTCTGGGTTCAAGCAGACTTGATATTCTCTGCATTTGTCAAAGATTTGCCTGAGTTCTGGTATATGTGTCTGTCTAATGTTGGAATGAGCACAGAGATCATCAACATAGACCTCCAAATTCTTCCTCAAGAACTCTTTAAACACGTGACACATCAGCCTTTGGAAGGTTGCAGGAGCATTGGTAAGCCCGAATGGCATTACCCGAAAAGCAAATATGCCCCACTCTGTGGCAAACGTTGTCTTATGCTAATCTTCTGGAGCTATGGCGACTTGATTGTAGCCCGAAAATCCATCAAGGAAGCTGTACACTTCCTTGCCTGCTACCCTTTCTAGTAGATGCTCCGTGATAGGAAGTGGATAATTATCTCGTATAGTGGCGGCATTGACCTTTTTCAAGTTAATGCATACTCGTAGCTTTCCATTCTTCTTGGGCACCACTACAATGGGGGATACCCACTCAATGTGCTCAATTTCATAGATGAATCCAACTTCTACCAGTCTATTTATCTCCTCTTTGATCTTAGCAGCATAATTATCATTATATGTGTATGGCTTTTGCTTAGAGGTTTTCGCGTCTGAGGTCATGGGAATTGTGTGTGAGCATATGTCTGGGTCAACACCCTTCAAGTCCTTGTAACTCCAAGCGAATACATCTCTGTATTCTCGTAGCAAGGCTATCAATTCGTGCTCTTCTTCTTCCGTCAAGTCATGTCCTATGTAAGTGCACCTCTCTTCTCCTTCTTCCATGGCTACCACTATTTTCTTGGTGGTTTCTTTGTTATCATAGGCCTCTCCTGATTGTGCTTCGCATTTAGGCATTCTCACCATAACTCTTCTATCATCTATTTCGTATTTTTTGAAATTGTCAGGGACCTCAAACAAAGATTCTTCCTCTTCTGGTATGACTTCTCTCTTCTTTCTTTTCTTTCATTCATCCTTAGGGGTCACTTGTGTGGCTAATCTTACATCATTTGTAAGCTCTCCGTGTCTCTGAGGTTGAAATTCTACTCCATAGAAGTATTCTTCATCTGATGCAAAAGGTGGATCCATAATGATTGATTCTAGATCGGAGTCACTTGCATCCTCAACTGCATCAGGGCTAGGTTCGCATTCTTCTAGAACTGCCTCTCCCATGATGGGCTCTATGGAGAAGACTGAAATGTCATAGCCATCCTCATCACAGTGAGGTGTCCATTGTTCTTCATTGATGGCTACATCCATTGTTGCTAAAATTTCTGCCCAGCCGTGAGGTTCAAACTCTTCATCAGGAAATACTACAGGTGCGTAGGCCGGGTCTTGGATTGATCTATGGGTTTCTTTTGCACCTATCTCTCTTGCCTTTTCTCTCCTCTCTTCTTCTACTGCTACTTTACACATCCATAAGTGAGTGTCTTTGTTGGAACTGAAGGACTCACCAGGCAAGGAAGCTCACGAAGGGAGTCAGAGAGAAGGGAAAGTACAAGCAGACAAGGCAGTCAACGACGATCCGGCAAGTAGGCCAATATTTTTTCAAGACACTGACGCATATGAGAGAGGTGGACACACAAGGAGAAGGAGAAAGTAGGGAGCTCCAGGAAATGTATGTCAAAATGCTAGAAGAAATCCCTACAAAAATAGTGAATTTCATCACTAAAAACCCTTGTAAATACCATTTCACATTTTTGTAGCTCCATTTTGTGCAAGCCAAGGAGTCCTTGAGCTTGAGGAGCTTTAGAAGTATCTACCTGTCAGTTTTCACATTTTTTAGACTTCGTTTGAACCTCCAAATAGGGTAGAGAACCTAATTTTTAACTAGGCCGGACACTAGGTCTGGACAAGGCCAAAACCTAGTCAAAAACTATAAATAGAGCTAGAGAGCTCATTTTTGAGGTTAGCTTGTAATAGTTTTGAACTTGTATGAGCTTTTTGAAAGTAATCTAAGAACCTCCATTGCTTCTCACTCTTTGTCTTGCCGTGTGTGCGCGTGTGTGTGTATGTGTGTGCGTGTTTGTGTGCTTCTCACTCACGCACTTGTGCCTCCACTTGCTCGAGGTCTTCATACCATCCTCACGTCTTCCCGGATTGACATTAAAGGAGGTGCTACTCATCACTGAGCTACACCAAATTTTGGCGCCATTGCCGGGGATCGAGCTTTGAGGACGAGCGTGTGATGGTAAAACGTAGATGTGAGACTTTGGCGTTGTAGGTAATTTCTTCACTTTTCTTATTTTTCTCCTTCTTACCTCACCACCATCATCACCATCATCATCATCACCATCTCCCACCTCCATCTCCATCATCGCGAAAATTTTCAGTTTTGGATTATATCACCTTCTCCACCTCATTTCCCTCATTCCACTTGTGAGAGAGAGCGAGAGAGCGATATTGTGTGCATTGTTTTTGCTTGGTTTTTGAGCTTTCCTGCAGGTACTGGCAGCATTATCATCTCCAGCACTCCGCGCAGGTACGAAACGTCACAAAACTGTCTCTATGTCGCAGACCTCTGTCGATCGCGATCGACAGAAAAATCGCCCATTTGGTAAAACAAAGTGCACCACCATAATCTACATGATGAGCACAGTCCAAATCACTAAAACAGTTTAAAAATTCTGTGTTTCTCTGTCAATCGCGACCGACACCATCGATCGCGATCGACAGCCACGATCGACAGACCCTGTCAATCGCGACCGATAGACCCTGTCAATCGCAATCGACAGACTCCGTCAATCACGACCGACAGACCCTGTCAATCGCGATTGACACCGTCGATTGCGACCGACAGAATTTCCACGATTGATTGACTTTTACGCGTAGCCACATGTCCATCGCGACAGACACATCCCCGATTGACTGAAATCACAGCGAAAAACCCGGAAAGAGTGTCGGTCACGATTGACACCATCGATCGCGATTGACAGGACTCACAACCGACTCTGTCGATCGCAATTGACACTGTCAATCGCGACTGACGTGTCGATCGCGACCAACAGGCCCCGACAGACACCTCCGTCAATCGCGATTGACAGGCTTTTCGGCCAAAAATTAGGGTTAATCTTTTCAAGTCTTTGGGGAATTTTGGGCATAATTAGAGAATCATTAGTGATTTGTGAGGTCCCTACACATGTGATTTCGAGAAAACTCCTGTGATCTGTCAGCCTGTTTGAATCGTGTTTTAGTCCCAAAACCCTGAACTGGCATAACTTTCTCATACGAAATCCGTTTGCTGTGATTCTTGTCTTGTTGGAAAGCTCGTGAGGAGTACAACCAAAACTTCCACTGGTTATGTGAAAATTTATATCAGGATTATTAGATAGGGTTTTTTGAAGTTGACCATACCCCGAGGTAGGAAAATTGAGGGATCATTGGGATTGTTTTCCATAAAGGCAAAGGATAATTTGGTCTGTGAGTTACATGCATGAAAGTGGTCTATTGTGTCATTTGAATCTAAGTCTTGAGCTAACTGTGGGACTTTTACAGGTCCAGTAAGAGCACTTGAGGGCATTCAAGCAAGAGTAAGTGCAAGCTTGGGAATATGCGTCCTGGGCACACCAACGCAACAACACAAGGAAAGAAACTCAAGGTTGGAAAATCCTCAACTCCCTCTGTCAATTCCTAGCTTAGGCTAAGAACGAGTAGGCCAGGGCGGCGATAGGCATCAATCAAGTTGAAGACTACCTATGCACTCAAGTTCAAGATTAAACATAATCTCTTCGTGATGCGATAACCTTAAAGGAAAGAATCTAACGAGGAACGATCAACTTACAGTGCGGAAATACACTCAAGTATACCTGACGACGTGATATCAGACAAGAGTATAAACGCGGTAATCCACTAAAAAAGAATCAAGTAACTGATACAAAAGAACTCAGCAACGAGGTTGTACTTGGGCAAATTTGGACTATTCATTTAGGCTTATGAACCTTAGATCAGGGCGACATCTAGGGAGAGATAGACAAAGCCTTAGGTCTTCAGAGGCTAGTGTCAACCATACTGCTAGGTCTTGGGCCCAGCAGTTGAGCCACCACTCATACTACCCTAGCTCTGAGACTAGTGAATCAGAGATGTCTCAAGGCATGGACAGACCTACGGGAAGTTCAGGAGTGCCATACTTGCACAGGGTAGAAGGCCCTTACAAAACGCAATTGGAATACCTTAGGACCAACCGATTGGGTGCTAGCATCTATGAGGACGGCCTAGGAAGATCTGTGGTACAGATTAAGAATCCTGACCAATCCATTGGACTAGAGCGCCCAGCTGTCAAGTTTGAAAACGGAGCGTACTTAGACAAGGAAGGGACAATATATGTAGTCACCAGTCATACAGAAAGGACTGATGAATTTGGGAATGTAGTCCCAGAATCGGACTTAGGTGACCTAGAGCAGGGGAACATAGGTGTAGAACCGAGGACCCCCCGAGGCAAATCTGTTCTCACTAGGATTATCACACCAGAATGGGTTCCCCAGGACAACAAGAGCATAGATCTGCTTCTGAACCGAGAAACGGATGAAGCCTTTTGGAGGTATAAATCTGATCGGCCAGTTGATATGGGAACAATCATGATCTGTGAGTTTAAGGATCCTGATAGCCCAGGCAGAGTGACATACTTAGATCACGCGTCAGAGAGGATCTTTGTGGTGACAGAAAATGATAGGCATGCTTACACTTGGAAGGGTGAATTTATTTTCCCCCAACCACAATCTAATGTGTCCTATGGTCACCCTAGAGCGGGAACATCCCAAACTCATGGAACTCAAAGAGACAGAAGTAGAGACAGACCTGAGGTAAACTTTGCAAACTCCTTGGGAAGAGAAAGAACGAGGGTGGAAACAAATAGAGTAGAACCTGAAGTACTTAGAGCTCACAGGAATCAAAGAAATACGGATGAGTTCCCTCTACCACGACCTAGAGAGCACACAAGGACTTTGAGACCGACTCAGCTAGTTAAGTCCATGAAGAACTACTTCGATGGCACTGGAGATCCATACGATCATGTGGCTGAGTTTAGGCAAGTCTTGAGAGCTGAACAAGTGGAGGATCTATTCACGCAGTACAATGCCTTTGGTCTAACCCTTAGGAACACAGCCCTTACGTGGTTTCAACCATTGAATGAGAGACAGTTCAGGAGCATAGACCAATTCCTAGAGGCTTTCATTATTGAATTCTCTAAGAGTGGCATAAGACATAATACCTCCTCATTGATTCACAGCTTCAAGCAAACCCCTCAAGAGACCGTGAGACTTGCAGGAAGAAGATTTAGGCAATATCTTGAAAGATGCCCTGTTTCGGAGCTTCCCACACCAGCTAAGCAAGTGGCTTTATTCTTGGATGGATTGCTAAGTACAAAGTTGAGATCCTATGTGTACTTGAAGGACCCTAGGACCATAGAAGAGTGCGTACGCATGTGCATTGACATCGAGGATAACCTAGGGGAGGAGTTAGAGCTTTCCAAGATATACAAAGATTCAGATAGTGCCTCTAGCCTCTCTTCCACGCAATCCCCATCAATTGAGGAACTCGCAGAGAAAGTGGCACAAAAACTAGGTGTCTCTAGCAAATAGATCCCAAGGTTTGCCCCAATGAAGAGGTGCTATACCTGCGGTGGTGACCATATGGCGAACGTGTGTCCCATTACGGCTCAACCCCAAGTAAATCCGAGTAGCCAATACTGTACCATAGAGCGAAGATACACAAATCACACAGCACAAGACTATCCATACAATGAGCAAGCAGTTAGGCAACCCTACCCTCAGCCATACCCTCAGCAGGGAAGATACCAGAATCAGTACCCACCACAGCAATATGCTAGGCCTCAACAAACCTACCAACCCCAATACCAACAAAGGCCTCAGCCCGTGTTAGCACAACAACCCCCTGCCCCAGCTAATGTAATTCCGGTAAAGTATGCAGCGGCAGAAGAAAATTTGAATAGAGCTATAGTCCCGGTAACCCCATTGCTTTCGGAAAGTGACCCGAGTGACCATAGTTTCGATTCTACCCATGTTGATAGCCCCCAGGCCTACTATATGCAGTCTCCTGAACATGGGGAGTCCTACTATAGTGAAGAGCCAAATGAACCTAATTGGGAGTCTGATTACACAAACGTCATGTATGCAAACCCCAACCCTAGACCTCAACTGAGGCAGGTAAGACCCCCATTTCCTAGAGGACCGTGCTACAGATGTCAGGGAGATCACCTCATTTGTGATTGCCCCTTACCTCCACCTACACAACCCTAGTCAGTGCCAATTCAAGGCTTTTGCCAAGAGTGTGGAAAGGAGCATCTCTTACGAGACTGCCCTAAGAATCCTAATAATATGCCAAAGATTACTCCTATCAATGTTGTAGGGTTAGTGGTAGAATCCACAGGAAGTGTCACTGCCACTGCGCCAATACAAGTAGTCACGAGAGCCCAAGCCTTACAGCAGAACCCAGGTGTAGGCCAGGAAAAGAGCCTAGATGTTAGTGAAACAGAGAGCATGACAAAGAAAAGGACCAGAGCTTGGAAAGATAGTCGTGAAAGAATGAAAAGACAATGGGCAAAAAAGATGAGTGAACTCGAGGAAAGCCTCAGAGAAACAAAGGCCAGGATAACGGAACTCACATCTCAAACTCCCTCTCACACTACCCCACCACCCCCATTCCCATCTCCATTCAACCCACCACCTTCCAACCCACCTCACCTAATCCCACCACCCCCTAGAGTAGGATCAGTCCTAGCAGATCCCACTCCTGAGGACCTAAACATGATGCTTAAGGCATATCAGGCCAGAATCCAAGAAGGGCCGAACGTAACTGATCATGAAAAGTGTTACCCTAGAGCAGAACTAGAGCTAGAACGAACCAAAATTTGTGCTAAGATGGTGGAATTGGCTCAAACCATGTTTGAAGCCAGTCGCCTATTTAACATCTCTAGTTCAACTAAGATGTAGTTGCACTTCAAAGGACTGTTAGAAAGAATAGAGAAGCTAATTGCACAATCAGAAAAGGAACCCGCCTCTCAACACAAGGACAAGGCAAGTGAAAGAGCAGGTCTTCCTGCCCAGGAAGCCTATGTGCCTGAGGCCTATGTGCCTAACTCTACGGAGCCAGACACATCATCCTCTATGAATCGGTTCACACCAGAAGTCCTACGCGAAATTCAAGAAGACAAATGGGCTAAAGAGAGTGAAGTCCCTCCTCCCATTGAACTTGTGGATGATGCAAACGACCAATTCCCACAAGACATCCCATCCATTTATGGGGATCAGGAGAGCACCCAATCTCAGGAAAGATTAGACTTTGAGTCTAACTCTTTACAAGAATTACCCCACTTCACAGGCCCATGGGAAGCTAAATCTACATATATGAGAGCGCCCACGGTCATGGTACGAAATGAGGATTGAGTCATACCTAGGAACACAGAGGTAGTGAAAAACACTAGAGTACAATGCAACCTCACCTTAGAAGAGCTACTCAAAGTAAGGCCAGAGCTATGGAAACATGTAGCCAAACAAGTACCAGAGATAGCGAAACCGCGTTCCCAGGTAGGATCCCAGAGAACAGTGCCAGAAATACCATTGGACAAGAGAGGAGACATGAGTGAGGGCGAAGAGGGAAACACATATCTTCCCATCACCCACCAAGGATACACGACCAAGGCCATTCTAGACTCAGGCGCAGGAGTTGCAATTGCTACCACTTCCCTATGGAAGCGTTGGGGCAAGCCAGCACTCAGGCCCACGAGGATGAAATTGCAAATGGCCGATGGTCATCTAGAGAGACCCTTAGGACTGTTAGAAGGAACAATGGACACCTCATTGTGATGAAGACGGCTATGACATTTGAGTCTTCTCCATAGAGCCAATCATGGGAGAGGCAGTGTTAGAAGAATGTGAACCTAGCCCTGATGCGTTTGAGCATGCAAGTGACTCCGATCTAGAGTCAATCATTATGGACCCACCTTTTGCATCAGATGAAGAATACTTCTATGAAGTAGAATTTCAACCTCAGAGGCACGGAGAGCTTACAAATGATGTAAGGCTAGCCACACATGTAACCCCTAAGGAAGAAGAAAAGAAAAGAAAGAAGAGAGAAGTCACACCGGAAGAGGAAGAATCTTTGTTTGAAGTCCCAAAAAATAGAAGTATGAGGTAGATGACAGGAGAGTCATGATCAGAATGCCTAAACAAGAGGCGCAATCAGGAGAGGCCTATGATAACAAAGAAACCACCAAGAAAATAGTAGTAGCCATAGAAGAAGAAGAAGAGAAATGCACGTACATAGGCCATGACTTAACCGAGGAAGAAGAGCATGCATTAA
Source organism: Ceratopteris richardii (assembly GCA_020310875.1). Classification (NCBI taxonomy): domain Eukaryota; kingdom Viridiplantae; phylum Streptophyta; class Polypodiopsida; order Polypodiales; family Pteridaceae; genus Ceratopteris; species Ceratopteris richardii. The sequence continues at coordinate 147,460,238 of CM035434.1, forward strand.
TAGCCTTGCTAAGAGAATACAGAGATGTATTTGCTTGGAGTTACAAGGATTTGAAAGGTGTAGAGCCTGACATATGCTCACACACTATCCCCATGACCTCAGATGCCAAACCTTCTAAGCAAAAGCCATACACATATAATGATAACTATGCTGCTAAGATCAAAGAGGAGATAGATAGACTGGTAGAAGCTGGATTCATCTATGAGATTGAGCACACTGAGTGGGTATCCCCAATCGTAGTGGTGCCCAAGAAAAATGGAAAGTTGCGTGTATGCATTAACTTGAAGAAGGTCAATGCAGCCACAATTCGAGATAACTATCCGCTTCCTATCACAGAACATCTCTTAGAAAGAGTAGCAGGCAAGGAAGTGTACAGCTTCCTTGATGGATTTTCGGGCTACAACCAGGTAGCCATTGCTCCAGAGGATCAGCATAAGATAGCTTTTGCCACAGAATGGGGCATATTCGCCTTTCGGGTAATGCCATTTGGCTTACCAATGCACCAGCAACCTTCCAGAGGTTGATGTGCCATGTATTTAAGGAGTTCCTGAGGAAGAATTTAGAAGTCTATGTTGATGATCTTTGTGCTCATTCCAACATCAGACAAACCCATATTCCTGAACTCAGACAAATCTTTGACAAATGTAGAGGATATCAAGTCTGCCTAAACCCAGAAAAGTGCGTTTTCATGGTCAGGCAATGTAAGATTTTTGGACACATAGTGTCAAAGAATGGCATATCCACTGATGAAGAGAAAGTAAGAGCCATAGCCGAGTTACCTAGGCCAAAGAACGTCAAGGAAGTACAGGCTTTCATGGGGCATTGTGGTTACTACCGCCGGTTCATTCACATGTATGATGTCATTGCAAAGCCCATGTATGGACTCTTGACTAACTTTGAGTGGACTGATGAGTGCGAGAATTCCTTCAATGACCTTAAACGGAGATTATGTTCAGCACCAATCTTAACCACACCAGATTGGAATAAGCCTTTCCATGTTCATGTGGATGCATCCAATTATGCTATTGGGTGTGTACTCGTGCAACCCATTGGTGAAGGTAATATGGATCTTCCAATTGCCTATGCGAGTAGACAGTTGAACGCAACGGAGCAAAACTATACCACCACCGAACGAGAAGGATTAGGTATGGTATATGCAGTTAAAAAGTTTAGACATTATCTGCTTGCAAATAAGTTTAAATTTTTTACTAATCATCAGGCATTGTTGTACTTGGTAAACAAACCTTGCAACACAGGTAGATTAGTAAGATGGTTTCTCTTACTAATGGAATATGACTTTGAGGTAGTGGTAAGGAAAGGTAGGACTCATCTGAGAGTTGACCATCTTTCTAGGCTTACTTGTTTAACTTGGAAGTGGTGCCGCAGTGGGCTAAGCCATTAGTGCCAGTACTGACATACGGGCCTAACCACCCAGTAATAAACACACAAAATAGAGAGGTAGTAAAAGCCCAAAAGTACCACATCATGGCAGGAAGTATGTACAAGCACACGGATCAAGGGATCTTGGCGTGTTGTGTAGAAGAGGATGAGTACGCTAAATGGTTGCAATTAGCACACGTAGGTGCATTAGAGCAACACTACCCAAAGCAACAAACCCTACAGACTCTAAGGAGACTCGGAGTGCATTGGTCGACTATGGAAGTCGATGTCCAGAAGTTGTGCAAGAAATGCCCAATCTGTTGCACTAAACCACCTGTGGAACATGCCACTCTTTATCAAGAGTCCATAGTGCCAGATTGGAGTGAACCACTAGTATCCTTCCTGAGGACGAAAACATTCCCTCCAGACATGACCGTGGTTAGGAAAAGGAGTTTAGAACAAGAAGCCCAGGATTACTCACTCATTGGCGATAATCTATACAAGCGTGGTAAGGATGGTTACTTGAGACTGTGTGTCCATGAAAGTGAATATCTCAAGATCTTGGGAACTGCTCACCAAGGTGTAGCGGGAGGACACTTTGGACCAGATCGGGTGATCAAAGCAATCCTATTTGCGAGCTTCTGGTGGCCGACCCTTCACATGGATGCACATACCTATGTGAAACGGTGTGATGTTTGTCAGAGAACTCAGTATCCTATACGCAAAGATGAGATGCCACTGAAACCTATGATGGGTGGACGTGTATTTTCTAAGTGGGGAATAGACTTTATAGGTCCTATTAATCCCCCAGCTAAGGGTTCACATGTTGAATACATCATTGTTGCCACAGACTATCTAACGAAATGGGTAGAGGTAAAAGCTACGATAAAGAACGACGCTCAGACAACTGCTAAATTCTTGTTTGAGAATGTATTCACAAGATACGGGCTACCTATAGAGCTAGTAAGTGATAGAGGCACTCACTTCTTGAATGAAGTGATTGAAAATCTACTCCAAGAATTCTTGGTAGTTCATAAGAAGTCTGCCCCCTACCACCCACAAGCTAATGGGTAGGCCGAAAGCACAAACAAGATTCTGTGCAATGTGTTGACCGAACTAGTGAATAATAAACGCTCTGATTGGGACAAACAGCTACACCATGTTGTTTGGGCATACCGAGTCGCCTACAAAACGGTATTCCAAGCCACCCCCTTTCAGATGGTATTTGGCCAAAACGTTGTGCTAGCATTGGACTTCTTAATACCTACACTGAAAGTAGCGCAAGAGCACGAATGGACGGGTCATGAACTCTCCTCTAGACTTTTTGACCTTGAACAATTAGGAGAAACAAGACTGAGAGCAGCTGCAGGGATATATGCAGCTAATAAGCGACAGAAGATATACTTTGATGCCCATGTTAAGGATAAAGGATTGAAGGCAGGCGACCTAGTATTAGTCTACACTTTGAAACAACATGCGAGGAAACTAGAGAAAAGAGGCTACGGACCCATGATCATTAATAGAATCTCAACAAGTGGAGCAGTGCAACTAGCCACACTAGAAGGCGAGGTTCTTCCAAGCTACATAAGCGGATGCAGGGTCAAGTTGTATCAGGAACCTCTCACAGAGGAAATGCTAAGTCGACTCAATACTGCTAAGAAATGCAAAGAAGAAGAAAAGCGAATTCGAGAAGAAGCTCAAGCAGAAGCTTTAGAGCGCATACGAAGAATGAAACTAAGAAGACAAGGCAGAACAAGGATACATATGCAAAACAAGGATATCACGTGGCTGTGTGTGAAGTTTCAGGTATTAGCTCTCATAGGATAATTGATCGACGTCCTTTTATAACCATAGAGATAGGACAAGGAAAGGGTGCAAGGACTGTAAGAGCCTTGATTGACTCAGGTGTAGCCACTAGTGCTGTCAAATTGTCTTACTGTCAAGAATCGAAAGTAACTGTCAATCCTATAGAAGCATACCTCATAGGATTGGGAGGTGTGGAAACCCCTTGCATGGGCGAGGTGGATCTTCCCATCTCCATTCAAGACGAAGTGATGATAGTCAAAGTATTAGTGTGTCAAGATGAGGACCTCACTGAGCCTCTTGTCTTGGGTCAGGACTGGATCTATGATCATGCAGTCAACCTAAACCTAAGAAGTGGACTTCTTCAGGTATGGGTAGATCATAGCCGAATTACAGTTGAATTGGAAAATGAGACACTCAAGGAACTAGGCAAAGCACAAACTCGTGGTCCTTCCAGGGGTGCACATGAAGTTGATAATGCTATTCTTGTCCGAAACTGTATGATGCAGAAAGAGGCTTGTCTCAACAACGAAGTCAGGGAGAGGACGGAACTCCCTTCTTTTCCAAAGGCCAGAAGGTTGCAGCAACCAAAGGCAGATCAAATACAGAAGAAGCAGAACACTACCTATACTGGAGGCCAAAAAAAGGAGCAAAGCAGATTGTTTCAGCCGTTGAAACAAGTATGGAGGCGAAAAGGCGAACACTCTGCTCCGACCAGGCCAACCCCACGGCCAAAACCTCTCGTTAGTAGTCAACAACACGACACTAATAGGAAGTCCTTCATTAATTCTTCTGCGAAAGTGATGTCTATTTGGGTACCCAAGAAGTCCATGAAGGCCAACCCACAATCACGACAAATCTGGGTGCCTAAGGCTTGCTTGCGGGCTCAAATAGCTACACCAAGGCCACACCCTGTACAACATGTTTCACTCACTCGAACATCTGAGGCCCAATCTTACACATCACGCACGGACACATATTCTTCCATGAGCACAAGTAGAATCACTTGTAAATGGGTCCCTAAAAAGCCCCATTTTCAAGTAGATACCCCTATCACACTGTCCAGAGTCTCCACAAAATCAATATCAAAACCCATCCACTGCATTTGGCAACCTAAAACTTGTCATAAACCCCCGGACCCCAGTTGTAAATCCTTGTCCACCTACTAACTACGTCACTCTCACACGACATCGTTCCGCGTAGTTCTTAGGCCTACCCAATACCTAACTACACACACAAGCACCGAGCACTTACTAACCCCCTAATCTCTCCCAAACCTCATGTTAATGTTGTAATGGGGACAAAACGGTTCTATCTTGTCCTTTACAATGTTAACACACATTTCTATATTCTCACAGAGTCAAGAGGCAAGAAGTAACATGGCAGATACGGCAGGAACTAGCTCTCAGGCAGGCACCAGCCCCCAAGTCGTGGACATTGAAAGTCTCCCAGTGGAAGAGGAATTGAAGGAACGCCCTGTGGCATTAAGGGCATTACATGCCATACCGGTTCAGAACCCTCCACAAGGGCACACTATGCCAGTCAGTAAAAACTCTCATTGGTTCAGTGATGTGGCAAGACCCCTAGGTGAAGGCACTTATATGTGGGAGGCCGAGATAGAATTCAATGGGCGCTGGGGTAGGTATCACTTTTTCACCACGGAATTTGAGAGACTGCAGCATAATGAAGGATTGAAACCTATATGGAAGAAGGCAGGACTCTACGAGTACTTCAAATTCCAATTGCCAAAGCCCGATTTTCTAAGGTGCTCTTGTTTGATTAGCACCCTCACTCCGAGCAAAGACAAAAAGGGATACAGCTCCTTTGTCCTCCCATCTCTCACAAGGGGCAATGAGCTCAAGCATTTCAGATTAACTATCAACTTGGTAAGGGAGGCTCTAGACATGAAAGGTATGCACATTCCTACGGAGAAAGAGACTATGGTCCCCGACAATATGAAGAACAGGTTTCTGACAAAGTTAAAAGACATGGTGGCAATGACGCCTACAATCGCTATTCATTTGCGAATGGTCATGCAGCACTTTGCATTTCCCGCCCAAGAGAGGTTCACAATGCCACCTAAAAAGATATGGTTTAGTTTATACTTGGCTGATGCCTTTGATTTAACAATCAACATGCCCCACTGGATTATCGACCAAATCCACTTGGCTCATCAAAGGTGGTACAAAAAACAAAAGTTTGTACTGTACGGATGTTGTGCTCTGACCAGGATTGTGTATAGATGTCTCGCGTATGATGTACCAGTGCAAAGGGCACTCATTTGGACCAGGGTACAAGAGTTTCAGCGCCGATTATCCTCCGTAGGACCACCATCCAAGAAAATGAGAGGCGCCGTTCAGATGCCCTGCGCACAAGCCTGCGGCGCGACATTGACTCCAGAGACCACTCCACGACTTCCAAGGTGGGTGCAACCCTTCACTATAAGATTACCAAGGCACAGCACTGACGGACCTAATCTGGTGTTCCCACTCGTACCAACCGACCTAGAGTTTCCTCACGGATTCACTTTAGAAGACCTAACTGATGAGGAGGTAGCCAGAATCATCGACGCTGTTAATGCAGAAGTTGAGGCAGAACAAGCTAGTGGGCAACAAATGGCTACAGACCAACCCCATACCAGACAACCAGATGTCGTCGATGTAGAGGTTGAAGAAGAAGGAGAACAAGAGGAGGAACACGAGGAGCAATCAAATGAAGAAGAGCAAGAATATGATCAGGAAGCTCTACAGGTACTTGAAGGGGCCCCAGCTTATACGAAAGCATTGAAAAAGCTCTATGACACCATGAACAGAGTTCAAGAGCAACATAGACTGTCCCTAGCAGCAGGCAAGGCCCTTATGAATCAGATCCTTGAGGAGGAAAGCGTCGACGAGCAATACCGTGCCACCCTTGACATGATATCTGAGGCATTAGGCGTCCCTGAAACGGTGCATACCGCCCTTGCACAAGCACGAAGAACGGAACGAAGATATGGCAGACGCCCCCCTCGAGCAGGAAAGCAGATGAATGTACTAGTACCAGAACCACAAGGCACATCCACAACCACGGGCACCGCACACACTGTCCACGATACTCAAGAAACCCATGTATCAAGTGAACCTACGTCACCCCCTTTGCCACCCCTGCCTCCAACTCCACCACATTCACCTCCCACAACCAGTGTAACCACGACCGTCACCACCTCCGAGTCCACTACCCATACCAAAGCACCGACCATCACACAACCCGCACACCCTACCTCCACTTCCTTTGTCTATACGGCCACTGAAACAATAGTTCTAATCGCTGCCTCAGAAAATCTCAACCCCCTGATCACACTCCCCGGCAGTTTGTATTCACAATTGCACACACCACTGTACACTTTCACCACTATCACCGCACCCACAATTCCAATATTCACAATCACTCCCACTACCGCATCCACCATTGATTTTATGGACATCTCACCCACCTCAGCACCCCTCCCTCCCCCCCCATACCCCCAACATCTCCCATCCCCCCACCTCCCACATCACCATTTTCCAGCACCGTATCCACACTTCCATTTCCCTTCCCCTTTCCCTTCCCCTCTGCATTCAACACCCTACCCGCATCCACCCCTATCAATAATGTATTTAATAATATGTATCAGTGTATGTCGCAACTACAACAGCACTACCAACATCTTGATAACCAACACACACGACTCTTTCGAAGCCATGAGGAACTTCAACTCCGATTCGTTGATCTCGAAAGGGAAAAGCGGCTACTACAACAACAACATGCCACTTTACAGGAACAACATGAACAGTTAGTAGCCAATCCACCCCAGTCAGATGCAGAGGAAAGACAACATATGGATGAATTGCTACACTCCCAGATAACTGAGAATCTCAAACTCAGACGCAACCTGGCCCTCCTACCAAAACACATGTCTACAGCTCTCGAAGAGAATAAACGGCTGCAGAAACAGAATGAAGAGAACTTGGAAGCAGCCATGGAGGGTTCCCCGCAGGAAATCGACCCAGAAAAATTCAAGGCCATTCCCTCAGAGAATATGAAAACTGTGTTAGAAACCCATGCCGACCTCCTGGAGGCCCATGCAGCGTTAGAACGAGAAAGGGATGATCTACTTAAGCAATTGGCAACTCAGCAGGAGTCACCAAGCAAAGCCATAGCCACAGACGACACATCCGAAGAAGTCACAAAACTCAGGGCAGAACTCGAAGAATTACGCAGCAAAGTCATGCAATACGAACGTCAGCCCTCTCCCCTTGTCGAGTGCGAGCCTAAAGATCTAGTGCCAATCAAGATAGAGGAAACTTTAGAAGACCAATATGTTCCCATGCCTGCACCAGGGGGCAAGCAAACAGACGAGGCCATGGACACCATTGAAATAGAGGCTCCTGAATGGATGCAGAAGTTGGAAAAAGTGGCCACCACCCATGATGATAGGGTGGCAGTCTAGATAGCATCTATGTCACGCTTGGAAGAGGTAGTCATAAAATCGGATTATTTTAGGAACCTCTCTCATCATAGGTGGATCGGCACATCCGACGATTTGTATGTTCCCTTCTGTGTCTTAATGGCGGACTACAATGTCGAAATAAAGCAACATACCTCAAAGGAACCAACCTCCGCCACACAATTCGCACCGGAAGACATCCTAGCGAGTGCCAAGAAGGGAAATATTCATCAACCGATGTGGAGGATTTGTCTACTGGAAACCTACCCAGAAATGGTCAGAACATGGAATAACATGCCCTTGTACATCAAATACAACCCATGCTACTGCCCTGTGTTTCGAAGAAGGTCATGGCCAGAATACACAAAAACGGTGCTGACAAACAAAGGATGTGAGAAATGGCTCAATTATGTTTACTTAGCACCACCCAAAGGCCAACCTACCATAGGATACATGATCTCGACGATTTGGCATTGGGGGGTCAGGTTTAAAAATGTGCCAGACGTCATGGCCCAAATGTGCTTGAAAATTTTTGAGCTCATGTTGGTCACATTCAGGACTTTCAAAAATGTCAAGGAACCTCATCTGTCAGCCCTTGGATTTAATGAAGGAAATCAGGACCTCGTTACGACATGAGCGCAACCCCATCTATTAATGTTGTATATGCATGGCACGCGCGTATCAAATATCTACCAGCCTGCTTCAAACAGACGTTTGAAGAAATGTTTGTCACGGGATTCTGGGAATATCACTCAGAGATATTCATTCCCAGATCATCACATTTATTGCAGTTGTTTGCAGTGGAACAAGCTCTCCATTCAGAAAAGTTACGTATACCACATCCAGAGGTTCTCGGGCCGGTAGATTGGGATGCTCTACTCACGGACTTGGCCAAAGGGTTGCGCATTGCAGGACACCATTTAGCACAAGACGTCGTCGAGTACTACATCCAACGAACCACCCAACAAGGGTCCGTCAGGGACGACAGACGCGAGAGAGGGGGGGGTGTTGGAACTGAAGGACTCACCAGGCAAGGAAGCTCACGAAGGGAGTCAGAGAGAAGGGAAAGTACAAGCAGACAAGGCAGTCAACGACGATCCGGCAAGTAGGCCAATATTTTTTCAAGACACTGATGCATATGAGAGAGGTGGACACACAAGGAGAAGGAGCAAGTAGGGAGCTCCAGGAAATGTATGTCAAAATGCTAGAAGAAATCCCTACAAAAATAGTGAATTTCATCACTAAAAACCCTTGTAAATACCATTTCACATTTTTGTAGCTCCATTTTGTGCAAGCCAAGGAGTCCTTGAGCTTGAGGAGCTTTAGAAGTATCTACCTGTCCGTTTTCACATTTTTTAGACTTCGTTTGAACCTCCAAATAGGGTAGAGAACCTAATTTTTAACTAGGCCGGACACTAGGTCTGGACAAGGCCAAAACCTAGTCATAAACTATAAATAGAGCTAGAGAGCTCATTTTTGAGGTTAGCTTGTAATAGTTTTGAACTTGTATGAGCTTTTTGAAAGTAATCTAAGAACTCCATTGCTTCTCACTCTTTGTCTTGCCGTGTGTGCGCGTGTGTGTGTATGTGTGTGCATGTTTGTGTGCTTCTCACTCATGCACTTGTGCCTCCACTTGCTCGAGGTCTTCATACCATCCTCACGTCTTCCCGGTTGACATTAAAGGAGGTGCTACTCATCACTGAGCTACACGCGGTGAGTATCCCCGCCTATCACGCGGGAGACCTAGGTTCGATCCCTGGCAACGGTGCCAAAATTTGGTGTAGCTCAGTGATGAGTAGCACCTCCTTTAATGTCAATCCGGGAAGACATGAGGATGGTATGAAGACCTCGAGCAAGTGGAGGCACAAGTGCGTGAGTGAGAAGCACACAAACATGCACACACATACACACACACGCACACACACGGCAAGACAAAGAGTGAGAAGCAATGGAGTTCTTAGATTACTTTCAAAAAGCTCATACAAGTTCAAAACTATTACAAGCTAACCTCAAAAATGAGCTCTCTAGCTCTATTTATAGTTTTTGACTAGGTTTTGGCCTTGTCCAGACCTAGTGTCCGGCCTAGTTAAAAATTAGGTTCTCTACCCTATTTGGAGGTTCAAACGAAGTCTAAAAAATGTGAAAACTGATAGGTAGATACTTCTAAAGCTCCTCAAGCTCAAGGACTCCTTGGCTTGCACAAAATGGAGCTAAAAAAATGTGAAATGGTATTTACAAGGGTTTTTAGTGATGAAATTCACTATTTTTGTAGGGATTTCTTCTAGCATTTTGACATACATTTCCTGGAGCTCCCTACTTGCTCCTTCTCCTTGTGTGTCCACCTCTCTTATATGCGTCAGTGTCTTGAAAAAATATTGGCCTACTTGCCGGATCGTCGTTGACTGCCTTGTCTGCTTATACTTTCCCTTCTCTCTGACTCCCTTCGTGAGCTTCCTTGCCTGGTGAGTCCTTCAGTTCCAACAGTCTTTATGCATCCATGAGGATCCTGATCCTATGGAGTGCACGGACTCCATGTCATCCTTGGCTCTATGGATGGGATTCCATTGAATAGGCGGTACATCTCTATGAGAGTAATCCTTGAGATTGACTTTGGTCGTAACACCTAAGTGTTGTAAATACAAGGAATTGGTTCCCCAATCCTGGACCACTTGCAACTGTCGCATAAATGGTCTTCCCAAAATCATCTCATAGGCCTGGTCCTTGCTGAAATCACATATGGCGAAAGTATGCTCAAACTCAACACCGCATGTAGTGAGAGTTATTCCTTCCAGCAAGCCTAAGGGTCTTTCTATGTGTCCATCAGCCATCTGCAATTTCATCCTCGTGGGCCTGAGTGCTGGCTTGCCCCAACGCTTCCATAGGGAAGTGGTAGCAATAGCAACTCCTGCACCTGAGTCTAGAATTTCCTTGGTTGTGTACCCCTGATGGGTAATGGGAAGATAGGTGTTTCCTTCTTCACCTTCACTCATATCTCCTATCTTGTCTAGAGGAATTTCTGGTATTGTTCTATGAGAAGCTACCTGGGAACGGGGTTTCACTACTTCTGGCACTTGGTTAGCTACATGTTTCCATAATTCTGGCCTAACTTTGAGTAGCTCTTCTAAAGTGAAGTTGCACTGCACCTTAGTGTTTTTCACTACCTCCGTATTCCTAGGTATAACTGAGTCTTCGTTCCTTACCATGACCGTGGGTGCTCTCATACAAGTAGACTTGGCTTCCCATGGGCCGGTGAAATGGGGTAGTTCCTGTAGGGAGTTAGACTCGAAGTCTAACCTCTCTTGACTTTGTGCACTCTCCTGCTCTCCATAAATGGAAGGAATATCTTGTGGGAATTGATCATGCGTGTCATCCACAAGTTCAATGGGAGGAGGGACTTCACTTTCATTAGCCCATTTGTCTTCTTGAATCTCTCGTAGGAATTCTGGTGTGTACCTATTCATAGAAGAGGAGGTGTTTGGTTCAGTGGAATTGGGCACAAAAGCTTCCTGTGGGGGAAGGCTTATTCTTTTACTTGCCTCATCTCTTCCTTGATTTTTTTCTTCCTTGGCAGATCTTGCAATTATGCTCTCTAACTTCTCTAGGAGTCCATCCAAGTGCAATTGTGTCTTAGCTGAGCCACAGTTAATTGAAGAGGCGACTGGCTTCAAACATGGTCTGAGCCAAGGCGACCATTTTTGCGCACAGCTTGGTTCTTTCTATCTCTAGGTCAACTCTAGGGTAGCACTTGTCATGATCCGTCACATTTGACCCTTCTTGGATTCTGGCCTGATATGCCTTAAGCATCATATCTATGTCTTCAGGAGTGGGGTCAGCTAATACTGATCCTACTCTAGGGGGTGGTGGGATGGTCTGAGGTAGGTGAACAGATGGTGGTGGAAATGAGGGTGGTGGTGGTATGTGAGAGTTTGTTTGAGAGGTGAGTTCAACAATTTTGGCTTTTGTTTCTCTTATGCTTTCTTCTAAGTCGCTCATGTTTTTAGACCATTGTCTTTTCATTCTCTCTCGGCTATCCCTCCAAGCTCTCGACCGTTTCTTGGCTATGCTCTCGGTTTCACTAACCTCTGCACTCTTCTCTTGACCTATTCCTAGGTTCTGTTACAAAGCCTGGGCTCTAGTGACCACTTGCACTGGTGCAGTGGAAGTGACACTTCCCGTTGAGTCTACAACTAAGCCAATAACGTTAATTGGAGTTATTTTTGGCATATTATTGGGATTCTTTGGGCAATCTCGTAAGAGATGCTCCTTTCCGCAACCTTGACAAAAGCCATGTATTGTTACTGACTGTGGTTGTGTAGATGCAGGCATTGGGCAATCACGAATGAGGTGATCTCCTTGACATGTATAGCATGGTCCCCTAGGGAATGGGGGTCTTACCAGCTTAGGTTGAGGTCTAGTGTTGGGATTTGTGTACATGAGATTTGCATATTCTGGCTCCCAACTAGGTTCACTCGGTTCTTCACTATAGTAGGATTCACCATGTTCAAGAGACTGCATATAGTAAGCCTGTGGACTTTCTATGTGAGTGGAATCAAAACTATGATCACTTGGGTCACTTTCTGAAAGCAACGGAGTCACGGGGACTATGGCTCTATTCAAATTTTCCTCAACAGCAGCATACTTCACAGAGATCACATTAGCTGGGGTTGGAGGTTGTTGAGCTAACACAGGTTGAGGCCTTTGTTTGTTTTGGTAGGGTTGTTGATAGGATTGTTGTGGTCTACCATATTGCTGTGGGGGGTACTGGTTCTGGTATCTTCCCTGTTGTGGATAGGGCTGAGGATAGGTCTGCCTAACTGCTTGCTTATTGTATGGGCAGTCCTGTGCTATGTGATTTGTGTATCTCCGTTCTATGGTGCAATATTGGCTACTAGGGTTCACTTGGGGTTGAGCCATGATGGGACATACGTTCGCCATATGGTCACCCCCGCAATTATAGCACCTCTTGACTGGGGCAAATCTAGGAATTTGTTTACTAGAGACACCTAGTTTTTGAGCTACTTTCTCAGTGAGTTCCTCAATTGATGTAGATTACGAGGAAGAGAGGCTAGAAGCACTATCGGAATCTTTATAGATTTTTGAAAGCTCTAGTTCCTCCCCTAGGTTATCCTCAATGTCAATGCACATGCGTACACACTCTTCTATGGTCCTAGGGTCCTTCAAGTACACATAGGATCGCAACGTTGTACTTAGCAATCCATCCAAGAATAAGGCCACTTGTTTGGCCGGTGTGGGTAGCTCAGGAACAGGGCATCTCTCAAGATATTGCCTAAATCTTCTTCCTGCAAGTCTCACGGTCTCTTGAGGGGTCTGCTTGAAGCTGTGTATCAATGAGGAAGTATTATGCCTTATGCCACTTTTAGAGAATTCGGTGATGAAAGCCTCTAAGAGTTGGTCTATGCTCCTGAACTGTCTCTCATTCAATGGTTGAAACCATGTAAGGGCTGTGTTCCTAAGGGTCAGACCAAAGGCATTATACTGCGTGAATAGGTCCTCAACTTGTTCAGCTCTCAAGACTTGCCTAAACTCGGCCACATGATCATATGGGTCTCCTGTGCCATCGAAGTAGTTCTTCATGGACTTAACTAACTGAGTCGGTCTCAAAATCCTCGTATGATCTCTAGGTCTTGGTAGAGGGAATTCATCTGCATTCCTTTGGTTCCTTGGGGCTCTAAGTCCCTCAGGTTCCACTCTATTTGTTTCCGTTCTCGTTCTTTCTCTTCCCACTGGGTTGGCAAAGCTTACCTCCGGTCTATCTCTATGTCTGTCTCTTTGAGTTCCATGAGCATGGGATGTTCCAGCTCCTTGGTGACCAAAGGTCCTAGTGAGAACAGATTTGCCTCGGGGGGTTCTAGGTTCTACACCCATGTTTCCTTGCTCCAGGTCACCTAAGTCCGTTTCTGGGATCACATTCCCAAATTCATCTGTCCTATCTGGATGACTGGTGACTACATATATGGTTCCTTCCTTGTCTAGGTATGCTCCGTTTTCAAACTTGACAGCTGGGTGCTCTAGTCCAATGGATTGGTCAGGGTTTTTAATCTGGACCACAAATCTTCCTAGGCCATCCTCATAGATGCTAGCACCTAATCGGTTGATCCTAAGGTATTCGAGTTGCGTCTTGTAAGGGCCTTCTACCCTATGTAAATATGGCACACCTGAACTTCCTGTAGGTCTCTCCATATCGTGGGACATCTCAGACTCGCTAGTCTCAGAGCTAGGGTAGTATGAATGATGACTCAACTGTTGGGCCCAAGACCTAGCAGTATGATTGACACTAGCCTCTGAAGATCTAAGACTTTGTCTATCTCTCCCTAGGTGTCGTCCTGATCTAAGGTTCATAAGCCCAATTGAATAATCCCAAATTTTCCCAAGTACACTTTGCGTTGCTGAGTTCTTTTGTATTAGTCACTTGTTCTTTTTTAATTGCCCTTAGGGTGTCACTTCTTGTCCAATTAATCTTCGTCGCAAGGAACACTTAAGTTTTATTGTACTTTGAGTGTGGTCGCTCGATTTAAATTCTTTTCCCTTAGGTTGTTTCGCAATTGTAATCTCCTAACACTTGCACTTAAGTGATTAGAGTTCTTGGATTTGGTAGTTCTTAACCTATCCCTAATTAATCACAACCTCTATCTGTACTTAGCCTAAGATAGGGATTGACAGAGGGTGTTGAGAATTTCCAACCTTGAGTTTCTTCCCTTGGTTGCCCTTGTATGCCCAGGAAGCGTGTTCCCAAGCTTGCACTAACTCTTGCTTCGAGTACCCTTTGATGCTCTCAAAGAACCTGAAAAATTCCACCATTAGCTCAAGAATTGAATTCAGTTGACAGACAGATCACTTTCATGCATGTAATTCACTAACCAAATTGCCTTTTGCCTTTATGGGAAACAATCCCAAGGGACCCTCAGTTTTTCCTACCCCAGGATATGATCAACTTCAAATTACCCTATCTAATAATCCTGATATTAATTTTACCGTAACCAGTGGAAGTTTTGGTTGTACTCCCCACGAGCTTTCCAACAACACAAAAATCACAGCAATCGGATTTTGTATAAGAAAGTTATGCCAATTCAGGGTTTTGGGGCTAAAACAGGATTTAAAACAGGTTAACAGGCAGACAGGACTTCTCGAAATGCTTTGAGTGTGGGCCTCACAATGCTCTACTAACCCTTAAAAGTTCCCCACAAATTGCCAAAAATTAGACCACTATTTTCACCCTAAAAAATTGGCCGAATTTTCCCGTCAATCGCATTCGCAAGCTCTGTCAATCGCGATTGATAGGTCAATCGCGATCGATGTGTCGGTCGCGATTGACAGGTCCGTCGTGGCTGTCAGTCGCAATTGATGGGTCAATCGCGATTGACACGTGGCCCGGATTTTTGGTCGATCATGGTCAAAGGGTCGTTGACTCTATCAGTCACGATTGAAGTGTCGATCGCGATTGACAAGTCCGTCGTGAGTGTTCAGTCGGTCGTGGTCAAGCAGTCATTGACTGGGTCGGTCACGATTGACAGGTCCGTCAAGGCTGTCAGTCGCGATTGATTGGTCGATCATGATTGATGGCTCGATCGCGATTGACACGTGTCACGCGTAGGTTCAGCCGGTCGTGGTTAGTCGGTCGTTGACTCTGTCGGTCGCGATTGACAGGTCGATCACGATTGACAGGTCGGTCGGCAAGTGTCCATCGTGGTTTGTCGATCGCGATTGACAGTTCGATCGTGATTGACAGGTCGATCGCAATTGACAAAAAGCTAAGGAATTTCAAAATTTTAAACACATATTCATGAAGCTCTAGGCCTATACATCACATTTATGCACTTAGTTTTGCAAGAAGGTCAATTTTTTTGTCGGTCGCGATTGACAGGGGTCAATGCCTCGGGACCTGCACAGTCAAAATTTTTTACCTGCTGAAGTTGGTGCAGCTACTAGGGATGCTGATTCCTGCAAGAAATCTCAAAAAACACAGAAAATCACAAGCACACAAACGCTCTCTCACTCTCTCTCACAAGTGAAATGAGGGAAATGGTATGGGTGGGGTGATATGACCAAAAACTGAAATTTTTTGCGATGATGGAGATGGATGTGGGAGATGGTGAGGATGATGATGGTGATGAGAAAAACAAAAGAAAATAGATAAAAGTGAAGAAAATACCTATGACTCCAACGCCTCAACTCTACATCTTACCGTCACACGCTCGTCCTCAAAGCTCGATCCCCGGCAACGGAGCCAAAATTTGGTGTAGCTCAGTGATGAGTAGCACCTCCTTTAATGTCAATCCGGGAAGATGTGAGGATGGTATGATGACCTCGAGCAAGTGAAGGCACAAGTGCGTGGGTGAGAAGCACACAAACATGCACACATATACACACACACGCGCACACACAGCAAGAACAAAGAGGAAGACAATGGAGTTCTTTTAGATTACTTTCAAAGTGCTCATACAAGTCCAATTCAATTACAAGCTACCCCCAAAAATGAGCTCTCTAGCTCTATTTATAGTTTTTCACTAGCTTTTGGCCCTGTCCAGACCTAGTGTCCGGCCTAGTTAAAAATTAGGTTCTAGGGCCTATTTGGAGGTTCAAACGGAGTCTAAAAAATGTGAAAACTAATAGGTAGGTACTTCTAAAGCTCCTCAAGCTCAAGGACTCCTTGGCTTGCACAAAATATGAAATGGTATTTACAATGGTTTTTAGTGATGAAAATCACTATTTTTGTAGGGATTTCTTCTAACATTTTGACATACATTTCCTGGAGCTCCCTACTTGCTCCTTCTTCTTGTGTGCCCAACTCTTTGATGCATGAAAAATTTAAATGGCCTACTTGCCAGATCTTCTTTGACTATTGTGTCTGCTTGTGCTTTCTCTTCGCTCCGAGTCCCTTCGTAGGCTTCCTTGTCTTGTGAGTCCTTCAGTTCGTTGACTACTGCCAACAGGCTCCATATAACGTTTTACTCAACATCCACTTACGTAGTTAGGAAGAACATCTCCATCCAGAGTAGCTAGATTAATCGCTCCACTAGTGGAAATCCCAATGATTATTAGTGGTCCATATCCACGCTTTTGTAGCTTCGTAGCATGTTGCTTCAAGGTGTAGACTAGCACTAAATCTCCTTGTTTTAGTCCTTTGTCTTTGGCTACTCTCAAAGTTGGCACTAAAAAATCGATCGACAGGATTGCGTTCTATCCATACACTAGATTGAATGGGGTAGTTCCAATGGCAGTCTTGTAAGCGACACGGAAGGCCAAATTGCATGATGCAATTGTTTGTTCCAGTCTCACCTTCCATCATTGACTATCTTTGTGAATACTGTGCATAACACTTTATTAGAACTTTCAGCTTGACCGTTGGCTTGAGGGTGATAAGGGGCTGATTTCTTATGGATCACTAAGAATTCATTCATTAAGGACTCTATGACTTCATTAATGAAATGCGTTCCTTGGTCACGTACAATCTCAATTGGTAATCCAAAGCGAGTGAAGAGTGTGCTCAAAAACAAATTTAGCAGTGGTCTGAGCATCATTTTTTCTAATAGCCTTTGCCTCTACCCATTTAGGCAAATAATCCCTAGCTACTATTATGTATTCGGCATGTGACCCTTTGGCTGGTGGATTATGGGTCCTATAAAATCGATACCCCATTTGGAAAATGCTCTAGCGCAAACCATAGGTCTCAATGGCATGTCATCTCGTCTAATCAGATATTTGGCCCTTTGGCATGTCTCGCAACTTTGGACATATGTGTCAGCATCCATATGTAGAGTTGGCCACCACAAACCTGCAAAAAGAATCATTTTTACAGTTCTCTCGACTGAAAAATGACCTCCTATAGCACCTGCGTGTGCCATTTCTAATATGCGTAAGTATTCTCCTTCATGCACACATAGCCGTAATTGATTATCTTTCCCTCTCTTGAATAATTGTCTTCCCATAATTACATAATCCTTGCTCATTTCCTCTAGGGATTGTTTCCTTGCTAAACTAATTCCTTCCTCGTGCTCTCGTGTCTTTAGGAATTTCACTAATGTTTCACTCCATTTGGGTGCTATTGTAGAGAAAGGTAAAGATGTGTGATCATCTGGTATGGTTTCCTGACATTCCGCGCAATTACTGACATATTCATAGATATCTTTAAGCATATCAGGCCAGTATACTCCTAGCCGTTTCAATTCTCTTAGAGTTCCATGAGTTCCTTTGTGCATTCTCCATTTGTTTACATGGGCTTGTTCAATCAACGTCTTCTGTTTGTCTTCCTCAACACATCTTGACAATACACCATTGGGTTCCTTATAATACACACTTCCTGCAATAATGTGTAAGTTACATGAATGCAGAATTTCCATTTTACTTTCTTTATTCATTGAGTGTTGTGGTCAATGAGTGAGTATCAGGATTAGCTTTTTTTCCCACTTGGGACACACTTCCAAATTAAACAGATAAGTGTCTAGCAAATCGTCTGGTACTCCGCTTGGTGGTTCTCCATGTGTTATTCTAGAGAGATGATCTGCCCTCACATGGGTATTTCCCTTTTCACAATTACTTCGAAGTCGAAATCCATTAATAGTAGAAACCATCTCATAAGTCTTCCCGTGCTTATTGACTAAGTACAATAAGGCTTGATGATCTATGAAGAACTCTAACTTATTGGCTAAGAGATAATGTTTGAATTTCTTTACAACGTACACCATTCCTAATCCTTCTCTCTCAGTGGTCATATAGTTTCTCAGCTTGATTCAGTTGTCTACTTGCATAGGCAATTGGATGATCCAACTTTTCTTCCATCTGTCGGCTGAGCTAAGATGCATCCTATTGCGTAATTGGAAGCGTCCACATGAATATGAAAAGGCTTGTTCCAATTTGGTGTTTTCAAAATAGTGGCCGTGCTAAGCCACTTTTTTAACTCATTAAATGCCTTCTCGCATTCATCAATCCAGGTGAATTGAGTCAACAATCCATACAAGGGTTTGGCAATTATGGCGTACATGTGGATAAATCGGCGATAGTATCCACAATGACCCATAAATGCTTGCACTTCTTTTGCATTCTTTGGTCTAGGAAGCTCTAAAATGACCTTGATCTTGTCTTCATCTGTAGATATTCCGTTCCTAGACACTATGTGTCCTAAAATCTTCCCTTGTCTTACCATGAAGACACACGTCTCAGGATTCAGGCAAACTATATATTGTTGGCATTTATCAAATATTTTTCGCAATTCAGGAATGTGTTCTTGCCTTCGATTTGAATATGCACATAGGTCATCTACATACACCTCCATACTTTTCTTCAAAAATTCTTTGAAAACGTGACACATCAACCTTTGGAAAGTAGCAGGGGCATTAGTGAGTCTGAAGGGCATCACTCTGAAAGCATAGCCCCCATTCAGTTGCGAATGTGGTCTTATGTTGATCCTCAGTAGCAATAGCTACTTAGTTGTATCCAGAGAATCCATCTAAGAAGCTATAGACTTCTTTTCCTGCAAATCTTTCCAATAGGTGGTCAATGATAGGTAATGGATAACTGTCGTGAATCATGGATGCATTGACTTTCTTCAAATTAATGCATACTCTCAGTTTTCCATTCTTTTTAGGCACAACAACTAATGGCGACACCCCTTTGGTATGTTCTATCTCATAAATGAATCTAGCCGCTAATAGCTTGTCTATTTCTTCTTTTATTTTTGTAGCATAGATCTTGTTATACGTGTAAGGGCGTTGTTTAGATGGTTTTGCTTCCGATGTCATTGGTATTCTATGAGAACAAATGGAGGGTTCCACACCATTGAGATCCTTATAGGTCCAAGCAAATACATCTCGATATTCTCGGATCAACTGTATCAATTCTTCTTCTTCTTTACTTGACACATCCTTTCCTATGTATGTACATCTTTCTTCTACATCTTCTACAGTCACTATGATCTTTTTCGTTTGTTCCTTGTTGTCGTATGCCTCTCCTTCTCTTGCTTCTCTCTTAGACATTTGAATAGCTATTTTTCTCTCTTCTACTTCATACCTTTTGAAATGCTCCGGCACCTCAAAAAGATCAGGGTTTGGTTCGATATTACTAACACTTTCCTCCTGTTTTGGTATTATAGGGGCTGCTTCTATTGCTAACACTTTGGTCATTCCATTCTTGTCTTCAGTTCGAATGGCTTCTAGGTAACGTTCTTCTTAATCAAATTCTGGTTCCATTTCTATGCTCTCATATTCTTCTTTCCATTCCTTTTCCAGTATTTCTCCTGCTTCTACTTCTTGAAGGACAACCATGTACAAATTTATGTCGTAGCCTTCTTCGTCCACACATTCATTCATCGTCATAACTTCTTCATTCACACATACGTCAAGGGTTGCTAGGATTTCCATCCAACCGTGCAATTCAAATGTTTCATCAGGAAAGATTTGAGGCATGTACATTGGGTCCTCTATGGGTTGATAATTAGGATGTCCTATGGGCCATAACTGCATCTTGTTATCCTCTTTCTTGGCTTCTTTACACATCCATAATTGGGCATCCTCATGTATCCAAGATTGATTGCTTGATCCAGCACTATGGATAGACAAGTCATCCTCTTCCTTATGTATGGGGTTCCATTGTAGTGGAGGTACATCTTGGTATGCAAAGGTATGCAGGTTTATCTTGGTCGTGTTTCCTTGATGTTGAAGGTATAATGAGTCTCATCCCCAATCTTGTACTACCCTAAGCTGTCTCATGAAGGGTCGTCCCAATATCATCTCATAGTTATTGGTCTTTCCAAATTGATAGATAACTAATGTATGCTCAAATTCAACTGTAGAGGTGTTTAATTTGATCTTTTCTAATATTCCCAATGGTTTCTCAACATGGTCATCTGCTAATTGAAGCTTCATACGAGTGCATCGTAGGGCAGGCTTTCCCCATTTCTCCCAAATCTCTTTGGTAGCAATACCTACCCCTGCTCCGGTGTCTAGTATGGCCTTATCCATGTATCCATTGTATGTGACCGGTAGACATGTGCTACCCTCATCCCCTTCACTAAATTCCCCAACCTTATCCATAGGGATTTGTACATTAGATGAGTTTTCATTTCCCTTGCTTTCCTTTTCGTACTTCTCCTACTCTAACTCCAGTTGTCCTGCTAATTGTTTCCATGATTGTGGTTTAACACAAAGCAATTCTTCCACAATCAATTGGCACTGTTCGTACTCTCCCTGTAATTTGGTAGGGTCGAAATGCTCTGAGCTTCCTCCCCATTTTGGTCTAGTCTAGAGACTTCTTCATATATTTCTTCCATGTTTGTCGTTGGTTGGAAATCTTCCACATGTAATTCCTCAAAAGGAGGTTTTGCAACTCCATTCCTTTTACATTGATCTTCTCGGATTCTATTCCACAATTCTTTTGGCCAGTCAGCATCTAAATCCGGGACTGTGGACATAGATTTGTCTTGGGTTTTCAATAGCTCTGGTTTATCCTCCTTCTCTTTTGGTTTCTTGTCCTTGGTTTTAACACAATCATTGTATTGATCCTCCGATATCCTGGTCTCAAGGAGAGTTGGGATAGTCTTCTCTAGGGTTGCCTGAGCTACCTCTATGAGTTTTCTACATATCGCAAGCCTCTCCTTTTCTAACTCCTCGTGTGGGTAAAGCTTTTCATGCTGCTCTACATTTGGTCCATTCTTGATTCTAGCTTGGTATGCTTTCAACCACATGTCTAAATCATCTGGTTTTGGGTCGGCTAGAATTGAACCTGGCTTCTCTGTCTCTCATGTAGGTGGTGTAATAGAAACTTCTTCCCGAATATCTAGTTCTTTAGATTTCTTATTGCTGCACGTATGCTTCTTGTCTTCCTTATTTTTATTTTTCATCCATTTTTCCTTGATTTTTTCCCTCATTTCCTTCCATTTTTGGCTTTTCGTTGTTCGGGTACTCTCACGTGGGTCTTCTGAGTCTTCCACTATTTGAATTCTAGATTCTAGGATTTTACTCTTTTCTAGCTCATGTCTACTTGTTTCCTCTCTTGTCCATTCATTTGTGCTCGTGTAATGGCCTTTAATGGTATGGTATATTCCTTGTCACTTCCCGATGCGTCTATCACTTCAATCACATTAATAGGTGTTGTATCTTGAGCCTTATTGGGATTTTTTGGGCAATCCCTAAAGAGATGTTCCTTTCCACA
This sequence comes from Ceratopteris richardii, assembly GCA_020310875.1. NCBI lineage: Eukaryota > Viridiplantae > Streptophyta > Polypodiopsida > Polypodiales > Pteridaceae > Ceratopteris > Ceratopteris richardii. The sequence goes on from CM035434.1 coordinate 147,482,049, forward strand.
ATCACTACAATACCCTTCCCATGTCCTAGGAGGTGGTTGGTTGTATGGCGGAGTCCATTCTCTGATGAAGTGGTCTCCCCCGCATCTATAACACGGTCCTCTTGGCATAGGTGGTCTGATGGGTGGTCTTGCGGGTACCTGTGCTTTAGGTGCGGTGTACATTAATGTCGCCACCTCTGGTCCATAGACATTGTCATACCCTTCATATCCATAGTATTGCGGGTCAAAATCTTGCTCGTACTCCATTATACTGGCGTCATAGGAATAGTAATCTCCTTGGGTTTGCTCATATCCTGGGTTCAGGGATTCTACACTGGCTATTGGTGATGTTGGCACTATGGCTCTTTCTAAGTTTTCCTCTGGTTGAGCATATTTGACAGGCACTACGTGTTGAGGAAGTGGTGGTTGTGGTCCTAACACTGGCTGAAGGTTTCAAAATTGTACTTGGTCATATGGTGTAGGTGCTTCTAGTGGTGCTGGATAGGGATTATACCTAGGAATCTCTCTGTCTGGCTCTCTAGGTGGGTATCCATATGGCCGATACTCAGGTGGGTTTAAAGGTCATGTCTGCCTATTGAATGGGCAATTCTTAGTGGTGTGGTTGGTGTATTTTTGTTCTATGTGGCAATACAAAGCAGTTCCTTGATGGGGATGCCTATTGTAAGGGTAAGCTTGAGGCACACCTATTCCTCCTCGTACACACATGTGGGTGAGATGATCACCTCCACATAGGCTACATCTTTGTAACATGGGTATTCTTAGTGAAGGATGCTGGTAGTTCCTTTGTCCATGAACTCCTAATATCTTTGCTGCTAGTTCTGCTAATTCTGCTATGTTACTAGAGTTGGATGTTACTGTGCTTCGAGTGTCTTCTAATTTAGTAGGACTGGTTGTACTCTTGAGATCATCTGCTACGTTGTCCTCTAGGTCAATACACTCTTGAAGACATTCACTCAACATATGTAGTCTCTTTACATAGACTAAAGTTCTTAAAGTTCCGTTCGTTAGTCCGTCCAAGAATAATGATATCATTTTTTGTTGCGTAGGTCTCTCTGCCACTGGACATCTATCGACATACTGATTAAATCTTCAGGCAGCTGTTTTCATAGTTTCATTTGGGTTCTGCTTAAAGCTATGGATTAAGGATGAGGAGTTTTGTTTAATTCCTCTCTTAGTGAATTCCCCTATGAGTTCCTAAAAGAATTGTTCAATAAATTGGTTGGGGTCTAATGGTTGGAACCATGTTAGAGCCGTTCCTGTGAGAGTGAGTCCAAAGGACTCATATTGCACAAATAAATCATCCACTTGTTTAGCTCTTAGAACTTTTTTAAATTCAGCTATGTGGTCGTATGGTTCTCCCAATCCATCATAGTGATTTCTCATACATTTGGCCACCTGAATCGGTCTCAATCTTCTCATGGGCTCTGGTTGTCTAGCCATTACAGGAATTGCTGGTCTGATTGGATGCATTCCAGGTTGCACTCCTAATAGTGGTCTTGGTCTTACTAGTGGTCGGTGTAAGTTGTCCAATCCGGCGTGTGTTTGATTGTGTGCTTGCATTCCGGGCATTGTAAATTGTACATGGGTTGGGTTTGGTACACTCTGATGGCTAGTTTGTCCCAACATTGTATGTTCTGACTCTTGTTGTGTCTTGAAAGGGTTCCGCGAGGTTGTTGCCTACTCTCATTGAGGGAGTACAGGCAAGCCCATATACTTCAGTCGAGCTCTATCTATGGCATCCACAAGCCAATACCTTCTTTGGTTCTTGTCTAGGTAAGTTACTCTAGACTCGTCTTCAAGATCTTTTAACTTGTAGAATGTCATTAGGCTTCCTTCCCGTCCTTGTGTAGGTGAGTCATTTTGGAGTAATAAGTCTAATCCATGGATCAAATAAACTTCTAGTAAATATTCATCTTGAGGTATCAAATCCCCTCTCAACATTCGAGTTACCACTGACTTGCCTCTGGGAGTGGTTACCAACTCCTCAGGGTCCGGTCTTCTTGAATTTTCTTGTCCTCCTAACTCTCCTTTCTCATTGATCAATTCCAAGTGTTCTATCACTACATAGATGTGACCCAACTTATCCATGTATGCTCCTCCTTCATACTTTATAGCTAGTCTGGGCACAATTGTGGAATTGGTGGAGGTCGCCATCCGGGCAACTGATCTATTTGAACCATCCAAGTAGATGGGAATCTCCTGAGCATTAGTAGACACATATTGCAAAGAGGTGCGGTATTCCCCTTCTACAATAGACATGAAGTTTCTCTCGGGAACGGGACCTTGCATGACTTCTGATGCCATAAGTATCTCCTCCTCCGAGTCACTAGAGGTGTCGGAATAGGTAGTGTGGTGACTGACCTAAGAAGTACTTCCTACCAATGATATAACACTTCTCCTGCTACTTAGCACCCTTCTTGACCTCCAGTTCATCCACCCTCTTTGGGCTACTTCGGCATCTAATGCTCAAAGTGTTCTAGGTGATACCACTCTGGCAACACTGCACTAGGCGATACCAGTTTGTCAACGGTACAATACCACTACAGGAGACGATACGATACTTGGGCAGTCGATGATATGATACCAGGGAACTGAGCAATACGATACTGTGATTTCACACGATACAATACCACTACTCGATGCAATACGATACTTTGTGCTCAAGCGATACGATACCACCTAAAGGCACGACATGATACTACTGCAATACACGATACGATAACAGTGCAAGTCACGATACGATACCGAAAACCCACACGATACGATACTAAAATTCGTCACAATACAATACCAAGAGTACTCACGATATGATACTGATGCACAGTCACAATACGATACCAAGACAATGCATGATACGATACTTGAGTTTTGCGCGATACGATACTCCTGTTACACATGATACGATACCACGAGAGGCAATGATACGATAATGGATTGTACGCAATACGATACCACTCAATCAACGACACGATACCGTGACCGAGGCGATATGATACCAAGTGGACCGCGATACGATACCACTGGCAGATCCCGACCACGATACCAACTTGATGATATGATACCAAAAATGGTATCCCGATACCTCAAGTGGTATGCGATGATACGATACTTCGGCGAGTATCACGATACTAGGGAATTTTGGTATCGTGATACCAAAACTCAACCGATTGTGATACTGCAGCCAAAATAACTCCAAATACAAAAAAAATTTCACCCCTCAGTTTCTTCCTTACTCCTCTTCACTCCTCACCCGCTGTCTCACTCAACAAAACTCTTAAATCTCTCAATCCCCCTCTACAATACCGAGTGCGCCTTTAATCACGTGTTAATGCATTTTTACAGTGTTTTTGTTATTAAAGTCTTGAGGTGGCTTACCTTGGAGATGTGTAGCTTAGGCCTAGAGCTCACTAGGATGCTTTGAGGCCTTGTATTGCACAATGCTACACCGGCGATACCAATCGCTATCTACAGGCAATACCAACTTCTGAGTAGTTGAGAAATGAACTACAATTTTTTCTTTTTATAGTTTCTGATGACTGAGGCCTATCCTACACTATCTTGGCAATTTTTTGGGATTTTTCTTGGTAATTTTCAACTTACTCCTACTCCCTTTCTCTTCTTGGCCTAACCCTAACTCTTTCTTCTCTCCCTCTCTCCTAACGCTAAACCTAAAAACTCATTACACACACCTCCGAGATGTGAAGTGCCAAAAACGTGTGTACCTAAGTCACAAGATCTTAGGGACTTGTGTCAAAGAGACAATCTCATTTGCCACACAAGTGCATATAGTGGTGGATTGACACACGCTTAATTATCAATATGAAGAACCGACCTAACCAAGTGTATGAGAATGTGTGCACACATGGTGGATAATGAAATGGTTCAGCTAAAATGCATGAGAAAAGACTAAACTACCTCTTCAACTCACTTAATCTCTGAAAGTGTCTGCCACGATACCACTTACAGCAGTAAATACAAATTCGAATGTTTCTCCTAGTTCCAAACTCCAAGTATGATGAATACTGGGTTCGTTTTGAAGCTCTCGATGAGACGCATCTATTCCTGGTATTTTCACTCGAATCTGACAACCACTCTTCAAGTTATGACCAAAATAGTGAATGGTAAGAAACGCACACACTCACTCCACAAGTCATGCTTGCTCACACACACACACAGTAAAGTAGCTCAAAAGTGATTGGAAGGGGTAGATAACAGTCCTACACACTCATTCCAAGCTTCACACACACACACACAAAGAATCATGGAGAAGATGAAAATGTGCAAGGAAGAAGCGAATTCGAAATTCTGAAGCTCTTCTTCTTCACAATGGCAAAAAGTCTTTACAAAGAGTCACAAAGTGACTTATATACATGTGCCCTAAAAATGGTCATTTCACACAGGTGACCGGCACTTTATTGACTAAGCTCTAATTTCCTACTATTTTACAAGAGATATATTACAATGATATATTACAATGATTTGGGATTATGCATCTAGAGGACTCCTCTAGTGCATTTACATAGCTTGAAGGGAATTTTCTAGGATTTGAAGAAGAAAAATATGCCCATTAATTTGAAAATTTTGGGCTCCTCTTTTGTGCCTCTTAGCTCTGCAACAGGGAGTGTTGAGATATCAAACTCAACATGTGATGATCCAAGTTGACACGTACCAGTTTTTCTGTTTCTCTGACATGTATAGTGGTCACGCCGGTATATGTCAAAGATACTTCATTGAGCTTTATTAGATTTATCTACCGAGAGTGATGGCACATTTGTTCCTTTCCAACTCACTCATTCGCGGACATTAGGTTTTTCCTTATGTACTGATCTTTATATATTGCACTTGTTGTATTCTTGTTTTTTATGTCATTCTTGTACATTCCTTTTTATGTAATAGAAGAAGAAGAAGAAGAAGATCATTCTTCCTTGCCTCAATATGTGTATGTGATTCTCCTTGAGAGTGAGAGTGTGTGTGTGAGCTCTCTGCCTTATCTCCCTCCTCGTGAAAAATTTCACATATGTGGGTAAAGGTGTACTCAATGCCTTTCCACCCTGCATATTGAACTGGTCAAGTATTTTGGATATGTACTCACTTTGAGACAAGTATATATATATGTTTCTCCTATTACGAGTAATGCACATACCAAGAATATGTTTGTCATCCTGTAAATCATTCATATCAAATATTTGACTCAAATTCTTTTTTAGAATTGACAAGTCATAAGAGGACTTCCCAGCAATCAACATATCATCGACATAAACTATCAAGCATATAAAGTTGCCATCTGAGCATCTCTTTATTTAGAGACAAAGATCTTCACTACTTCAAGAATAGCCTTGACACTTCATAGAAGCATCAAACTTTTGGTACCATTATCTAGGGGACTGTTTAAGTCCATATAAGCTCTTCTTGAGCTTACAGACTAGACTTTCTTTGCCATGAATTGCATAACACTCTGGTTGTTCTATATAGATCTCATCTATGAGATCTCCATGCAATAAAGCAGTTTTGACATCCATTTGGACTAGCTCTAAGTCCTCCCTTGCAACAAATCCAAGGGATATGTGCAAGGTAGTCATCTTGACCACTAGTGAGAAGACTTCCTTGGAATCAACACCATGTTATTGCTTAACACACTTTGCAACAAGTTGGAGAAGCACTATCTGATGTGAATTTTAGTTTATATACCCATTTACATGGTAAAGCTTTCCTACCATTTGGCAAAGGTACTAAATCCCAAGTACCATTCTTGTGAATAGACTCCAACTCACTCTTCATGGCACGCCCCCACTTGACCTGACCTTAGTTTGCATAGCCTCTTAGTAGCAAGAAGGCTCACCATCTGTTAGCATAACAAAATCCAAACTTGGAACATATCTATCAGGTGGATGTGAGACACATGCAGAGCATCTTAATGGTTGTTGAATGGGAACATTTGCAGACTGATTTGATCGGACATTCTCTTGAACATCCCTATGTGCAACTAACTGGAGGGCTAGTATCCTCAAACACCACTCCTCTCACTTCAAGTTCCTTAATGGGCTATTTATGCATCTTAGACTCATTGAAAATGACATCACTACTTCTGATCATTGGCCGTGTTTCAGGATCCCATAAGCTATATCCAAATTTTCTTCTCAACCATATCCAAGAAAAATGCATTTCTTTAACTTCTTTATGCATGCTAACTGGAGGGGTAGTATCCTCAAACACCACTCTTCTCACTTCAAGTTCCTAAATGGGCTATTTATGCATCTTAGACTCATTGAAAATGACATCACTACTTTTGATCACTGGTCGTGTTTCAAGATCCCATAAGCGATATCCAAATTTTCTTCTCAACTATATCCAACAAAAATGCATTTCTTTGACTTATTGTCCAACTTTTATCTAAGATTCTTGGGTATAGGAACATATTCTTCACATCCAAAAACTCAAAGATGATCATAATATGTTGGTTTCCCTATCCATAACTCTTGTGCCACTTTCAGACCTTTGGCAGTACAAGGTGAAAGGTTAATCACATGAATTGCACTCAATACTCCTTCTACAAAAGCCTTGTGAAATGTTTGCATGATGCAACATAGAAAATACTCTATCCTAAATAGTTATATTCATCCTTTTAGCTACACCATTCTATACTGGGGTATAAGGAGCTATAAACTCTCTACAAATTCCTTTGGACTAACAAAAAATATTGAATTCATGTGAGGTATAATCACCCCCATTATCTGAATGTAAATCATAAAGCTTAGTTCCTTTTTCAGTCTCAACTGAAGCAAGCCGTTTTTTTTTAAGTAGGGAATACCTCATCCTTTGCTTTTATAGGATATACCCAGACTTTTCTAATAGCATCATCTATGAAAGTGACAAAGTAAAGAGAACCACCTAATGACCTTGTGGGCATAGGACCATACACATCTATATGAACAAGTCTAAAGGCTGAATTGAAGAGTCAATGTGTATCTTGTGCACATTCCTAGTTTGCTTTCCATATTGACAATGCTCACAAAATGAAAAATCCTAGAAAGATAACACAGGTAAGTAACGAGAATGAGAAAGATTTTCCTATCCACTACGTGATATATGGCCCAAACAGCCATGTCAAATACTAGCCATAGGTTGTTCACTAACAGGTAACAAGTGTTCTTTTTGTGATACAAATAAAGGATAAAGTGAACCAAGTTTGCTTCCTTTTGCATAAACCATATTGCCCTTTGATATGTTAAAGGATTGGGCATAGAAAACTGTTGGAGTTAGACGTCTGCGGAAGCACGCGAACAGCACAAGGAAGAAGAAGAAGCTTGGAGCACAACACAGAAGACTGAATGTATTACTAGAGAATGTACAAAGATAAGTAGCCCATTAGGGCAATAGGCGTATATACAAGCCGGGGGAAAAAAACCTCCTAACGAGGGAAAAAAGTGCCCCGGCGGTCCTAGAGTGTTCACACACATCACTACCTAAATATATCAACAAATCCCCCCTGGGAGTGATGCGGTGAACAAGGAGCTGGCACTCATGTATAAGGAAGTGCCGAGCTATGTGGAAATCACTGCACAAAAGGAAGTAAGCCCAAAGCTTTGCGGAAAGCTTCAAACTTCTCCCTAGGCAGAGCCTTCGTGAAAAGGTCTGCAATGTTCTCCTGCGTGGGCACATATGCCAAGCTGATCTCCCCAGCAGAGAACCTCTCCCTGACATAGTGATAAAGCACCTCAATGTGCTTAGTGCAAGCATGGAACACAGGGTTCCTCGCAACTGCCAATGCGCTCTGACTGTCAGTGAAGATGGTGGTGGCAGAAGACTGGCCAACACCCAAATCAGCCATAAGGCGTCTGAGCCACACACACTCAACAGTCGCTGTGAAAGTTGCCCTATACTCAGCCTCACAACTGGAAGTGGCCACAGTAGGCTGCTTCTTGCTCAACCAAGATATACATGAGCTACCAAGCATGAAGCAAAAACCACTGGTGGACACACGAGTGTCATAGCAACCAGCCCAATCTGAGTCAGAAAAAGCATGCAAATCTGGCGATAGTGATCCCCCCTTGGGATAAAACAACCCAAGTAGCCGAGTACCACTCAAGTAGCGAAAGATGCGCTTAACCGCTTTCCAATGCGTGACTCCTGGGCAATGCATAAACCTGCTCATCTGTGAGACAGCAAACTGAATATCTGGCCGAGTAATGCATAAGTAAATCAAGCATCCAACAGCCTGCTAATAGAGAACAACATCAAATGCATCTCCAGCATCATGAAGACTCAATTGTAAACCTATCTCCATAGGAGTGGCAATAGGCTTACAGTCTTCAAGGCCAAAACGCTGCAATAATGTGTCAATATATTTCGTTTGACACAAAGCCATTCCACCATCAACTTGCATAAACTGAATGCCCAAATAGTGATGCAAATGCCCCAAATCAGACATCTCAAATGAGGCATGCAAATCAGCCTTGAAATCAGCAATATGCTTTTCAAGAGGACCAGTGAGCAGCATGTCGTCTACATAGACAACAATGATCAAAAGCACATCATTAGCACGCTTAACATATAAGGTGCTTTCAGTTGGACTGTTCTCAAAACCATGTGCAATCAGATAGGCATGTATTTTCTCATACCAAGCACGTGGTGCTTGCTTTAAACCATATAACGCCTTCTTTAACCTGCACACCTGGTTTTCATGCCCTTTTTGCACAAAGTCACGGGGCTGAAAAACATACACTTCTTCATGCAAGTCACCATTCAGAAATGCTGTTTTAATGTCCAACTGATGTACATTCCAACCATGATGGGCTGCAAGTGCACAAATGCTCCGAACAGTAGTCATACGGCATGTAGGTGCAAAGGTCTCATCAAAATCGATGCCTCTTTCCTGCGCATAACCCTTTGCAACAAGCCTAGCCTTATACCAGTCAACTGTACCATCAGGTTTACGCTTCAGCTTGTATACCCACTTAGTGCCAATAGCCTTCTTGCCAGGAGGCAAGTCACATAAAGACCATGTACCATTCTTCATTATAGCATCATATTCAGATTGCATAGCAGCCATCCAATTTTCTGAATTTTGTGCTTCATCAAAAGAAACAGGCCCATTCTCATCACAGAGACTAGATGCAGCCATAGCATAGCAATCTGATGCAAAGGAGGTACTATGAGAGCCTGAACGAGTACGATATGACAAAGGCGCATCTAATTTGCTGTCACGCAAAGTCTGCACCAGCCATTTTGGCATAGTTTTTGCCTGTTCAATATCAGCTCTCTCATCAACAAGTGCATCATGTAAATCTGCATCAGAAATGGAATGATCTGCATCATCATATGAAACCTGCAAAGGCTGAGAAGTTTCCTCATTAGGACCAGCGCTAGCCTGTCCACCTGTAAAAAGAGGCATCAAAGTATCATACATGTCTTTGGAGCTAACAGATGTCTCCTTTGTACATGAAAGCAATGGCTGAATAGCATCTTCCACAAAGACAACATCACGGCTAACCAGAATGTGTTTAGTCTGTGGATGATACAGACGATAGCCTTTACTTTCAGAACTGTACCCAACAAAAATACATTTTACTGCCTTATCATCCAATTTTCTGCGATGTTGTTCAGGCACTAATGCATATGCCAAACAACCAAAAACACGCAGATGAGCAACAGATGGCTTGCGGTCATGCCAAGCCTCATATGGAGTGATAGACTGCAACGCTTTGGTGGGACACCTGTTCAGTACATATGCTGCACACATGACAGCCTCAAGCCAGAAACTATGTGGTAAAGCTTGACTTTTGACCATGCACCTCGCCATCTCCATGAGTGACCTGTTCTTTCGTTCAGCAAGTCCATTCTGTTGAGGTGTATACGGCACTGTACACTGGTGTTTTATCCCACGTTCAGCCAGAAATGCATTAAAATCTGAAGACATATATTCCCCCCCTCGATCAGAACGGAGGGTGCCCATTTTACATGCTGACAGATTTTCAGCCAAAACCAAAAATTGTTTGAAGCACATGAACACTTTGGACTTTGCTTTGAGTGGATATACCCATGCATGCCTGGAAAAATCATCAATGAAAGTCACGAAGTAAAGGTAATTTCCAAAAGAGGGTGTCTGCATAGGACCACAGACATCACTATGTACAAGCTGCAATTTCTGCATAGCCCGAACTGAACCATCTTTTGGAAAGGAAGAACGCTGCATTTTGCCCAAAATACAGCCTTCACAAACATGTTTTCCAGGTGCCTCAAGTTTGGGCAAAGAGGACACCATTTCAGATTTCTGTAGGCGTAACAAACTAGCAAAATTCAGACGACCAAAGCGTGCATGCCAAAGCTTTGCATCTGACATAGCCTGAGAATCATGAATTGCACATGCTGAATCATTCACAGATCTTTCATAGTCTATGAGCTTATACAGCCCACGACATAAAATGCCAGAAGCAATAATCACATCGCCATTTGAGAGATCATGGACTGTACACCTGTCATCAACGAATTTCACAACCAAGCCAATCTTGGCTAATGCAGAAACTGATAACAGGTTCTTTTTGATCCCTGGCACAAATAAAGCATCTGACAAAGTGAAAGAACTACCATCAGCAGTTGTCAGAATGATCTTACCAACTCCCATAACAGGATAAGAGGAGTTATTGGCGCATGTGACAGTATTCCCTGTAGGGGCAGGCTCGAGTGAAGAGAAGAAACTGCGCTGCGAGGTAATATGTTTGGTCGCCCCACTGTCAAAGTACCAAACATCTGAGTCTACTGCAGACATGCACTGATCATGAGAAGATGGGTCAAAACTGCAGACAGTAGTAAACGCCCATTCTTCTTCCTGCACAAGATTTGCAGACTCTGTTTTTGGTGTAGAGGCCTCTGCAACAACCATTCCAGCCTCTTTCTTCTTTGCCTCTTTAGCAGCCAGTTTTGGACAGTTCTTTATAATATGATCATTTCCTTTACAGTACTTGCAGAACAATTTCTGCTTTTCTGATTTCTTCTCATCTTTATCCTGGTTCTTCGATTGTGCAGCATTTGCAGATTTCTGCTTACTAGTAGAAGAGCTCCATTTTCCTTTGCCCTTCTGACTAGCCAGGAAAGCTTGATCTGCACGCATAATGGACTTGTTCTGCCTGGACTGATCTTCCTGCAACAGAACAGAGACTAATTCCTCAAATGACAAGGCATTCGGATTTCCTTTCATCATCAATCGAAGAGTAGAGGCAAAACTCTGATATGAATCAGGAAGGCCATTCAGAACGGTCTACACAAGTGAGCTATCTGGTATAACCTCATCAGCAGAAATCAATTGTTCCTTCAGGTCTTTGATCTTTGTAAGAAAACTGTCCATCGAATCACCTTCATTCATGTGCTCACTCTCCAATTGTTTTCGGAGGTAAGCAACACGAGCCTCATTCCTAGCCTGGTACAAAGTGGTAAGTGTATCCCAAGCATCCTTTGCTGTTCTGCAAGAGCGAATGTGAGGAATAATGGCACGTTTGACAGACAAAGCTATCAATGCATGTGCCTGGGCATCTCTGCCATCCCAACGAATCTGCTCTGCAGTAGGTGCAACAGAAACAGCAGCACGAACAGGAATCTGCGGAATATCATCTTCGACACCATCTTCATCAGCTCCAACACCTGTATTTGCAGTACCTATCGTTACAGGTGTAACAGGACGTCTTTCAACACCCTGCACAATGTTCCACAATCCTTTTGCAACCAGTACATGTCGCATCATATAAGCCCATAATGGGTAGTTGGTACCATCCAACTTATCCTCAACAGCCAACATACGGAATACATCACTGCTTTCAGCCATGGCCGATGACTAAAATACCTTGATGCAAAAAATTGACTGTATCTCAAAAAGTTGAACAGAACTGCCCAGACGAGTTCTGCTAGACCTGTAGCAGACTTCGAGACGCTTAAACTGGCGAACAGAAACTGGTATATACCTTTGGCACAAAAGGACGAAATACCCTGCACAAGCACTGCGATAGTGCGTTCGGAGGCCGAAACGAGCTCAGATCGCGATTTCGGCACCACATAGCGAAGCTGTTTTGATCTCGAAAACACCCTGAGTATGCTCACCAAATTTTGTGCGAATCTGAGACTGCAAACAGAGGAGTGTCGACGGTGCCCTAGAAGAAGCAACGACCTGCTCTGATACCAATTGTTGGAGTTAGACGTCTGCGGAAGCACGCGAACAGCACAAGGAAGAAGAAGAAGCTTGGAGCACAACACACAAGACTGAATGTATTACTAGAGAATGTACAAAGATAAGTAGCCCATTAGGGCAATAGGCGTATATACAAGCCGGGGGAAAAAAACCTCCTAACGAGGGAAAAAAGTGCCCCGGCGGTCCTAGAGCGTTCACACACATCACTACCTAAATATATCAACAAAAACCACCTTCTAGTCATCAAATTGATCAACTGACATCAAACTATGTGATAACTAAGGTAGATGGCATACATTATGCATAGTAAATTTTGAACCATCAATGAACTGCACAACCACATCTCCAATCCCAACGATGTCACACTGGTAAGAGTCAAGCCTCACAGTACCAAGAGATTTTGTTGCATAAGTAGAGAACCATTCTCTATGTGGTATCACATGGAAAGAAGCACTAGAATCTAGCAAGCACATGTGGGAAAGAGCATCAACCATAAGAGCCTCAGTATCCATAGTAATGTCAAGTCTCAACACATCCGTATCATTAGAAATAGCATTGATTTCTTCAATCTTCACAGTCGAAGTAGATGGTGCAGGTACTTGTTTAACATGCCCATCAACATTTTGCCCTTTACCTTTAGCATTCTTTAATGCATAGCAATATTTCTTCATGTGTCTTTCTTATGAAAATAATGGCATTCAATATCCCTCGTCCTTGATTTACTTCTACTCTTATTTCCTTGACCATTCTTCTCCTCGTTCTTGCTCCTGCCACGTTGTTGATTCTTTCCTTGGTAAGCATCACGCACATTATATGCATCTCCACTCTGAGTGCCAACCATAGATTTTCTATGAATCTCCTCACTCAAGAGTGCTCCACATATGTCATCATAGATGAGTTTACCACCAAGTGCACTATTGCTAATAGTTGTGCAAAATGTATCCCATGATAATGGCAAGGTGCATAACAACAAAACTGCTTTCATTTCATTATCCATCTCCATTTTTTGAGCTTGTAATTAAGAAAACATAGCATCAAACTCATTTAGATGAGCAGCAACACTATCTGTGTCCTTCATGCAAAGGTCATATAACTTTCCCATCAGATACACTTTATTTGATGTCGTTTCTTTTACATATGTATTGCATAGTTTCTTTCAAAGCTCCTTTGCACTTTCACAATCCAATACTATAAAGTAAACATTATCTACCATGTGCAACCGAAAGGTAGATCTATCTGTTTCATCCAACTCATCCCAATCATCTTTATCCATGTTAGTAGGCTTCTTTGAGATTCCATTTACTGGCTTCCATTGCCGCCTCTGAATCAACACATCTTTACTCTGATTATTCCATACAAAAAAGTTTGTGCCATCAAATTTTCAAATCTCAAAATGGTCTTTGCCCTGCAAGTTATAGCTCCTTCTAGGAACATTGGCACTAGACCCTGATCTAGATGTGCATGAGATCTCTGATGCCATGATGATTGAGAATTGACGAGAATGATAATGGAGCTAGAAGAGTCCAAAGACCACTAAGGCTCAAAAAAGGATAAGCATGTCAAATTTTGGAAAATAATAATCAGTAAACCAAAAGGAATATGTGAGAATAAATCTGCTCACACAAATAAGTGTATCAAGGAGTAAATCGAGCATTGTTTAGTTGATAAAACAAAAAAATTGGAAAAAAATTGCTAGAGTATTCTCTGCAAAATGAGCATATGACCAGTGTCAAAATCTCATAAAACTACAAGTACTGACATGTTTACCATCATAGTGAATCATTGACTCCAGTGCATATAATCAATTACCTAAAAGAAGCCAGCTAAGCTTATCGAGCACCTATGAACAACTATCATACATCTCTTATGGCGAGGTTGGGTAAGCCTTCCACCTGCATCACTGAAGAGACCCGACATCTAGGTGTCTCCCAATTAAGAAAACCTCACCACCACCCTCCTTATCAGATGTAAAAGGCTTTATGAAAAAATGTAACCTCTATATCAATGACCACGTGGATGTACATAAGCGATATCCACAGAAGCATACATGTTGTGTATGCGCTCAACATATGCAGTAAAAAAGCATTGAAAGGCTAAATTCACTACCCAAACACTGTCCAACAACACCTGCAAGTGTCTCTCAACTCTGTTCTTTAGGCTCAAAAAACCTGCATAAACTTGCGGTGGCTGCTCCCACAACAACTAAAACCTTCCAAGAAACTTGTAGATTTACTAGTGTGGCTAAAAAACATAGCTCCAAAAGGTGAACATTCATTATCAAAGAAGTACAAAGAACACGCTTCTTGATGTTCTTGGACCTTTGTGAAGAGAACCATCCATGAAACTACTCCAAAATCGCTCCAAAAATCACCCCAAAAATGCTTCCAAAAAAATAAGCTTTGAAAGCAAAGAATGAAGCTTTGAGGGCCCAAAACTTGTTGAAATAATGTGAACCTTAGTTTTTCCCTTTCTTCAAGCACCACAAGAGTGTAGCTTAGGGGCAAGAGATTGCCACATTTAAGCGAGCTCCAGGGAGAACAATACTGGGATGGGTGACCTCCCAAGGAGTACTGAGAATCTCCATTTTCCTTGATCATTGAGATCCTCCCTCATGTGTAGCCAAAAGCACCAATGGTGACTTGGATGACAAGGTATGCCAAGGTCTATTCCCTAGTCACCACCTAAGTCATAAGCCTTGGAAAAAGCCTTGGGTGGGTGCTCACTTCGCTTGCACAAAAGAAACAAAGCTTTTGCATTGAAATGTTCTAATACCAATGAAGTATTTTGTTGGTGATGCACTAGAGTGTGCACTCTTTCTCGAGAGCTCCACGACGATATCCTCGGAGTAGGAAAACTAAGCTCCAGGCACCGCACATGGTACTCCACAAAAAGGCTGCAAAATATGTAGAAAAACACAATACACAGGGAGCACACACACAGACTTCTTAAGTGTTACAAATGCGGTTGAACATCTAGTTTGTCGCTGAGCATGCCATTATGTGTTTTATTAAAGAACATATACAAAAGTGTCTGATGGCCATTATAGGTTTTCACATGGATACTAACAATAACACACATCAAAGCTACTCAAGGAACACATAATTATAACAAACCCCCATGGAGAGAATGATGTGAACATACATGGAGTGATAGATCATTTTCCACTAGGCAATAAGCCTAAAACTTTGTAAAAAGCTTCAAACTTTTCCTGTGGAAATGCTTTGGTGAATATTCCTATCACATTATCTTGTGTAGGCAGATATACCAAATCAATATCGCCTAAACAAAGGCACTCTCTCACATAGTGAGAATGCACCTCAATCTGTTTGGTTTGTGCATGAAACACTAGATTTCATGCAATAGCCAATGCACTCTGACTATCCATGAGAATATACGTAGCGGCATCAATCTCCATGCAAAGATCCATCAACAATCATCTTAGCCATATACACTCCACTGTCGTGAAAACTGCCCTATACTCAGCTTCACAACTCGATGTTGCCATTGTAGATTGCTTCTTATTGTAGATTGCTTCTTACTCAACCAAGATATACATGAATCTCTAAGGAAAAAGCAATTACCACTAGTGGACATGTGAGTATCATAACAACCAATCCAATCACTATTTGTAAAAGCATACAAACATGGTTGAATATCTCTACCGTAAAAGAGATCTATACTCAAAAAACCTTTGAGATATCTAAACACACATTACATCGCTTGCCAATGCTTAGCGCCAGGGCTATGCATGAATCGACTCAACAAGGAAACTGCATATTGTATATCCGGTCTTGTATTACATGCATATATAAGACATCCCACGGCTTGCTCATAAAGAGAAGTGTCAAATGCATCACTAGAATCCTCAATTGAGAACCTAAATCCTGTCTCCAATGTTGTGGAAACTGGCTTGCAATCCTCAAAGTCAAAACATTGAAGCAGTTTTTCAACATACTTTGCTTGATGCATAAGAATTCCCCCCTCAACGGATACAAATTGGATGCCAAGATAGTATCTCAGAAGACCAAAATAAGTGACATCAAAAGTATGTTGCAAATTAGCCATAAGAATGTCAACTTTTTGTCACATGACCCCGTCAAGAGTATGTCATCAACATTAAGAACAAACACTCTAAGATCAGCCCCATCTTTGTGTACATGCTTTTAATTGGACTACATGTGAAGCCAAGAGCAAGTGCTTATGGATTTTGTCATACCATGCATGTGGAGCTTTCTTGAGACCGTTTAAGGCTTTATGCAAGCAAAAAAGCATACACTCTTTTCTTTTCATGGAAAATCCAAGAGGTTGCTTCACATAGACCTCTTCTTGCAAAATGCCATTCAAGAAAGTTATTTTTATGTCCAACTGATGTAATTTCAAATCTCATTGGGCAGCCAATGCAACCATGGTATGAATGGTAGTCATGCGTGAAGTAGGAATAAAAGTTTTCTCATAGTCAATGCCATATTGTTGTACATATCCTTTGGCAACCAATCTACCTTTTTAGTGATCAATGCTACCATCTGACTTTCTCTTAATCTTGTAAATCCACTTTGTACCAATGATATTTTTGTAAATCCACAATTACTTAATGCATGGCAAGAGCTTGGTCTTGTTCTAGCCAGTAAAGGTGCACTCAATTTGTTGTCCTTCAAAGCTTGTTTTGGCCACTTGGGCACGCTTTTTGCACTCTTGATAGATGTCTTCATTAAATTTCTAGCCATATTTTGTTGCAAATGCTCATCCATATATAGCTAGATATTTCTAGCGACTTCGATCATTTTTTGCTTCAGAATTTCAACCATGTTTGGCTGGAAATTATATATATATTCAGATCTATTCATCTAGAAATTTTCAACTCTTTGAGCCTCAGTTGGCTGGTCTACATGGCCATAGTCAAGCATAGCACTTTGGAACAAAGGCATGAGTGTATCAAACACATCTTGTGAGGTAACTATTGGTTGTTTTTTGCATTTAAGTAGAGGGAAAACTAAAAGTTCAGCAAATACCACATCTTGACTCACAATAATTGTGTTCGTCAATGGATGGTATAAACAATATCCCTTACTTTCAACACTAAAACCAACAAACATACATTTCTTTATCTTGTCATCAAGTTTGTAACATTGTTGGGATGGCACAAGAGCATATTCGAAACAAACAAACACACGTATATGACTAACCATAGGTTTATGTCCATTTCAAGCCTCATAAAGAGCGGTGACTCTCAATGCTTTTGTAGGGTAATGATTAAACATATAGTTTGCACACATGATCGCTTCCAACACTTAAACCCTAAACCCTAAAACCACGATCTGTGATAGATTCAAAAGCTTGTTTGAAGAAAAAAATTCAGCCATATCTAAAAATGCTTTGAAGCAAGAAAATACCTCATTCTTTGCTTTCATAGGATACCCCCATATATGGTGAGTAGCATCATCAATGAAAGTAAAAAATTATACATGTTTTCCTAAATATGGATCTTGACAGGACCATATACATCACCATGAACAAGTTGCAAGTTTCTTGTAGTGTGTGTATGAATATCTTTTGGAAAAGAAGCACGATGCTTTTTTCCAAGAATGCAACCTTCACATGCATGCTTTTCAATGGGCTCAAATGTTTGCAAACCATTCACCATGTCCTTCTTTTGCAAATAAAGAAAACTACTGAAGTTCAAGTGACCAAAACAAGCATGCCAAAGCTCCATTTCAGTCATGGAAGAAGTATGAGCAACCAAGCACTTAAAGGCAGTCCTCTTATATGTATCCAAGTGATATAAATCATTACATAATGTACCAAACATCATGATAACATCACCATTTTTGAAATTATGAACCATACATTTATCATCAACAAAGAGTACATGAAGTCTAGCTTTGGCAATCAATGGAACTAAAATTAAGTTCTTCTTCTCGTTATCGAGTACATACAATGCATTTCTCAAGGGAATCATACCTCCATTTCAATTCCTAAGCTCAATTCCTCCTACTCAAATGATAGAATCAGAGGCATTTTTTGCACACACATGTCCTACTTTGGGTGAATCTTTTGAAGATGCAAAAAACCTTTGTATGAAGTTATGTGCTTTGAAGCACCTGTTGTATATTATGGAATCATGGAAGATTAAATGGATTTTTAATGTTTTAAATGTCCAGAAGGTTTTAATGTGGTTGTGTTTGATCTAACAGGTGAAGAAGCATGAAGGCGTGGATACAAGTGGATACGCATAAATAAATAGTTTGAAGACTAAATTGAAGACTTCTAGAATAGTTATATTTAGGCTTATCTTGTTGTAAAACTAGTGGTTCGCTTTAGAAAGCGACGTCTTTTGTAAATAAAGTAGTTCTTCCTAAAAGTCACTTCTAAAAGCGATGGCCCTCATGTAACTTCTATTTTCAGGACGTAATCAAAATAAACCTATAAATACGGTACTCTGAGAGACTCTTCCATCAGAGTACACGGGGGGAGATTACGCCTAATATTGCGTCGATTGTTTCTCTGTTTCTGATTCCTGTTTTGTCTTTTTTCTGCCTGTGTGTGTGCGTGCGCTGAAGATCTTGATAATAATGGTATCAGAGCCTAGCATGTATCACTCCAAAGGAGATTATTTGTCGAGGGGATTGTTTGCATTCTTTGTTCGCGATCCGAATCCGAATCCGAATCCGAATCCGCTCCCGCTTCTGCTTTTGTCGCTATTTTAGTTTCAGTTTCAATTCTAGTTCCAGAACCAAAACCTGCGTTTATACCTGCGGCTTACTCTAAGGCGTCGACTAAGGCAAAGAGCTTAGGCAATAACTTAGGTAATACATTGGTAACATTGGCATCCAAGGCTCCCTTGGCAACCATTGGCTACGTGTGAGGCAATTTTAATTTTGAGTGGCAATACAGAGTTTTAGACTCCCTAAGGTAGGAGGATTTGAACCCACAACCTCTTACTTACAAGGGAAGTACTTTAACCACTCCTCTATCTCTTTGAGTTATCACTTTATTTTCCTTTTGTGATATTTACATCAAATTTTACCTCCCTCTTCCTTTTCCAAGTCCCAAGTTAAGCTCACACATGTGGAAGCGCCCGTCAATTTTCCTAGGGAAGTGCATCACGAGTTCTCAGAGTACACGTATAGGTTTATTTCGATTACTTCCTAAAAACAGAAGCTACATGAGGGCCGTCGTTTTTAGAAGCAACTTTTAGGAAGAACTAATTTATTTACAAAAGGCTTCGCTTTCTAAAGCGAACCACTACTTTTGCAACAAGATAAGCTTAAATATAACTATTCTAAAAGTCTCTGATTTAGTCTTCGAATTTATTTATTTATGCGCATCCACTTGTATCCACGCCCTCATGCTTCTTCACCTGCTAGATCAAACACAACCACATTAAAACCTTATGGACATTTAAAACATTAAAAATCCATTTAACTTTCCATGATTCCATAATATACAACATGTCATCCATGTTTATTTTTATATTTATCAACTGAGGTCAATTGCTTGTCAACTCGGAGGCATGTTGTATATTATGGAATCATGGAAGGTTAAATGAATTTTTAATGTTTTAATGTGGTTATGTTTGATCTAGCATGTGAAGAAGCATGAGCGCGTGGATACAAGTGGATGCACATAAATAAATAAATTCGAAGACTAAATCGAAGACTTCTAGAATAGTTATATTTAGGTTTATCTTGTTGTAAAAGTAGTGGTTCGCTTTAGAAAGTGACTCCTTTTGTAAATAAAGTAGTTATTCCTAAAAGTCACTTCTAAAAGCGACGGCTCTCATGTAACTTCTATTTTCAGGACATAATCAAAATAAACCTATAAATACATGTACTCTGAGAGACTCGTCCATCATAGTACACGAGGGAAGATTTCACCTAATATCGCGTCAATTGTTTCTCTGTTTCTGATTCGTGTTTTGTCTTCTTTCTGCCTCAGTGTGTGTGTGTGTGTGTTGAAGATCTTGATAAAAGCACCACTATCAAAGAACCAATCTAAATCAACCTCACTCACAACCATACATTTAAAATGCAATGATGCATCATAATGACATGTAATACATGCCACAAAATCTTGAGCTATGTTGGCTTCACCATTCTTTGCATTTGAAGAATTTTTAGTAATAGGCATGCCAGATTCCTTCTTCTTTTCATTGTGTTTTAGCAAGATTTCTACACTCATCAATAGTATGACCAACCTTCTGGCAATATTTGCATCTCTTTTTCTTTTACAACTCAACATAATTAGAGGAATGAATGGAAGAGGAAGGTTGAGCTTTGGTTTTGATGAACCTAAAGCTGAATCATACTTGCTTTTCTCTTTTTATGAGATAGCTAGTGCTTGCCTTCCCTCAGTCAAACCACTCCTATTCACTCTAGATTTTCATTCTTGCAAACGAAGAGACACAACCTCATCAAATGCATACATATTGAAATTTCCTTTTGCAACCATATGAAGTGTAGTGGTAAAGTCTTGAAAATATTTTGGTAATCCTTTCAATAATGTAGAGAAAAGATGCATCCGGAAAAATCTCATCTATGTTTTCCAATTGCTCTTTCAAGTCCTTGGTATGTGACACATATATATCCACAAACTCATTTTCAACCATACATACATTCTCAAGTTGCTTCCTCAAGTATGTAACATGTGCTTCGTTATGCACGACATACAAAGAAGCAAGGTTCCATGCTTGTCTTCATATAGAACATGACCAAATGTGCAGAACTATATGATGCTTCACAGAAAGCATAATCAATGCATGAGCTTGAGCATCTTTTCCATCCCATCTAAGTTTCTCCTTTGTAGATGAAGTAGTCACTGTACTTGAAAAAGAAGCTCCATCCATGACAGTAAACTGTGAAGTAGAAGAACCTCTGGATCGTCAATCTACATATGCCACTATGTTCCATAGTTGTTCTGCAACAAGAACATGTTTCATCATGTAAGACCACATCGGATAGTTGGTCCCATCAAGTTTATCTTCAGCTTGAAGCATGCCAAACAAGTCATTGTTGTCTGCCATTTCACTAAAGAACAAGAATGTGAAAAGGTCTTTACTTCAATGAAAGCAAAAATGAGTGCTGAAATTTCAGTTCATAATCTTTCACTTTGATGGCAATTCTGACTGCACATATGGCTTAGAAATGGGTGTGAAACACCAATGCCACTAGTGGAAATGTTTTTTAGCTGTTGAAAATCATTGTTCCATGCTCCAAAGTCAATTTGCACTATTAAAAGTGCATGTATGCCACAATGCAAAAAACCAAAAGTTGAGGATCTTAACCTACTTTTATAGCATTGTTAGGTGTGTGTAGAAGTGTGAGAGACACACGAGAAGCACACACAAGGAGCACAAATTCAATACGACATACAGAAAAGATGGATGGTTGGAATAGCTCACTCTATTTAGAATTGAAGAAAAGCTGAATAATATCCCTAAGTAGAAAGTACCACCACATACTAGTGAATCATGTATGTGGTAACATGGGGGAAAAAACCTCTAGCCAGCACTAGAGTAAAAATTGCCCATGTATACAGAAAAGTTCACATGAAAGCTACTTGAGGAACACATGTCTAATAAATATGTGTAGCTTAGTAGAGTATTGAGAACCTAGTGTGACTACATCAACATAAACAAAGCTTATGTACTTGAGATTAGGAAGGATAGTAGCTAAGCCAAAATTATAAGAATCTAGATATCATCTAGAGCTAGTGTGATCCATCCTAAATCTCTTATATATTTTTCTCTAATGAACCAAAGAGTGATTTGGGAGAAATGATGAGTCCAAGGAACTATAATAATGAAGAAGGGCACACAGCCAATTCCATTTCATTTGCTTATGAATCACATCACTTTAGAGTATCTAAAGACAATACGATTGATGCTCCACTCTTCAAAGATGGACTAAATAGGTATATAATGAGAGTGAACAATGTGTTGGAGAAATAAATTAAGCAAATTCTCATTGTAAAATTAAGACAGACATTTAATTCATAAAGAAGAAACAAGGTATGTGATTGGAAATCAATATGGGTACACAACTCACCTAGGCAATGTGATACTTTAGAGTTCAGAGAATAAAGAAAGGGATCTATCACAAGAACATTCAATGTTGAGCTTTGACAGAGCATAGAAAAAGGGAAAATATCTGGAAGACATTGTACAAGGATAGATACATTGGCAATATGTTTTAGTCATGTTAGATACTAGAAGACCCTCCAAAATTCATGAATTCTTTTAATATAGATAATCAAAACATCTCAAAGAGCCACTTGAATACGTTGATGGATCAAAGAGGAGTTACTAGGAGTTTATGGATATGGATGATGGATGAGTTATTTTTACGACAATCCCCAATACACAATTAATAGCGGGAAGCAACATGTTGCCAATAATGTTTTTGTAGGGGAGTAAGGAATGCCAAGAACACATGGGGTACCATGTCATAAACCTCATGGCATCTTGCAAATTTTACCTATTCTAGAAAGGCCATGGTCTTCATTATCATCTTCTTGCATAGCTCCAAATGAGTCTATCAGAGATGGGAAGAAAGAGAGTTCAAGAAAGGGACAAAAAGTTGCTTTGATAGAAACATGGAGGTCCTATATCAGTGCATAGAACTTTTGGAGACGAGGTAGAGGAGATACAATCCCTCCAAGTTTAGGAAATCAATGCCATGATCAAGTAGGGAAAACTCATAAACATGAGGAGAATATTATAGCTTTACCTTCAAAATTCATCTTAGGACAAAAATGGGATAAACTAACTCCAACAAATTTACAAAAGAGATTACAAGAAATTGGAATGTGGTGGTACTATCTATTTGATAATGACAGTGAACATAGTTTCATTCCTTGATGTGTGATGCCTTAAATGCAGATCCCTTAGCCCAAAGATATGCAGATATTGGGGATAAGGAAGACTAGCAAGCATGGAAAAAACTACAAAAAGAACTTGATAATTCAAAAAAGGATTGTTGAATCTGAGTTGTTGAATTTCTATCAATGTTATTGTTGAAATGACCATTTGTTTAGATATCTAGTTTAGTTGTTTTGTTTGGATGAGTTTATGTTCTATTCAATATAGTTAGTTGATGCATCTCTTTATTGTACCCCATTCAATTCAATTTGCGTATCCATAGTATCTAATCATTGTTTCATAAATGGGTCTCATTTGTAATAAGAAGCTTTTGAAATATAATATTTATTGTTCTACTCCCTTGTATCATTTCAAGTCATATTGATGTACGCTATCAAGTTCAGTAATTTTTGGTTGTCAAGGCCTTTGACATATTAGTAATAGATGTTCGATTGGATGTGCGAGTTATGTAAGTTCAAGACCAATGGTCCGAGTATTCGATATTAGTGCACTAGTAATGCTTGGCAAGGATTACGAGTTTAACCGATATTGTAAAGAGCTAAATATAACACTAGGAAAGGGTCAAATAGTCTATTCAATAGTCAAATGCCCACCCAAAAAGAGACCCCAAACCCCTCAACTTTTGGATAGTTGTGTTTGCACATGGAACCCTATATAACAATACTGTGGGCTCAAGGTAGGAAAACATTTGCTACCTTGCCAATAAATTGCAAGGATTAATCTAATGCTAAATAAGGAGCAGCTTTACAGATTGGAGGATATACTCAAATGAAGCTACCAAAATAACACCCTAAAATTTATAAAAAAATGGAGGTAAACTTTTTAACCCAAGATACACTCAAACGAAGCTACCAAAATAACACCCTAAAATTTATAAAAAATGGAGGTAAACTTTTTAACCCAAGGTTAGACAAATATACCCTGGTGCATCTCTCATTTCATATAAGTAGTTAGATACTTTTTTAGATTTTGATCATGTATAGAAGATGTATTTATTGTACACTTCAAATTTTTATCAACAATTGTGCGCACATAGCACTTTCAGGTTGTTTATATTCATGATGAAAATGTAAATAAAGGCAAGACTTTCCATTATTCTTTCTTAAAAACATGCGTTGTGAAAACTTTGAAACAACTAATGTTTCAATTTAGAGAGGTTTTTCCTACTAACTTAGGGAGAGAACCATTATTAGAGAGGAGGTACATTGACCATGCCATTGACATTGTCTCTGATAATAAACATATATATAGACAACCTTACAAGCTTACTGCTTCATAGCATAAGTGCAATGACAAATTCAATACTCAAAAAAAAGTTTTATTGGGCCTAGCAACTCACTATGGGTATCGCCAATGCTTATTGTAAACAAAAAAGACAGCTCTATGAAGAAATGCAGACTATAGGACATTATAAAGATAACTATTAAGAATAAGGTTACAATGCCCAGATTGGATGACTTACTCGATCACTCATATAAGGTGCAATAATTTTTTAAGCTTGATCTTAGATCGTCGTATCATCAAATTAGGATTAAAGGAGACGATGTATCTAAAATCACCTTTAGGGCTAGGTATGGGTACTATGAGTTTCTGGTGATGCCATTTAGTCTCACCAATGCTCTTGTTACATTCATGTATCTAGGATACTTTGTAGTTGATTTTTTGGATGTTATTTTGATATATAGTAAGTTAGAAGAAAAACATTTGGAACACTTAAAGAAAGTATTGCAAGTGTTACAAGAGAAGTCATTCTTCACCAAGGAGTCAACGCATGAATTCTTCAAAATAGAAGTTTGATAGCTTAGTCTTATCCTCAAACACAGAACCCAAATGGATCCTAATAACCTGATATCAATGGAATGCCCACATTACAAGAACATGGAAGAGCTTCACATATTCTTGTGTTTTTCAAGATTCCATTCATCAGGAATTATGCCAAGAGTTGTCCCAATGAAGAAATTAGTTAGTCCATGAGGATGAGTTGTATGAAATATGCATGCTTTCAAAGGGTAGCATCATTAATTATATGGTGCCAAAGTCCCAATAGAGTTTGATCAAAAGAGCATTAAGTTGCTCTCTAATCAAATAGACCTTACAACAAGGTCTAATGAGTTGAGACCTTTTAAGAGTATGATTATGAACTTCAATATAAAAAAGGAAAATTTTGGTTGATTCACTTAGTCCCACGCCTATGCTCAATGGATTGAATTTCACTCATATCACTAATGAGTTAGTTGAGTCCATTAGAGGAAATCTAGGCTT
The DNA here is from genome assembly GCA_020310875.1 of Ceratopteris richardii. Classification (NCBI taxonomy): domain Eukaryota; kingdom Viridiplantae; phylum Streptophyta; class Polypodiopsida; order Polypodiales; family Pteridaceae; genus Ceratopteris; species Ceratopteris richardii. Next base: position 147,507,362 of record CM035434.1, read on the forward strand.
GACCCTATATATCTCGAGATATAGGAAACGATGGAGAAAGAATATTTAGTTACATGGGTTTCCATTGAAAATGGAATATTGATGGACACTCAAAGAGGACTTAAGTGGAAGTAAAGGTAACATGTATCCTTAGAGATTTATAAATGAGGCAATAGCTTCTCTGTGAGTATCATAACACACCTAGTGTAGGACACCCAAGAGTTGATGAGGCATATAAACTTGTTAGAAGGTAGTTTGACTCGCTTGAACTTCACGAGGATTTTCTATAGTAAGTGCTTAAATGCATAAAATGCCAAGTCAATAAAGCTAAAAGATTGAGGATTGGAGGTTTTCTCCACTTATTAAACATTCCTAATGGGAAATGGAAGAGCATCTCCATGGATTTGGTAGTAGGATTATCTAGGTAGTTGTGGATAGTTAACCAAGATGGCTAGTTTCATTCCACATGTAGTACATTGAAGACACGAGAAGTATCTAGACTCTTTATGTAGAACCTATACCGATTATAGTCTTCCATTTGACATTGTTTCAAATAGGGAGAGAAAGTTCACTAGCCACCTTTGGAGAAAGTCTTCAAAAGGTTGGATACTAAAGTTCGCATGAGCATTACCGAAGATCCATCACTATGTACAATGCCCCTATGCTCAAACTATCTAGATTCAAGAAATTTTTCTAGATCCACATAGATGTTTCATTCTCTAGGTGTTGCAGGTGCATTGGTGAGCCCAAATGGCATCACACGAAATGCAAAGATTCCCCACTCTGTGGCAAAAGCTGTTTTGTGTTGATCTTCTGGGGCAATGGCTACTTGATTGTAACCTGAAAATCAATCAAGGAAGCTATACACTTCCTTGCCTGCAACACGCTCCAATAGGTGTTCCGTGATTGGAAGCGGATAACTATCTCTGATCGTAGCGGCATTAACTTTTTTAAGGTTAATACACACTCGCAAATTTCCATTCTTCTTGGGCACCACTACAATGGGGAACACCCATTCAGTATGCTCAATCTCATAGATGAATCCAGCTTCAATCAGCCTATCAATTTCTTCTTTTATTTTGGCTACATATGTATCATTATATGTGTAGGGCTTCTGTTTGGTGGGCTTGGCATCAGCAGTCATGGTGATAGTATGAGAGCAAATTCTTGTATCTACCCCTTTCAAGTCTCTATAGTGCCATGCAAACACATCCCTATATTCCCTTAATAGCGCTACGAGCTCCATTTCTTCTCTTGCACTTAGGTCATCTCTTATATATGTGCATCTCTCTTCGTTCTCTTCAATGGTCACTACAATTTTCTAGATCCACATAGACTCCCTAAGGTAGGAGGATTTGAACCCACAACCTCTTACTTACAAGGGAAGTACTTTAACCACTCCTCTATCTCTTTGAGTTATCACTCTATTTTCCTTTTGTGATATTTACATCAACTTTCACCTCCCTCTTCCTTTTCCAAGTCCCAAGTTAAGCTCACACATGTGGAAGCGCCCGTCAATTTTCCTAGCGAAGTGCATCATAAAAAGGGCATAACTTTCAGTATATAACTTGGATTTTAGCATATAATTTATCGTTGGAAAGCTCTCGAAACAAGCTTTTTAGTTACCCTATTAGATTGAGAATCCAACATAGTTTGAAAGAGGGATTTTGTTTTCTAAGTTATGGATGAGTTTCTCAGAGTACACGTATTTATAGGTTTATTTCGATTACGTCCTAAAATAGAAGTTACATGAGGGCCGTCGTTTTTAGAAGCAACTTTTAGGAAGAACTAATTTATTTACAAAAGGCTTCGCTTTCTAAAGTGAACCACTACTTTTGCAACAAGATAAGCTTAAATATAACTATTCTAGAAGTCTTCGATTTAGTCTTCAAATTTATTTATTTATGCGCATCCACTTGTATCCACGCCCTCATGCTTCTTCACCTGCTAGATCAAACACAACCACATTAAAACCTTCTGGACATTTAAAACATTAAAAATCCATTTAACCTTCCATGATTCCATAATATACAACATGTCATCCATGTTTATTTTTATATTTATCAACTGAGATCAGTTGCTTGTCAACTCGGAGGCATGTTGTATATTATGGAATCATGGAAGGTTAAATGAATTGTTAATGTTTTGAATGTCCAAAATGTTTTAATGTCGTTATGTTTGATCTAGCATGTGAAGAAGCATGAGCGTGTGGATACAAGTGGATGCACATAAATAAATAAATTCGAAGACTAAATCGAAGACTTCTAGAATAGTTATATTTAGGCTTATCTTGTTGTAAAAATAGTGGTTCGCTTTAGAAAGTGACTCCTTTTGCAAATAAAATAATTATTCCTAAAAGTCACTTCTAAAAGCGACAGCTCTCATGTAACTTCTATTTTCAGGACGTAATCGAAATAAACCTATAAATACATGTACTCTGAGAGACTCGTCCATCATAGTACACGGGGGAAGATTTCACCTAATATCGCGTCGATTGTTTCTCTATTTCTGATTCATGTTTCGTCTTCTTTCTGCCTCTGTGTGTGCGTGCGTTGAAGATCTTGATAACAGCACCACTATCAAAGAACCAATCTAAATCAACCTCACTCACAACCATACATTTAAAATGCAATGATGCATCATAATGACATGTAATACATGCCAAAAAATCTTGAGCTATGTTGGCTTCACCATTCTTTGCATTTGAAGAATTTTCAGTAATAGGCATGCGAGATTCCTTCTTCTTTTCATTGTGTTTTAGCAAGCTTTCTACACTCATCAATAGTATGACCAACCTTCTGGCAATATTTGCATCTCTTCTTCTTTTACAACTCAGCATAATTAGAGGAATGAGTGGAAGAGGAAGGTTGGGCTTTGGTTTTGATGAACCTAAAGCTGAATCATACTTGCTTTTCTCTTTTTATGAGATAGCTAGTGCTTGCCTTCCCTCAATCAAACCACTCCTATTCACTCTAGATTTTCATTCTTGCAAACGAAGAGACACAACCTCATCAAATGCATACATATTGAGATTTCCTTTTGCAACCATATGAAGTGTAGTGGTAAAGTCTTGAAAATATTTTGGTAATCCTTTCAATAATGTAGACAAAAGATGCATCCGGAAAAATCTCACAATTGCTCTTTCAAGTCCTTGGTATGTGACACATATATATCCACAAACTCATTTTCATCCATACATACATTCTGAAGTTGCTTCCTCAAGTATGTAACATGTGCTTCGTTATGCACGACATACAAAGAAGCAAGGTTCCATGCCTGTCTTCATATAGAACATGACCAAATGTGCAGAACTATATGATGCTTCACAGAAAGCATAATCAATGCATGAGCTTGAGCATCTTTTCCATCCCATCTAAGTTTCTCCTTTGTAGATGGAGTAGTCACTGTACGTGAAAAAAATTGCCCATGTATACAAAAAAGGTTCACATCAAAGCTACTTGAACACGTGTAATAAATATGCCTAGCTTAGTAGAGTATTGAGAACCTAGTGTGACTACATCAACATAAACAAAGCTTATGCACTTGAGATTAGGAAGGATAGTAGCTAAGCCAAAATTATAAGAATCTAGATATCATCTGGAGCTAGTGTGATCCATCCTAAATCTACTTATATATCTTTCTCTAATGAACCAAAGAGTGATTTGGGAGAAATGATGAGTCCAAGGAACTCTAATAATGAAGAAGGGCACACAGCCAATTCCATTTCATTTGCTTATGAGTCACACCACTTTAGAGTATCTAAAGACAATACGATTGATGCTCCACTCTTCAAAGATGGACTAAATAAGTATATAATGAGGGTGAAGAATGTGTTTGAGAAATAAATTAAGCAAATTCTCATTGTAAAATTAAGACGTACATTTAATTTATAAAGAAGAAACAAGGTATGTGATTGGAAATCAATATGGGTACACAACTCACCTAGGCAATGTGATACTTTAGAGTTTAGAGAATAAAGAAAGGGATCTATCACAAGAACATTCAATGTTGAGCTTTGACAGAGCATAGAAAAAGGGAAAATATTTGGAAGACATTGTACAAGGATAGATACATTGGCAATATGTTTTAGTCATGTTAGATACTAGAAGACCCTCCAAAATTCATGAATTCTTTTAATATAGATGATCAAAACATCTCAAAGAGCCACTTGAATACGTTGACGGATCAAAGAGTTACTAGGAGTTTATGGTTATAGATTATGGATGAGTTAATTTTTACGACAATCCCCAATACACAATTAATAGCGGGAAGCAACATGTTGCCAATAATGTTTTTGTAGGGGACTAAGGAATGCCAAGAACACATGGGGTACCGTGTCATAAACCTCATGGCATCTTGAAAATTTTACCTATTCTAGAAAGGCCATGGTCTTCATTATCATCTTCTTGCATAGCTCCAAATGAGTCTATCAGATATGGGAAGAAAGAGAGTTCAAGAAAGGGACAAAAAGTTGCTTTGATAGAAACATGGAGGTCCTATATCAGTGCATAGAACTTTTGGAGACGAGGTATAGAGGAGATACATTCCCTCCAAGTTTAGGAAATCAACGCCATGATCAAGTGGGGAAAACTCATAAACATGAGGAGAATATTATAGCTTTACCTTCAAAATTCATCTTAGGACAAAAATGGGATAAACTAACTCCAACAAATTTACAAAATAGATTACAAGAAATTTGAATGTGGTGGTACTATCTATTTGATAATGACAATGAACATAGTTGCACTCGATGTGTGATGCCTTAAATGCAGATCCCTTAGCCCAAAGATATGCAGATATTGGGGATAAGGAAGACTAGCATGCATGGAAAAAACTTCAAAAAGAACTTGATAAATTCAAAAAAGGATTGTTGAATCTGAGTTGTTGAATTTCTATCAATGTTATTGTCGAAATGACCATTTGTTTAGATATCTAGTTTAGTTGTTTTGTTTGGATGAGTTTATGTTGTATTCAATATAGTTAGTTGATGAGATGTATTGTACCCCATTCAATTCAATTTGCGTATCCATAGTATCTAATCATTGTTTCATAAATGGGTCTCATTTGTAATAAGAAACTCTTGAAATATAATATTTATTGTTCTACTCCCTTGTATCATTTCAAGTCCTATCGGTGTACGCTATCAAGTTCAATAATTTTTGGTTGTCAAGGCCCTCATGTATAGAAGATGTACTTATTGTACACTTCAAATTTTTATCAACAATTGTGCGCACATAGCACTTTCAGGTTGTTTATATTCATGATGAAAATGTAAATAAAGGCAATACTTTCCATTATTCTTTCTTAAAAACACGTGTTGTGAAAACTTTGAAACAACTAATGTTTCAATTTAGAGATGTTTTTCCTACTAACTTAGGGAGAGAACCATTATTAGAGAGGGGATACATTGACCATGCCATTGACATGGTCTCTAATAATAAACATATATATAGACAACCTTACACGCTTACTGCTTCATAGCATAAGTGCAATGACAAATTCAATACTCAAAAAAAAGTTTTATTGGGCCTAGCAACTCACTATGGGTATCGCCAATGCTTATTGTAAACAAAAAAGACAGCTCTATGAAGAAATGCAGACTATAGGACATTATAAAGATAACTATTAAGAATAAGGTTACAATGCCCAAATTGGATGACTTACTCGATCACTCATCTAAGGTGCAATAATTTTTTAAGCTTGATCTTAGATCGTCGTATCATCAAATTAGGATTAAAGGAGACGATGTATCTAAAATCACCTTTAGGGCTAGGTATGGGTACTATGAGTTTCTGGTGATGCCATTTAGTCTCACCAATGCTCTTGTTACATTCATGTATCTAGGATACTTTGTAGTTGATTTTTTGGATGTTATTTTGATATATAGTAAATTAGTAGAAAAACATTTGGAACACTTAAATAAAGTATTGCAAGTGTTACAAGAGAAGTCATTCTTCACCAAGGAGTCAACGCATGAATTCTTCAAAATAGAAGTTTGATAGCTTAGTCATATCCTCAAACACAGAACCCAAATGGATCCTAATAACATGTTATCAATGGAATGCCCACATTACAAGAACATGGAAGAGCTTCACATATTCTTGTGTTTTTCAAGATTCCATTCATTAGGAATTATGCCAAGAGTTGTCCCAATGAAGAAATTAGTTAGTCCATGAGGATGAGTTGTATGAAATATGCATGCTTTCAAAGGGTAGCATCATTAACTATATGGTGCCAAAGTCCCAATAGTGTTTGATCAAAAGAGCATTAAGTTGCTCTCTAATCAAATAGACCTTACAACAAGGTCTAATGAGTCGAGACCTTTTAAGAGTATGATTATGAACTTCAATATAAAAAAGGAAAATTTTGGTTGATTCACTTAGTCCCACGCCTATGCTCAATGGATAATCACTAACGAGTTAGTTGAGTCCATTAGAGGAAATCTAGGCTTGACCCTATATATCTCGAGATATAGGAAACAATGGAGAAAGAATATTTAGTTACATAGGTTTCCATTGAAAATGGAACATTGATGGACACTCAAAGAGGACTTAAGTGGAAGTAAAGGTAACACGTATCCTTAGAGATTTACAAATGAGGCAATAGCTTGTCTGTGAGTATCATAACACACCTAGTGTAGGACACCCAAGAGTTGATAAGGCATATAAACTTGTTAGAAGATAGTTTGACTTGCTTGAACCTCACGAGGATTTCCTATAGAAGTGCTTAATGCATAAAATGCCAAGTCAATAAAGCTAAAAGATTGAGGATTGGAGGTTTTCTCCACCTATTAGACATTCCTAATGGGAAATGGAAGAGCATCTCCATGGATTTGGTAGTAGGATTATCTAGGTAGTTGTGGATAGTTAACCAAGATGGCTAGTTTCATTCCACATGTAGTACATTGAAGACACGAGAAGTATCTAGACTCTTTATGTAGAACCTATACCGATTATAGTCTTCCATTTGCCATTGTTTCAAATAGGGAGAGAAAGTTCACTAGCCACCTTTGGAGAAAGTCTTCAAAAGGTTGGATACTAAAGTTCGCATGAGCATTACCGAAGATCCATCACTATGTACAATGCCCCTATGCTCAAACTATCTAGATTCAAGAAATTTTTCTAGATCCACATAGATGTTTCATGCTCGATAATTGGAGTTGTCTGAAATGCAAGTGGCCAACCTATCACCTTTGAATCATAGTTCTCAAGACCAAGCATCCATCAATATGTACAATGCCCCTATGCTTAGACTATCACTATGAGCACGATTGAGCATCCATCACTATGTACAATGCCCCTATGTTCAGACTATCTAGATTCAAGAAATTGTTCTAGATCCATATAGATGTTGCATGCTCAACAATTGGAGTTGTCTTAAATGCAAGTGGCCAACCAATCACCTTCGAATCGTAGTTCTCAAGACCAGAGCTCAAATGGATCACATATGAGAAGAAGATGCTCAAATGGATCACACCATTTGCATCTGCAAATGGTGCCACCACATGCAAGACAAGCATGCAACGGTCTTTACAAACAATATTTCTCTAAGCTACTTGTTGCAACCCAAGTTCACACCCAAGCAATCTGAGTGGAAAGACTTTCCCATCGAGATTGACATTGAAATCATCCATAAATTGAGGAAGCAAAACCTCATGCAAGACACTCTAAGTCATCATCCTAAACTTCAAGCAATGTCCATGATCTCCTCCAAGCTCAGGGAGCACATCAAGGCAATCAACAAGATCCAATCCTCATACCATGGTCCACAACCTATGAGAGCAAGAATGACCATGAGGAGGAACTACTCTATTATCAATGGCCTCCGATATCATAACAATCATATCTAGATTCCATGAAACTTAAACCTTCATCATGAACTCTTATGGGAAGCACAAAACTACAAAGTAGTAAGCATAACAGCTAGAAATAGAGCTGCTACACCCTTCACAAACACTTCTATTGGTTGAAGATGAAGTAACAATTAGGGCATGTCAATACTTGCTCCACACGCTAGTTGGTCCACCAAGCTCACGAAACCTATTGACCTGTTGCGACCCTTGCCAGCACAAATTGAGGATATGAGACATGATCAAGCTCCCTTCCCATAGCTACACTAGCATCTTTGCCATGGTCAACTACAACAGGCAAGCCCACTTTATCCAAGCCAAACTTCCCTTGAATGTAACAACAATAGCACTCTTTCTCACTTGTGTGGTCAAGCAACCAATACTTGCCATTGTCCTCATGTGGTCAAGTAACGAATACTTGCCATTGTCTCAAATCAAGATGACCATTTCTTAAATTGTGGACTAAACTATTTCGCCTACTCAAGATGCAGCTCTACTCCCTATTAACGTATCAAGCATCATAGTCTTCCACTTGCCACTATCTCAAATCATGATGACCATTTTTTAAATAATGGACTATTTTCGCTTACTCAAGATGGAACTCTGACTTTCATTAACATAACATCTCCAAAATCGCTGGGCAAAACAATTGGCTCAATCAATTGAAAACTATATTCACATTTTCATCCAAGCTGATCAAATGAATAGGCCCAACACTTGATCATACTTAGAGTCCCACTACAAAAAGACAATGCATTCTAACATGAACATGACACATGTCCAAATTCACAATGTATTCCACACAATTACCCTCTCAGATCCTTCAAGTAGAATTTCAAATATGAAGAACATGTACCCTTGGTCCATCCAAACATTTGTGCATATGAATCAGAGCAATTGAAAAAGTATTAAACGTGAAGGCCCTTAATTTTCTCCAAGTGGCATGGTCAAGCTTCTATAAATGCCTGTGAATACCATCACCAAGTTCACCAACAATGCCTCCCTGATAGTTCAATTTTACAATCAAAAGACTTCTTGATTTCGTGTGATCAACCCACTTGCCAAAGACCCAAAAGCTCTTCAAGCCAAGGAAGTATGTCACAACCAAAAACTTCACTTCCCTTGTAATAACCCTACATACATCATATTTTTAACCAACCATTCTAGGCCAGTGGGTTAAGCTTTGCAATGCAGACTTGTACATAACTATATGACACGGTAGTGCAAAGTCTTTGTCATGCAGCCTAAGCCCCTTGTGACTGTACACTGGAACATACTATCTGAGCCAAAAATGATAATAATAATAATAAATCCTCGACAATTATGAGCTCTGTGTCCACAGTGATTTGTGTGCGCTTTCATTCCTATCCTAAGGGCCACATGCATTTGTTGTGCCCTGGATTTGGCAGCAACAGCCTCTCTAGTTAGACCTCAGGTACCAGACCAAGGAATATAATCCATAATATCCATATTCAAGCTTTCAATCCACAACACCCATTAATGGTGTTTTGATGAACTGCATTTATGATCATTCCAATGATAGCACATGCTATTGGCAGGTTAGGCACCCTATGCCTTAATTTATTTATTATTTATTAATAATCGACCATTCATCTTACATAGAAAGAAGCATAACCGATTGAAGGATTAACTGCTAGTATGATAAACCTATGGAAGACACAGTAAGATCATCAAACATAGCAGTCTCATGACATTTTCCTTACTTGGGTAACTGTCAGCACTGCTTGCCATGATAGCTTTTTTTTAACTGGCCCTATAACAAAAGGAGTGATTGAATTATGAAAAATCAACATATTCAAGGAAAGCAATCCAATTGATACAGAAAAAGAAAGCAAAGACTCACCTGCTAATCACAATGGTAGGCATAGTCTGTGTGCAGGACTTGTCATGAGGTTAGTCAAGGATAATTTGCCTGCAGCTTGACTAAACAACAAGCCAAATCAAGGGGTATATCCCATGACAAGCAAACACTACGCACAGATCTTCAATACCTCTGCACAAAGATTTCTTAAAAATCCTCTAAATATTTCTGATGTCCAGATTTTTGTTCATTCGAGATTTCTCCGGTTAAGACAGCTTAAAGACCTTCTAACCTTCTCTGGGTGTAACCAAACCTTTTTCCTGATCCTTTTCGATTTCTTCGGTTCAATAAAAAGGAGAAAAGAGAAAAAAGAAAAAGAAAACAGTTCTAATTCAGTTGGAAAAGAGGTGGATCCTTTAAGGAAGCACAGTCACTCCTTCCTGAGTAAACTAGAATGGAAATCGCTGGTAGAAGGACATGTAAGTGCAGCAAGTGTACACAGATCCCTGTAAATAATTCACAATGCTATCTCAATAGATACACAATATCTATCCACTGCACGTGACACACGTAAAATGCCTTCTTGAAAAGGAAACTCAAAGCATTAGTATCATTAAGATCATCTATCCATTGTATGAGTGACTAACATATGATGTCCTCTTCAAAAGAAATCACAGCCTTGCTATAATCCATGTTAAAGACTAACACGAAGACCTTTCAAAGCAAAAAGCAAAAATCCAGTATTTTCAGAAAAAATGGATTTCCTTATTCTGCAGTTATGTAAACTTGATTGCTAACATGAATGCGCCCACATAGCAAGATAGTCATCGAATAACCTGAATGAGTATGTTTAAGTTCAAGGAAGAGAGAATGAACTCCATTGAAACTTAATCAGATTCTATATAGAAATACCTATTACTGTAACTCTGATCCTTTAAATTGCTCCTCCACAGTGGAAGTAGTTCTTCCTCCACAGCTATTGAACCCTCTTCAAATTGGAATTGTAATATAAATCTCCATTTGCATTACCCACAAACGTTGCCAACAAAATTCAAAAAGTACACTACTAGAAATGTCTCACAAATAGGTGAGCCCAACTCATACAATCATGACACCACCCACATGGTTATCGTCTGGAAAGGTGCAGATATAGTTGACACAGAATTATTGATACAAAGCAAAAGTGGAATCTGTAAGGGAGTAACATGAAAACAGCTTTGCTGCTACTAGGCAGGAGGCCCACCAGGACTCGGCCTGGGAGTCAGCAATGCTTGTAAGGCCTTTACCACAATGCTCATGTTTGGCCGAAAATCTGCCTCATACTGCACACAAAGTGCAGCAACTGCAGCCATCTGCATCCAAAAATGGGGAGGGCAAAGTATTAGAGAACTCCAAGTTGCAAAAGTTGGACTATTTGGGCTAATTGAGCAGTCTTATAATAAATGTGCTGTCCAAACATGTAATCTTGGTACAAACTGAAGGCCATACACACATATAACCACAAAAAGGGACAACATCAGCAAGCTGAATGATCACAATATTCAGAATCCTATGTAGCATTCACAAAATCACTCCAGGCTTCACGATCAAAGCAGAACAAGCAGGCAGTAAGACAATAATAAGCTCTGTCTCACTTGATGTACTAAAAGCCATGACAACAATACAAGAGCGTTGTCCAGACATAATCACATGTAAATTTTGGCTGTACCATATAGTACCAAGGGGTATGCCAATGCAGGGATGCACACTGACATTTGTATATACTCAGATGCGTACAGCATGTACTAGCCCAAAGTAACATATATGACACCCACTTGCTGAAAATTATCACATCTGTAAAACCAGATAATAGAATAACCATCATCTCCATTCCATAATTAATACAGCTTGCCAAGACTAGGTGTGAATTGTATATTATACATCCACCTCCTCAAACAGACCCACCAAGCACACTTGTCTTCCCTGTGCACCAAATAGCGCACAATACAGCTAATTGCAAACATCCAGTGCAGCACAATAGACAATTAGCATTTGACAGAGATCAATAACAACTGAATGTCAAATTGTACAACCAAGACATCTGTCAAAGAAAATTCACCAGCCGAGATTCCATTCATGTATTATACACATTAATAATGAATAATGTATGCATGAAATGTTTACAGGCATGGTACAGATTATAAACACAAATCACTTCATAGAAAACAGTCATACTTTATCAGAATGCATAACTCACCTTAGCAACAGCCTTGATTGGATAATTATCTTTCAGCTTAGGATCTACACACTGCTTCACTTTGTCTTCACTAAGCCTTGGAGTGGCCTGCATACAAAAATCTTCACATCAAAAATTGAATTTCCAGAATTATATAAATGGTTATTTAAATACTTACCC